>JAQSUU010000837.1:0-600000 GCA_038087645.1 Saccharum hybrid cultivar R570
AGTTTCTATACGGTATCTAGACTTGGCACTTGCGACAACAACGAGCCCTATGGAGCATCTCAATCGTTGAGACCTGACCATGGAATGAATCGGAGACGAGATCCTCTTCCTCCGATTGAACAACATAATGTGTGTGCTCGGTGTTGGTATTAATTAACTCATCACTTGTTTTAGTAGTCACCTATCAATTACCTACACTTCTAGCATTGCACTAGGTTGTCATCCCCAGTGATGAAACCAGAAATGTTTGTTGGTACTATCTAGCATTACTACAAGAATAACACTAAACAGATATTATCATTTCATGTGACTAGGAAGAATATATATGTATGAATGAAAAGTATATTCGCAAGCGCATAGATAATTATACCATTGTAGCATTTTACCCAAGAGTATTCCAGGGTTGTTGAATTATATTTTTACCACTAGGAAGGTCTGGTAGGATATCTATTGATAACTTATACTATTAATGGAAAGGTAAACCATAACCACAATCCTACTCACAACAGGGGTAAGTCATAAGATATATATATATATATATATATATATATATATATATATATATATATATGAGATAAGAATTGATCAAGCATCATGATAAATAAGTAAATAACTCAGAGCACTCTATCTATGGCAATAGTTTAAGTCCAATTAGAATATTAGTGAGATGATTCCTAAGTAGTCTAAACTACATGTCAAGATTTAACTCAATTAGTGCAATTACATCTAGTAGTCATTGTTAAATTACACGACATCCAATTATAAGGGACATCAACTAGGGAGAATTGGAATCATAGTCCTCCTCTCCTTCGAGACCGGGTCATACCAATTAACCTACGCACAGGGGATAGACTTCATAGGACTCAACAGGGCTGTCACACTTGTGATCTACCACATGTCCCGACACGTTAGACGGCATCCGCATATAAACAATATCTAAGCACCACGCTCACATAATATTTTTTTGCGACTCAGGGACTTCTTTCATTCATTAAGGATTGATAGAATTACATTCTTCAATCACCAGATGATCGATGCACGTTGGAGTTATATGCCACTGAGACTTGCTGGACCCTAGGAGGCGTGGGAGGAACATTCCAGAAGTTGGGAGCGAGTTCCCACAGCCACCTGGAAGCCATTCGGGGTCCGCTTCGGTCTAGTGTCTTCTCGGGTCTTCTAGAGTCTTCCCATGCATATGTGGTCGCGGATTGATATCTTTTTATTCCGAACTCTAAATATAGCAAGTAATGTATCCGTTTCAATCACCTCGACGAGCCCTTTGCAATGGTGCACTCCAATTCATCATTTGAGATACTTTTATTCTGTGCAAAAATCAAATATCCTGCAAGACAAATGAGAGCACCAAAACTCGTAGAACTTGTTAGAATCAAAACCTAGTTCTATGTGTATTCTTTCAATTGTACCACTTCTCATGTTTATTTAACTATAAAATATTGACATTATCCACTATCAACAAGCTCCCCCAAGCTTACCCTTTGCTAGTCCCTTAGCAAAGCCAAACTTAGCAAACTTGGATTAAGAACTTGAATATTTTGAAAACTTTGAAATAACTCCTAGAAAGTACACATGCATTCAAACAAAAATTCTCCTTCGGAAACTGATCTAACTTTCAAACTTGCCCATATTACCTTCAACCATGGAGCTTTCTTAGCCTTCACTTGGGTCTTGAGCAATTGAAAGATAGAACAATCAAGTCAAGCACTATGTCTCAAGCTCTTCGCTCAACCATTATTCTGGAGTTTTGCAAGTTTTCAAAATAAAACTCAAAGCTACTATTGTATGACACTCTTAGATTTCTCAATATATGTGGTATTTGTGGATCCTCACCAAGGCATTAATGATGTTATGCCTTTCTCTTCTACAACTAAGACTTATGTGGAGCTCATAGAAGTGGAGAAAACATAATAATAGTTGCAAGCATGCCTTTTCATATATTGTAAGGTCAAACAATGGATCCAAAAAGAGTTAAGTCATACAATCAAATTAAGATGTGCATGTGTATGGAGTATGATGGATATATGATAGGTGTATATGGTGGCTAATCCTAATTCTACTATGCTCCTTGAAACATACCTCTCTTGTGAAATTTGAAGAACACTTTGAGTCGCCGGACGCCTAGAGCTAAAGGATCGTCTTGGTTGTTTGGTCCGTGGAACAAAGTAATCTTACATCTTACTTTTTTTTTGTTTGGTTTGTGAAATAAAAATGAAATAATTGTACAAAAAAATAGACTCATGATGCATCACCTCATCTAGAATAGGTTCATTTTAAAACCAAACACTCCATTAAATCCTCAAAAATACATGAGAACGAAAACAGATGTAAAACGGCCTCCTAGGAAAAACATGAATTGATTTTAATTTGAAATTCATGATAAAAAATGAAATTGGAATATAAGGATATGAACAAATGCAAATGGAGAGCCCGAAAATTAAATTGGGATCAATTGGTCTAATATTATCAAGTATGCACGTATAAAGTCTCACAACAATTCACACGTATGAAGAAAGGTTTGATATTCACTTGCATGTCATGTGTGTTAAGACACTAACATGCATAATTCATGATTAGTATGTGTCTTAATATAACACAAAGACATAATTTTTAGGCATCTATCTTATCTTATAGATTAAAAAGTTAGGCATACACTCATCCCTTGTTGATTCCATCGTTTCCTTCTACATGTCTACCGAGCTTAGCCACAGCGCGAGTGGCCTTTAGCCATGCTCGAGCAAGGCCACGACTCATGCGTAGGTGACCTCGTTCTGCGGGCAGGTTGGGCAAAGACTCGCTAATCGCATATTTAGATGATCAGCCTCTATTTGCATCTCACCAGCTTTAAGATTGAACAAGTTTGAGAACCTAAATGAGTGATTGAATAATACATCCGAACAAGTCTGAGAACTACCCAATGCACTTTACCCAAACGGGAATATAACCATCACATCCTCTGCGTCTATGAAACCAAATAGGACACCCTTAGTAAATTGCATTTTACAAATTGGTTCACAAATCATACAAGTCCTAACCCTTCCACGGAGTGGAGGTAGGCAAAGACTATGTAATTCCTCAACAACGTTGAATGCTAAATTGTTGTCCAAAAAAAACGTTGAATGCTAAATAATTTTTTACCTAACCTTACTTAACCTTTGATAAAGTTGAGGAAGACATGGGATTCAATTACTACTAGTGTGTTCGGTGTGGGTAGCTAGATCAGCTGTATGCCGTACGGAAATTGGATGTCCGAGGTACAAATTCCTGGTGCATAGGAGTGATAAAAGAATCGAGTTGACTACCTTAAAAGTTGTCTGAAATTTCGTCGCACGATTATGGATCTCACAAAAAGTGAAGAAAATGGTGACCACCACGAATTCAAATATGGATTTGTTTTGTTGATGACTTGATGTCTAACTTTACCATAGCAAAGTTTGACAATAAAATTTGACGCCATACTTATAGGCTGTAGCAAAGTTTGAAAATAAAATGATCGAGTCCTTTTTTTATTTAAACTATGGCAAGTTCTAGTCATAAACCATAGCGCATGGTGAAACAAATTGCACAAAAACCAAACACGAAACCATAAAGCAACGCGCGGATGAATAATCGCAACCACTAATAACCGGCTAAACTAACTTATGTGCATACTAGAAAACAATCCCATAACATCAATTCTTCAACACATGGTGTTGTCCAAACTTCACAATAAGAATTATACAAGCAAAGATCAGCGCATTTACACATCAATCTCCATCATTAACGTATCAAAGAACTCATATATGCCTCACATGTCAACTAAATCATACACCATGAACTTGAAAAAAATGGCACCAACAGCAATCAAGATAGGAACCAATCAACAAATAGACACCAAGATTACGAGAAAAAACTACGAACAACAACGAGCAAGCAATCCACTATGAAGATAAATGATACGAGAGATGGGAGCCAATAAGGTTGGAGAAGCTCCAAATCCCCACAAATTTTACTTTTCTAGTGGTGGACTTGGTACATCAAAGTCTCACCATCTCCTCTCTCAAATCCTATCCCCCCCCCCCAACCAACCAACCAACCAAAAGCAAGCCTCACACACGAAATAGATTTCGGGTAGCCCTTTTGGGATAAAATGGACACTTTGTGATAGGCCCTCCAAAGTTGTAGTTTTCATAAAAGGTTTCTATACACCTTATCAAATATATAAACATTTTTTTGCATATGTAATTGCTCAAGTGAGCCTCAAATGGTGTCAGTAGGAGCTGCAACATCACACAACCTTGGAAGCGGAGAAAAACTAAAACTTTTTAGAAGTTCGAATTTCTGTAAAAAAAAATCTGAGTTTTCGGAACTGAATTTCAATGAAATGAGCTATTCAATAGGTCTTTTGAAGAAAATAAGCATATAAAGTCCAACCTCATTTCTTCTTTTACTATGGCTTAGGATGCTTACTTACCATCCAAACGCCTCATTCGTTATTCTTCCTCATTCTGTTTTCTATAGAAGTTTAATTGGATAGGCAGGCCAATCAAACGTTTTTCCTATTCCTGATTGGCGTCAATTTTGATTTCTGAGCGGCACATACTACGGCTGTGTTTAGTTGTGAAATTTGGAGTGCTAAAATTCACTGTAGCGACACTATAGTATTTCGTTTGTATTTGATAATAATTATCCAACCGTTGACTAATTAGGCTTAAAATGTTCGTCTCGCAAAGTACAACCAAACTGTGCAATTAGTTTTTGATTTTATCCACATTTAGTACTTCATGCATGTATCGCAAGTTTAATGTGACGGAGAATCTTTTTTTTTACATAGTGCACTTTTCAAATGAACTAAACACAGCCTACATTGAAATCTCGTCGCCGTCAATTTTGAGTTCTGAGTGGCACATGCTACTTGAATGGCAGCCGTGCTCGATCTCATTTCAGTACGCGTGAAGCAATCGCCTTATCCCTCCACCTTGCCTGCCGGCAACGTCTAACACCCCTTTGGCACAAGCAGCACAAAAGCGTGCTCCGCGCCTCCGCCCCGGTTTGCTCGAGAAGAGACGGAAACGTTCGACGATTTCCTGCAGCGATTCCAGTATACGATCACAAACAGTCGGTTTCTTTGCGTCTCCCCCCCTCTCCCTTTCGCGGCGATAGACAAATCTCGTCGCTTTATCAGATCACGCGGGTCACTGTCAATTCTTCGCTTTATCAGCTCAGAAATCTCGTCGAAATAGTCAGTTGACGACGACCCGACGCGCGCATTTTCTTCGCCGAAGCATCGGAACCCACTCACGCGACGGACTCGTGTTCCCGGCTTTCCAGGCGCCTCTGCTGCCCTGCCTTCAGCCCGCGCGCGCTGTGAAGGCGTGAACGGCGCTCGGCGCAGGCCCCGGCCGCGCCGGCATCGCGCCGCGGCCGCCGCGCGGGCCATGCTGCGTTGTTGCCGCACGACACGTCACTTCGGGTCGTTCTTTTTAAAAGGCGCCCCCCGTACCCAGACTCGCCGTCACCGCTCACCCCACTCTCTCGCACCTATCCGCCTGCTCTCTGTCTGACGCGCCGCCCCCGCGATCGCTGATGGCTGCTGCGGCAAGGCTGTGTGGACTCCTCTCGCTCCTGGCCCTCGCCGCCGCTGCGTCGGCGGCGGATGGGGCGGAGGGAGGGTGGGAGCCGCTGATACGGATGCCGACGGAGAAGGGGGGTGACGCTGCTGCTGCGGCTTCTGCTCCGGCGGTCGAGGACGATGAAGTGGGGACGAAGTGGGCCGTGCTCGTCGCCGGCTCATCCGGCTACGGGAACTACCGGCACCAGGTGAGCCCGCGGCGGCCTCATCTTTATTAAGGTGCGGTGAGGGCCTACTAGGGGGCTGAGACTGGAGAGCGGAGACTAAATTGGAAGCATGGGATGGATTTCCCCTCTCCTGCGCATGCCTGTTAGCTTGATAGTTTTGCGACTTTGCGATCGATTCGAAGCGTTTCGAGTTCGATGCTTAGAATTTGTGGGGATTCAAAGCTGATCTGCACTTCCGGTCGCTATCTGAGTTTGAAATTGAATGCGTAGAGTAGACACGGTTTACCCGTGAGATTTAGGTATGAAGGACCGGGCTGTCCGATTCTTAGTTGCTTTGCTTTGTTAGAAAGGTCCATACATGATTTGGCTCAGCTGTTTCGGGTGGTTGCTATCTAGGTGCGAGACATGCTTCATTGGTGACAGGAATTTTGTTTGACTGAATGTCTGTTAGGAATGTGGTTGCTATTCGAGGTTTATTTTTTATATTAAGCATGGATTCTAATGATTGAACATGCCACACAAAAAATATATTCTGCCGTGCTTCCTTCTGTACAACTATATTAGTTTATTATGTGTTTGCTGCAAAATTTGTTGTATGAAATCATTGTGACTGCTTACTTAGGGCATAATGGTGCACTTGATGCTTGGCAGGCCGATGTGTGCCATGCATACCAGATACTGCGGAAGGGAGGAGTGAAGGAGGAGAACATTGTGGTGTTCATGTATGATGATATTGCCCATAACATCCTGAACCCTAGGCCTGGGGTTATCATTAACCATCCTAAAGGAGAAAATGTCTATAATGGTGTTCCAAAGGTAGATACTTGATGTTTCTTCACTTAAATGTCAGTTTTGCACAAGTGCATGAGTAGTCTACCCTCAAAGTCAAAATATGATTGTGCACATATGGATTGGCAGCTCCTACTGCTCATGTTTTGCACCAAGTTGATCAACTTCACATTCATTGCAGGACTACACAGGTGATCAGGTCACTACTGAAAACTTCTTCGCTGTCCTCTTGGGCAATAAAAGTGCTATCACTGGAGGGAGTAAGAAGGTGATAGACAGCAAACCTAATGACCACATCTTCATCTATTACTCAGATCATGGAGGTCCTGGAGTTCTTGGTGCGTATTTTGGACTTACCACATAAGGGATGATGCTCAGTTGATTTTCTGTATGGTACTTACTTTTACTTAACTAAGCAAAATTTTAGGTATGCCAAACTTGCCATATCTGTATGCTGGCGACTTCATCAAGGTTTTGAAAAAGAAGCATGCTTCCAATAGCTACTCAAAAATGGTATAGATTTTCATTTTCTTTTCAACTCCAGAAAAGTCCATTCTGGAATTGATACACTTTACATTGAATCACAGGCTATATATGTTGAAGCATGTGAAAGTGGCAGTATCTTCGAGGGATTAATGCCTGAAGATCTGAATATTTATGTCACAACAGCCTCAAATCCAGTTGAAAATAGTTGGGGAACGTACTGCCCTGGGACGGAACCATCACCCCCTCCTGAGTACATTACCTGTTTAGGTGATTTGTACAGTGTTTCTTGGATGGAAGACAGGTAAGACCATAAAACTCATTTGAGATCCATTGCTGTGCAACATTATATGTTGTTAGGTCAAAATAAATTCTAGCTTTTCTACACTTGTGGAAGGTATATCTTATGGAGCCTACATATTTGATATGTTTTGTCATTTTTAGGCATATGACAAAGTACCGAGAAATGTCTTGTGGTGGGCCTTGGAAAAGCACAAAGTCCCAACTAAGTACGTTACCCTCATCAAGGATATGTACAGGGATGTGGTGACGTTTGTCTGAACATGTGATGGCGACACCAGTGACTTTCCAATTAAAATAGGACTGCATCAGGGGTCAGCTTTGAGCCCTTATTTATTTGCTTTGGTAATGGATGAGGTCACAAGGGACATACAAGGTGATATCCCTTGGTGTATGTTCTTTGTTGATGATGTGGTGCTAGTTGACGATAGTAGGGCAGGGGTTAATAGGAAGTTAGAACTATGGAGGCACACGTTAGAGTTGAAAGGGTTCAGACTTAGTAGGACTAAGACCAAGTACATAAGGTATGATTTCAGCGCGACTAGGAATGAGGAGGGAGACGTTAGCCTCGATGGGCAAGTGGTGGCCAAGAAGGATACTTTTCAGTATTTAGGGTCGATGCTACAAAAGGATGGAGACATTGATGAAGATGTTAGGCATAGAATTTCAGCCGGCTGGTTGAAATGACGTCAAGCTTCTAGCGTCCTTTGTAACAAAAGGGTGCCTCAGAAGCTGAAAGGTAAGTTCTATAGGACGACGATTCGTCCGGCGATGTTATACGGTGCTGAGTGTTGGCCTACAAAAAGGTGACATATCCAGCAATTGAGTGTAGCAGAGATGCGTATGTTGTGTTGGTGTTGTGGGCACACAAGGAGGGATAGAGTCCGGAACGACGATATTCGGGATAGGGTTGGGGTGGCACCAATTGAGAGAAATTGATTCAACATCGGTTGAGATGGTTTGGACATGTCCAACGGAGACCTCCTGAGGCGCCGGTGCGTAGTGGAGTTCTAAAGCGGGCCGATAATGTAAAGAGCGGTAGAGGTCGACCTAAACTAACTTGGGACGAGTCCGTTAAGAGAGATCTTAAGGAGTGGAATATCTCCAAGGATTTAGCTATGGACAGGAGCGCTTGGAGATTGACAATCAACGTGCCTGAACCGTGACCTCTTTTTGTCTTGTGCCCTTTATGTCTCTTTATGTGTCTTTCTGTTTTTCGTCTCTTTTGGGTTTCATCTCTAGCCTACCCCAACTTGCTTGGGACAAAATGCTATGTTGTTGTTGTTGTTGTACTGTGATACCATTCAAGTTATGCTAGGTATTTTTATGCTTGGACTATTGTGTTATTGCCCATAATCAAACTGCCTTTTGTCATGATTGGTCCATTTGTTTTATCTTACTTGGTTCATTCTACGCAGCTAAACTTCGCGTCACATGTTATTTGGAACCTATTCATGAATTCTTTTCTAAATTTGTACTAAATTCGTTCCAAATTATAGTTCGTTTGACTTTTTTTACCCCAAGTTTGACCACTCGTCTTATTTAAAAATTTGTTCTAAACATCACTTCTTTTGTTGTGGCTTGCCTTATTAACGAAAGTTCTTCAAGAATAACTTAAATTTGACTATGTTTGCATAAATTTTTTTGAATAAGACGAGCGGTCAAACTTGGGGTCAAAAAAGTCAAACGAATTATAATTTGGAACAGAGGGAGTATATACATGTCATGTGACATGCCTTCATATCGCGTTAATGAAATGCTACTTCCTCCAGTGTTCTAGTTCTGTCCAATCTCCAATTTTATAAAAAAATATATTAACATCTACAATACCAAGTAAATGCACTTTCAAGACATATTTCATGGTGGATTTCATGAAACTCATTTGATGTTGTACATATCTGTGTATTTTCTATAAACTTGGTTGAAGTTAGAGAATTTGACTTAGGACAAAACTACAGCATTTTAAATTTTGGAACGCAGGTAGTACATAAGAAGGTATGTGCGGTTGTTATTTAGTACAATAATCATCCACTTTACTAGTATTTAAGGTATTGGCAGATCAGTCTTGATTCCTAAGTGGTAATAGCAAATACATGTAAAAAACAGTACATAATTGAAAAGGTTGTGGAAGTATTGATTGTCGAACAACCAAAGGACTGTTAACAAGTAAATGCATAGTGCTTTTATGCTTTACTTTTTCTTTCAGTCAATATGGCCTGAATATACAAGCTTGGTAGTAAGTACTTATGACTGTTATGCCTACTAAGCCTGCTCTTTTGAACTGATCTGACTCTAATTGGCAGTCAAACCCACAATCTAAATAAGGAAACCATCAAGGATCAGTATGAAGTGGTGAGTCTCAAGCACATCCTCCATGTTTAATAGCAGTTTGTCACCTGCTTTGTTAGGAAGGTAGAAGCGAGAACTTTAAAAAAACAAATAATTTATTGGGCAGGTGAAAACAAGAACCTCGAACTCGAATAGGTACAAAGAGGGTTCTCATGTTATGGAGTATGGTGATAAGACCTTCAAGGATGAGAAGCTTTTCCTTTATCAAGGTTTTGATCCTGCTAATGCCAACATGGCAAACATGCTGCTTTGGCCAGGCCCAAAGGGTGCAGTCAATCAAAGAGATGCTGATCTTCTCTTCATGTGGAAGAGGGTAAATCCTAGCTATTCTTTCATTCTCCCCATAATCATTTTAACTGTTCCTATACAAGAAGAACTGCAACGATACAGACATTCGGATTATAAAAAAATGGATGCTATTCTGAGTAATATTCATGGAATATATCATGCCAAATAGGACAATTGGTTGTTTGTTGTTTTCTGTTCTTGTCATCTACTTTGGTGAATTCAAACATGATGCGTTGTTGCACTAGGTAAAAACGTGCAGAAACCATTTCACAGATGAAATCTCTGTAAATGACTAGTTATTTGTTCTTGAAAAGTATGCTAGTTGCTACATTGCTTGATATATGTGGCATCATTACATTGTGTTGTTACAATAATATATTTTATTTCTTGTTTTTATAACCATCCTTATGCCTATTTCTATGGGTTAGCTGGTAGAGTTGTTTATTTCTGTTTACTTGGTTATCTTCCAGAAATTCTTCACACAAATTGACGATGATACCATGGGTATGCTTTAGTTTTTATGACCACTTTATTTCTTTTGTTGGAACACGCAAATTTATGTCCATAAAGTGCTCATTTGAAAAACAAGCCTAGGGGATAGCAGCTGGCACATTTTCTACCTATGTTTTAGAGAAATTTAGATAATAATTGACAAGACAGTTCAAGAAAGGGGTTTTGATTGTTCCATCACTGCCAAAAAGTTGTTGTGATTTTTCCTCCAAATTCACACCATCACCATTAAAAGTTGAAACTATGTGGCTTGTTAGGTATAGCTTAACTAAGTCTTGTAGAGGCTTCATACTTCTAAGAGAAGACAGGAGGAATAACTAACTTTTGATACAAATGTGGTCTTGGTGAGAGGTTGTTGCGATAGCACCACACTTGAGAGGGTTAGAGCTGGTACATTCGTCTCGATGTCAAGCTCACTCCTCTAATACCAAGCTGAAGTTTTCCAATCACTTGTGGTAGCCAGCAGCCTCCTATTATTCTTGTGTCCTAATGTTCAGTTCTTTCTTTCAGTATGAACAGTTAAATGGGGAGTCTGTAGAGAAGCTGAGGGCTCTCATAGAGATTAAAGAAACCGTTCAACATAGGAAGCATCTTGACAGCAGTATCGATTTCATTGGGAGGCTTGTCTTCGGATTTGAAAAAGGGCCTTCAATGCGCCACGGGTCAACCATTAGTCGATGACTGGGATTGTTTGAAGAGGATGGTGAGTATACTGATTTTTCTTATTCGACTCTGACATAAGGCATGTACATGAAGTTCCTTGCTGCACATTGTCCAGTTGAACTTACTTAATCTTGATGGCTTTTGCTAGGTGCGGATTTTCGAATCCCATTGTGGTTCACTTACTCAGTATGGCATGAAGTACATGAAAGCGTTTGCAAACATTTGCAACAGTGGTATACCTGAGATGAAAATGAGGGAGTCAAGCATCAGCGCTTGCAGCAGATACAACTCGGCGAGGTGGAGCCCGATGGCTCAGGGACACAGCGCTTGATGATAAAGATCAATAGCAAAGGCCCCCGAGGTCTGCTGCCCCCAGTGCCTGTGTGCGAGCTCGTATCATCTGGGGACCATGTGAACCCATGGTCACTTGTATATATCATCATGTACTTATGTTCGTACCTATGTAAAGTAATGCCTAGTCTGATCTTCATCCAACTACCGAAATGATTAAGATCTGATGTGAATGCTGTTGCGATGGATGATCGCAAGTAGACCGTAATCAGTGGAACAAAAATGATGACCCAAATCAAGGTAGTGCTCCTCTGATAGCCCATATCTATTGCTAACAAAATGTGCGATTACATTACATGTGCTTTACGAAGCATTTTGCATAGTAGACCAATCTCTTTTCCGAGCCCATCCCTATGCCAACGGCTGAGAGTGGAAGCCCGTTCCAGTGGCCAAGCTAGCCTGCATGGAGACACCAGTTGCATGAGGTTGGTTAATGCAAGGCCTCGATCCCTTGTGCATGATTGTACAACGCTTAGCAGGTCAGGGGCGGTTACATGTTTTTCTGAGGAACGAGATGAACACCACGAAGAGCGCCAGTCCTGCCAAGATGCCGACGATTATGGCCACAGTCCTCCCGACATCATCCTGCGAATAATCTGACCGCAAGAGGACATCAGATCATCGGATG
Organism: Saccharum hybrid cultivar R570; assembly: GCA_038087645.1. Lineage (NCBI taxonomy): Eukaryota > Viridiplantae > Streptophyta > Magnoliopsida > Poales > Poaceae > Saccharum > Saccharum hybrid cultivar. The sequence continues at coordinate 12,155 of JAQSUU010000837.1, forward strand.
CAGGATTAGAATAGCATATGCAAAGTTGCGCACTTGCCCGAGTGCTCTGCTCCTTTCGTTCTATCGGGAATATATTCATCGGCACAGGGGGTGGTTGGCCGCCGCCAAGCGTCAATCCCACAATGTGCGTGCCTATCGCGGCCACGCAGTCCTAAACCTGATAGATATGCTTGGCGATAGGCATTTTTTGTTTAGTCTTTAGTGGCTATCGGTGGATCAGGACAATGCTTTGGATCGGTATATATACGATTAAAGAGAGAAATCGACGGCTAGCTTACGGCTGAAAGTGCTTAGCATCATGCAGGAAATACGAATCTAGCATAATCAAATTTACTCTTTTACAACAACAACAACAAAATCTTTTAGTACCAAGCAAGTTAGGGTAGACTAGAGTTGAAATCCAACATGAGCCTCTAGTCACGGTTCAGACACGTCAATAGCTGTTTTCCAAGCACTCCTATCCAAACAAAGATCTATAAATATATCCCAACCCTTTATGTTGTGTGTTTCATGTTGTGTGTTACTCTGTGATGCGGAACGGTGCCTCGCCGTGTTCGCTCTCGGAGCGTGTAAACTTTCCCACTTCCACTTAGTGCAACACGTGTCAATGCGCGTTTTTGAAAAAATATCTCAACCCTTTAAATCTCTTTTAATTGCCTCCTCCCATGTCAGCTTCGGTCTTCCTCTACCTCTTCTCGCATTGCTATCTCGACTTAGAACTCCACGACACACTGGTACTTCTGAAGGTCTCCTTTGGACATGGCCAAATCACCTCAACCAATGTTAAACAAGTTTTTTTTTAATTGGTGCTACCCTAAACGGTCACGTATATCATCATTCCGAACTCGATCCATTCTTGTGTGACAATCAAATTTACTCTTTTGGTCTTTTTTTTATCAAGAAGTCATGCAGCTCCTTTCACTACTGCCACTTCAAAGCATCTACTACTACCTGATTATATTGGGTCCAGTTGTAAATGTGCCTCGCATGCGGTCCACTAGAAACTCCAGGATGATTGCATACCAAACCCCCATAATATATTGGACTGGATTGTGCTGGAGCCGCTACCCATTTGACTGATTGGTGGAAATGGAAGTGTGGAACAGAGAATGTTGCCACCGGTCGTTATGGCGCGCGCGGCGCGGTGGTCACGTGTCAGCAGTCAAGTGATTGCTATCTTGTCTCTTTCTCCTTTGCTAATCTAGACAGCGTCCTTTGCTAATCTAGACAGCGCGTTCGAGCTGCTGCCTATTGGTAGCTAAAATTTTCAAGTAACAGGCACGACTGATCTAAAATTAAGCCGTTGGGGGTGAGCTTTCCTGTGGAATTACTCGCTTACGCCTTGCGTTCGAGGGCCTCGGACATTCTCGTCCTGATCGCCATCCATTGGTATGCCCCATAGGGAGAAAAAGGGTGACAGAGGACATATTCTGCCTCATCTCTTTGTTACAAACTTTGGGAAGTTTACCTATCGCCTACTGGAATCAGTTCCTGCTGCAACTCGATTAAGTAACCTCGCACTAGGCAGCACTGGCAGTCTAGCACTGCAGCATCAGTATTTTCGCCGTGTCGAAGGCTCAAACTTAAGGGCAAAACCGCGTCCAATTTGCGTAGGAAAATACAGTAGTCTGTACGTACCTTGTGTCGGGCGGAAGTAGTAACCGTTGGCCCAGTACCTGACGTAGCATTGCGCCAGGTACACGTCGGCGGCCAGCGCGGTGCCGCAGGTGCCCTTGAGCTGCCCGACCGCCTGCGCCAGGCACGCCGTGCAGTCGGCCGCCGCGAGGTCGCCCAGGCACTGCGCCACGCCCTGCACGCTGCCAGAGCTGCTCACCTTGTACCCGTTGCCGTTGCCCCCCACGCCCTGCTGCAGGTCCCCGTGCACGGCGTCCCGGTTGCTGAGGAACCCGCCGTCGCTGCTGCTGCTGCTGGTGCTGCACTTGCGGTACACCATGGCGGCGTCGGGCGTGCCCAGGAAGTTGGTGCTGTCGTACCGCACGTAGCACCCTTCCAGCTGCAGCGACGCCGCGTACGCCACCGGGCACACCTGGCTCAGCTGCGCCAGCGCGTCCCGCACGCACGCCGCGCAGTCGGCGCCGCCGCCCAGGGCGCCACGGCACTGGTACAGCCCGTACGCGGCCGTGCCGTTGGCGCCCGCCGTGAAGCTGTTGTACCCGGCGTTGGGCGCCGCGCTGGCGATGGAGGCGAGGAGCGAGTCCAGGTTGCTCTCGAAGGTGGTGCCCGGCTGGTACTTGGACGGCGAGCAGCCGGCGTAGATGAACGTGCGGGTGGCCGCCTCGCCGACGCCCGCCGCGCCTAGCCCGATGATGATGGTGGCAGCGAAAACAACTGTAGCGACGCACTACTGGAAACGCATGCTTTGCCGAGTGCCACACTCGGCAAAGAGTACACGGCAAAAAATTCGTCGGCAAAGACATCTTGGCCGAGTGTTTTTTGTCGGACACTCGGCAAAGGCTTTGCCGAGTGCCATGACAGCACTCGGCAAAGAAAAGTTGTCGTGAGGGGGCAGATAACGTTAACGGGTACTTTGCCGAGTGCCCCACCGCTGGGCACTCGGCAAAGAAAAAAATTTGAAAATTCTTTGCCGAGTGCCCCTGTGAAAAAATTCTTTGCCGAGTGCCCCTCTGCGTGGCACTCGGCAAAGAAAAAAAATTTGAAATTTTTTTGCCGAGTGCCCCTCTGAGTGGCACTCGGCAAAGAATTTTTTTTTTGAAAATTCTTTGCCGAGTGCCCCTCTACGTGGCACTCGGCAAAGAAAAAATTTTTAAAAATTCTTTGCCGAGTGCCCCTCTGCGTGGCACTCGGCAAAGAAAAAAAATTTGAAAATTTTTTGCCGAGTGCCCCTCTGAGTGGCACTCGGCAAAGAAATTTTTTTTTTGAAAATTCTTTGCCGAGTGCCCCTCTGCGTGGCACTCGGCAAAGAAAAAAATTTAAAAATTCTTTGCCGAGTGCCCCTCTGCGTGGCACTCGGCAAATAAAAAAAAATTGAAAATTCTTTGCCGAGTGCCCCTGTGCGTGGCACTCGGCAAAGAAATAATTTTTTTTGAAAATTCTTTGTCGAGTGCCTTCCTCCCTGGCACTCGACAAAGCTGGAAAATTTGCTAAAATTAGCTTGCTTTTCCCAGCTTTGCCGAGTGTTTTTGTGATTTCACTCGGCAAAGGTTTCCATTACCGAGTGTTACACTCGGCAAAGTGACCATAACCGCCCTATTTTTTCGAATTTTTACACTCCATCGTGACAAAAATAATATTTCACATATATATCAAATTCATCACATATATCTCACATACATCATAAATATCTCATATAGATCAGATGCATCACAACATATATAACCATAAGTGCATCATAAGTCCAAATAGCTAACACAAGTTCATCACAAGTCCAAATAACTAACACTAGTGCATCACAAGTCCATCACCAAGTGAACAACAAATAGAAAGACAACTACCCAGATCCCCAAGCTCCCCACTGAGACTGTGGTGTACCATGAATTGGATCATTCGAGGGTCCGGGAGGTGGATTATTCGAACCTGCCGATTGAGGCTGCATAAAGGAGAAGACATTGCATGTGTCAGATAATAATCCACTAGGCTACAAATAGTGTTACGGTTTAACCCTAAGCATGAACATACAAACTTAAACAATCATATTCATACTTAAAGGAGTAGCGTGCCCGAAAGGTACAGGTGGCGGTGTAACGAATAGCGAAGCTGGCGGAGCTACACCCGTCTTTTGCCCAAGAGCTTCCATGTACTGGAGAACCTCCGCCATCTGCTGCTGCTGCCTCTGCTCCATCGCAACGCGCTGGGCCTCCATAGCCTCCATCCTGTGGCGATCGGCCTCCCGCAGGGCCTCCAATTGCTCGATCTGGGTCTGCAATATTTCACCACAATATTTAAACAATGCAAAGCTAAGATATGTAAATATCAATGTATGACGAATAAAACAAGAATCATCTGGAGTGATAGAATCCGCTACTGTGAAGTCTCCGGCCGTGGGCGTATGGGAATGCTTGCGTCCGTGCTCCGTGCTCGGATTTGGGAGAGGGAGGGAGTAGAGGTAGCGTCGATGACGTCGTCGCCAAGATAGTACCGCCCATGCTTCTTGCCTCCTCCAATCCTCATGACGACCTCTGGATCAAAGTCCTAGGAGCTCGGGTCGTAGTCGTCTCCATGGAGAGACCTTGCCGCCGATGTGTACTCATTGATGCGGGTGTAGACGGTCGGGTTGCTGTACGCCTCGGGCGAATCCTCCGGGTTGTAGGAGATGTCGGACGTCGCCTTGCCCTTGTGGGCCATAGCATATGCCATGAACGTGGTGCACTCCTAGCCCGCATATGACGCCGACTATGAGAAAGACAGCAAGATGATTAGAAATCAGGCAAAATTGAGTGTTAGAATAGAGAAATGAATTCGAGTACCCATGCTTGTCTGTATGCGGCGAGGTTGCGGCTGCCTTGATGGTGCGGTACACCTGGCATCAGCAATCGCCGGTCCCGGGCAGCGTTGTGCGCTTCGGTCCACTCGGGGCCGCACCACCTATCCACTATCATTTCCCAGCACTCGGGATACACGCGCGCACCACCAGGGACACATCTGCACGTCATCAAGTATTTGACATATAAGAGGAACAAATTAAGAGTACTTAATGTCAAAAGGAATCAATATTAATGTTCTTTATCTACCTGTATGTACTGGTCCCGGGTCAGCGTCATGCTTCTTACTTGTGGCTTCTTAACATCCTCTCCAAGGATCGACCTGTGGTAAGTGACGACAGCCTGGACGCGCGCCTCATAATGGATGTCCACGACGAGCTTTTTGCAGGCTTTGGTAAGCACCGCCTCTGCCCTGGCCTCAAATCCCTCCTCGCATCTGTAATAAAGCTGCATATAGACACGATGTATCCATTCATTATTTCAAGAAAAGTCTAATGAATGTGATGTATTAAGCAATGTGGTGCAATGAAGACTTACCCAAAAGTCTCGCTTCACCCGCACCATCTTGTTCTCAGCCTTCGCGTCGGGGGCATTGGCGTAGTGGTCAAAGGTGTAGACTGGCTCCCTCTTCCCGGCGTAGTCAACTAGGCCAGAAAAGTGGGTCCTGCACAAAAGACCCAGGATGCCATTGACATAGTGTGCGATACCTTCACCCGACACAACGGTCTAGTTCCTGCATAATTGATTAAGAAAAAATATTAGTTTCTACTTTAATTTTCAACATATCATATGAAAAAGTATTGATAACATATTAATTTACTTACTTTTGCCCTTCGGGACGAATCACCGGGCATCGATGAGTTACCGGCGGAGGAGGGAGGCTCGCGGGACCTCGCAAGTAGACACTCGACGAACTAGAGGAAGTGGAACCCGTACCTACCGCCTCCTCCTCGTCGTCCGAGTCCCCACCCCCCTCCTTGTCCGTCTGCCGAGACTGCTCCTCCTCGTCTCCGTCCCCGTCTCCATCCCCGGCCTCCACCACCTCCTCCATCTCGTCCTCCACCGGCGTGGGAGGACGAGCCTGCCTCCTGCTGCTGCTCCTTCTCCTATCCGACGGCTCCTCTTCTGCAGCCGGCATAGGGCGTGTCCTTCGGTAAATCGAGAACACGTTCCTCTGATGGCTGCCCACCATCTTTGTTCAATCACCTGCAATTAGAAAGAATAAAAATGAGCTAATTAGAAATTAGAAAGAATAAACAAGAAGTAATTAGAAATAGATGCAAAATAAACAAAACATAATTACAAAATAACATTGTATTACATGTATTAGAAATAATCTGCATGATCAGGATTAGCTGGATCATAAGTCTCATCATCACTATCAACCATGTCAAAATAATCAACACTATCCGAAGGAGGAATGTTGTCTTCATTGTCATTGCCTAAACGTAATCGCTCAAGCATTTGTAAGTCCTTCACATCTTGCACGTCATCTCCATCGTCCTCGTCATCAACCCAATCATTGTCTACATCCATTCCTATCGCTTCGGTTAAGTCCATCTCGAATCTCCCTTGTAGCCCCTCTTCTTGATAGAACTCCCCGTCATATGTGTTTGTGTTGAAGTTGTAATCTTCATCGTTTGGGACAGGTAGTTTACCGTGTGGCGATACCTTGTACACAATAGACCAACCCTTAAGATGCTCTTTGGTTTGGCATGCGTATGAGGTATAATAAACCTGCGTGGCCTGTTGAGCCACAATATAGACATCATCTCTTGGATAGACAGAATCCTGTCGAATTTCGACTAGCCCAAGATGAGGGGTCCGTCTCGTTACTCTAGGATCAAACCAATGACATTTGAATATGATAGAACTAAGAGGTTTGCAACCGATGGCATTTACAAATGAAAGTTCGTATATTCCTTCAATTCTTCCATAATAGTCGAGGCTATCAGGGCCGGGGGTAAAAACTCCGCTATTTGTGGTTCTTCGGTTGGGCCGACTTTGCTCGTAGCTTGCTGTGTAAAAGCGATATCCATTCACATCATAACGGTAAATGACTTGACCCAATGGGCACAGCCGTTTGCAACCTGTCTCAGCTCACCACTGATAGACGCATTGATTTGGGCCTACAAGTTCGAGCAGGATAGATCATTATATTATTTCAACGTACGAGCAACTTGGAAGGTCGAACTAAGTATGAGCTAAATTCGAAAGTACCTTGTTTTTGAACCAAGAAATAAAATCGGGCCTCCCTAGTCCCGCACCCTTTGAAAGAAGGGTATCAGCTTCCTGCGGGGTAGGATCCCTTGATTGATTCCAGAAGTGATGAATAAATTCCCTGTACCAACGTAAAACAAGGGGTTGGATGAGGAACAGTGATGACGTATTGAAACAAGTTCGTTGAGAACTTACCCAATGTATGGCGCCACCTCATCAAGGTTGTTCAACACATATATCATGATGCAGCGCCACTCTTTATGTGTCAAGGTCTTAGTGGTTGATGCACTTACGCTTCCGAGTTGCCCTCGGAAAAGGCTGAGGTTCGATTCATTTTCACCAGCATTGTAACGAGGAGGTGGATTATGCATGCTAGGAAGGTTCTCGGCGTAGTATTTTTCTGTGAAGTTTGACACCTCCTCCAGAATGTATGCCTCTGCAATAGAAGCCTCAATTTTCCCTTTATTTCTATATTTTTTGCGAAGAGTCTTTAGACATCTCTCGATTAGATAGCACCAATGGGCCTGCACAGCCCCCCCCCATTCGTGCCTCATACGGGAGGTGCAATATCAAATGCTGCATCAGATTAAAGAAGCCGGGTGGGAAGATTTCCAACTTACAGAGCAACACAGGTGCCTCATTTTCCAAGTCATCAATCATGGTCCGAGATAACTCCTTAGCACAAAGCTGGTGGAAGAAGTAGCTTAACTCTGCCAGCACTAGCCACACATGCTCAGGGACATAGCCTCGAACTATCGCAGGAAGAAGCCACATAAGCCATATGTGGTAGTCATGACTCTTCATCCCGTTGACTCGCAGAGTAGATAAGTTCACTCCCCTCCTCAGATTCGTTGCATACCCATCAGGAAATATTAGCGTCTGCATCCATTCAGGTACTTCCCTCCTGTATTTCCTAGCCAAGACGAAATCGGCCTTAGGCCTTTTCCATGTCTTGCCACCTCTAGGAGGCTGCATCTCTTGCTTTGGTCTATCACATAACGTTGCCAAGTCCACTCTAGCCTTAGGGTTGTCTTTTGACTTTTCAGTTTCCATGATGGTTCCCCAAAGTGCCTCGGCGACATTCTTTTTAGTGTGCATTACATCAATGTTATGTGGGAGAAGGAGGTCATCAAAATAGGGGAGCCTCATCAACCCCGACTTATGAGTCCACATGTGTTCCTCACCATACCCCACAAAACCACCACCTTCTTGATTGGCCACGAGAGCATCTATCTGAGCATGAACCTCGGCACTAGTCATCATTTGCGGTGGAGGGTCTTTCACTACGACACCTTTCGTAAAGTTCTTGATGTCTTGTCTGAATGGATGGTCAAGAGGGAGGAATTGACGATGTTTGTCGAACGACGAATACTTGCCATCCTTCTGCAACCAAATGAACCTCAGACATTCCTTGCATATTGGATATGAGAACTTCCCATGAACACACCAGGCGTAGAATATCCCATAGGCCATTAAGTCATGCAGAGAGTAGTGGTACCAAACGTACATTTTGAAGCTTGTCTTTGTAGCTCGGTCGTATGTCCATACGCCTTTCTCCCAAGCACTGACCAATTCATCAATCACAGGCTCCATGTACACACCCATATTACTCCCCGGGTGTCCAGGAATTATCAATGACAAGAATATATTCTATCTTTGAAAGCATATGCCGGGGGGGAGATTGAGGGGGATAATGAACACGGGCCAACATGTGTATGGGTAGCCATCAATCCATAAGGATTGAACCCATCTGTTGTCAGCGCAACACGTACATTACGAGCCTCATCTGCTTTCTCACGATAAATGCAATCAAAGCGGGTCCATGCTTCACCATCAAATGGATGTACCAGTTTGTCAGCATTGTATCGTTTTCCCTTTTTGTGCCATGTCATCTGTTTCGCAGATTCCTCGGTCATGTATAGCCGTTGGATCCTCGGTACGAACGGGAGGTACCGTAGGATCTTCACGGGGATCGTAAGCTGCCTCTTCTGGCCATCACCAGAGTCTACCTCCAGGTACCTGGATGATTTACACTTTAGACAGTAATTTGCATCCTTGTGTTCTTTCCAAAATAGGACGCACCCCTTCGGACAAACATGTATCTGATCATACAGCATCTTGAGTGCACGAAGGAGTTTCTGTGACTCATACATGCTCTTTGGCAGAATGTGGCCATCCGGAAGCAGGCTGCCAATCACAGTCAACATACCATCGAAGTGTTCTCGACTCATGCTACACTCGGACTTGAACCCCATTAAACGTCCAATGGCATCTAGTTGAGAAACCGTTGTCTGATCATGAAGAGGTTTCTGTGCTGAAGACATCATGTCATAGAACGCCTTTGCAGTTGCCTCCATCTCCTCCTCCGTACGTCCTTTAGTGTACTGTCCTTCATCAAAGTCATCTAACATGTCTGCTACCCCGGTAGCAGCATCAAAATCCTCGACGTGGGGTCTCACCACCTCCTCTCTCAGACGATGGGCTTCACCATGGTAGACCCACAGAGTATAGTCCGGCGTAAATCCATTCTTCAAAAGATGTTTACCCATATCCACCTTATTTTTCCTTTTTCTATTTGCACATCTCTTGCAGGGACACAAAACTAGAAACACTCATTTAGCAGATTCGCCAAATGCTAGTTCCAAGAAATCATTGGTCTTCATCATCCATTCAGTGGTGAAATCACTCTGACTTGAGCGGCCCGTGTATATCCACTCACGGTCATCCATCCTCTAACATATATACCAGCGAGCAAAGTAACCATCAATTGCAGCTACATGTCGTTCGTATTGTCTAATAGGTGAGGATAGGTCCTAATCCCACCCGCGGATACGTAGATGAGGTTAGTTTCCATGCTCTACTCCTATCCGAGACAGAATTTCGGTAGCACCTCCCCGCTGTTCTCCCGATACACGTCCTAGCAGGGAGAGTGTGTATCCGGAGAACAACAAGGAGATGATGCCGAAACCCTATCTCGAATCGGAGCAGACCAAGGAAACTAACTCATCTACGCATCCGCGGACTATCCAAAATACGTGGACAATCCGAAATAGATACGGTTGTAGATATGTAAAGATCTGCATACCAATAATTGTATCTCTTTCGAACGGGAGACGCCTAACTGAGTTACGCGAGCTACAACTATGATAAGGAAAGGGGGTTATACCTAGGGTGTCGGTGGAGTCAGGCTAGCGGAGCCGTGGCGAGTCGGTGCAGTGGCGAGGCGACGCGGTGCAGGCAGACCCGCAACACCAAGGAAGATGATCGGCGTACTCTGGCTCCACTCCGACGGGCTCTTCTCTGCAAAAAAAGAAAGAAAAATAATACTGTCAATTAAAAATTTCGACAGAACCTCCCCTGCACGGGGAGGTTTCGAATACCTGCAAAAAACAATGGCACGATGGCCGACATCCACATATGACAGCTCGATGGCTGACATCCACATACAACGACTCGATAGCCGACATCCACATACAACGGCTCGATGTCCAAAAACCACATACAACGACAACACATACAACAACAATTACTACTAACACGACTACTTCACGCACTACACGAATTGCATAGAAAAGGAATGGGCGAACCTAGTGTGTGCTCGTCGGCGGTTAAGATGCCGGGACGTCGCGCGAAGGGCGCGCGCGTGCGGGCGGGCAATTTCGGCGCGGCTGGCGCGGGGGCGGGCACGTGGCGGCAGCGGGCGCGTGGCAACGGTCACGGGCGCGGAGGCGCGGGAGCGGGTGCACGGGGGCGCGGCGGGCGCGCGGCACGCGGCGGCACGGCGGCACGGCCGCGTGGGCTAGCGGCGCGGGCGCGCGGCACGCGGCGGCGCGGGCGCTGTCTGTTTGTGCGCGCTGTGTCCACGAAGATGGTGATATATATTTTTTGCATGCTTTGCCAAGTGCCCGCGATACGGCACTCGGCAAAGTTGTTAATTTTTTTAAAAAAATTGCTTTGCCGAGTGTCAGCGATCTAACACTCGGCAACGCCTTTTATTTTTTAAAAAAAATGCTTTGCCGCGTGCCCGTGATCTGGCACTCGACAAAGCCTTTTATTTTTTTAAAAAAATAAATACTTTGCCGAGTGCCCGCTATCCGGCACTCGGCAAAGAATTTTCAGCATTTTATTTTTTTTTTAATTTCTTTGCCGAGTGCCCACGATCTGGCACTCGGCAAAGAATTTTCGTGATTTTTTTTAATTTTTTTGCCGAGTGCGAGGAATCTGACACTTGGTAAAGAAATTCTTTGTCGAGTGCCAGGATCCTGGCACTCCGCAAAGAATTTTAATTTTTTTTCTTTTTACACCCAAATTTTTTTTTGCAGCCCTACTACAGAATTAGGAGCTAGATTTTAAAATTTGGTGTATTTTTTATGTTTTTTTGCAGCATTTAGTTAATTTGTTTCATTTACTTGAATTTTTTCGTAAAAAGCAAATTTGAACTGCAGGTGAATGGAATAATAGAATTTAGTCATTCAAAAAATAATATTCATGCTTTTGAGTGTATTGTGAGGCGCTACCTAGGAACACACCCGAAATTTCGAACATCGTGTTCACGAAACATGGTCACCGACTTGCGGGCGATTTGTTTTTAAATTCTATTAAATACAAACAAAGTCTAAAAATCACAAAAATTACCAAGATGTCATGATATCGCATGTGGAGGTTATGATAAAAAATTAAGAATGTTCAAAGTAAGTTATGACGTACGTTGCTTAAAACCCAGACAAACCACATGTGATAACACATGTGGAGATGTCTGAGTTTTAAGCAACGTACATCACAACTTTCTCGAAACATTCTTAATTTTTTATCATAGCCTCCACATGTGATATCCTGACATCTTGGCAATTTTTGTGATTTTCGGACTTCGTTTGTATTTAATAGAATTTAAAAACAAATCGCCCACAAGTCGGTGGCCATATTTCATGAACACGATATTTGAAATTTTGGGTGCGTTCCTAGATAGCGCCTCCAATACACTCAAAAGCATGAATATCATTTTTTGAATGGCTAAATTCCATTATTCCATGCACCTGCAGTTCAAATTTGCTTTTTACGAAAAAAAAATTCAAGTAAATAAAACAAATTAACTAAATGCAGCAAAAAACATAAAAATGTACCAAATTTTAAAATTTAGCTCCTAATACTATAGTAGGGCTGCAAAAAAAAATTTGGATGCAAAAAGAAAAAAAATTAAAATTCTTTACCGAGTGCCAGGATCCTAGCACTCAGCAAAGAAATTCTTTGCCAAGTGTCAGATTCTTGGCACTCGGCAAAGTAATTAAAAAAAAACTTTGCCAAGTACCTAACAGCAATCACTCGGCAAAGAGTCACCGTTGGGTGCTTACCGTCGGGGGTGGTCGTCTTTGCCTTGTGTAAATCTTTGTCGAGAGCTGAGCTCTCGGCAAAGCGATCTTTGCCGAGTGTCTTATTTTGCTGAGAGTGACGCTCGGCAAAGAGCTTCTTTGCTGAGTGCCCGATAAAAGATACTCGACGTAGATCCCGTCTCCGGTAGTGACGACGCGGGAGCGCCAAAGATGCATGGCTGGCGATGAGACGGCGGAACTGCGCGCGTTCTTGCCGTGCGTCGCTGGCTTCGATGGCTGGTTGGCCGGCCCTGGGGCTGCTTGGGAGCAGTGGCGATCGCCCGATGCTTTTCCGAGTCCTTGTTTAGGCAGTGCCAGTGAGGAGAAAGGTTGTGGTGGGGAGATTACAGAATAAATGCGCGTTTTCGTTGCGCTTGGGGAAGCCGGAGGACTTGTGGTCCGCGCGCGGCCTCTCTAGAAATTTTATACGTCAGTCGAGTACACGACGTACGATTCCTGCTCGAACGGCTGGTCGGTGACTCTGGTCTGGCTCCGGTCCGTCCGGCATCGTCAGTCGCGAGGCGTAGGCACAGGGGAACGGCCGTCGGTTCTCGCTCTTTCTTTGTCTCCCCAGCTGGCGATAAGAGTGCAGCATGGGCAGTTTGTGGCGCGACTCCGACTATTGTCGCAGACCGGTGACGCCTTGACATGGTCGATGGTTTTTTTGCAACCGATAAGCTAGCTGCAGCTGTTTTATTACGAGAGAAAACACTATATCACGACTAATAAGTCGGGCTGATAAGCAAACAGATATGTGAATATAACTTAGCACATATGAAAGTACGAGTACATAGAACAACAAATAAAGCCTAACTTATTGCATTCGAGAGATTTGGCGAGTTCAGATCATCTCATTCGTTCATGGTCTGGGATTTCTCTGAGAGCATCTTCAGCAGTTCTCCAATACCACCTCTTATCCCATAAACCTGTCATATTGGAGGAGATGAGCGTTTTTTCTTGCTCTAACAGTTTCCCATAAGCCAGCAACGCACGACAAGAACGCCATAAACCTGTCACATATTGGGGGAGATGAGTGTTTTTTCTCCAGCAATTTCCCAATAGCTCTCTCATTTTTTAGTAGTCACCGATATTTCTCTCATCTCCCTCAGTTTCTCAATAGATCTCTCAATTTTTGGTGGTCTCCAATATCTCTCTCATCTCCCCTCAAGTAACAGGGGAGTTGTATCTCCCCCGATAAGCTGGGCCCACCTCCAACTGTCATCTTCCTCCCTTCGCTCCTCTCCGACTCCATTGTTGTCGAGCACTGCCGGAGGTCCTTGACGGCGTAGGCATGGCCGCAGTAGCATGAGGGGGCCGTCGATGGAGCAGCCATGGCCCCGTGATGCTCGATCTGCAGTCCGAGGTTGGGGTCAGCGCCACGCCGAAGTACCGCCGCGGCCTCTGCTCCAAGCGTAGGGCCTCCATGCGGCGGTGGTTGTGGCCGGAGGTAGGTGTAGCGATGGTCGGGGTTGTGCACAACGCTGATGTAACATCCCAGATATTAAGAAACATTTAAAACTTGATCATGAAGCATCATCAAGCATGAACATCAAATGACATGCCATAAATGTATTCATGTTGCACAAATTATTTTAGTCATGTTGCATATGTTACATGTGTTGTTTAAACAATGATTCCCATGTAAGGTTTAAATATTTCCTATGTTTCATATACATGTTTCACATGTTTCAATAGTAATTTAATATGTTGTTTTTACTAGTATGCTTAAATATGTTAATAATGCCATGTTGCTTATCACATAAAATAATGTTTTATTAGGGATAAATAATTAATCATATTTTAGTTAAAAAGAATGATCAAATGTTTCCCAAAACCCTAAAATTCCAAAAACCTTGTTTTACCCCCTTTTTGTGTAACTCAAAATTTAAGCAAATTTTGGGGTTGAGCCAAAAAGCAAAGTTGTAGATCTGGTCTTGTTATACAACTTTGGTTTTTGGAGTTTTCAAAGTTTTAGTGTAAAAGTTGGAGTAATTTTAAAAAAATTCAAATCTCAAATTTGACCCCTTTTCATTTCCCTATTCCAATTTCAAAATGGAGGCATAATTTGAAAATAGTTTCAATAGCAAAGTTGTAGGTCTTACCTAGATGTACAACTTTGGTATTTTGAGTTTTTGAAGTTTCAATATAAAATTTAAAGTAATTTTGAATTTACCAATTTCCAGAAAATGTCCCCTTTTAATTTCAAATTCAAATTTCAAAATCCAAGTTGAATTTGAAAAAAAATTATATTGAGAAACTTGTAGAACTTTAAAAATTGAGCAACTTTTGTTTTTACAGATTTTCAACTTTTGTAGAAAATTTGAGAGTAATTTGTAAAATTGAGCCAGTGGTATTTTCGAAAATAAATCGAAATGTCCTCCAACGGCAGGGCGCCACCTCCTGCTTGCCGCCGACGGCCTTCGGCCAGCTTCCAGGCGTGCTCGCGGCCGCCAGCAGCTGCTTCGGCATGGCCAGGCCGCCTCTACATGTCGCCTTTGAGTTGCTTTGCCTCGGCTATAAAGCCTGAGCCGCCGCCATCGTCTTCTTCCTCTGTTGTGTCACCGCCGCTGCCACAGCTCCGCCGCTCGCCACCACTGCTAGCAAGCCGCCCTTCACCAAATTGAGAGCCCCACTGTGTTCGCCTGATCCTCCCACAGCCCCTGAACGGTCTTGCAGCATCCTGCACCGTCTGTGCCGCCGGGAAACCATCGTCTTCCTCCTCGATGACCACCGGACGCCGTCGTGTCCGCCCTCCCGTGGCCGGACATCTCTACTGCCTCTTCGCGAGTTCTAACCACTCGGTCGTGATCGGGGTGAGCCACTCAAGCTCTCGGTGCTCTCGAATTGGTCTTTGCTGGCTTTGCTCGCCGGAGAGCCGTGAGCCTTCGCCACTGTGGCCGCCATAGCCGGTGTAGGTCCTCCTCCGGTGCGCCTACTGTAGTTCTGGAGGCTAGGGTAGCTTCACGGGGTCAAGGTGGTCATGTTGGTACAGGTCCGCCTCACTGGGGACTCGCCGCCGGCGAGATAGCCGTCGACGGTCACCGTTGGCCATCGGCCGGAGTGGGAAGGGGGGTATGACGGGCGGGACCCCGTCGTCAGAGAGAGAAGGACGGGGAGGTGCTGGGCCGGCCCGACTAGCTGGGCCGGGCAAAGGGAGAAGCAGGCCGAGTGAGGGAAAGGAGAAAGAGAGGCGCGCGTCCGGGTGGGCCGAGTTGGGCCGTGCGAAGAGAAGAGAGGGCAGCCGGCCTGTAATGAAGATTTTTGTTTTTCTTTTTCTAAAAATATTAAATAGTCCCGAATTTTGTTTATTTCTTTGTTAATTATTTAGAGCTCTAAAAATATATAAAAAATTTGTGTAGCTTCTCTGCACTGTGTAATATTTGGGAAAAATTTAAAACTTGAAATTTAAGTAATTTTTTATGTGATTTAATTAGCTCAATTAATTATTAAATGCAACTTCCATGAATTTTAGTAATTGAAATAAAAGTCCAAAAAACATGTAATTAATTTTGGTACTGTTTTAGGGTAAGACTAATCTGTAGAAAAAGTTTGGGCTTAATTGGATAAAATTTATTTTATTCTTAATTTCTGTCTCAATTAATTTATTAATTAATTAAACATGTGTTTAACTTGATAATTTAGGATTTGTGTGACTTTGAGATTGCTTGTTGACCTTGGATCATTAACATGTGATGATCCATGGCATCTTATTGAGTTGCTTGAGCTCACGATTAACTTGTTAATGATGTTTAAATATATCTTTAATTATAAGTTTAAATATTAGTTAATAAATAAAATAATTACTTATCTACTTAATTAATAATGTATGTGATTAGGTCATGTTGTAATCCTTGTTTTATCTTCATGGTTGCACTTAATGTGATGTTAAGTTATATACCCTGCCATGCTTAACTAGTGTAAATATGATAAGTGTTGCTAATTAACTTGTTAGTAGCAAATAAAATGCATGTTGATAAATTTGATTGTTTTGTTTGATGCAACCTCTTGGGTAAAAACAAAGTTAAGGTTAGTTAACCTTTAAATTAACCTTGTTAGCTTGTAACTGTACCGCGAAGGAAAGTTGTACTCAAGTAGATAACTAATGTTTATCCTTTTTAAATGTCTCTTGTATACTATGCCTCATCATCATGTATCATGCATCATGACATGCATTTCATCATGCTAAGCAGAGCATCATTTATTACGTATAGTGTACGAGAGTGAGAAGATGCGTGTTGATCAAGTCTCGGAGTAGGTCCATCCACCAGAGGTGTTGGTATCTATTGGAACTCTCCGAGGAAAACTAACTTCTCTACAACGAAGGCAAGCCCCGGACATACAACTACTCTTCTATTTTATAAATGCTTTATTACACCTTAAGTCTAGTGTAATGTGTATTAAGTTAGTAGGAGTTGGTCGATACGTTGTTGCATGATTACCTTGATCTACACTTATATCCAGATGATATCCCACTAATATGTGTAAGTCGATCCCTTATGCTTAGTAATGCCTAGACTTCGGTAAAAGTCGAATGGTGGTTTTATCGTTTGCGAGAAATAGGTTTATCTTTGTTTCTCCTGACCTAATGACGGGTCATGAGAGCATATGAATATGAATATGACTATGACTATGAATATGAATATGATAATATTAAGCTGAGATCGGATGGGTAACTTGCATTGGAAAAGGAGTTTCAATGTAGTGTTTCCGCCTGTGTCGATTAAGGACCGTACCGTTGATTGAATTGTGTGCGTCGAGACTTTGCAACTGGCCACATGCTTCGGTAAGCCTAAGACCTCGGTAATTCCATCATGTGAACGGCTAACCGCGCACTGGGAGTGGAGAGACGGCGAGAGTAGTGTGTACCCTCGTAGCCAATGGCTGGATTGGAGGTGTACTGTGCCCTCGGGTGGCGCTGGACCCGGTCAAGTTTTGGAGGATCCAGGTGAAGGTTGGTATATGTAGGTTAGAGTCCTACATATGTCGTGTGGTTAGGGATCCCCAGCTGGGTATAATCAGTTCGAATCGTCGTTGCTCCTCGGTTATGGAGACTTGATTCTCTGTTCATCATCATAGTTAACAATGGTACATGGTGATTATGGAAATGAGGTAAAGAGATGGATATGAGATGTGATGTGTAACATCCCGGTTTTTCAGGCAACCAAAAATACGAGCTTTTTAAAATTTTTCTTGTAATTGCGTGAAGCATGTAGTATTTAGGTCGAACCCGAGCTTAACCGCTAACAATCGTTGCACACATATAGATTTGTTTGTAGAGTGTGCCGAGTTGGTTTAGGGTTTTGTGTCGGAGTGCACAAATCCGTAGTTGGTTCCCTCTTCAATCTCGTTTGAGTTCGTCTCAATCTCCTTCGAACCATTTCCAATATCTTTGCAAATCCTTTCCTCAAACTTTAATCAAATGCCTTTTATGTTACAACTCGTTTCTCATTTGAAACTCTCTCCTTTTTCTTGGCCAAAGTTCCTTCCAAACCAGCTCGTAGCCTCCCTCTTGTCCACTCAGCCAGTAGGCAAGTTGCACGAGCGTGCACGTATCATTAGTTACGTGATTCATCACATAAGTAAGCCACGAGTCCTTGTGTCTCTAAGAACATGAACATGCACGTCACAAAGCACCCAGCACAAAGCACGACCCTCCTTTGCCCAAGGACCGAAGCCTGCTGACGGCGTCCTGTACGTGTATGTACGCATGTATATATACGTATTTTTGCCTTGATCAACCGCAAGTACAAAGACCGGCCATCAGCCAAGCATCCACCTCCGTTGCCTGTACGGAGGCCCAACCGCAAGCAGCCGGCACAAGGCTTGCCATCGACCAAGGCCGAAGCCTGCAGACATCGACCTGAGCTGTACGTATGAATATATACAGATATACGTACCATATCCCAATCAGAAGCAAGTCACAAGCCCAGCAGCGCCGCTCGGCCCAGCGGCCATGTAAGCCCACTCGCCTCTCCCGCAGTTCAGAACGCAGCGCAGCTCCTGCCCTACGTCTCGCGTACGCACTACGCAGCACGCGCATGGAACGACGCCGCCGCTAGCCATCACATCCCCAACTCGGCGTCCGTACTAGGAGCCACAGGATGGACGCCGCGCGTCCCATCGCGGGCATGAACGCTCAGGAGCAGCCGCACCCTCTTGGAGCCCTAGCCGCCGCTCACTATAAGAAGCCGCAGGCTTTCCTCTGCTCGATCCACCATCAGCCGCTGTCGCTCTTCCTCTCTTCTAAGTAGTAGAAGCCGACGCCCTGCTCCATTCCCAGCACCTCGACGCGCCTCTCCTCTTCTGCGTCCTCGCCATGCCGCTGCAGGTAGCATGGCCGCGACGTCGAGCACGCCGCACGAGTCCGCGCACGGCAGCCACGACTACGACGGCGGGAGCCGCTACCCCAAGCCCCTCTGCTTCGCCGAGCAGCGCCACCACGTCGCTCCGCCCCGCACCAAGCCAGGCCGCAGGCTCACCTCGGCCGAGCCCTTCAGCCAAGGAGGACTCCGATCGCTTCCGCGACGTCGCACCGCCACGGCGACGCCCCGAGCCTCCTTCACCACCACCGCGTGTACGCCGAGATCCCTCCGCCTCGACCTCGCCTTGCACACCGTCGATTTGGACCACGACCACGGCGCCCAGTCCACGTCCAAGGAGTCGCCTTCAGGGACGCCGACCTCGCCACGACCGAGAAGGCCGTGCCTACTACATCGACATCGACAAGGCAGCGACTCCTGCTTCGTCCTCGTGGAGCCACTGACATCGCCGAGCCCACCCCAAGTCACGCTGCTGCAGTGCTACCTCCACCACCGGTCCACACGGACGCGCTTGATGTCCTCGACCTCTTCTTCACCAAGCGCGCCGCGCTCTCCTTCGTGCCGATGGCGTGGCGAGCAGCTGAAGCTGGCCACGACCACACAGGGGCGCACCACCACGACGTCGCACAGCCTCCTAGCTCGGCCTGCAGTGCCCAAGGCTGTGCCTTCCTGCTCCCCGATGCCCACTTGCCAAGCATGACCCTTCTGCACCATGCTCGGGACAGCAACTGACGTCGTGAAGCCGGACGTGGAGCCGCACCACCCCTGCAACACCCCATCCCCGACAGTCATGACCTGCATCCTCGCCACCGTGCCTTGTCTGAGTCGCCGGTGAGCACCATGCCAAGCTCCATCCTTATCCTCTTCCTATTGGTGCTCGCCCATCTGAAATCGGCCCTTGTGCCGTGTTCCCCACTGCTGCAGGGAAGCAGTTTGCCGGAGCCATGGTCGCCGACTCCCTCCACCACATCGGGATGTGCAGCAGCAATAGCACCCCCTTCGCCATCGTTCATCATGTGTGTGTCCGGCCTTCGAGCCGAGGATTTCTGTCTTTCAGGGAAGCATCGGTCCCTGCTGTGCCTTCTTGCCGAAGCTGAGATATCTCCCGGTGGTCTGCTCCCGTACCCGGGCTCGCCGCTGCCATTCCTAGCCAAGCAGCTAGCCAGGACAAGCGGGAGCCTGGAGCCTGTTGCAGCTATCCGTAGGAAGCCCGGACGCTCCACAGCAAGCCACGCCCTCCCCGCTAACGTTAAGCTCGAATCATCCAACCTACCGACGCCATTCTCGATGTCGGTAAGCTGTTGTTTATTCAATCTTTATCTCTCACACTTGTTCACATACTTATCATACATGATCATGTTCTATCTTGATACAATGATCTCTATCTATAATGCCTGTGCCGTGCCTTCATGCCGGTCTATCTCTTGAGCAGCTATGGAAATGTGCAACTCCACGTCATGTCGTTGGGTTGTCGGTTGTCGAGTCGTGGTTCGTTGTTGTCATGGGGTGTGTTGTTTGTGTCTCGCCTGTGGACCGAGCCTTCGAGCCGGTCGAAGGATCGAATCTCGTTTGGTTGTTTCGGTCGTGGGTTCGTCCCGCCGTGGCCGTAACGCTGACCGTAACTCGCTCCTTCGCCTTTTAGTTGTCTCCGCCGAACGGCGATTGTTGCCCCTATCTTCGTCCCTAGGACATGGTCAATGCGGACTTGATGTCGATGTCGATAACGGCGCGGTTCTTACCCGCTTAATTCGAGCCCTTCATGACCTGATCTAGTGGGATACGACTTGGGGACAACCTTTGCTTTTCGACGAATGCCAACTCGTGTAGGTTGAGCTCATGGCCGCGAGTCACTTCGCTATGACCATCGGGCTCTACCTCTTTTGTTCGCTTGTTTCATCCGAACCATCTCGTATGTTCGTGCCACTTCTAGCAGGGCGTTTCTCCGGATCTAGCAATGACAACCGCATCGCTATGAGCTGTAGAAATAGCCTTGTGCCATTTAGATGCACGGTCGTGGCGCCCTACCGAGTGGGTTTGGTTTAGGGGATCATGCTCTTTGCTTCCAACATTCGCCCGTTCCATGACGAGTTGGATGAAAGGGTGTGGATTCCATTCCTCCTTCTGTTCTTCTTTCGTTCTCAACCCCCGTTGATCCAGTAAGGTGCGGATTGAGCCTCTCGCTTGTTGGTGCTTTCGCTTTCTTGATTCCATTTCTTTGATTCCCGTCGTTGCTATGGCGAGTGGATCAAAGGAAGGTGAATCCCGTGCCTCTTTCCGTCTTTTGGTTCTTCTGTGTTCGAGCTCTTGTATGCTTGTACCCGTTGGACCATAGCATTTCTTTGGTTCTCGAGGTGACAACCGCACCGCTTTGAACCCTAGAAATGACTTAGTGCATTTAGTGCACCTAGGTCGTGGTACCCTACGAGTAGCTCGAGCACTCATGTTCCTTGGTGTGTCACTTCTCTCTAATGCCTCGCCTTTCACCATGGCATGTGTATTGAAGAAGTAGACCGCCTCTCTTCTTTCTTTTCTTTTCATCTCTTTCGTTCCACTCTCTCGGTTCCCGCCAATTACAATGGCGTGCGGATTGAGAAGAATGGAACTTTCTTTTGTGTTCTTTTAGCGTTGTCCCTTTCGAGTCTAGGCCTTTTCGAGAGTATTGATTGTTCTCTTGCTTTGTGTGACGCTCTCGCGAGGTAACATTGACCGGACCGGAACCAGTTGGAGGAAAGGAGAGCAGAGGATAGCGGAACCTGTGGAGTGGAGCTGACCTGGGAGGTGGAGACTCGTACCGATCGATTGCACCAACTAACAGAGACTTGTACCTCTACTACCTCGACATCACAGGTGTCATGGCGGCACCTTACTCTAGAGAATCCTATTAGGCATGCTAAAATGTAGATGCTAGTGCTTTACTTTTATGCAAATGATCTGTGATAGGCTGCATGGTAGATTGCTTGTGAGCTATTACCTTGTCGCAACCCTTTCCCCTGCACACCTGCTGTTAGGTTAGACGCTCGCTTACTACTTGCCGCTTTACTCTTACTTGCATTATATCTGAGATGTGATGCTGGTTAGGGAGAGGCGTAATGAGATAAGGCACGTGGTGCCGATAACCTGATAATAATGTGATAATAAACATGGGGAGATCTTGGCGTGAGTCTTGGGTGAGTGATGAGGGTCGAGTCGACCGAGCAGGATCTACGACGAGTCGCGAGGACGAGTCTTGCCGGAGGGCGCTTCCTGGGCGTTCGCCATGTGAGATGCCTGTGGCGGGCAATGTGACAGGGAGAGGTCCCGGGGTGGAGTGTCTTCGTGGGATGAAGCCCCGGGATGGGAGGTGCCGTGATGACACGGGATGCCGGGTGTCCCGTCGAGCGGGAAACGGTTACCCCTTGTGAAGATATCCTGCTTAGTCACCCTAAGGACTGATATGTCCTGTGGACCAGGTCTTAGGAAGTCTTACACTCCCATTCGCTCTAAATGGGTACGAGGCGGACGTTCGATTTTCTAGTGCGGTGCCACTACTATTGGGAGGTTAGCGGATAGTGTAGGGAGGTACGGACGTCGAGCGCCCACACCCTCCTAAGACAGCGTAGTACCTAAGGGGCCAAGTACTACGTCTCACAGTCTCAGCGTGCCGGTGTACGAGATACCCCGACATGGCCCCAGTTCTGAGTGATAGGGTGGCATCGTGTCTAGTTGGAAGGCAGCCCGTTATCAGCCTAGACGATCCGGATCGTCAATGATGGTGATCTTGTGGGCAGCGTAAACCTCTGCAGAGTTTCTGGTTGATCGATCGATACATATGCCGATTTGTCGGCTATGGACCTTTCCTAAGTACAGCTTCACTTGACTAGGGAGAGGAGTCCTTCTACCTTCCCTGGATTTCAGTGTGTGATCCGGCCTTGGCCGTTGAGACATGGACGAGAGGGAGTCGTCCATGCCGATGAGAGCGTGAGATGAGATGTGACGTGATGATGACATGTGATGGGATGGGAGAACATGTGTATGAGATGGGTTAAAACCAGATGAATTATTATTATATAATTATTAATGAACTTGCATTATAGGAAACCCACAGCCAAATATTTAGGATCGCCAGATCCCTTTTTCTCTTTTCCACTAAACCTCATCGGTCCTGACCATGGCCTGCACCCATCTGGCGGTGTGCAGTTTTCCTGACTTGTAGTAATAACAAAGTTAGAAGGATTAGGTGGTCTCGTTCCTACGCTCAAGTTTGGTTTTGAAGATGGAGTCTATGCCTGTTGTCTTTCTACGCCAACTCTGATGATTGTCGTGGAGGAGGAGCCTTCACCTGCTAACG
The DNA here is from genome assembly GCA_038087645.1 of Saccharum hybrid cultivar R570. Lineage (NCBI taxonomy): Eukaryota > Viridiplantae > Streptophyta > Magnoliopsida > Poales > Poaceae > Saccharum > Saccharum hybrid cultivar. Next base: position 34,848 of record JAQSUU010000837.1, read on the forward strand.
CGCTACAACAACTCTGATGAAGACGCGTGAGTTTCCGCTAGATTACGATGTAATAGGTGTGTTAACGAGTGTTGTAAAACTTTGTAACTTGTAATTCTACGATGTATAACTGTAATATCATCTGATAATTGATAATGTGATGGGTTTCTTTCGTGGGCTATCACATTATAATTTGTATCTGTGGATTTTCCCTTCGAGGAAAATCGAGATCGTTTCATGATGCTTAATACAAGTGATTGAGATAGAATATATGCAAAACTATCTAAAATAAGCTTCACTAAAACTAATGCTAAAACTTATTTAAAATATTGAAAGTAAGGATCCACTTATAGTAAAGCTTTTATGCAAAACTCCTCTTTTCTAGCTCCACTACTTCCCTTAAATCCAGCATATCCTTGGAGTCTTTTCTTTTCGTCGGATAAATCTTGCGGAGTACAATTGAGTACTCAGGGTTTGTTAACACCTGTTGTAGGTACTGACTGGTGCTGTTAACTGAGGTCATGTCGGTGGACCTCGATGGGCTCGATATGATCTAGTTGTCCTCTCCTGACTTAGGTGCTCTACCTAAGTTGTCTTCTGTAGTTCTACTCGACTTCCGCAATTAAAGTTAAGTTATAAAAGTAACTTATGTTTATATGTAAAATACTATTTTAAATTCTTCCGTGCTTTGATGTAAAGATTTGTAGCAAATGTTGTAATGTTGTAGTTACTCCTTTGTTGATCCTGTGTGAGTTAAAAAATGTGGATGATTCAGGTTTCCCGAGGACACCCGATAGACTTTTTAAGTTATCTGGAACACCGACATAGCCGTCAGAGGTCTTCGAGACAATGACAGGTGCAGGTGGGTCATATAATTTAGGAGGTTCTGCCACAGCTGACCGGGGCCGAGGCCAGGATGCGTGCGACGCTACCCATGGAGGTACACGGATCCCATCTTGGGCACTTGGGGTGGTGGCAGTGCTGTATCATAGATGCCGCCCTCGCTTCGCTCTTGTCGGCATCAGCGGTGGGGGTCGGAGACGAAGGCATCCACGATGTGAATCACCAAAACGAGAAAGGAGATGAAACGAGAGGACAGGAAAGAAAAAAATAAATTGATCTGACAGGTGGATCCCATGTATTGGGGAGGATATTGGTTAATGCAAAACTATCTCTTCTAATAATCTAGAATGTGATATTGGGTCATCTACATTACTATCTTGTTGGGGGAGTAGTATTGAGGAGCTGCAGGAGATGCTCTAAGCAAACTACTCTATGATAACATCTTTAACAGCATTGCATGATGCCTCCCTCCCTTCGATTAGCTTCAACAAGTTATAATCGCATTCATGAAGAAACGGATCTCCCCCGTCGGAGAGTTGGCCTAACGCATATGGCACATGCCACTCATCAAGGTGTGAGACGTCTTCGCCTTTCGAAAGAAGTAATGTGGCCTCTCTTCTCTTCTCAAGAAAAATGGCTCCTTCCGCTGGATCCTCAGGAACATAAGTGTTCCAGTCGTGCACATACTGTGCATAATATTTGAATATCTTGAACCGGCGAGCCATCTTGGCGTGGTCGCGTTGCTTCTTGAAAGCCTTGCACCAGCGCTCATATAAGCCCATACAGCTTCATCCGACTCCATGTCCTTGTCCGTCAGAGTCTTAGCATCATCTACGACAGACAGTTTTACGGGAATTATTAGTAGCGTCAAGAACGCACAGCGAATAGTAGCATGCAATTGGGCATTTGGGCTTGTCGCGCGAGCACAAATAGTTTATGAGATGGATGGATTCGTACCCCTCCCCATCTACGATACACCAAGAAGAGGGTGGGATTGGTTTACCTAGCAAGTGCGCGTAATCAACGTTGGAAGGGAAGACATCGCCGGTGCTGGAAGGGGAGCTGGCGGCTGCGGCTACGCTGGCCACACGCTCTGAGCAGGATGACATCGCAGTGGCGCGAGACGCGAGTGGGGCTTTACGGACAGCCCGTAGGAGAGTCGCCATTGTTGCCCTGGCGGCGACGGCAAGAGATAAGGCGGGTGCTTTTGGTTGCTGCAGATCATATCTGAGGATAAGAAAAAGGGGTTAGATCGGTTATTTGTATCTGCAGTTTTATCAAAATCCTTCTAAAATTATGTTTGGTCTCCCAACAAACCGCCGCATATATATAGGGTAAACTTAGCAAACTCGAAGGTGCGCCATCAGAATAATGGCCTGTTTGTTCATCGGTTTATGGTAATGGCGACTCGCTTTCGCGTGATTCGAGGATTTGTGTATCGTGACCGATTCTGGATCGGCGACTCGGGGAGAGGATAGTAGGCCCATCGGCGGGAATCATCGGGTCACCCGATGACTCGTCCGATAGACGCGCGGGAAGTGCAGCAGTGGGCATTGAAAGCGCGGGAAGTGTGGGACCACGCGGCAGCATACTTCGGGAGCGCGGGAGCACGCGGCGACGGAAGCACCAGGTATGTTTCCTTTTTGGTTTCCTTATTATATTCTTCATATTTCTTTTCTTTTTCTTTTCTTTTTATTTTTTCTTTTCTTTCTTTTCTTTTCGTTTCTTTTCTCTTTTCAACGGAAGCACCAGGTACGTTACTTGTTTTTGTTTTCTTATTATTCTTGTTATTTCTTTTCTTTTCTTTTTCCTTTCTTTCTTTTCTTTTCGTTTTTTCTCTTCTTACTTTTTCTTTTCGTGCTTCATTTTTTATTTATATTTACTTTTCGTTTATTTTTATTTTTTTATATATTTTTGTATTTTACCTTTATTTTATTTCTTTCTTATTTTCTTATTATTTTTTATGATGTTCTATGTTGTTTGTATATGTTGATGTAGTACAAGTGATGTTCTACGTTTTTTTTATGTTCACGTGTTGTATGTGTGATATTCTGTGATGTTTTTTTATGTTCTCGTGGTATACATGTGATGTTCTATGGTGTTTTTTGCGATGTTCTCGTAGTATACATGTGGTGTTCTATATTGATGTTGATGTAATAATATGCGATGTTATATGGTGTTTTTTGCGATGTTCTATGGTGTTTTTCGCAATGTTCTCGTAGTATACATCTGATGTTCTACGATGAATTTAGTGATGTTCACGTAATATATATGCGTTGTTCTATAATGTATTAAGTGATGTTCACTTAGTATACATGTGATGTTCTACACGAATTTAGTGATGTTGATGTAATAATATGTGATGTTCTATGGTGTTTTTTGCGATGTTCTCGTAATATACATATGATGTTCTATGATAAATTTAGTGATGTTCACGCAATATATATGTGATGTTCTATAATGTATTAAATGATGTTTTATGGTATATTTAGTAATGTTTACTTAGTATACATGTGATATTCTATGATGTATTTAATAATAAAAGAAGATGTTCTATCTTTATAGAATAAATGTTTATTAATAAAATTTTATCTAAACATATTCATGTGGGGTCTCGTTTTGAAGAATTTATTGTAAGAAATACAGTGGTGCAATCAGAATTTAATTTGGATAGTCGGTTAAGTAGTTACAACTTTTTTAGTTTGTAGAAAACACTATCTTTTTGCACGCAAATCAATGTAGAATAAAAAAAGTTAACACAAACTCACTTTCCTTTCTTCATGCCCAAACTTCCCGCGTGGGCGCGTGGACGAGCGGAAAAGGACTTCCTCCGTGAGCGTGCGGACGAGCGGAAAAGGAGGCGTGGGAAACTGTCGGACGGGAAATTCCATCCGGACGGCCGGACCCTAAGAGCGCCCGCCCATCGGTCGTTGTTCGTCCGGGTGTGATAGCTGCCATGACTCATAACAGTGGCTCGTACTATGACAGTAATAACGTCAATTCAGGGGTTACTTCAGCAGCAAGCCGGCACTGATCCCCGGCTTTTGGCATGGTTCAATGAGATCCACCGATCCAGTGTGCTTTTCAGGGGACGACTGATTCCATCAACTACCTGTAGTAGATTTCAGAATTCTGATGATTCTCTGATGGATTATCGGCAACATCGAACTATCAACGCGTCTAGAGCACTATGGTTTCCTTGCCTTGCAGGATGACACGATCGAGCCCGGTCTATAGGGACGAAAACGGATCGGATACGGACGGATATCGTTGATATCATATTTGTTTTCATATTTCTGTTCGGATTCGGATTTAAATACGGATAGTATCAACCATGCCGGATAAGATACAATTGGATATCGACATCATAAATATACGATTTGGGTATTCGGATACGGATACGGTATCAGATATTGAATATCCGGACTCGAATACGGATAGATCTAAACCCCTCTAAACGAATTCGGTCTCGAATACGGTAAAAAAAAAAAAAAATCTGTACCGTTTTCGTCACTCTTTACTGGATTCCTCGTCGAGATAAAAGGACGAGCACGAAAACAAAATTCCAGTCGCGCAACAGCAAGGCGGACTCGAGACAGGACTGGACTTCGACCGGCGACACACGTGCAGACAACGACCGCACTCACCCTCCGCCTTTTCAGCGCATCTGTGTTCCCGAACGTTCCGTTCCGAGGACCGGACGGCGGGCTAGTACGTACCCGCGAATGGCGAACATGCCGCAAAATCCTGGGCCCGTCTTGGTGCTGTGCCGCGTGACCGCGTGCGTCGCCGTTCTATGGCGTCGATTCCATGTCAAGATGGCAACAGGTACGTATCCGATGGGTAGTGTCCACCCGTACCTGTATTCGTATCCATAAAATTTTACCCGTCGGGTTACCCGTACCCATATGCGGCTAAAAAAATAGTTCTATATCCGTACCCGTCGGGTAATTCTCACCCGACGGGTAACCCGTACCCGATAGCATACCCGAAAATTACATAAAATATCAAATAGTCATATACAAAAATAAATCATTCTAGGCTTCCAACAAGTTACAAACATGCTAACATACATTATTAGCATCATTACAACAAAGGCAATCTACTATAAATATAGTGGATGTCTCAATGGGCCAAATTCATGACTTATATACGCTAAAATAACTGAGGTTGGCTAGTTATTTTTGCGGGTATGTCTTACCCGCGGGTATGCGGGTATGGGTAGTATACACCCGCACCCGTACCCGCCATACCCGATGGGTATAGGATTTTGCCCAATAACGTACCCATGGGTAGAAAATTCATCCCATACCCACCTCTTTATCGGGTAATACCCGTCGGGTACTCGGGTTTCGGGTACCCGTTGCCATCTCCAATTCCATGGAGAAGCATACTCCCTGCGTCCCTCGTCATCACTTTCCGAAAGGGGGACGTAATCAATTTTAATTAAATATATATATATATATAATAAACTTATTTAGAAATACAATTATTGTTAATATTTTCTATAATCTAATCAAATTTTAAAAAGTTTCATCAGCATGGGGAATTACTAGCGTCTGGATGTCCGGAGCAGATGAGTGTGTCCGGATGCCCGCGCATGCTGTTGCGCTAGCCCGCGCCCCCGCGCCTGCCGCTGCGCGCGTATCGTTGCTATCGGCGCACGTCCGTCTGCCCCGCCCCGCCACGCACGAGTACCCCGCTCCCGTCCGCCTCGCCCTACCCCTCGCGCGCACCTCGGCTATGCTCAACACTCCTTCCCCTGACCCCCTCTCTCCGCACAGGCGGGACCTCAGAACCTGGATGAGGACGAGCATGCCCCGTCCGCAGGACCCCAAGCGTGTCGTGTGCCCCATCTGCTGGTCCCTGGCTCGCCACGCCCCTTCCCCCAGCACCCGGGACATGTCCCCATGACTCTGAAACACGAAACACTTGCAACATGAAACACTTGAATACAAAATAAGTCTGAAGCAGATGAAACATCTGGAATATACACTTACAATATATGTGTGAAACATATGCAATATCCAAATAAAACACTTGCAATTTACAACATGAAAACACTTATTGCAACGTAAGATTGAAACAGCTGAAACATTTCGAACATACCCTTGCAGCATATGTGTGAAACATATGCAACATCCAAATCAAAAACGCTTGCAACATACGTCTAAAATATATGAAATATTTTGAACAAACATTAGCACCACGCCTCTGAAACACTTGCAACATGCATCTGAAGCACTTGCAACATATTCAACATCCCGATCAACGTTTGCAACATCCATATGAAACACTAGCAACATACCTCTGATAACACTTAAAACACTTGAAACATACATTTGTAACATAGGTGGAGGGAGACACCATGGCCGATTGATTCTGACCTTCGAGTGAGAGCCAGCGTTGAGCGGCAGCGTGCGAGCACCACCAGGACGGGCCACGCTTTGTGGGTGCCCATGGCTCGGTGGGGACCGACCTGAGGCGCACGATGGCACCACCAACGCCAACAGAGGCAGGTGGCGCTGCCCCTGTCTGATCTCATCCGCATAGATGAATGCCGTCGCTGAGGGAGGATGCAGACCGAGCGTTGTGGAGAGGAAAGAGAGGTGGAGGCCGACTAGTCACCGCTCTTGGCCCGAGGTGTTGTCAGAGAGTGATGGAAGCGGTCGGGTGGGCGTGATGAACTAAAGCCGCGCGATGGTCGATGAACTGCGGTGGAGAGGGAGGAGGCAGTCGGCGGCGCTCAGGTGAGGTGGAGATGGAGGATGGCGGCCGGCCAGCCACGGTTGAGAGCGCTGCAGGAGTGTGGTAATGGTGGAGTGCGGAATTGGAATTTGGCAGCGAGTGGGGATTGGGGAATGACGTTTCTAGAGACCTGTGAGTGAAGAAGACAGCCGAACATTTTTTAATCAAATCACCGATCGGAGGAGGCAACCGGGATAGATGGGTCGTTCGTACCATCTCGCGGCCAACGACAACGGGGACGTCCAGACGATCGTACACTCTGACCCTAGCATTTCTGAATAAAAAAGGATAGAGAAACTGAGAAAGTAGTTCATAGCAGTAGCCGTGGGAGGGCCATGGTCAACTGCGACAGATTGTTTGCTAGGGTGTGTTTAGTTCGTGAAAAATTTTGGCTTTGGCTACTGTAGCACTTTCGTTTGTACTTGTCAATTAGTGTCCAATCATGGACTAATTAGGCTCAAAAGATTCGTCTCGTGGTTTTTTACCAAACAGTGTAATTAGTTTTTTTCGTCTACATTTAATGCTCCATGCATATGTCCAAACATTCGATATGACGGGCAGGGGCGGATCTACAGGGGGGCTGGGGGGGCTCCAGCCCCCCTACAGCTGGTGCATCAATGGAAATATGGAGAGGGTGAGGGAGAAGAAGAGTTGGAGGAAAGAAGAAAAATGGAGAGAAAGAGAGGAAGAAGAAGAGACCAGCCCCCCCGAGCCCCTATGAAAGTTCGGTCATTGGAGCTTAGGAAGGAGACGTTAGACACTGGACAGATGTTAAAAATGAAGGTCGAGCCAACCGTAAAGTTCAGCCCCCCTAAGATTTTGTCCTGGATCCGCCACTGATGACGGGGAATCTTGAAAATTTTTGGTTTTGTCACATCACATGTATTGGTGTGACGCACATGCCACTGTGGCACCTTGGCTTGGTGGGGCCTGGCTTGTCATGCCATCTTACCTGATGTGGCAGTGCTTTCACGCCATCTCACCTGATACGAGGGCTGGTCGTTTCACCTTGCTTGGCACGACAAGCCCGACATCCTATTCTTTTTTATATATAGTAACAACATATCTGCATAATTTGTTGATATTTGTTCATATTGATAGGTCTTATGTCTTATGTCCCAGTGGCAACGAATTGACCGACCTTACTATGGCATGGCTCATAGAGCTTAGGCCCGTTCCTTTAGTCCCAGGGACTAAACTTTAATCCCTCCCCCTATTTGGTTCTAGTGACTAAAGATTATTAAAGCAGTTGAACAAAGATCAAAATATTCATCCTCTCTCCAGTTGGCTGAATCAGAGAGAAGGCGTTGGTGGCTTCCATGCCGATCGGTGAAAGCCCAAGTTTGGTTTTGGTAATTAATGACACCAAGTTGCTAATGCCATGTGTTAAGTGTTTTGAGTTAGGCATAAGCAACACATGTGTTGAAGGTGTACGTGGTAAGGAGTAGTGGCCACAAGATCACAAAGAGATAGTGCATGGACATGAAATAATGTTCATGGTGGAGATGCACATGAAATGATGGACATGATGATCAAGTGGAAGAGAAGGATCTAAGAGCGCAAGGTAAAGGTATATCCATAGGGTTTTCCTTTTGCCGGTCTAAGATGAGTAGAGAAGTGATTGACCGGATTTAGGATAAATAGCCAACTATCAAGAGGGGCAATCACGGTTAGCTCAGAAATCAAGTGCCACTAGATCAATGTCTTGAGCATATGCATTAAGATCTAGTTGAGAGCTAACATAACACCTTGAAAAATATTTGTGAAATGCTAACACATATGCACATTGATGGTGTACATTTGGTGGTGTTAGCACATTTGCGAAGGCGGTGGTGTTTGAGCGGTAGTAAGGGGTTTGGGGTTCGCTCTCCCTCCCGCCGAGCGTGCGAGCGCGGGATTCAGGCGTTTTCGAGGAAATGAAATGCCTATTTTCTATTGCGCCGGAAGTCGAAAAAGAAACGGAGGCGAACGGCGGTCACTGTGGTGACCGGACGATGCACCGGACGCGGTCTCGGTTTGACCGGACGCGTCCGGTCAGTTCAACGCGGCGTGGGCGCTAGGGTTTGTGACCGGACGCTGGTCTGGCCTGACCAGCGCGTTCGGTCAGTTCACCTGTGTGCAGAAGAAGAGCGCGCGACCGGCGCGTCCGGTCCCTCATGGAACTGGAGCGTCCAGTCAGGCGTCCAGAGGAGCGGAGTGCTGATCGGACGCGCGGCGCGTCCGGTCACGTACGATCGGACGCGTCCGGTCTCGACGGGAGCTTACTGGAACGCGATCGGACACTGGCACTGTCGCGTCCGGTCAAACGGTAGAGCGCGTCCGGTCACGGCAACGGCTAGTTCTGACGCGCACTGTTCACGGTTGTCTTGTAGTGACCGGACGCGTCCGGTCACCATGACCGGTGCGTCCGGTCAGCGCGATTTGAACTGTGTCGTCCAGTAACGGCTAGCTGCATACCCCTTCGTTATAAATAGACGTTGGCCGGGGTTTGAGGGCAACTCTTGCACATTTTGAGACCTAGAGACATCCTTTGAGCTAGAGAACAATCCCTCCACTCATCTCTTTGCTTGGTTGCACATCTTGAGTGAGATTGAGTGAGATTCAAGTGCATTGCTTGAGAGTTGCATTCTAGAGGCACTTGATCTTCGAGTTGCTGCGGATTTCTTGTTACTCTTCCGTGTTTCCCGACACGGTAGACGGCTTGGAGCAGCGGAGGCGATTGAGCTCACAATTGGAGATTGTTGGAGCCTTCACCAAGTGTTATAAGGGGTTCTTGATCCTTTCCCGTGGGAGTTCGTAAATTAGATACTCTAGTGGAGCTCGTGGCTTGGAGGATCCCCATCTTGTGTGCGGTTGTGCGGCGCCCGCCGAGGGCTCGACTCTTGATAGTCGATTAGCTCGCGAACCGACAAGTGGGTGCATCGCCACAACGAGGAGTAGCTTGCCGGAAAGCAAGTGAACCTCGGTAAAAAATCTTGTGTCATCCCTTTGCCGAGGATTTCTCTTGTGGTTGATCATTGTGATTGATTCTTCGAGTGCATTACTTCTCTACATCGTTGGTATAAGAATCAAGTCACTTGCTCTTTACTTTCTTGTACTAGTTCTAGTATAGTTTGCTTAGTGTAGCTTTTATCACATAGGAGTAAGTAGCTTAGTGACTTAGTCTTGTTGGTGTGTATTAGAGAACATAGCCTTGCTTCACTAGAATTGTATAGGTGGCTTGCATAGTGTAGTTGAGCTAGCGCTAGAATTAGTTTAGCCATCTTTTATACTAACGTGTTGTTTAGTGAAGCTTGTAGATTTTTAAATAGGCTATTCACCCCCCCTCTAGCCATTTGGACCTTACAATCGGATCCAGAGACTTCAATCCACGGTGGCCTGGCACGCGGGGCGACTAGATCCGGCAGTGGTTCCTCGGTGGCGGTGCGTCGTGGCGCTCCTGGGCAGCAGTACGGCATGGCTCGCGCGGCGCTCCTTAGCGGCATTGCATCGCGGCTCGCGCTGCCCTCCTCGGCGGTGGCGTGGCGTGGCCCGCAGCGGCCTCTCCCACCCCACCCGCGGCGGATCCGGTCCCGTCGTGGCTCGCAGCGGCGGCATGGCAGCTCGACTAGGCGGCTACGTCTTCCCTGGGTTGTGGTGGATCCATGGCGGCTTCCTCCCTATGGTGGTGGATCTAGCATGGAGTCACAATCGGGGGCTACGGCGGTGTGGGGGGAGCGGGAGCGAGGGTGGTGGTGGACGAATCGGGAGGGGTGGGGGGGGGACAGGCAATAGTGAGCGGCAGCTCCTGCCAATTCTGCACTTTAGTCCCCCTTACTAAACTATTTTAGTCATCTTTTAGTTGTCATGTTTGGCATTTTAGGGACTAAAAGTGAGTTTAATCGCCCCAGACCAAACAAGAGTTTTCACCCGTTTTCCCCCATATCGAGATGGTCATCTCATCCCACATTGGTGAAGCAAGGGATCCAGACAAGTTAATTTATTACTATGGAAGTGCATTGGGGTCAAATGGATTACTCTCCTATATACATATAGCCCATCTTGGCGAAGACTTCTGTCTGGGCCTTAGAACTCTTCGGCTTCATTTTTGCCCACATGATTTGTGGGCTTGGGTCATGAAATCATTTTGTTGATGAGGCCCAGTATTTACTTCATATTAGGGCCAGTACATTTCCCGAAGTAAGGCCCAAAATCTGTTTTGATGGGAAAACATTGTGGCCCTGAAACTGCCGTGCTGGTTGGCCCAGGTTTTCGGTCCTCATTTAGCCTTGCTTCCAAGTTCCTAACGAAAGCATCTGCAGCAAGCTGTTTCGAAGTGCTTGGATAGAAAATTTTGGCGGAGCTAGGATTAGAGGGCTGCAGGTTAAAATCTTCACACCCTTTCGGAGGCATTGTTGAGTTCTCAGATTATCTCACAGTCTGGTGTGTTTGGCTCGAATTCGTCTGAGCCCTGGAGGAGTCGGATAGCTGATCGATCGTCTTGAGGAATCAGCAGCATCGAGTTTCTTTGCCTAACTCCATCTTGTGTGCTAGGCTACTAGGACTAGGAGTGCTGGACTGCTGGTATCTTTAAGATTGAGATATATGTGGAAATCTTTGTTTCCCCTAGTTGATTGCTCTCGTCATTTTCCAGAAAGGATGTTGTGTGATACTGCCTAAATATCCCCTCTGAGTTCGGTTTGCCCCCCAGAGAGTTCAGTTTGCGCTTACTACTAGTTCTTGGCTGGGCCATCCCTGGCTCCCTGCACGTCATCAGACTCTAAACCGTACCCTGCAACTAGTAGTAGTATGCAACCACGCATACAGTCGTCACGCGTCCGGGTCCATCCATGCTTTGTCTTCCATTTCCTTGTGACACCCGTAGTCGTAGACGCGGTCCATCGTCAGCTCCTCCTGGATGAACCTGCTCGCGTTCCCTGCCATCTCCTGCGCCTGCCATTGCCAGACGAGAGCGTTTGGGTCCTGTTCGTTCGGAATTCGTAGCATACGGAAGGTGTGAAGTCGATCGGGGAAGGTACCCTGTCCGTGTGAGCGTTGCCCCAGTCCACGGCGTACTTGATGGACCGGCACATGCCGCGGTCGCCGCGGACGGGCCAGTAGTGCCGCAGCGGCGACAGCCCCCGCGAGAAGAAGTCATGGAACCTTGGCCGCACCATGAGCGCCACCGAGTCGCACGCCAGGATGTACTTCTCGCTCACCGACCACCCCCGCCCTTCGATGTAAATCTTGTACCTGCGCACACGTGCGCAAAGCATACCAATTGTTGCACGGCATAGCAGGTGCAGCAGCTAGCTGTGATGTTATGGCGAACAAGCTCATGTGATTCTACCTGTGCGTGCACTGCTTGGACAGGTCCGATCCCCTGAATCCGTGCCGCACCTCTTTCCCCCAGTCCTGAAAATTGTAGCCTCCCGTGTCAGTGTCACGTCACGTGCCATGCCGTGGCGAGTGTGTCTGCGCACGCCTGCACGATTCAGAGAGGAGTGTACCTGCGCGTATACCCGCGCGTTCCAGTCACGCTTGCCGGACGCGTTGCACCTGAGGAGGAGCAGGCGTTCGGCGCCCACCATGGGGTTCCCCTTCCAGTACGCGTACGGCGCCCTGTCCGTCCAGTTCACCATGGCGTTCTCTTCGCTTATCTCCCTTCGCAGCGCTTCCCATGGCTTTATGTTGAGCTCCGGCCTTCCAAATTCAAAGAAGAACGGAGCACTTTGTGAGTTAGGATTACGGGAAAGGTCAAGGTGAAGAACTGCGATGTGCGTATATATTTACCAACCCCAGAATGACCAGTCAGGGAAGGCGATGTCCAGCGTGGTCTCGCTGCCGCAGTACCGGAACAGCGGCGGCGGCGGAGGCTGGGCCAGCTGGTCGCGGTTGCCAGCGCCGACGACGGGGAGGTCCTCACAGTCGAACATGAGGTCGAGGTCCGGGACGCGGCCGGGGTAGCGGCGGAGCAGCTGCAGGATGCCCCACTGCGTGAACGCGGCCCGCGTCTGGAAGCACCGGCCGTAGCGCGCCACGTACAGGCGGCCCGCGACCACGGTGACGCGGAACTTGGGCGCGAATAGCCGGCGCGCGCCCTCCACCGCGTCGCGCGTGACCCCCGCGGCGCGCCACGGCCGCAGGTCCTCGTGGATCCACCGGAAGTAGGACGGGCAGTCCGGCGGCGGCTCGGCTGTTTCCGCGGGCGCCGGGGCGGGTGGCGCTGGCACTGACACCTCCCGAGGCGGTGGCGCGAAACTGGCCGCCGCGGACGGCGTTTGATTCGTGCTCGCGCCGCCGACGATGGCGGTGAACCGTGGCGGCCCCGGCGCTGGCTCCGGCCCCGTTGCGGCGTTGTGTGCTATGCCTGGGGTGGCGACAGGAGTGATCGGAGTGACCTGCAACTTAGAATCAGTAAAAAAATTGCATAAGCTGCACCATATATGTGTTGCAAGAAGAGAAGCAATTCACACTTCATTCTTTTAGCGTGACTGCCTGACCCTTTCTTCAAAATAAATCGTGGAACGAAGTTTAATGGGTTTGACGATCTGGTGTGCAGGTTCGGCTGTACGACGACAGAAACTTGTCGGCAGCTGTGCCACTGTTCTAACGTAGGAGTAACCAACAACCAAGCAAGCATATGGCTCAACAGATTACCCAACTACTACTCGCCATGTGTGTCGAGAGTCAAGAATCGATGAAGAGACAGACATCACAGAAGAGAAAGTGCGCCATGGAAGAAAAAGAAACAGGTAGGTACTGCAGGGAGCCTTACTCTGGCGCTGACAGACATCCAGCAGGCGGAGACGAGAGCTCCGGCGACGAGCGCGGCGAAGAAGACGAACACGCCGCTGTAACAAGGCGCTGCAGCAGCCAGGCTCCGAGCGAGCCGGGACGACGCCTTCGCTGCCGCCGCGGCCTCCATCATCGTCCCTCAATCAGATGGCTGATGGCCGGCGTTCCGCGAGCGAGGACGAGCTGACAACAGACGCATGATCGAGGCGACGAAAACACCACGCCGTGGTCCCTTCTCGACCCCCTTCCCTACCGCGGTAACCGAGCTCATGTGCCTGAATTCAATTTCCTGCTCGGCCGTTCAGTTGTGCCTGGCTTGTTTGGGCGTGTAGGATGGGGAAGGGAAGGGGAACGCATGGATGAACCAAGACCGCGACGCGATGCAGCAGTGCGGTATCGTCGGCCCTGCATCCCTGATGCTGACCGCATGCCTACTCACTCCGCTCCCTCCGTGCCGTCTGCTCACTGCAGCGTCGGAATCAGATACTGTACCATGTTTTATTTTGAAGACGCACGGTGGCCAGCCGCCGGATGGTTGTTTTCGCCTTTGGCCGCGTGCTGAGTCTGCCGACCTGAAGGTCGCGTACGTGGGTGGAGCTTCCACTAACTTCCGTTCTCTCCTGCTGATTTGCGTCACTGAACGTCACCGTGATTTTTATCCATGCGTTAGCAGAGTATGGCAAATCGCTTCTGGTTAGCTGCGCGGCTGCGCCTGCACTCTGCTCTCTGCAGCTGTTCATTCGCTGCCTTGCTTCTCCGGGTCGTTGAGTTATTAGGATGTACAGCCACCAGACTCAACCAACCTCACCAACCTGACCTCGTATAGGCTATAGGGAGGATGAAGCTAGCCGGGAGGAGAAATCGTGTACTTTCTCTGAAACAGCGTAATTCTAGATTTAGGGGGCTGGTCAGATCTTTTAAATTTTAACTACATTTATAAAAAAATAATATGAACATTTATATCATCAAATATATTTATTAGAAAAATGTTTCATAATTAATTTAATAATTTGTATTTTGTATTATAAATATTGATATTTTTTTGTATAAATCTGTTTAAATTATATATTTTTTATAATAATTAAATTTTATATTGTTTAACTCTTATTAGGCAGGTGAGGGCAGAGAAAGTCCGGCCATGGAGGAGGACTGGAGGAGTCCAATGCAGGACCCAGTGAGCAAGGTGGTAATGGCAGTTGGCAGATCGATCGGAGCCGCCGGGAAAAAAAAAGATGGAGACATTTCTCATGGAATAACCATGGACATCACGATTTGCAAACCGTGTGTTATATGCATGCATCCAACATGTAGTTTTTCTTACCAATTATTCCTTATAAACTTAAGTAATAGTTTCATTTATTTGATACACACGTGTGGTAAATTTATGATGGGTGCCCATAGTTACTCCGTGGGATCGTCGCATCCCATATATATTTTTCCGGAGCCGCCGTCAATGACACGATCACTCTAAAACCTTTTCATACGCTGTTTTTAAATGGACTATCAAAGTCTGGGATTCATGGGAAAATATTCAATATCATACCTTTTTTTTGGCAATGTATATATTTGACTATCTCTCTTCGGTGGAATCAGTGGAATCGTGAAAACCTTCTATACAAATTATACTTACAGCCCGGATCCTTAGAATTGAATTTATTTTGATAATCATAATTTAGACACATATTAATTAAATTAATATAGTTGTATATGGATTATATTTGTATATTATTATTGGCTACACTTGAGAGATACTTATGTGTTGTAGTTCTACCGTAAGAGAATGAGTTGAAGAGTGTGTTATAAGTTGCAAAATAAAACATTGAATGCTGCCCTATGAATTTGAGATAGGCTTATATGTGAACTTTAGAAATTGGTGGAATATCAAATTCCAAGTCAAATAGCCTAATTTATTAAATAGATTTCAAATTCTCCAAATGAAAGGATGCCTCTTAAGAGTTTTCAAACAAAATTAAAACAACATATATCCATAGTGCATCTATAGATTTACATTATTACAAAATTTGAGATTCAGTTTGTAATCTAGAAAAATTTATATGAAAACAACAACTTTTAGGTGTTGTAATATAGTACATGTGCACCTGAAATTTGTTATTTTTTACGATTTTTTATAAAGTGGTTTGAAATCTCGAATATTATGGTGATGTGTATATATATTAGAAACATTATGTGTATGCATAGTTTCTTTCTGATTTTTTAGAACCTCATAAGTCATAATTATGTTTTTGTATGGTTTCTTAGGAAAATGTAGTTTCGATATTTTTCCGGGGGATGACCGGACTAAAGGTATTCTGGTGTTATTTTCATTCCGCCCATGCTGGTCAGTGGTGAACGAAAGGGTTGGGCTTGGGCCCACAACACGAAGCGCGACAAAAGTAGAAGAGAGAAACGGTGAGGTGTCTATGCTTTGCGTTTGCGTTGATATGTAGGGAGTATACGTGTATAATAATAGATCGTGGATCGGCTCATTGGCTCATTGCAGGGTTCGACAAAAATCAAAGCAGCCTCTACCTTTCTTCCTCCAGGACCAGGATGGCGCCGCAGGTATGGTTCCAGTTCGTTGCAGAGGTCGTCGAATGCTTCTCTGCCTCAGGCTGTTCCCGGATAGAGTTCTAATTAACTCCTGGGCTCCTTCCGATGCCAGCAGAAGGTGGTCTTGAAGATCTCCTCCATGAGCGATGAGAAGGTGAAGCAGAAGGCAATGGAAACTGTTGCGGATATCTACGGTAGGTTTCGATTTTAGTCAGCCTGTTCGTTTCGCTGGTTTATTGCTGAAAGTACCGTTCGCTGGTTTGTTATGAGAGAAAAACACTGCTGGATGATTGCTGATTCTGCCGATTAGTCCAAACGAACAGGGTGTCAGAGTAGCTTCAACCGTCACAGTGTCACCTCTCACTTTTATCGCCTTTCTTCAGTTCTTCTCTTTTCAGCTTCTTCAGTTCGGTTTCGGTTATTCTTTTATCCTGCCTCAGTAAAGCGAGTCATTATTGGTTTCTCTGTTATGAAATTGAACTCTCCTGCTATATACGTACTATGAGCATATGTTGTTTTCTTTCTTTTCTTCATTCATATGTATAATCTTAACAATCAGGAATCAATTCGATAGCCGCTGATCACAAAGATCAGAAGATGACTGTAATCGGTGAAATGGACACCGTCCTCGTCGCCAAGAAGTTGAAGAAGTTCGGAAAGATCGACGTCGTGTCGGTCGGCCCAGCTAAGGAAGAGAAGAAGGACGGGAAGAAAGAGGGGAAGAAGTGATCAGTCTTTGCTACCTCAGCATCGTCACCTCATCTATCTGGTTCTCCTTTCAGGACGGCACGCGGTTACGATTTTGCTTCCTAGCTATAGCTTAGCAGCGTGTACCTTAGGCCTCGTTTAGTTCACAGGATAGGGGAGAAAAACACTGTATCAGAATTCTTGTAGCATTTCGTTTGTATTTGGTAAAAATTATCCAAATTTTGACTAACTAGGCTTAAAATGTTTGTCTCGCAAAGTACAACAAAACTGTGCAATTAGTTTTTGATTTCATCAACATTTAGTACTCCATGTATTTGCCGACATTTTGATGTGACGAAGAATCTTCTTTTTGCATAGTGGAATTTGGTAGGAGAATTGGGGAACTAAACAAGGGGTTAGAACAAGCCTGGTTTATACCATACGGTCATCTAGCCTCTCATCTGGTTATCTGCACATGTACGGTTATAGCAGTTATAAATCAGATCCATTTCTTATAGGGATATAGAATTATTTTTTCAATGCTACTCTTGACTCTTGATTATTATTACTAGTACCTCGAACATGATATGGACTAACAGTTTTTAAGAGAAACAAAATGTTTTAATAAGAGATATAAGTATCAAAATCTGTGGACGAAATTAGGGCATATAGCTATTTAATTAAAACTGGAGGAAGGATGCCATATGGGCTGTTAATTAGTTGGTACAAATATAAACAAACATTTTAGCCCACAATGCAGTGTCTCAGATGTCATGTTTTCTCTCCCTCCGTCCACAAATATTTGCACGTTTAGGTTTCAAATTTTTTCCACAAATATGTGCACACATAGGCTGTCACATCATAGAAGTACTGGCCACCATCAGCGATTTTACCAGCACGTGGGACCAAAAAAATTAAAAAAAAATTGTCAAGAGAAAAAAATGAAAAAAATTGACGGAGCCTCCAGAGTCCAGAAGCTACCCGTTCGTTCAGTTCACGGATCTGTTTTCACCCTCCCGCAGGGAGGTTCTCTCGTTGGCTCCCCATCGTCGCCGCCGCACCTGTGCTAGCCCACTTCCACTTGTTCCCCTTCCCTTCCCCATCCCCTCGCACACCAACGCACAGCTGCGAGCCCGCTGCTCCGCTCCTTCCCCTTCGGACCCGGGATCTGAAAAGCCGTGACTATGGTGGGAGCCTCGTCCCTGTCGGCGTTGAAGATGGAGGCGGGGCCCAACCGTGGTGGAGAGGAGATGTCGCGCAATGGAAAAAGAGGAGGATCGATCGACGCGTGTTCGTGGAGGACGAAGGGCGGTGCATGGGCGACGGTGCGGTGGAGAGGGCTGGAGCGCGCTTGTGAGGAGGGACCGAACACCGAAGGGACGGCAGCCGCAGGATTCGAAGACGCAGTCTAGTTGGAGCCGCGGCAGGAAGGCCACCTATGTCGCCGCGGGCGGTGCGGATGTGGCAGCGGTGAAGACTGAGCTTCCGGTGAGTGGCTGTGGGAGCTGCAGCGACAGTGGTCGTCGCCGCCAGATGCCTGGTCTCTGCCAGCGCCGGCGTCATGTTTCTTTTAGATGTTTTTTTGGTGAAACTTCGAGGACGATCAAGTTGAACTGAGAGGTGTCCATAGTTTATAGGGGTAAAAAGGTCATTTTTTATCTGTCTTGGTTTACGTGCCTAGACCTAGAAATGCAAATATTTATGGACGGAGGAAGTATGGTCTAAGCTGCAGTTTTTTATTTTAAAAAACTTCAGAGTGCTACTTAAAAACACGTAGCTGTTGTGAAACACGTTGCCATCGGCAAGTGGTAACAATCCAAACAAGACTGCAAAAGTCTCAACGTATATTACAGGACGGACCATTAACGATTAACCAGTGCAGAAAAACGGTAAAAAAGGCGCGAGCAGGTAGTCCGCCCGTGCAAGGTCCCCAAGTTCAAGTTCTCCTTCACGTTCGACGCGGTGAACGCGCTCTGCCAGCTCGGGCTGTCCGCGCCGTTCGCGGACGGTGCCGACCTGTCGCGGATGGTGTCGAACATGCCACCCGAGGGGCTCTACGTGTCGGCCGTGAGGCAGACGTGCGCCGTGGAGGTCGACGAGGAAGGTTCGACAGCGGTTGCAGCGATGTACGCCGTTACGAGCCCGACTTACAGTCCACCGGAGAGACCCCCGCCGCCACCGATGAGGTTTTGTGGCGGACCATCCTTTCATGTTCGCGATCGTCGAGTACGAGAAGGCCGAGGTCTTGTTCCTAGGCCATGTCATGGACCCTTCCAAGGATGATTGAGATTAACTCGACGGCTGCTAGTTACTAGTTGGGCTCGGCCCTTTGGGCCTCCTTTTCCCCGTCTTTCTGGACTATCAATCGTTAATGGCCCGTCTTGTTATACCTTGAGACTTCTGCACTCTTCTTGGATTGTTATTATTACCAAACCAGAAGCGTTGCTCCGTTTTCCTCTCAAAAGAAAGCTCCTGACCGAAAACTGAGCAAACTCAGTTGGTTATTTTCTTTGCGGTGGAACCAGCCCACCCAGACTTAAGTCTTTGACTCGTGTGCTCGTATTTTTCTGGATTTATATTAGGATTTAACGGTGTTGTGCTTTTAGTGGTAGGCAACGTTCCCGTCAACAGCGAGGTGTCTGTGGTGACTTCGTCAATCTTGAGATGTGCCGTCACAGTCTTTCGGAGGTGCTTATAGGGGGTAGGATTTGCGTATGTGTATTCTTAGGGGTGAGTGTGCGTGCGTGTTGAGCGTCTGCATCTGTACTTGTGTAATTTGCAAAAAAAAGCTCCTGACCTTTTGAATTGCTCCCAATTTTTATAAAAAAATTTGCCACCAAGCATAACACTGATTAAAAGGACATGTTTACATCTATTAGCGCTAATACTCCCTCCGTTCGATATTGTATTGCATTGCTTGAGTGTTTGCATTTAGAGGCACTTGGTGATTGTGTTTCCTGCGGGATTCACTTGTTACTCTTGGTGGTTGCCACCACCTAGACGGTTTGGAGCAGCGAGGATAGTCGAGCGGAGGAAGGTGATTATCTCTGGCTCCGATCGTAGTGATTGTGAGGGGTTATTGAGGCTTCCCTATGGGAGATCATGAAATGCATCTCTAGTAGATTACTCATGACTTGTGTGATCCCCATCTTGTGTTGGTTGTGTGGCACCCGGTTGTGGGTTTGGCATGTGATGCCAATTAGTGTGTGAACCTCAAAGTAGGTAAATCGCTACAACAAGGACTAACTTACCGGCAAGCAAGTGAACCTCAGTAAAAAATTATTGTATCACACATTTACTTTCAAGGTGATTGGTCTTCGTTGATATTCATTCTTGTGATTGATTGACTCCATTGGTGATTGGCTCATTCCTCTACACGACGGTATAACAATCCATCCTTTCCGTGTATTTACATTTGTTAGTGTAGCTTAGCCCTTTAGTGTAGCTAGTTTTGAGGGCAAGTAAGAGTCAAGTTTAGTGGTTAGTGAGGCTCTTTAATTAATTTTTGAGAGCTCATTAACTTAGTTTAGTGACATAGCATTTGTGTGCTTAGTGATCATAGTCAGTATAAATGTGGCAGGTGGTTTGCTCTTTTAGTAGACTAGTACAACACTCGCTTCGCCATTTAATTATCTAACATATTTGCTAAGTGTTGTCGTAGAATTTTTCAATAGACTATTCAACCCCCTCTAACCATTAGGACCTTTCAGAGCTGTGTATCGTTCAACCGATACCTGGGTTAGAGTCGCTAGGTCATAGGGAAGCTGTTGGTGCCTCTACCGAGGCCGGAGACCTCACCGTTGGTGTTGTCCGCCGCGCCAGAGCGCCGCCGGGCCACCATGGCCATCACCGTGGTTGCTGTGGTGCGCTAGTGGGTCAACGAGTACCACTGGGGTGCGCGCGGAAGGGAGACGGTCACGCCGGAGTGGACTGCGTCACCGGAAACCTCGCCGCTGGCGAGAAATCGCCGACCAACGACCGGGAGCCTATGGTCAAGCGCGGGGTCCTGTGCAGGTTGACTTGGGCCCGCCTGTCAGTCTCAGGGGATGGCTGACCGTGGGTGAAAAACATTTTTTCTCAGTTTTTGATTTTAAGAAAATGATTAATCATGCTAATTCTAGTAAAATTCTTAACTTAATAATCTATGCTGATAAAATTATGAAAATTTTTGTGTAATCTTGTTATCATGTGCTCTACCTAGAAAAAATATGAAATGGGCATTTTAGTACTTTTGGTATGCTTATAAATTACCTCTTTTAATTAATAAATGCACCTTCCATGATTTTTATAGGTTAAAATAATAATCTGTTAATCATAAAACTTTTTGTGTAAATGTTATGTGCAATAACCTACCTCCACAAAAAATTTGGTACTGTTTTGATATTTTTATCCACTTAATTATGTGCTTTATTTATTAATTAATATATGCTAAATGATTAGGGTTAATCACCTCATGACTAAAGTGTGATTTTCGAGTTGATTGTGGACCTTGGAACACTAACACCTTGTTGTTCCTTGGCAATTACTTTACATGATTGTGCTCTCATTATCAACTTGTTAATAATAAATACTAATATTGCTTGGTGAGTAAGTAACCTAACTTAATTGTAAAGGAAAGTTCTACTCAAGTAGTTAATCTTGATTAGTCATCTTAATCATTGTGCACCTCTTATATTTAAGTTAGTATACCATCATTCTGAAGCATGCATCTTTAATTACGTATAGTGAATGAGAGTGGTGACCCGATAGTTGAGCAACCTTCTGAGGCGGGCTTTCACTTAGAAGGAGTTGGGTTGGAGAGTGGGGGTTTTCCTGACATAACTGACAACCTCGACACCGCAGGCAAGTCCCAAAGCATACAACCATTTCCTTGTGTTTTATAAAAGTTATTCACATAAATCTTATACTTGTTGCATTAAGTAAATTAGGAGTTGGGTGCATACCATCTGATGCATGACTACCTTGCTATTCTAATAGCATCCCTCGTTACCCTTTTGTAGTGTCGTAGGTTAGGTATGCTTAGCCTTGCTTAGTGGTAAGAGTCCGGTGATTATTTCATCATTCGTAATGGTTCTTTACTCGGGAATTGTCCTCAGAGGTTAAAATGAACATGCTTTAATTGGAGATCGGACGAGACATGGGTTATGTCTCTGGTGGTTAAGCTGACAGAGTTGCCTAGTCGTTCTTGTCCCGTTTATGTCGATTAAAGACCGATCATTGAAGGGCCGCTTGTGATCGTGACTTGTAGTACTGGCCACATACTTCGGTAAGCCTAATACCTTAGCTATACCATTATGTGAAAGGCTAACCACACACTGGGAGTGGAGAGATGACGAGAGTAGCCTATACACATCATGTGAATCCACCAGGAGCGGCGTAGGGAGGTGGAGTACTGTACTCTCGGGTCGCACGAACCCGTTCATGTTTTGGGGATCTGAGTGAAGATTGATATATGTGGGTTTGGGACCGGACCTAGGCCTACATATGTCGTGTGGTAAGGAAACCCCAGCTGGGCTAAATCGATTCGAATCGCCGCCGCTTCTCGGAGAAGAAGACTCGATCAACTGAACTGTATCGTAGTTAATAACTGGAACATTAGTACTATGATCACGAGATGGAATGATTAAGAGTGAATCATTTAGAATAGGTGCAAACTAGATTCCTCTTATGTAACTTGAGCTAAAATATTAAAAGTAAGGATCAATCATTAGTAAGCTCCTCTGCAAAGTTAATCTTGATTCTTGCTACAGACTTACCTTGATTCCCGAAAGCCTGCATACCCTTGGTTTCCTTTTCGTCCATGAAGTCTTGTTAAGTACCTTTGTACTCAGGATTTTTTAAACCCTTGTTGCAGGTGAGCCTCTTGAGCAGCTAGGCTTTTGCCCCCTACTGCATGACAGTTCAGGAGGAGGAGTCCTAGCAGTAGTAGTTGTCGTGCATCCTTGGGCAGGGTGACTCTCTTTTGTGATGTATTATGAGTGGTACCCGTTTTGCTACCACACTGCCTTGATGGCCAAAACTTATGGTTTGTAATAACTTAAAGAATGGTTTGTAAAACTTATGATTTGTAATAACTTAAAGAAGGGTGACAGGATACCTACCTCTCGAAGATCCACGGATAAAATCCAACTTCTCACGGTCCAATTGCTCGATTAAAGAGCAACGACAGAAGTGTCTAAATGAAAAACCCGAAGAGAAGGAGTAAGAAAACGAGAATGACTCGGGGAGGAAGAGGGGGGCAGGTTAAAATATGGGTGCTTGGCGCCAGGGACCATGGCTCCAAGGCTTGGCGCCAAGATCCATGGCGCCAAGCCTTGGCGCCATGATCCATGGCGCCAAGCTATGCCACGTAGACTCACGCGTGGCCACGTCGGATGGATCTTGGCGCCATGTTTCCTGGCGCCATGCCGTTATAGCTTGGCGCCATTGTCGATGGCGCCAAGCTGAGGGTCCATTTTTTGAAATCTTTCTGTCAGGGGCCTATTTGAGAGAATCTTTTAAAAAAAAGGGCCAAAAAACAAAAAAAAAAAGACGGAATCTCTGATCGCTTGTGCTACTTGATTTTTTTTTGAAATATTGTGCTACTTGATTTGGCTCAACCTTCCACATTGCCTGAAACCTGTGACTATGAGGTGCAGTCAGTCAAACCTGTCTGCACTGCGATTAGCGCCGTGGCATGTGGCATCTGAATCTTCCACAGACTATATGTTGAAATTTAGCTTAGGTCCTTTTTAGTTGCAAATTTTTTTTGCAAAACGACACGGTAGCAAATTTCGTTATTATTTGGCAATTAGTGTCCAATCATGGTTTAATTAGGCTTAAAAGATTCGTCTCATCCATTTCGTCTAAACTTTGTAATTAGTTTTATTTTTTATCTATATTTAATGCTTCATGCGTGTGTCCAAAGATTCGATGTAACGGGGAATCTGAAAAATTTTGCAAAATTTGTTGAGAACTAAACAGGACTTTATATGACGTTTAAGCTGATTTGTCCTGAGGAAAAAATACTGTTCATTAGTAGGCTGTATACGAGGCCCATGTCAGGGAGGAGGGGGGACGGCGGGACGCCATTGTCTGTGGCAGCGAACGTGGGCAGGGCCCAGCCGTCCGAGAAAGACGCCGATGCAGGCCAACACGATCGGGGGACGGGGGGCCAGTTCAGTGTTAGGATAGGACGCGCACGAGATCCACGAGCTATCGACCCGTCTTGGCTCTCGATTGGAACGGCAGGTGAAAATCAGTGCACAAAAATCAATAGTTGCCGTACGTGAGTACTCCGTACGTCACCTAGACGCTAGACCATAGCCGGCCCAATAACAAGCCCGTGTTATGTCAAAAAGAGACAAAAATTTTTTCTTAGTAACTGTCACGTCAAATCTTGGAACGCATGCATAAAGCATTAATTATAGGTAAAAAAATAACTAATTGTACAGTTTATCTGTAAATATCGAGACGAATCTTTTAAGTCTAGTTAGTCCATGGTTAGATAAATTTTGCCAAATAACAACGAAAAGTGGTACAGGAATTTTTCTCCAAAAATTTTCACAACTAAACGGGGCCCAAGTATGTTTTTTAGGAACATAACAAGTATGTTTTGAAGACAGGGATTTCGTAGAAATAATGTAGACATGATTTAATTTAATTTCAAACACACGACTAGAGATGTTTTTTTATTCCAAACATGCCTTTATTGGGTGTGGAGCCTGGATTTAGGGTTGGGGTATTTTCACCAAAAACCGAATGGAATCGAACTCAACCAAACCGAATGGCCGCGTGCTGAGTCTGCTGACCTGAAGGTCGCGTACGTGGGTGGAGCTTCCACTAACTTCCGTTCTCTCCTGCTGATTTGCTTCATTGAACGTCACCGCGATTTTTATCCATGCACGTTAACAAAACTAGTCTCGTATCGCTTCTGGTTAGCTGCGCAGCTGCGCCTGCACTCTGCAGCTGTTCATTCGCTGCCTTGCTTCTCCGGGTCGTTGTGTTAGGAAGTGTACAGCCACCAGACTCAACCAACCTCACCTGACCTTGGATAGGGATTAGGGACGAAGCTAACCGGGCAGAGAACTCGTCTACTTCCTCTGTTCCGATCACTGTGTAATTCTAGATTTAGGACTGGTATAAACAATTATAAAGTCTGACCAAATCTATAGAAAATAATATCAACATTTATGTTTTTAAATAGGTCTACTATAAAAATATGTTTGGATATTTTTTTAAAGAAAAAGGTTTCCGCGTGAACGTGTCAATGACGGCGGCTCGGACCTGCCAACTGCCTCATGCTGTTTTAAAACGGACTATCAAATTCTGGGATTCGTGAGAAAATATTCAATATCATACTGCATTTTTGGCTATCTATATATTCAGTGTAAACTACATCTCTAATGGAATTGTAAAAACCACCTAAAAATTATACTTCAATTTAAAACAACACATATCCACAATGCATACGCATATATAGATGTACGTTGTCACAAATTTTTAGAACTTATGATCTAAATTCATGTGAATAAAAAAAATCAGGCGTTGTCTCATAGTACATAAAATTTGATATTTCCATATGATTTTTTATGAAATAATTTTTCTCAATTCTATGGCCATGTATATATATAGAAACATTTTGTGCGTGCATAGTTTCAAATTGTTTATGTTTTTTATAAACTAGTAAAGGTGCACGTGCGACACACACGTGCTTATATTTGTGATACTTGACATTTTAATATTATTTGTAAAAAATATTATAGGATACAAAAAGTAGCCATGATTTTGTCTCTTCCCCGTCTAAACGGTGGGGACATGTAAAGTGTCTATGTCAATAATAGACTAATGGTGGTATGAAAATTGACATGGTTTATTTGTGATAGATGATGTTATATTATAGAAAAAGAAAATATAATTTTGAAGTTGTATGATGCGTCACAATATTTAGAATTATATAGCACATGTGATGGAAAAGCAGAGCATGATCATATATCAACATCTATATTTAAAATCCCCTAGTGCTCTCCCTAAGGAATATAATGTTTTGCTGTCCTAGATTGAATGGATGAATTTTTTCCGACATGACGAACTAATGTAGCCCTCCCTAAACCCTAAACCCTGAATAATATGCACTGATCTTCATAATCATATATATTGGGATAAAAAGGGAACATTGTCGGAGGTAAAACGAACCTGCAGCCAACAAAGAAGAGGTATCAATGACAACGATGCACTCACCGTTCTGAAATGTGAGCCCATCGAAAAGTTACAAGTTGGTAACAATGTCAACATATGTAAAGTTTTTTTTAAAAAAAAAGATTTGTTTTTATCTAGCGTTGGCACGATGCATAGCCCAAATGAACAAACCAAACTCTACCTAAATATATCCTTAATGGAATAGCTCATCCAGGTGAAATAGAAATAGAGTTGTTGTCTAAGCGATCAGATATTGTCTAGTGATGCAATTTTGGACACATCATGAACAATCCCTTGAGGCATTGTACTCTTCCCTTGAACATTTGTTATGGTAGCTTCATTGTGCACTTTATAAAGAGAAACCCAAGCATCACATGGCTTCACGTAGGTAAAATTACCTGTCAAAAGCAATGCATGCTAGAAATACTTATTTCAAACTGAAAGAGTTATTATCACAATGGCTTCCGCCAAAAGAAACAAGCACTTCATATGATGATGTTTTTTCTAAGATGAAGATTTTTATATTTCTTTGCTAATTACTCACCTAGTTATATTATGTGGCCCAATTATTCAGGTAATTGCTTCTCTCTGCTGAAACCTCTTGGTTGGAAGCCCCCTGTGCGAAGGCCGTTCTTTCTTAAGTTCAATGAGAAGAATAATTTCAAGTATATATCAACAATGGAGATTTTCTCGTATATATCAACAATGGAGAGTTTCTCGTGAATATATATTAAGAAAAAAAATAGACCAATATTGCTTTTTTTTAATTTTTTTCAATTCAAGTGTTCAAATGCAATGCGTTTGTTTCCTGACCTCCTTGTTGTGCACAATAGCCCCTCCAATTCAATCCTCGCCTCCTAATCCATCGTGTCAGTCTGAAAGAACTGGGTTAATCACTGAACTCCAGATTCATCATGGCTCAAGAAAAAGAAACTCACCTTATGCAAATAGCGCTAATCCCAGTGCCGCTTCATTTCCACCTCTCCCATCTCCACCAAATGCTCGCTGAGTAGTCTCAGTTTGTGGCTCAAATGCATCTGAAGCCTTGCAGGAAGTAGTTCGTGTCTCCTTAATGGAGTGTGTTTTTGAGGGTAAAGCCCACGTGCTTACCTTGGTGACGTCGTAACAACGTCGAACAGTTCACTGGCAGGCCGCGGCCCAGGCATCCTAACCTGACAAACGGACCCGGCCGGAAAACTTTTAATTCTTTACGCGTGTTTATACGTGTGGTTCCTCGGATTGCTATTTTTTTCTCACCAAAAAATTACCCAACCCACACCCTAGGAACGTCGGTCTCCTCAATTGTTTTTTCCAAAAAAATGTACCCGCCTATACAGAACGTCAGTCTCTCTTGTTTTTTTCAAAACGAACCCGCCTATACCTGTTCCTGACCCGCCCGTGTACCCGCATCGCCCCCCTCCCATCAATCACACAGGCCGCATCGGGTTTTTAGGGTTTTTCCCTGCCCCGCTTGACAGTTGACACGTGAAAAACCTAGGCCCATGCGCGATTGCCGCTGCTTGGCCCCGCGTAACTCGCGATTCCACCAGGCGACTTCTCGACGCTGCATGCTCAGGCCTTTGATACGACGGCTCCAATACGGTTCCAATCGACGCCGCAGTCGGGACGAGGGGCGTCGTGCTCGCCGACGACGGTTGATGACTGAAATTCTCCTTAGCTTCCCTCGCCACCCACGCGCACATCGACGGGCTGCTACACACGATCGGCCTCAGGTACGTCGTGCCGGAGGTACCAGTTAAAACAAAACCTCGATCGATCAGCAGCAGAAGGAAAACGAACAGCTATCTCGATCGTCATTCATCAAGCTATTGTAGCTATTATTATTATTGTTTGCTGATGAGAACGAGACATCATCAGCTTGTTCCTGTTAGTTGTAGATACAGTGGATAAAATACGAAGATCGTCTGTGTGGTGACAGGCACCCCGATGGGTTTCTTGTGGGCGCCGAAATTGAGCTAGCGGCTGAGATCGATGGCAGCAATAGTGCACGTTACGTTGAGATGTCATGAGCGCGACCCGGCCTGTTGTATCGCCATCCGCAGACCGATCGATCTGACTGTTCGTTGGATTGCTTT
Source organism: Saccharum hybrid cultivar R570 (assembly GCA_038087645.1). NCBI lineage: Eukaryota > Viridiplantae > Streptophyta > Magnoliopsida > Poales > Poaceae > Saccharum > Saccharum hybrid cultivar. The sequence goes on from JAQSUU010000837.1 coordinate 62,705, forward strand.
GCCCCGGAGAGTGAAAGCGAGAGGGAGATGAAGATGATGATCAGATGAATGGGACACGTACGACACACAGACTGATGAGCAACGACGACGGCTTCCAAAGTTTGAGCTTGGGCGCGTGAATAAGCTGGCGATGATGATCATGCAGACGTTTCGGTCACGGTCAGGCGGCAAACTTTGGGCGTGTGAATGGTGGTGAATGTTGGACAGGTGATGATTTGATGATGAAGCCCTGACGGCGGATGGGAAGCCTTCAATTCCCTGTGGCGTGCCGGCCTCGATCTCGCTGGTCGGCGGCGAGAAGACCGACGTTCCTAGGGTGTGGGTTAGGTAATTTTTTTGGTGAGAAAAAAATAGCAATCCGAGAAACCACACATATAAACACGCGTAAAGAATTAAAAGTTTTCAGACCGGGTCCGTTTGTCAGGTTAGGACGGGGGATTAGATGCGTTGAATCTATGATCTAAGGTTTAAAACATAGGGTGGGTAGGAATTTTCAGGTAATCTGTATTTTTCAATTCCTTCGCTCTTTTATAGTATAGATAGATTATATTACGGGAGTACGTTTTTGTATGGTTTTTTACGAAGCCTAGTTTGGACTGAATATTTTTCCGGGATTCACCGGACTGACGATTACCACGTCTAGCCACTCCCTGCCTCTCTGGTGTTGTTTTCATTCCGCCCATGCTGGTCAGTGGTGAACGTACGGGTTGGGCTTGGGCCCACAACGCAAAGCGCGAAAAGAAGTCTAACTGTATATGCTTTGCGTCGATATGTAGGGAGCACGGTGGATCAGCTCATTGGCTCGTTGCAGGGTTCGACAAAAATCAAAGCAGCCTCCCCTCTATCTTTCTTCCTCCAGGATATGGCGCCGCAGGTATGGTTCCAGTTCGTTGCAGAGGTCGTGGAATGCTTCTCTGCCTCAGGCTGTTCCCGGATAGAGTTCTAATTAACTCCTGGGCTTCTTCCCATGCCAGCAGAAGGTGGTCTTGAAGATCTCCGCCATGAGCGATGAGAAGGTGAAGCAGAAGGCAATGGAAACTGTTGCAGATATCTACGGTAGGTTTTGATTTTAACGCTTCCACCGTCACAGTGTCGCCTCACACTTCTATCGCCCTTCTTCAGTTCTCTTTTCAGCTTCTTCAGTTCGGTTTCGGTTATTCTTTTATCCTGCCTCGGTAAAGCGAGTCATTATTGGTTTCTCTGTTATGAAATTGAACTCTCCTGCTATATACGTACTATGAGCATATGTTGTTTTCTTTCTTTTCTTCATTCATATGTATAATCTTAACAATCAGGAATCAATTCGATAGCCGCTGATCACAAAGATCAGAAGATGACTGTAATCGGTGAAATGGACACCGTCCTCATCGCCAAGAAGTTGAAGAAGTTCGGAAAGATCGACGTCGTCTCGGTCGGCCCAGCTAAGGAAGAGAAGAAGGACGAGAAGAAAGAGGGCAAGAAGTGACCAGTCTTTGCTACCTCAGCATCGTCACCTCATCTATCTGGTTCTCCTTTCAGGACGACACACAGTGATTTGGTTACGATTTTGCTTCCTAGCTAGCTTAGCAGCGTGTACCTTAGAACAAGCCTGGTTTATACCATACGGTAATCTAGCCTCTCATCTGGTTATCTGCACATGTACGGTTATAGCAGTTATAAATCAGATCCATTTCTTATAGAGATATAGAATTAATTTTTTTATGCTACTCTTGACTCTTGATTATTATTACTAGTACCTCGAACATGATATGGACTAACAGTTTTTAAGAGAAACAAAATGTTTTAACAATAAGAGATATAAGTATCAAAATTCTTGGACGAAATTAGGTCATATAGCTATCAAAATCCGTGGACGAAATTAGGGCATATAGCTATTTAATTAAAACTGGAGGAAGGATGCCATGTGGGCTGTTAATTAGTTGGTACAATATAAACAAACATTTTAGCCCACAATGCAGTGTGTCAGATGTCATGTTTTCTCTATCAGAATATGGTCTAGCTGCAGTTTTTTTTTATTTTAAAAAACTTCAGAGTGCTACTTAGGGAGTGTTTGGGACTGCTTCGCTCCTGTTTTTCCAGCTCCGCGTTATCAAAGACCTCCCAGCTCCAGGAAGTCTGCTCCACAAAAAAGGTGGAGCTAAAGGCCAACTCCACGTTTTTTTCTAGAGCACCTCAAGGGGTACTCCGGTTTTTGGAGTATTGTATTCTCACATGGAGTTGTGGGATAATTACCCACCTTGCCACTCATTTATCACGGATTACTTCCCCTAACCTATACGGCAGCACTCCATGCTAGGCCAAACTCGGTTAAACGTCCCCGATGTGTCTTGACCAGCCAGCCAACTGGACCCGATAGAGTACTCAGCAATCGGCACAGGCCGCATCTGTACTGAGCCTCAACAAGAACAGGCCAACATGTATCTACCCAACTACGAATGAAAAAGGAATGAGAAAATAGGGGAAAAAATCTAGTAAATGGATCTCAAACCAGATCATCCTCTGGGGTACTGTGAGGACTCCTCACCATCTCAAGCATACTGACCACCTCAGCCATGTCCGGTCCATGAGAAGACACCTGAGATGCACAAACCAGCCCTAGCTTGATGATCAGTGTGGCCTCCTCCATTGAGAATTCACCTGACAATTATTTGTATTTGAATTATGGCCTCTGCTAATATTCTATCATTTGTTTTCTATTTTTCTCAGAAAATATCAAGTGCAATTTCAATCAGGGGCATAATTGACCATTTGCATGGAAACAACCCATTTCTAGAGCTGGAGCAGAGTTGTGTCAAACAGTACCAACTGCTCCACAAACTCCACGGTGGAGCTATTTCATGATAGAGTTCGTGAAGCAGAGCTGGAAAAACGGGAGCGGAGCAGTTCCAAACACCCCCTTCAAAACACATAGCTGTTGTGAAACACGTTGCCATCGGCAAGTGGTAACGATCCAAACAAGACTGCAAAAGTCTCAACGTATATTACAGGACGGACCATTAACGATTAACCAGTGCAGAAAAACGGTAAAAAAGCCCGAAGGCCCGAGCCCAACTAGCCATCATTCCATATGAGGCCGGTCCCCAGCCCTAAACCATACAAGACTGCGCCGCCTCCGAGTCAATCTCAATTCAATCCTGCTTGGAAGGATCCATAACGTGGCCTAGGAACAAGAGCTCGGCCTTGTCGTACTCGACGATCGCGAACATGAACGGATGGTCGGCCACAAAGCTCATCGGCGGCGGCGGCGGCGGCGGCGGTGACCAGCAGGGACCAGTTGGGCTCAAAAAGGAGTACGTCGCTGCAACGGCTGTCGTGCCTTCCTCGTCGACATCCACGGCGCACGTCTGCCTCATGGCGGACACGTAGAGCCCCTCGGGTGGCATGTTCGACACCATCCCCGACAGGTCTGCAGCGTACGTGAACGGCTCGGACAGCCCGAGCTGCCGGAGCGCGTTCACTGCGTCGAACGCGAAGGAGAACTTTTTTTTTTTGAAAGATCAGGCTATCCGACATTATTATTTTTTTTTGAAACTAAAACGGGGGGAGAGCTTCCCCACCTTCTTCATTCCAAAACGAAAATCACACCAGTTGCCTGGAGTGAGTTACAGCTGTAGAATTACAGTTGAGTAGGAAAATACGCCAGCCATCAAGGCTGTTTACAAGTTCAGGGGCAAGGCGCTTCCGCCAGGTTACAAGGTCATCACAGACCCGAGACAACACTGCTCTATGGTGAGAGACATCGTTCCGGAAGACTTCACCATTTCTGCTATCCCACAGCCTCCAGAGTATGGTCAGAAGAACGAAATGCCAAACCGAAGCATCTAGGCCTTGGGGGATGATGGCGTCCCAGATATCATCATCGGACAGTACGGCGACATGGTTGAGCGCAGTCACACTCCATAGCTGCAAGCTACTTGGACACCTGAAGAAGACATTATTATATTAATAAGCAAGAAAAAGAGTTGCAAACACATGCGTGAGAGGCGCTAACCCACACGGCGGACTGCCGTATGGGAACTTGAACTTGGGGACCTTGCATGGGCAGACTTCCTGCTCGCTCCGGGGCGCGCACCGCATGACGAAATCCGGCTCGGTGACTGCCAGGCGCAGCAGGTCGAGGAGACCGTCGTCCCTGTGCGGCAGGAATATGAGCATGCAGAAGCAGGGCGCCCTGGAGTCCAGCCTGCCGTCACGCCCCACCATCTTGTAGAAGCACTGGAGGACCTTGAACTCCAGGCCAGGGGCGTCGAAGCTCTCGGCGTACTGCATGCCAGCGTTCGACAGGAACGGCACCCACACGGGCTCGCCGTCACCGCGGTAGAAGTAGTGGTGAACAGTATCCGATGGGTCGAACCTCCGTGCCCACGTTGCCTTGAAGTGCATGCCGTTGGCGAGGACGATCTCGGTCCCGACGTCGACCGCGCCATCGGACAGGAGGTTGCGTATGCGCCCCGCCGTGGCCTGGTCGACGAAAGCGTTCATCTCAGCGGTCGCCGCAGCAGGCTGATTCTTGAAATCGACAGATCTTGCGACGGCCTGGTGAGCAGAGGCGGCGGAGGACACGAACTCCGGCTTGAGAAAGAGCGTGCGGTCCACGAAGATGCCGGCGGCGAAGGAGAGTTGTGGCCACGTGCTCACGTTGGTGAGGAGCCTCGCAATGGCCACGTCGAGGTGGTGCGTGTTTTCGGAGCCCAGGAACGTGAGCAGCTGGCGCAGCGTCGGGCCGTGCGTGCCCACGGCAAGCAGCGCGAGCCCAGCCCTGAGGGACATAGGCGAGAAGATGAAATTGGACTGCTCCGTTATCGCCTCCATGCCAGCGTACCAAGCGACTTGCAAGCAACAGTCCATGGCGAGCGGTTATTAGATTAACGTGAAGTTGATTTCGATTGTTAGCAGAGAGAAGCTAATTAGATTACGGTGATGTGATTATTTAAAGGTTCTGTGCTGTTGTGCGTAATGCGGAGCAAATTACTTGTGGAGGTGTTTGTGGAAGGGGAAAGGCAGGGGAAAAAGGACCCATCAGGTTGTATTTATAGACCGAAGCCCTCGCATAGTCGCATCCGCTTCGAATTCGAACTTAAGCCACACGCCTGATGTCATGGGTTCAATTCGAAGTTTCAAACAGAACACAGTTGCACTCTTCTGAATGCTCAGCGACGCCCTCGGCCCTCCCCTCTAGCTGACCGAAATTGGGGCGTAGCCCCGCGGTTCCTCGACGTGCGCCGGCGTGACTGCGCCGGCGACGACGGAGGCGCCGAACAGCACGACGACGAGCGCTGTGAAGTTGACCAGGAACGCCTCGGCGCCGTACTTGTCGAGCCCCCCGCTCTCCAGGAAGGTGAGCTTCTCCAGGAACCCAAGCTCCGCGGTCGCCAGCGCCAGAACGTAGACGAAGAGCCCGAACAGCACGTGCCACAGCAGCGCGCTGCGCCTCACGCTCGGCGCCGCGCCGGGGAAGAAGAAGGTCACGAACCCGAACACCCACTGCGAGCAACATCATCGACAGACAGGACAATCAGCAGATCAGCTAATCCACCTGCACGGCTGCAAGAACAGGTGCAAGATTCTTGCGAAATTCGTGCGACGCCGGCGTGTAATGCGTCACCTGAATGGCGTACAGAGAGATGGTTCCGATCCCGAGCCAGGAGTGCAGGCTGTAGAGGTTGGCGATGCCGCTGTCGTTGTGGAACTTGAACGCGCAGTAGAATGCCGAAGGCGCCGAGTACAGTCGCAATGGCTTGGAGGATGAGATGCGTCAGCTTGGCTGTGTCGTGGTTCAGTTTTGGGAACACCTTGTAGATCATAATGGCTGCCATACAGTGGATGGGGAGAAGCCAATGTTAACGTTGATATGCCAGAGATGATGGAACTAAAGTTAGTATGATTATGTATTGCTGTTACCTTCACTGCCGAGGACAACGTAGCCAATCAGCATAAGAACAGGGTGAACCTGCAGTAGACACAAGAAAACCACAAACGTTACAGCACTTGATACTTCCTCCATCCCAAATTATAAGACGTTTAACTTTTTTACCCCAAGTTTGATTACTCGTCTTATTCAAAAAATTTGTGCAAACATAGTCAAATTTAAGTCATCCTTGAACAACTTTTATTACTAAAGCAAGCCACGATAAAAGAAGTAATATTTTGCAAATTTTTTTGAATAAAACGAGTGATCAAACTTGGTGTCAAAAAGGTCAAACGTCTTATAATTTGGTATGGACCTAGTAGGTTACAACATAGGATAAGCTGCATGGTCACAGAATCGATGCATCGGTAGAAAAAATGTCAGTTTGTAAGCTCGGTGTAAAACACTCTGCACTCTCTCTCTCTCAAAAAAAAAACACTCTGCACATTAGTGATCAAGGACAGAGACAGATATTTTACCTAGGTTCATGTGGAAGACATGGAATGATCCAAGAGAAGATAAGCTACATTTGTAAGTGAATCCATGTAGCAGTAAAAAAAGATCAATGTAAAACACTGCACATTAGTGATCAATGTAAAACACATGCAAAGAGACAGAGAAGAAAATATTAACTGTGACAACATATGTGCGGTTTCCTCAAAAAAGAAAAAAACATATGTGCGTTCGAGAGTAAGTTATCCATAGAAGTTCCCGACTGCCGATTCCAGTGAGCTTTCGCTTGGAGCATTCGATTCAAACGGTGAACGGTGTTTCGTTGCAAACTAACAGTCTGCATTATTTCCACCTAAACTGCAAAGCAATGTTCCGAAGCAGGGTACAACAAACGGGGAATCGTTAGCTTTGTTGAAAGTTTAAGACCAGTTCCCATGTGGTGTTGCTTTTTTTTATGCCCTCAAAGTCTCTGCGCGGTTTCCTTCTCATTTCCTATGTGTACGAACATGAGGTACGGGGCGGGTCATTGGGTCAACGCCAAGAGAGCGTCTAATATTCAATGGCATTTTGTGATTGCTCTCCTGTTGTAGGATTTATTAACCATCTAATATATGGCTGTGTTTAGATAAAAAACTTTTCCAAAAAGTGCTATCACATCGAATGTTTGACACATGCATGGAGCATTAAATATAAATAAAAAATAACTAATTTCACAGTTAGATGAAAAATTGCGAGACGAATCTTTCAAACCAAAACAGTCCATGATTGGACACTATTTGTTAAATAAAATTAAAACATGCTACAGTACATTTTTTAAATGCTTTTTACCCTAACTAAACACACCCTATGTTGATGAATTGGGCCCAAAGAGTACTTACTTTCTTCTACCGCCAGATCATATCTGTCATACAGACATACAGGTCCCAAGAAATCAAACGCTCGAAGCTCACAAAGCTCACGATTTCCTTGTAAAATCCCAGATTCTGGGAGCAGTCTGACGGACTACCGCTGAGAAGCGAACATACGCTACGGTCCGATATTCTTCTTTGCTGCTAAAGCCGCACCGCTGACGTGGCTCGCAACAAGCAAGTACTCAATAAGGACCAACTACAGAGACGGAACAAATAAGCTAAGCCAAATCCCGAAGGCGGTTGCAACTTGCAAACGAAAGGGGAGGGAACGGGGTCCGGAGCGTCTCCGTTCGTTCCCCAATACAACAACTTCCTCGGTTCCCGATTTTTTTTCTTTAGCTGCTGTAGCACTTTTATTTGTATTTGATAATTAGTGTCCAATCATGACTTAGGCTCAAAAGATTCGTCTCGCGATTTTCTACCAAACTGTGTAATTAATTTTTTTCGTCTACATTTAATGTTTTATGCATATGTCAAACATTCGATGTGATAGATGAACTAGAAAATTTTTTGGTAACTAAATAAGGCCATATTGTTAAGGGGGCTACCTAGGCCACGTTTAGATTGTAAAAAATTTCAACCCGATGAATAGTACCACTTTCGTCTTATTTGGCAAATATTATCCAATCGTGGACCAACTAGGCTCAAAAGATTCATCTCGTGATTTCCAACTAAACTGTGTAATTAGTTATTTTTTACCTACATTTACTACTTCATGCATGGGTCTAAAGATTGATGTGATGGAGAGAGTGAAAAAATTTCAACTTTTGGGATACATCTAAACAAGGTCCTAATACCTTTTTTCTGATTATTAAGGGAGATGCTGGAGTAGAAAAGGTGAGTCATCTCCCCTGACATGCCAGGTTTACAGGGATAAGACTACCCGCAGTGGGTACTCTAAAACGATACTCTAAAGCTTTAGAGTATGAATATAGAGTAAAAACTGCTGCACTGGGTACTCTAAAACGATACTCTATCATTTCTCTCACTCTATATTTAGAGTAGTACTGTGCTTACTCTATACTCGATAGTGATGAGGCCCACTAGTCAAACAAAGGAAAAAATGCTATAACTCACAAACCAAAAATCTAAATTAAATTTCGATTTCACCATTAAATTCGTCTCAATAAATCCTTCAAAACTAGATCACACAGGGATATATTTAGATAAAGTGACAAGTGGGTCCCACAGTGGATAGAGTGGATAGAGGATGATATAGAGGATGATGGGTGCGGGAGAATTAAGTATAGAGGAGAGAATATTGCTGACTAGGACGTATAGATGATGAATATAGAGGTCCATGAGTACGGGTAGTCTAAGGGGTGGGAACAGGAACTGCTGGACATGCAAAGATGAGTTGTTCTACGCCTCGAGCGCGAGGCCGCCGCGGAAATGGACGCACCACACCAGCACCAGCACGGCCGCCACCGCGTGCGCCGCGTACGTGAACGGCGTCGCCTTCACGCCCAGCCCCATCTCGCTCTGCTTCTCCTCTGCAGCTCTGCTTCTGCCCCGACCGTACGGTGGCAGCTCGTGCTCGCTACGAACAGCTCAGGCTGCTGGAGCCTGGTCGCCTGGACCTGGAGGAGAGACTAGAGAGCGTGAACTGAGGGAGAGGGACTGAGGTCTCAGAGGCAGAGAGAGAGGTGTTTCAGTTCTCTCCCCTCCTGCTTCGTGTTGTTTAGCTGTGGTTGGTTGGTGGCTGAAGAAATGAGAAGCTACTGCGTGCTGCGAGGCCGGAAAGGCGTCCTTGTTCGTGGCTGGGTGGATCCGGAGAAGTGGAGATCGATGCGGACTTGACCAAGGTTAACACCGCCCTCCCCGACCCGTTCTCATGGCACGTCGGTCAGCAAAGCCGTTGGGTGCTTTCTTTATTCTGTCGCCCACGTTTTTTTAAGCAAAGTTCACCACCTGTCCTTAAATTTGACCGTTGTGTTTACCGGTTCTTAAACTTACAAATCGACCGTTTAGGTCCTCAAACTTGTTCATCTATATCATTTTGGTCCTTAAACTTGTTCAGTTACATTATTCCGGTACCTAAACTTAAAATTTACCCATTTAGGTGCTCGAAGTTGTTCATTTGTGTCATCCCGGTCCCTAAACTTAGTTTTGAGTCTTATTTGGGTCAAAACAGGACGACCTAAAAACTCTATATTAAAAAATAATTCATATTTTTTTTTCATATGAACTCGGATGAAGACAAACTTTATATAAAATAGCAGCTCTCGACGCGATCTACAATTTTGTGGTTGAAAACTTTTTGAATTAAAGTTGTTTAGGGTTCAAAAATATTATTGTAAATTTATAGAATTTAAAATTTAAAATTTAAAATTATGAAACAATCTTGGATATTGACATGGTCTATATGAAAATTATAGTTCTTAATACGATCTACAACTTCGTAGTTGAAAATGTTTTTATTTAAAGTCGTTTAGTATCACAAAATTTAATTTTAAAATTTAAATTTCAAAATCTATAAACTCACAAAAATATTTTGGGACCCTAAACAGTTTTAATTTAAAAACTTTCCAACTACGAAGCTGTAGATTGTGTTAACGGCTATAATTTTGATATAAAGTTTGTCTTCATTCGAGTTCATATGAAAAAATTTTGAATTATTTGTTGATATAGAGTTTCTAGATTTGTCCTGTTTTGACCTAGATGAGACTCAAAACCAAGTCTAGAGACCAGAATGACACAATTGAACAAGTTTAGGGATCTACACGGGAGATTTCCAAGTTTAGGGACTAGAATAACACAACCGAACAAGTTTAAGGACGTAAATGATCGTTTCATGAGTTTTGGGACGGAGACTACACAGACGAGAATTTTTTTTTTCAATCTCTGGCTCAACCTTCCACATTGCCCGTAACCTGTGAGGCGTAGTCAGTCAAACCTGTCTGCACTGCGATTAGCGCCGTGGCATGTGGCATCTGAACCTTCCACAGGCTATCCGAGGCCCGTGGCAGGGAGGGGGACGGCGTGGCAGTGAACGTGGGCAGGGCCCAGCCGTCCGAGTCCGACGCCGATGCAGGCCAACACGATCGGGGGCCAGTTCAGTGTGGATAGGACGCGCACGAGATCCACGAGCTGTCGACCCGTCTTGGTTCTCGATTAGAACGGCAGGTGAACAAATCAGTGCAAAAAAAAAAAAAAAACAATAGCTGCCGTACGTCCAATGCGCCTGTTTAGAATGCAGAACTTTTGAAGCAACCCCTACTACTACTTATAATAACAAGGGTTTGAGCGTTTCTACCCCTACTTTGATGGCCGTTTGTGATTTTGCCTTTATTTTTTTTGACTTTCTGATTTTATCCCTGCTTTTTTTTTACTGAAGGAAGGGTTTACCCTTGGTCCGTTAAGTGACTATAACGGTATTAACTTTTGGACAAATGGATAATTTTGTCCATGTGTTTTTACCCCTGTTTTATTTTGTTATGTGTGTTTTTATCCCTAGTTTTGGACAGCAAGTTATTTTGTACAGATTTTTTAGAAAATTTCGACAGCATTTCTGCTAACAATCCACATAAACACAATTTAATATCACACAACTTCATCAGATAAATAGATCCATGCAACATGTCACCATAGTCCGATGGAAGCTAAACTAAAGCAAATCTGTGCGCAATTCATCTACCTGTGCCCTATCTGTTCAACATCTGATCCACCACACCGTTTATAGGGTCATGGCTAAAGTTATGTGTACACTTCGGTAAAGGCCTGACAAATTAGCAGTACTTATCTACGCCCGGACGCCCTTTGCAAGTCATTTGCAGCAGCTTCACCTAGTAATCCTCGACGCCTATTATGGCCCGTTCGGCTGGCTTGATAAGTCGGCTGAAAAACACTGTTGGCTGATTTATTGTGAGAGAAAAATACTATTCCGGCTATAAAAAAAAACTAAAAAAGACGGATTATAAGCCGGATGAACAGCGCCTATGTCAGATTACAAATCAGCTTCACCTCCTGCTAAGACCATACCTTGATTGCCTGCAGACACAACGGCCCGTGACCTCTTCTCCGCGTCAGCAACCTCAGCTCAAAGTTTCTCCACCTCAGAAGCCACTGAAATCAAAGTTTTCTGCATCTCCTGTCCCTGCTCATAACTCTCTGCATATCCTTTCTTCTCAAGCCTGCCGCGCGGGGAACGGGCCCAGGCCGGAGCCACCACCTGCCGCGCGGGCGCCCTGGTCCACCCGAGAGAGCCAAGCCAGGGGAAGGGGAACCGCCGCCTGCCGCGCGGGCGCCCTGGACCGCCGGGGAGAGCCAAGCCGGGGGAAGGGGCGCCCTGGTACGCCTGCCGCGCGGGCGCCCTGGTCCGTCGGGGAGCCAAGCCGGGGCAGGAAGATGAGCAGGGGGAGGAGGGCACGGTGGAGGGAGAGGGCACGGTGGAGGGAGGAGCAGCAGCGCCGCCGCCAGAAATCGCGTCCGTCTAACCCTAGTGCGGCCTTCCTACAGGACTTCGACCGCGACCAAGAACAACGACCGGGGGTGAGAAAGGATAGAGTGAAGGGTATACCTGTCCTTTCGCATATGTGCCTTTTCGTTTTTCTTTTTTTTGCCATTTAATCCAACGATATTCGACGGTGTTACATAGCAGGGGCAAACGGCAGCTTCGTAAAAAAAAGCAGGGGCAAAATCACAAAATTAAAAAAGGGGCAAAATCATCATTAGACTTCAAAGTAAGGGCAGAAACACGAAAATCCATAATAATAATAATAATAATAATAATAATAATAATAATAATAATAATAATAATAATAATAATAATAATAATAATAATACAACTACTACTGCTTTTACTGCTCTCCTCTCCTATACTATCCTACTATCCCTCTACTACTCTCCTCTCCTGTTCTTTTGGGCAGGCAGCGGCTGCTCTATTTTATTTGGCAAGCACTAGTTGAAGAACCTATACTCTATGTTTGGCACTAGGTGCTTTATTTTTTTTTGGCAAGCAGGAGGTGCTTTATTTTGGCTAACTCTTTTCACATTCAGAAAGTTTGTTAGGGGACGATGGACAAAAAAAAAAATGGCAAAAAATTTTGCCTCTTTATTAACGGGTACGGCTGTGCAAGTGCCATGTGGGCGCGTAGGTGTCGTGGTGCCAGGGAGCTAGGCTACGCAGCTGCGCGGGTGGTGGGGCGTAGGGGAAACAAGCTGTGGGGCGCGGGCTGTAGCGGGAGCGGCATGCGCGGCGGCCAGAGTTTGAAAAGAGATGCAGATAGCCAGGAGATATGTGGTCTCGGCGTGGCAGTGGAGGAGGAGCATGAACAGGAAGGGGCGCTAGCAGAGATCAATCGAGGCAAGCAGCGTCTGACTTCCTGGCTGCGGCAATGGAGATCGGGAACGGTTCGTAACTTCCGATGAGGAGGCAAGTGCGGTTCGAATATAGTATAGGAAAGAAAAATATGAGGAAAAGACCAGAACAAAGAAAAAAAAAAGAAAATACAAAAGAAAAAAGAAAGAAAAGAACGGTTTTGACGACATTTTTCAGTTTCTACTACTGGCAAAGATGTACAGGCAGATATTCCCCCCCCCCCCCCCCCCCCAATATGACGTTAAGGTTAGATATTATTATTATTAACTTATATTATATAGATATCATGGTTATAAAATTTGATAATTTCTTACTCCCGTTGCAACGTACGGGCACGTTTGCTAGTACTACTCTACTCTCCTCTCCTATGCTATCCTGCTACCCCTCTGCTACTCTCCTCTCCTGTTCTTTTGGGCAGGCAGCGACGGTCTGTTTTATTTGGAAGCACTAGTTGAAGAACCTATACTCTATGTGTCGGTGTTCGGACCTGCGGAGGTCCTAGACCAACGAGTAAATGCTGCGTGTCCCTTTCCTGGATGGTGATGCAAGGAGAACACACGGGGGTTTATCCTGGTTCGGGCAAGAGAAGGCCCTACGTCCAGCGGGGGTGAGAGAGGTTTGTATTTCCTTGCACCGAGGTGCTTGCGTAGGGGTTACAAGCTTGCGAGAGAGGGTGTCGAGCCCAGGTCTCAAAGGAGAAAAAGAAAGAGTACAAGATGATTGCTTGAGATGTTGATCTCTGTCTAGTATATGGCTAGTTGTTCGTCTGTTGTCGTCTCCTTCTGCCCCTTGTGAAGCCCCGGCCTCCCCCTTTTTATAGGACGAGAGGAGGCCAAGACGACGGGGAGCCTGGAAATGGCGTTTTGTCGATCCCTGTTGAGGTGACTGTAGCGACGTGCCGTAAAAATGGGAGGCCATCCCTGGGCACGTGACGTCGTAGAGGACGAGGTGTTGAAATGACCCGGAGCGCCGTGCCATACCGTCCTTCCTTCCCTGTTGCGCTGTGTTGAGGGTCGAGGCCGGGTCGAGGCCGAATGGATAAGTCCGAATCCCAGGAATTACGGCGTACGGGCCTTGTCGTATCCTCCCTCGAGGGTCGCTAGTGATGCATAGTGTTAGGTATGGTGGGCACAGTGACGTTTTTCACCTCCCATCACGGGATGGGCGGTAAAACAGTGAGGACTGACACTGGTATTGTTCCCACGTCGACCCAGACCGCGGCCATGCCGGTAGGTGGTAGTTGGTGGTTGTATTAAATGCCATGACTTTTTGTCCCGTGGTAGGTGAGACAGAGGGGGTCGAGCGCCTCGACCCGGGCTCACGCGAGTCGGAACGCTCCCGGGGGGCGATCGAGCCTCGTGCGGGTCGGAGCGCGGTCGAGGCCTCCCGTCGAGGGGGCCTCGTACGAGTCGGAGACAGGACGCGGTCGAGGCATTCCGTCGAGCCGGCCTCGTACGAGGCGGTCCTGTCGCACGTTTTTAAGTGGGCTGTGTTTCGTCGTGGCTTAGCCGTTTTAACTTTTATTCTTCGTTAAATGTGGGTACCCCTATAGTATTGGTACCGACACTATGTTTGGCACCAGGTGCTCTATTTTTTTGACAAGAAGCAGGTGCTTTATTTTGGCCAACTCTCCTATCCTCTCTGTCTACTATCCTCTCCTCTCCTCTGTTTTTGCCTATGATGAAATTATCCAACTCCATACATTATTTGGAATGAGCTGATGATCAAGAACTTGTGAGGAACTTGACATCAATAGCAGTCGCCCCTACACTACCTTCTCCCACTTCTCTGTATGATGCCTTAAACCAAGCCGGCGGGGATCTGATGCCTTTACGCTCCAAGTTCTTGATTAAATGATGATTGGCATGTTTCTGAGGCCTCTACTTTTACTCTTTTTGTGATCTATTGCCTTCAAGTACTCGGATTTGAATTTGGATTTACTTCTACTACTCCTGTTCTCTCCTCTCCTTCTACTACTATGCTTTCCTACCCTACTAGTACTATTACTGTCCTACTAATACTACTGCTGCCACTTGTACTCTTGATTGATGGCTATTTTCTTCAATTCTACTCATAGGAAATGGGCCCTTGCTATGTTGTTTTCTACGGGAAGGAACCTGAGATTTACAGCTCTTGGCATGAGGCTAGTGAATATGTGCTTGGGGTCAGACATGCTAGACACAAGAAGTACAACAACTATGGAGATGCACTTAGAGCTTTTAATGCTTATGTTGGACAACAACTAGCACCCCACGGGGAGGTGGGGGGGGTTCTTTGCCCCACGGTTTTGGTTCAAAAAAACAACTAGCACCCCTACCATGGTCCCAGCTGATTGTGGTGAGAGCATCCCCAATCAGGGTGGTATGGGCATCCCCCTCAGGGTGGTAACAGTTGTTCTTGGAAGAATGTGGTGATTATCAGTTTGTTGGTGATGGTGCTTGGACTTTGGATGAGGCCCATGAGCTGCAAATGCATCTGCAATAATTAGGCCAGTGAAGACACAATTGCATGGTCCATGTAGGTGGTCATATGATGATTTAATGGTGTCTGAGGCCTATTAGTTTGGATAACACTAATTGTATGTTGACAACTTTATTTTGGTTGTAATGCAACTCCATCTATTAATACTACTGCTCTTGGTGTCCTACTATTAATACTACTGTTGTTGTCCTCATCCTCCTACTGTTACTACAAACTCTCTATTGGGAGCAACCTCCTCTCATGGTCCTACTACTTCTAGTGTACTCCTCTCTTGTCCTTTGCTCCTACTACTCCTCTCCTCTCCTATCCTCCTCTACTTTAACTGTTATGCTTGACATTAATTTAGGAGAAAAGATGGCTGACCTCCCCTTCGCCGGGATGTTCCAAATAATTATGTATATGATCTGGGCTTCCAAACAACACTGGCGAGGAGAAACGACCCATATCCTAGCATAGTAAGTATAAATATTTTAAAGACACCTCTATAGATACCTTGTTCTAATACATATCATTGTTAAATGTAGACAATTGAACCTATAAATTAATGGTTTAGAGAGACACTTCAAAACGTCGAGGTTGATTACATCAATGTGGGTACATTCCAAGTTGTTAGTGGACACAAGCAATGTCGAGTTGGCTTTTTATTCAAGTTAGGGCGGGTCCCCAACTAGGTGTGCTTGTACACATAGAGAGGACGGGCAGGACAGATTATAACGACATTAATGCCCAAAGATATGTTGTGCGAGATTGTTTACTGGCCCTTCAAGATATTGGGTACAATATTCCGACATACTCCTCCATGAGGGTTGCATCTTTGAATGTGGGCCTCCGCAATGATATTGGACTGTTTTGTGCACAGCTTGCTGAGGCCAACTTAGATGATGTGGTAAGTCTCATATAACTTATATCCAGATTAATTGTTATGTTTATATATATCCATGGTGCTGATAGCCATAGTTTTCCCAACACTTACAGATTGAGGATATTTACATATGCAGGTTGTAGCTTTGAAGCAACCCTAGACCAGGCCTGTGGAGATTGGGTCGCTATGAGTGGGAGTATGGTACCCCTGTGGAAACTACAGAGGGAATCCAAATAAAAATTCTTGTGGGTATGGGGGCAGGCCGACCATACCTGATCATCATCAGTAGACCTTGTGAACAAACTTGTGAAGCAAAGGAGAGTGCATTAGTGAATGCATTGCGCTACATCAGTAGCATTTTGGTTTATGAAGTCAATGATGAGCACTTCGGCATGTATGTACAACAACGTTAGGAAGTTCTACATATGTAGATTCTTGTTGGTTGTAATAATGGATTGCTCTAAGTTTGTGGTTTGTAATGAACAAATATAAATTGTTGTGTGTTTGTAATGAACTGATGTAGATTATTATGGGTTTGAAATGTATATATCTCCTTGTCAGTTACTTGTTGATATAATGTCTTTATTAATTATATATTATGTTATGATCAGATTTGAATTTTCTAATTTATTTTTTCATCAGAAAATGTATTGTAGAGGCAGTTCTAGCGTGCACCGCCCCTACAAATTTGAAATGTAGGGACGGTTTGTGTTGAAACGCCCCTGCAATTCAATTTTGTAGGAGCGGCTAGTGTTGCCAACCGCCCATACAAATACAGTTTAGGGGCAGCTGGTAACACGAGTTGTCTCAACAAATCATTTTGTAGGGGCGGCTTGGGAACCACCTCTACAAATCCCTGATTTATAGAGACAGTGTGGTTGGGGCGGCTGGCAAAACCGCCTCTACAAAGCATTGCCAGCCGCCCCTAAAAAGCTTTACTGTCGTAGTGATACTCACCCGTATGAATATCCTAACATTTAGGAAGTATATAGAGAGTCCCTTAGAGATGCTCTAATTAAGTGATGGAGGGAGTATGCATTATTCAACGTTGGAAACAGAGCACCATCCTCCATGCAGCTGTGAGTGTGAGAACCACGTGAGCTTTGCTCACAGTAGGGACGTCCGGTCTTGCATATTGACGCGGCCGGACATGCGGTCTCCATGCACAAGTCCAGCGTATACTCGTTCGGTCGTTCAACTTTGCAAATAACTAACTTTCATCAGTTACTTAATGTTTCAAATTGTTGTAATACGCAGTACATTTTTGTAACAGGCGCGGCGTAGGGCAGTGGGGAACCACTGTCAGGCGGCAGCGTGGTGGTGGAGGACAGCGGTGTGGAGGAGGAGGCGCAGCAGGGGCGACGGCAAGGAGAGGGGCGACTAGGGTTGGAGGGCTTGAGCGCGGGAGAGCAAGAAGAATAAAGCCCTTTGACTATTTCCTTTATTAATTCTCAACGGTTACAAAGACTCTCATATTTATAGCCCAAGGAGACTTGGACCACAAGCAAATCCCAAGGAGATCCTTATAGTAATTGGATTCCTCCTTCTAATAATAACAAACCTTTCCTAATTTACCAAAACACCTAATAGGTAACTAATATCGTGATGACGTGGCAGAGACGATGGCCGCAGCAGCGGCGGCGACGGCACCCCGGCTAGGGCACGCGCCCCTCCCCCTCTAGGTCGGGCTGCCCGGTTCGGGGGCCCCTCCTTTATGGGCCTCACTTGGCCCAATTTCCTCCTTGATGGTCACGGTTCGTCTTGGACCCATGACAGAACTCCCCCTTCTCCGATCAGTGCGTCCTCGCGTTGAAACATACGCCAAGAGCTTGAATTCGTTGTTGGCTGATTTGATCCCCCTGGAATCTCCATTAATTGTACGATGACATCTCCAAATGCTTCATAGTTTGGTTCGCTCACTATAGCAAATATGAAGGAGTAGTGGAAGGAGCCGAAGTAGCCAGAGGTAATGTAGTCATATGTTGTGCTTTCTTGGAAGAAATTAAGAGCGTACTTTCATTCAAGGCCGAGCGAGGCAGGATTCTCGAAAAGTAAATCGTTTTCATAACCCGAGGGGGTCGTGGAAACAAATATACCTGGCCAGCATTAATGGTGTCTCCAAAATGTCTGCATAAAGTAGTCGACGCCTTTATTGTCGGAGATGTGTCAAAGTAATACATAGTACCAAATAATGTGTTCCCCACCGTGTCGAAGGCTGATGATATGAGTGGGTAACCAGTTGTCTGATTGCGATCTATGCTGACGTCATTGACTTGGATGAAAAGATGGCCGTTGTTGTCGAAGAAGGTAATCGTTGCTGCTGATAGTGGTTGTTGTGGCCATGTTTCCAAGAATAGAATGCTTGATGGAAAAGCTTGCCAAGCTGGATCTGATGTTGTTGAGTGAAAACCAATTGCAAGAAGGTGTGGAGCTGTCATACTGACCGATTCTAGTGCGTCCTGAAGCAATGGTGATGTAGCTGGAACGTAAAGTCTATTATCATAGTAAATAACGCCATCTTTGATTGACCAAATAGGGGCTGCCGCTTGAACTGCTATGGTCTCGTAGATAATCTGGAGCTCGCGTTCATCCCCGTTAGCCATTCGGAGCTTAATTAAGATATCGGTGATATCCACTATGCTGACAGTACACCTGATTCCTTTGGGTGTTCCAAGTGTGAATCCTGCAGCTGCTGCTGAAGCTGTGGTGACATTGTCATGGTTGCCCGTTGTTGTTCCCGACGAGCTTTAAGATCGGCCAAAGATGTGTAGCCTTTTGGTGGCATCCACGTTCCTGATGGTGATCTAGGCGCCTTTGTCATGGTGGCACCAATAGATTTAGGGGCCTCCTTGTGGTTGTGTCTGTGACATTGTTGATATTGAATTTCTAGAGATATGTTGCCTGGTGTCATGGCGATCTTTGTGTTCCTGTTAGAGCCGAAGTTGCGTATAATGGCATTGGTGAAGCTCGCCCACGTGGTGATGGGCATCTCCTCAGTGGTCTGCTTGGACCAGCGGCTTGCCCTGCTTGTCAGATGAAAAGCTGCATACCAAATGCGTTGTTCCTCTGTTAGTTGACCATAATCTCCCAGGTGTTCCATGCATGTCAGCCAAACTGCCGGGTCCTTCTCCCCATCATAAGCTGGAGCCATGAATCTGGTTTTGACTGCAGGCCGGTCTGGACTGTGTGTAGTTAGTGCAAGGGTGACTGGAGGTTTAGATTGAACAGAGTGCCTAATCTGAGGTCCGGGTGCTGCTTGCTGCTCTGTCTGTAACACCCTGGTATTAAGCTTGCATTAGGAATGTGCAAATCATGAGCATAAACATCATTATGCTTAAGCATCACTTGAAATATAAACTTGAAACATGCTAATGAAACATGTGTGTTGCAATGTCTTGTTTCAATAGGTTTGATGCCATGTTGATGCTTGTTAGGCAATGTTGTACTTGTTTGATCACTAAAACAACTTAGAAATGTTTAGGATGCAATTTGGAGCAAAGTTTATATTAACTATTTTCTCAAATTATGCTTTTAAAATAATCTTCCAAAAATTAGGGTTTTGAATTAAATTGACTTTAATTCAATAACTCAAAAACTATTTGAAATTTGACTTTGCTTCTTTTGGCGAAGTTGTAGAGCATCAAATTTGGAATAACTTTTATTTTTGGGTCATGTCCTAAAAATAATTTTTTATTATTCAAAATTGCTTTTGTGCTGCTGTTTACATGAAAAGAAAAAGAAAAATCCTTTTTCTTCCCTTGTTGGGCCGCGCCCTCCTTTCTCGGCCCACGGCCGAAGCCGGCCTGGCCCGCCTCTGCGCCCGCTCCCGCGCACCGCACGCCGTGCCCGACCGACGGCAAGAGCTGGCCGCCGCGTGGCCACTGGCGTACGGCACCGGCCGGCACCCGGCGCTTCGGTGGCCCCCGCAGCCGCGCCTCTCCCCTTAACCCACCGAGCCGCTCCCTCCTGCCTCATTCCACCTTTCTCCATTCGAAAAAGCTCCGCGGGAGCTTCCCCTCCGCTGCTCGCCGCCGCAGCCCGCTGGCGAAATACGCCGCCAGTGCCGCTCCTCCGCTCGCAAGCTCGCACGCACCGCTCCGCCGCGACTCGCTCTCGCCGTTGCCCTCGCTCGCGCCATCAATTTCGCCAAGGTAAAGCCCAATCGGGGGTCTCTTCTCTGCCTCTGGCGCAGGGCTGGACAAAAAGCTCGTTAAGCTGGCTCGGTGGCTCAGTACAAAAGTGCTCCGATTAGACTCATTTTTCTTTTAAAATAAAAATGACTTGATTTGGAACGACTTTCAACTTCGGCTCGGCTCATTAGGCTCGGCTCGTTAGGCTCATCATGAAGTTGGGTCTTAAACAATGCGGGAAATAATGATGAATAAGATTATACCAATTTCTAAAAAAGCTCGAAAAAAACTACGATTGGCTCGATATCCAGCCTTGCTCTGGCGTAAGCACCGCCGCGGCCGCATGGCTCGCCTCGCTTCCCTCCTCCCTCCTTCCTTTGGCGGGCAGCAACTCCGCCTCGACTCCACGGGCCTCGCAGGCGCCTCCTTGAGCCTCGCGGTGGCCAGGAACGACGCGCATGGCGACATGCAGCGCCGCCGTTCGCCGGCGCACCTCGCTATGGTCGCTAGGGTTGGTCCGTGTCGCCGTTTTCTAGCCGGATGTGTCCGTCTCGTCGCGGGGAAGCCGCCGGTGGTACCCATCCCGCCGGAGACCTCACCGCCGGCGAGGACGGGGTGGTCAGCGTCGCTCCCCTGCCCTGCACGGCTGACGCGTGGGCCCGTTGACCCGCGTGGCAGCGCCTCTGTGCGGATCTGGGTGCACAGAGCCGGGTGCACCCAGCGTTTTCAGCGGCTGGATTTAAAAAGGGATTTAAGAAATGATTTTCCAGAAAATGTGAAAATGCTTCAAAAATTCATATCTTGAGAAATATTGCTCCAAATTGCTTGTCAGTTTTGAGATACTTTATATAGAGCTTTATTTAATTCTTGATATTGCTGTAATCTTTGGAAATGCATAGTAAATCAAATATGTATTAGAAAAATATGGTTCCAATTTTGTTGATCTATTCATATGATGTACTTTCTATGAAAAATATATGACATGCATGTTCTATGGAAAAATGTGGCTAAGTAGTTTATGTGTATTAATTGTTGTTTTCTTGTAAAATTGCTAGGGCTAAAAATATGAATAATACATGCATGTGAAACTTTTTGTACAGTGATTCTAGACTATGTAAGTCACGGAAAAATATGAAATCTGTTGTTTGATACTTTTCATAGTACAAAGTATTTTCTTGTGCAATTGTGTCCTGTCTTTTGTCTTTTTTTGTATAGGCTGCTGTACTTATCCAAATGCAATAAAAATTTTATGGTAGTCTATTAATTGCATGATTAAGCTACTGTAATTTTCTCAGAATTTTCTGTGCACCAGAAATGTATGTTGCTGTTGTAGCCTTAGTTTAAAATGGAATAAATTAACCTTGCTTAATGCATGTGTAGTTAGGTTAAGTTGCTTTGGTGTATCTTTGAAGCACATCCCCTGCTGGTATGAATGAACATGTTAGTGTTGTATGCATGTTTGGTGTGCAGTGTCATCTTCTCTACTAGAGAGGAGATATGCACCTACTTGGTAAATTAAGAAATTAAATGTTCATTTACATGCATGCACTCATGATCATCATATGCTATTCCATCTGATGCACCATTTCCATCATCATTTATACATGTGCATCATACATGATCGCAGGAGGAGTTGGCAGTAGCCGAGCCGGAGGAGCTGGTCGAGGGAGCACAGCCGGACGAGCCCGCACAGGAGGTGCAGGCCGACGAGCACGCCAGTGAAGACTTCAGGAGTGCCTGGATCACCATCCTAGATCTTTCGAGAGAGGCAAGCCCCGGAGCATATCTCCCTCGGTTTGCAAATATTTAATTTATGCCTTAATTATGATTGATGCATTAAATATAAGAGTTGTTTGCAACCGTTGCTGCATATAATCATTGTCTACCTTTGTTACTATATCCTTGATATACCCTGATAGTCGAAGTCTGAGTTAAATGCTTAGCCTTGCTTAGTTCGGTAGAAGTTGGGTGATTTCCTGTCACCTATGAGCTATAGGTGGTTACCTAGATTACTTTTGGCTAAATATGGCATCATGGAATATAACCAAGTGTTGATGAGAAATGAGGACCGGACGGAGTCTTGCAGGGTTTTGGACTGTAGTGATTCCGTCTGTGTCAGTTAAGGACCGATCGTTGTTGTCCCTCGAGTCATGTTGAACGCATGCCCCATGCTTAACTTGAAGGATAAGTCGTTCTGATCGTGAAGTCAGGAAACTATTCGGGCCGGAAGTTGACCGCAATGCACTGTACTGGCGTAAGTAGTGAGTGGCCACAGGGGCGCGATGGTAAGGCCAATTGGCAGTCGGGTGGCCCCTAGGTACGGTGGTTCCTGTCGAACCCACGACTTGACTGGACTAGTTCATTCGATGACCTATAGCTCGCTGGGCCGGTGAGTGTGGTTTGTGTGGGGAATAAATCACCAACTGGTGAGTAATCGATTCGAATCGCCATCACTCCCGGATAGTGAGCACTTGACTTGAGCTACTTCATCGTAGTAATGTTTATGGAACACTCGGATGGTTATGATGAGGATGAAATGCTAAATGATTATATGGTTATCATTGAATGCCTTAATCAAATGATTGCTCTAGTGTAGGTGCAAACCTAGATGACAGGTTAATAATTATTAACTTGATGCAATAATACTAGAAAAAGGGTTTTAACTGCTAAATGTGCTTTTTGCAAAATGAGTCAAGCTAGTCCACTATAACGCTCTTCATACTCCTTGGAGTCACTTTTATTTTTGGTTATGTCGGATAAGTCTAGCTGAGTACATTCTCGTACTCATGGTTTATTCCCACTTGTTGCAGATAGACAAATGTACTACGGCTATTGTATCAACTGCCTATACCCAGCTATGGGCGATGATTAGACTAAGGGCGTGGTCACTCTTTATCTCAACTCAGTGCTTTTGTTGGATTTGATCAGTACCTGGCACTGTAATGAACTAAGTGTGTGTGGTTTAAAAACTACTTGCTTCCTCTATCTTTATTTGAACTTGGTATTGTAATAACTCTTTATTTCGAACTCCGATGTATCTGTGTTATGTGCGAACTTATGTAATCATGTGAACGGTGATGGCTAAACTTGATCGATCTTGGCTGAGTTGTTGGAAAGTTTGAAATCCTTCATGATTTCACGGACTACCGGATTTGTATGGACTTGAGTACGTTAATTCATCTGCTCCAGCAGGTGATTTTCTTACTTAAGCCCGTATAAATTGGTCGGTTCTGTTACAGTTGATCCTTCCGATTGTTGATGAATCGACTGATCTGAAACCTTTGTTGCTACTACAGGTGGGGTTGTTGGTGCTGGTTGTGGCGCAATTAGTGGTTGCATAATTGTTGCCATCGGCTGTACATTAACAGGTGCTTGCTCCTGTGACACTGGAGTTTCTGTCGGTGGAGAAGCTGCTAGTGCTAGAACTATCTATGGTTGAGGCTGTTCTGGCGCCACTGGGGATGGCATGGGTGGGAGATCATCAAGTTGTTGTTGGAGATACGATCTGCCGGCGTTGAGCATGATGTGTCTCGTCTCGGCGGCAAGCTCCTCCATGGCTATCTCAAGGCTGAGCCTCGTCTGCTCGTCCATGATGCATCCTTCGCGTATCTCTGCCTGATCGATCTCTAGGATGCGTGCGTTGAGGTTGATCAGTTGGAGATGCATCTCATCAAGCTTGGTGCAGAGGTTCGTGGAGAACTCCTGGAACAGCTCCTTAACGATGGCGGCGGTCAGGGCCATGGATCAATCTGGACCTCCGATACCAGCTGTAATAGGCGCGGCGGGTAGGGCAGTGGGGCACCGCTGTCAGGCGGCGGCATGGTGGTGGAGGGTGGCGGCGTGGAGGAGGAGGCGCAGCAGGGGGCGGCGGCGGCAAGGAGAGTGGTGGCTAGGGTTGGAGGGCTTGAGCGCGGGAGAGCAAGAAGAATAAAGCCCTTTGGCTATTTCCTTTATTAATTCTCAGCGGTTACAAGGACCCTCGTATTTATAGCCCGAGGAGACTTGGACCACAAGCAAATCCCAAGGAGATCCTTAAGTAATTGGATTCCTCCTTCTAATAATAACAAATCTTTCCTAATTTACCAAAACACCTAATAAGTAACTAATATCGTGATGACGTGGCGGAGACGATGGTCGCGGCAACTAGCGGCGGCGGCAGCGCCCCGGCTAGGGCGCGCGCCCCTCCCCCTTTAGGTCGGGCCGCCCGGTTCGGGGGCCCCTCCTCCTTTATGGGCCTCTCTTGGCCCAATTTCCTCCTTGATGGTCACGGTTCGTCCTAGACCCGTGACAATTTTAATACAAAAATATTTATCAGAGCTATGCACTAGATACTATGTACGTCGTTTTTGACCATTTATGATTTAAACGGCATGGTCTCCTAGCAAGTATCGTGTACACACCGTGTGTAATCGTTCTGCAAGGCCATGTAGGCGAATATATTAGTTATATAAACGTTTGGCTACTAACCACTTCTTATGGTAAATAAAAATGATGAAATATCAATAATAGCCTTCTTTAATATTTTTCTTTGTCTTCCTTTATTTAATTCTTCTGTCTCTCTTCCCCTTTCCTCTTCCTTATCGAGCAGCCGCCTGTTTCTCTGCAACCGCTCATGCTACCATCTTCTGACTGTCCTGCCCTGACCTGCCAGCGTCTTCGCCTTGTTCCGCGCCCTCCTATCGGACCGCATATAAGCCAGAGGTGGTGTGATATTAGAATCGAGGCTCTATATTTCGGGTGTGATATATGAGAATCTACAAAGCAAACTGAGCCAAGTTCTTTGTAGTGGGACCTGTCTACCGGTGTCTTTAACTTAAGCACTGGTGCTCGTATTTTTCTAAAAGTATTCCAGGATTTAACATCGTTATGTAGATGACGTTTCCGTCGACAGCGAGACATATACGGTGACTTCATCAATCTCGAGATGTGCTAGCACAGTCTTTCGAAGATGCTCATAGAGGTAGGTTTTGCGTACGTGTGTTCATATGGGTGAGTGTACGTGCATGTTAAGCACCTAATTTGCGAAAAAAAGAATGCACAAACTTTTGTCCTATCCAAACGACACCTAGAAATCGAGACGAAGCAAGCGTTTTGCTTCCTTACCAGATGTCTATTGTCTCGGGGATTGCGCTGATAAGATCGACTTGTCAGCGCTATGGAGAAGGATGCTTCTCTCGGTTCCTTATGGTCATCCAATCAACTCCAAGCTGTCCATGGACCGAACTCAATAGACCACACTAAGGGTGTGTTTGGTTACTCACATGCCTCAGCCTACATCGCATCGGTCGAGCCAAACTCTCCTTGGCCAGGCTGCTGTCATGCAATCTAAAGATATTAAAACGTTTGGAGCTCAACCTTAATGAGAGCGTCCACGTCACTCCGATTAATTCTAGCCGTCCGATCTTCGATCCTACGGTTGGTGTTGCTTGAAGCAGCTTCCATCCGGAGCATATTCGCGTGGCTTCTCCTGCTTCCGCTTCTACTCGACACCAAATATATATGCCGGCTTCTGATTCACAGCACACCCATATCCTCTCTCTCGTGTCCGTCTCTCCTCCCTCTCCCTTGCTCTGGCGCGGCGCGGTGCGATGGCGGCCGCGACACACGTGCGGTGGGCACGGCGTCGACCTCGGCATGGGTGGCCTTCTGGTGCGGCGGCGGCGCAGATCCGGCGGCGTGGCGCGGTGACGGCGCAGATCCGGCGGTGTGGCGCGTGGTGCGGGTGGGCCCTGGTCACGAGCATCCCGCGCGCGGAAGCTTCGGCACGAACGGGCTCCGGTCGCGAGTCTCCCAGCACGGCGGCTCCCGACGGCAGGCGCGGACGCGGGGCGAGGGTAAAGGAGCCTAGCGACGTTCTCTTCCTCCTTTATTTACTCCTCCCTTCTCCCTCTGTTCGAGCAGCTGCAGGTGGGCACAAGGCCCCGGTGTGGCGGCGCGCCAGGCACCCGATTTGGTGGCGCAGCAGTACGGGCGGGCTCGGCCATGAGCGTCCTGGCGTGGCGGCACCAGCTCTGGTGGTCCGACGCGGCCGCCCACCGGCACGGCGTTGTAACAGCGCGGGCGTCTAGATGCTGCCCTCAATCGATCTGTGCAGGACGGAGGCCAGGTGCGAAGGCAACGGGGGCGCGAGCAGCACGGAGGAGGTCCAGCCTCCGTCCATTCGGCCCTCGGTGAGCAGCAATAGCCAGCAGGGGGCGGGGCAGATAGAGCCCAAAACCCCAAGGCCATAATCCCTCTTCAAATTTCAGTCACCATGGATGGGGATTGCAATCTTTTAGAGGTACAAGAATAGCTGTACCGTTTCCCTATTACCAAATACAAGCCTGATAATGAATCGGTAAGGAGCTAGCCATGACAAGCGTCTGATTTTTGCAACCTGCAGGGGCAGGAGTAGCTGACTAGCCAGCAGCGAGGTGAGTGGCCCTGCCTGGAGCGGCCTGCAGAACAACAAATGTACTTGAGCAGGGCTTGCTAGCAAGTGGAGCCACTTCAAAATCAGGGTATTTTGATTTACTCGCTTGCTTCTTTGATTCCTGTTGTATAGCTGTCACAATGAGTATAACTTTGCTGTTTGGAATATAACTTCACTTTTAGCTAATATATGAACTCTATCACCGGAATATGTAAAGCAATCACTGTGGCAATGACAATAAGCCTACTAAGGAAACAAACATTAAACTTTCAAGTTTCTATTCATATTTATTCTTTCCACTATGGGTAAATGTATAACTTTTTCAAGAATTTTGATTGCTAAAATACTATGTTGTTGCACCAATTTTAATGATATGAAAAGTAGCAGTTGTCTACAGATAGAGACTAAGCTGCTATGAAATTGTCGTGCTAAATGCTATTTATAACCATGAGAAAACATCTCCAACTCAATATGGATAATAGATGTCTTTTATACTTGATGCAAAGATAGATATTCATATTTCTTTATTCCCTTGCAAGAAACTGAATTCTTGTTTCTCTTGCATTGAAACGAAGGAGGTTATTGCTAGCAGGTTGTAAACGGGCAAGGATGATGCAGAGTTCTGCTTACCCTGCCCCTGTCAGTGTATGTCTTGAGATTTTATTGAAGAGTACTGATTAACTGGCTTCTGATTGTAGGAGACTGCATTGCCCAGTTCTTGGTATGAGGCGTTGCCAGTTTTGCACTTGATGGCAAAAGGGTACATTCATCACTGCTGCACAAAAACATATTTATATTTTTAATTGCTACAGAGGTGCATTTACAAATTTGAGCAACTGTGGTTCTTGTCACATGCATCATGGTAATTATTTGCATCCACTTTTCCATCTAGGTTCTTGGAGTGTGCTATCCAACATGTTCTTCCTAGGCAGCGTAAAAAAACCATGTTCTTCCTAGGATATCCCCAGAGAACAGGTGGGTTGAGCTGCCTTCCCACTTGCAAAAGGCTTAAGTTTTGTAATTAGTGCAGGAGCTATTGTTCTTAAATGCCATTTCGTGTAGGAAAGGTCTTCCTGTAGACTTATCTGAAGGAGTCCTGAAAGCGATCTGCATGCAAGCTCTAGGTCAAGTATGTGATCCTGTTAGAAGAGTCAAGGGCCTATTAGGCCTTAGCCCGTTAGGGTTAATTAGTCGTTTGCTTAGGGGTTAAGTAAGACCTCTTCTCTATATAAGGAGAGGAGATATATCAATCTAATCAAGTAAGAGATTAGAAGGAAAAACCTTCTCTCTTGCCGGCCGTGGGCGAAGCCCCGCGGCCGGCGTTCCCAGCGCCCCTCACAGCCCTAGCGACGATGACAGACGCGCTACAGTACCCTGCGGCGCTACAGTTCCGCAGGTACTGTTCACGTCGGCGAGAGAGGCCAAGGGGCAGGCGACTAGGGCTGTGAGGGGCGCTGGAAACGTCGGCCACGGGGCTTCGCCCACGGCCGGCAAGAGAGAAGGTTTTTCCTTCTAATCTCTTACTTGATTAGATTGATACATCTCCTCTCCTTATATAGAGAAGAGGTCTTACTTGACCCCTAAGCAAGCGACTAATTAACCCTAACGGGTTAAGGCCTAATAGGCCCTTGACTCTTCTAACAGATCCTCTCTGGGTCAACCATTGCTTTGCCTTCACATGTTGCAGCCACAGCTCCTAGCACGTTTCCACTGGATATTACAAAAATAGTTTCGTTAAGGTTCACTTTTGTAGCCACTTTTGTAGGCTATGTATAACATGCTATGTTCCACCATCTCAGCCTAGAGACTATTACTTCTTGGAATTGAAACTATATGTCAGCCATGCTGAAACTTTATATTCTGTGTTTTATGACATGTAAAATATTTGTAATATTTAAATATCTCTGCATTTAGTTTAGAGTTTTTATTTGAGGATCAACCTTATATTCTTTAGTCTATTGATCATATCTATTCTGTCATATCTATCTCAATGTCCCATTTGACAAATAAAACCGTAAAGTTATCACGCGCGCATGGGCGCGCGCAAATTACTAGTTACTCACCATTTGGTAATTGCATGGACGCATACAGCATAGCCGAGCCGAGAAGTTGATTGGTTGCCTAGGCACACCAGCTAGCCTTGCACCGTTGCTCTTTCCTCTCATGCAGCTCGCACGCCACAGCCTGCATCATGCTAGCCTAGCTTGACAGAAACGCTCGATTCCTACATTTCCCATGGGTCTGGCTGGGAGGAGAATCTTGCACCGCTGGAGCCTGGCTCGGCCATTCGCGCAGGCAACCAAACACGTAGAAGTCGCAAAGCTAAGAGCTTGGCCGGGTAGGAACTGGGTAACCAAACAACCTCTAACTGAAAGTGGACTGACATGGAAACTTTGTACAAGAGCCTAGGTGGAACAAGTTCACATTGAGCCCATGTATGTATGCATCCTCTTGCATGTGGCATTTGCAGTTCGCTAGTTCCATCCCTTGCAGAAGTGCAAAACCCACTCTCCCCTCAGCCGCAGGCACCACCAATCCTGCGAGCCATCGATCCCTCAAGCCGCAGAGATGTCGCTCTGGCGTCTCCTTGGCTACTCCGGCGTAGTTTCTAGCCGCCTCCGTCGCGGCCTCTCCATGGCCGCCTTGCGATGATCCACACCCCCACGCTTACCAACCCGCCGGAGCCGCGTGCGTTACTAGACCTTGCCGCAATATCGTAGATCTCCCACATCTCGTCTCTGCCCACCTCCCCAACCCCGATAGTGACACCGTGTGCTAGGTCTTCGGCGGTGTCGTTACCGTCGTGACCGTCGGCGCCCTCCTGCTCCTCCAATTCATGGATCTCCACGAGACTGCTCCCGTCATCGCCAAGCACAACTATAATCGGACATGCGCACTGAATGGCTTCCAGGATGCTAACATCACCCGCTTCATTCTGAACCCGCTCAGTGGCTAGATGTTCCGCCTCCCCAACATCAATGGCACGAAGAAAACCATCTCCTGCTTGGACATCAGCATCCTCACCCAACCCGAACGCCCGCACTAGCCGCCTAACAGGTATGTTGTCACTGTGCTCAACGGCGACAATGACAGGGGCCAGCAGAAGTTTGGCATGCAGCGATTTCTTTCGCAAACTAGAAGTGGGACAAGGTGGTAGCTTTGCCATCCTCGTTCCTGCACTTGTTGGGGCACTAGGTGGCCATCCAGGAGGTGGTGGCCTTCACCGGCCAACTGTGGTGGGTCGAGACAGCTAGGGCGCCATCCCCACCGACCCATTCAACGAGACAGCTGGTGCAGGCAACCAAACACATAGAAGTCGCAAAGCTAAGAGCCTAGCCGGGTAGGAACCGGGTAACCAAACAACCTCTAACTGAAAGTGGATTGACATGGAAACTTTGTACAAGATCCTAGGTGGAACAAGTTCACATTGAGCCCATGTATGTATGCATCCTCTTGCATGTGGCATTCGCAGTTCGCTAGTTCCATCCCCTGCATGGGTCGAGACTGTGGTCGGACCTACATTTCGTTGAGTTGCCAAGGGGCCACGTGATGGATCCCTTGGAGGACCTAGACATTTAGCATCGCGTGGGGGTCAGTCATGGGAGCCTCCATTCCGCAGAGGTATCCTGGGAGGAGCCTTTCCTGCTAAGTTTGTTTACCCATGACGATGGTGGCAGTGGCTGCACGCTGGAGCACTAGGTGGCGTTCAGTCAGCTCTGGCCTAGAGAATGCCACATGTTCTAGGACACCCTGTGGATTGTCGTCGTTGACCCACTGAATGCTAGCGTCATGCATCTCGTAATCGACAACACTATTCTAGTTGTAGACATGGTTTAGGAGAAAGCTGCTTGGGTGCTCGATGATAAGTGGTGATGTTCTAGAATGCTCATTTTTCCTAAAAGCATGCGTGCTCCCACGGTGGCTTAGATCAAGTCGAATTCCTTTTGCAGGCAATCTTTCACGTTGTTTCTTTTAAGACACATGTTTGATAGAAGTTTCTCAAAGCCAATATTGCATTATGGTACGATCATTTTGCTAGCCCATGGCAACAACCTTCTAAGCTTTGATCAAGATTATTGGTCGTGTTGTAATAAGAAACAACTTGGATGCTATATTATATTTCTGAACTTAATTCCTTGGTTCGTTTTGATGTTATGCTATTCGACATGAGATTTCTCTATAGATTCATGTTTCTAAAATACAAACTTTGTATTGCTAGCTTAATCAGTTATGTTCTTGTTCAATGTCTCAACTTTGTTTGGCACTTGAACTGTTATATGCATTTTGGGAAAACATATATCTTTTGTTCTTTTGTGATACCATTGTTCACAACACCTTCTATTTATAATTTAAGAAACTCTTTTGAGCAAGGACAATGCGAGAAGCAAGACTTTATCTAAAATTTTCGTTCGTGTAGACAAGGGCAAGAAGAATTGAGAAGAAATCTAGAAGAGTGTTGGGAAAATGGTTCCCGAAAAGGTTTAGGAGAGGAGAGTAGAGAGAGGGGCTAGGGTTTGTCAACAAGAGTCGAAAGGGAGAGCCCCTGCCCTCATGCTCTTAGCATTATATATAGGCAACGATGATTTGCATGTGACCCCTCGGTGGGGGTGAAATTAATAAGCCACTACACTAGCCCCTATTGGGCCTCTTCTAGGGGGAGTTGGCCCATATGAATATTGGCTCCCCCAACAGTAGCCCCTCAACTACTAGGTTATGGCCAGTACTACATTACCTCTAGTAGATGCTCTCATACAAGAAGAGGTACAATACAACTTGAAATCTAGTTGCGAGGATGCCCTTCGCAACCTACACGTGCGCGCCTCATTAAAAACTCCATCCCAAAAACCTAGTGGAAAAAGGGCATGGGGAAAAGAGCACATGCACGATTGTAGCCTATACATGTTCTAATCCCCGTGGCTTTCTAGTTCCAAGTGCCTTCATCTTTTAGATGTCTTTATCTTTGGGCTTCGGCTCCTTCTGCTGCTTCTGTGACATGGCTCACCAGCTTTGCTCGATGCGTAGGTCTTCATCTCTAGGACCTTCTCGATGCATAGGTCTTCATCTCCATCTTCTTAGGGTGCAAGTCTTTGTTTCCTAGGCCTTCGCCTCTAGTATCTTCACGACACATAGGCCTTCATCTTTGAGGTCTTTCTGATGCGTAAGCCTTCATTTTTGGTATCTTCTCAACGCACATGTCTTTGTCTCCAGGACCTTCATGCCGGAAGGTATTTGGTGGAGGTGATGTTGGTGTAGACACCGAAGGTATTGGCAAAGCCCCCTCATGCTGACGTGTTGGCAGAGGTGAGTCATCATGGTTTTGCCAAAGGCCCTCCTGCAAAGCTATTTGACGAAGACCTAACACACATGCTTAAGTTAAAGAGATAGGTGGGCAGGTTCCATTACAAGGAACATTACAAGGAACCTGGCTCAATTCGCTTCGTGGATTCTAATATCACACCCGAAACATAGCAACCCTTTATTATCCTACACCTGAGGGTGGATTCTAATATCAGCATGTTCCGGTGACTCGCCCCTATCGGGCCGACTACTCCGCCCACACCTGCATGAGTCATCTGGCCTCGACCACACTCCCGTCGCTGCACCTCATCCCAGGCATACACATAAAGAAGGATGACGAAGCGAGAGGATTGTATGTGGAGCTATTTGCCGTGCTCCCATCCGGTATAAATTGGTGCAGAATCTTTAATAGTACGAAAGTTGCCCCATGATATCAACCTTCGTATCTTGCCACGTGTCTAGCTGTTCACGAGGCCACATTCACTGGCACAAGGCTACATTCACCAGCCATTCACAGAGCCACAAAACGTGCACTTACCTTGCCATGTGTTCTAACCATTCACAAAGCCACGTTCACCAGGCCACAACACATATGGAGTAGCTTCTGATTTTGTACAGCTCTCAAGCCATGTTTCTAGAAAGTGCAAGAGATTTACATACAGAGTATTTTTCTATGATCATGTACTATTCAGATTTTAGAGAACTCTTCATCCTCCATGTGAACACCTTGCTTCAAAGCTCCAAGGATAGGCACAATATATACGTATACATGACACAACCAGACCTAAGAAGTTTAACTGAACTTGCCACTCTTGATCATTAACAATTAACAACTTCAGTCATTGCTCACTCGAGTTCTGTCATCCCTCACCCTTCACAGTTCACACCTTATTTTCACCAGTAAAAAAACACCAAGACACCCTATATCTTTGCTGGAGAATAACAACTACAACGACGCAATTGCTAAATTTCAGTACTTTTTCCTCCAACATTCTGAAAATTTAGTTGTAGGCGTAAATAGAAATGTGGACGTCCGCAAAGTGCCGAAACCACCTTAGAATCGGTAACCATAACAATTTACTAACTCAGCTGTGCTTCCTTTTCTCTTTGCACTTGCAAGCATGTCTCCATGGTCCATATGTGGATGTTTGACACTTCTTAATATGATCATCCGAGTGATTGAATGGAACACGTGGCAGCAATACCAATATGGCAATGTGCCATGGAGGCATGGCTCATAGAAGACCAGGATCCAAGCAAGGAACATCAAACTCACCTGCACTAACCAAAATCAAGTACTCCAAGGAGGACGCGGCAAAGCCGCGCCAAGTTTTCTAGTTATTTCTAAAGCTACAGGGGAATATCTCCCAACCATGACATAAATCTATAGTATGTGCCCTCGTCCTATGTCCCTCTATTTTTTACATGTCAGTTGTTCTTCTATTGTAGTCGCCAGCTCCATTAATTGGAGACGTGCTTGTTACACGCGATAACGTTATTCCCGGCCCGTCTCACTGTATGCGTCCCATGATAACGTTGGACACCGTAAACAACTATCCTCCCAAGAGCCAAGCCAACAAGACCAAAGAAATGTGTGCAAGAATCTAACTCCCTTGCCAAACTTCGAGGCGGATAAAAAATGAAGGCCGAGATTCTTCTGTGTACTTGCATGAATCCTTTGCCCGTACGTCCTCATTCCTCCCCGGCCCAAGCAGATAAAAAAGCTACTCTAGTCTACTAGCTACAGAAAGCGCTGCGTGCGCGCGGAGGACAAAAGGACGCGATCGCGTGCCGTTACGGCGCCATTATACCATCTTCATACGCTCAAGTACGTGTACGTACGCGCTGCCAATGCCTTTTCTGCACAGCTCCATAACCATCCATAGGCATCCCTTGGTCCTTGCCATTGCCAACATGGTCACTGGTCAACACATGCCGGCCGCTAATTTAATTTTGCGTCATGCATGCTGCTGACCCCAATGGTTTGTTCCGGTACACTTCTCCATCAACATAAGTGCAGCTTCATTGCAGCATGACAATATTGGTCTTTTTACATGTTAGATATTTTGTGAGCTTGGCCCATTTAATATTTAATAAAACTAATAAACTCTATGATTCAATTAAGGATTGGTAAATGGTTTAGTACCATATGAGAAATTGACTGAACGTTGACTCGACTTATATGGTTGAGTTTTGATCGACTACATTGAGAAGTTGAGAAAAGGATAATAGAATGCCACCGCGCGCGCGCCGCCGCCGCCGGCGGCCAGGCCGAGGCCGTGGCGTGGCAGGCGAGCGGACGGGATGGGAAAGGTTTTGCCACTCAAGTTTTCATCAATACATTTGATTGAAAACTGAGTTGGCTTGATTACGGGAGTTACTCCTGAAGCCTTCTCCTTCATCTTCCTGACTTCTGGCTTTCCGGCTCCCTCACGACGTCTCTCTCTTGAAGGCATAAAAATCCAGTCTCCCCGGTCAGTCAGTGTGCTCCAGAAAAGAACCACATCTCCCGTAGCACTGTGTTCTCCCCGTTCCATCTCCTGCACGCATGCTTCATCGAGTTCACCTGCTCGGGTGAAGGGCGGCCATAGCGTTTTTGGGGAGTGTCCGCAAGCGGCACGACTACTCGCTGTTCATCTTCACGGCATCCTTTCTGCACTGCACCGATCGGGACGACTACACCAACAAGACACCATGTTTTCATCGGGTGCATCCGGCTCTGCCGTAGGGTATGATAGCGTGTTTCATCATTCTCTTATGTTTTTATCAAAACCTTGCTGGTTAGCATGATTTACATGATGTTTCCATTACTGGTTAATATAATTCATATGATTCTCTTCTTGTTTATTTGGAATAAGCAATATGTTGATGTTATCATGATCATGCTTATGATGTTTATGTTCTTTTCAAACAAGCACTTAATCACCATTGTTATGATTATGATCATGTCATTTTGTTGGATTAAATTAAACCTGAAATTACCTATTTTTATAGCAATCCAAAAATGCTATTTTTAGGCAATTTTCATCGGTTGGCTTTGCGGGCTTGCTCAAACCAACGCCGTTTGAGGGCACTCACTACAAGAGGTGGCGCCAGAAAAGCATCTTGTGGTTGACCTCTATGAATTGTTTTCATGTGGTGCATGAAAGAGCTGTTGGTCCGCAGACCTCTGAGGAGGAGCGTGTTTTTCAACATGCTGACAACACTTGTAAAGCAGCTCTGTTGAGCATCATAGGGGACTCCCTTGTTGATGCATATGTGTAGCTTCCGACTGGTAAGGGCATGTGGGATGCACTTGAGGCCCGTTACGGCGTTTCTGATGTCGGTTCTGAGCTGTACGTCATGGAGCAGTTCCATGACTATCGAATGATTGAGGGTCGTCCGGTAGTCGAACAGGCTCATGAAATACAGGCACTGGTGAAGGAACTTGAGCTGTTTGGGTGTGTACTTCCTGACAAGTTTGTGGCAGACTGTATCATTGCTAAGTTGCCACAATCTTGGACTGACTTTGCAACTTCCTTGAAACACAAGAGGCAAGAGTTTAGCACTGTTGAGCTCGTTGGAGCTCTTGATGTTGAGGACAAGGCAAGGGCAAAGGATGTCAAGGGCAAGAAGGTCGGTGAGGAAAATTCTAGCGCACATGTGGTGCAAAAGAATCATTCCAAGCCACAGAAAAAGAAATTCCAGCAAGAACTCAAGCAAAAGCCCACCACTTCTTTCAAGAAGGGTAAGAAGCAGAACAAGAATAAAGAAAATTGTTTCACCTGTAGCAAGCCTGAACACTATGCAAGAGAGTGCTCTGATGCTAAGTGGAAGCCATATCCTCCAACAAAGAAATCAGCAAACACCGTTGAGACTGAGACAGGATCATCTGGGTATGGTAATTTATTACCTTCTGCATTTTTAATTTATCATTCACCTGATTGGTGGGTTGATACCGGTGCAAATATTCATGTATGTGCTGATATTTCTTTGTTTTCTGTGTATCAGGCCGGGCGGGCTGGATCCTTGTTGATGGGGAACGGGGCGCGTGTGACTGTTCGTGGTGTTGGTTCGGTTGATCTGAAGCTTACTTCGGGGAAGACCGTGCAACTCAAGAACGTGCATCATGTCCCCTCAGTAAAGAAGAACTTGATTAGTGGTTCCTTGCTGTGTCGTGATGGATATAAACTAGTATTTGAGTCCAATAAATGTGTTGTTTCTAAGTATGGCACTTTTGTTGGAAAAGGCTATGAAAGCGGAGGCTTGTTCCACCTGTCATTAGTTGATACTTGTTTTAAATCCGCGAACCATGTGGTGAGTAATGTTGATACAAATATTTGGTATTCGAGATTATGTCATGTTAATTTTGGTTGCATGTCCCGCTTAGCTGGTTTAAATTTAATTCCGAAATTTGATATGATCAAAAGTTCAAAGTGTCATGTGTGTGTTGAAGTGAAACAACCTCGTAAGCCTCACAAGGCTGCTGTGATGAGGGAATTGACACCTCTTGAATTAATTCATTCTGATGTTTGTGAGATGAATGGGATTTTGACCAAAGGTGGCAAGAGATACTTTATTACCTTTATAGATGACTGCACTAAATTTTGCTATGTGTATCTAATGAAAACTAAAGATGAAGCATTACATTATTTTAAAATCTATAAAGCCGAGGTAGAAAATCAAATTGAGAAGAAAGTCAAACGGTTGCGGTCCGACGCGGGGGAGAGTATTTCTCAAACGATTTTTCTGAGTTTTGCGTGGTGCACGGAATAATTCATGAGAGGACGCCACCATACTCACCACAGTCCAATAGGATTGCTGAGAGAAAGAACCGCACTCTAACTGATTTGGTAAATGCCATGTTAGAGACTGCAGGACTATCTAAGGAATGGTGGGGTGAGGCTATATTGACAGCGTATCATGTCCTGAATAGGGTGCCCACAAAGAACAAAGAAATTACACCATTTGAGAAATGGGAGAAGAAAAGATTAAATCTCTCTTACCTGCGAACATGGGGTTGTTTGGCAAAAGTGAATGTGACAATAAATAAAAAGCGAAAGCTTGAACCAAAAACTGTAGATTGTGTCTTCCTTGGCTATGTCATTCACAATGTGTCGGTACCAACAGTACGGGGGTACCCACATCATCGATAATAAAAGAAACAACAAAGCAAAACGACTAAGCCACAACAAAACGCAGCCCACCTCAAAACCGCATGTCAGGTCCGTCTCGTACGAGGCCGGCTCGACGGAGCGCCTCGACCGCGCTCCGGCTCCGACTCGTACGAGGCACCCTCGATGGGAACGCCTCGACCGCGCCCTGTACGGCAAGGCACCTCGACCACACTTCGACTCGCACGAGGCTCGTTCACCCAACGGAAAAATCTCCGACTCGCGTGACCCCGGGTCGGGCGCTCGACCCCCTCACTTCACCTACCCCAGGACAAAAGTCAGAGCATTTAATGAGATTACCTACTACCACCAACCGGTATGGTCACAACCAGAATCGACGTGGGAGCAATGCCGGTGTCAGCCTTCACTGTTTTACCGCCCATCTCGTGATGGGAGGTGAAAACCATCACTGTACACACCTTACTGTGCACTATACGTCGCCAGTTACCCTCGAGGGAGGATACGACAAGGCCCGTGTTCCGCAATCTCTGGGATTCGACCTTATCTGACCGGTCTCGACCCGGCCTCGACCCAGCCTCGACGCCTCGCACAGTTCAACAGGGAAAGGAGGACGGCATGGCACGGTGCTCCGAGTCATTTCGGCGTCTCATCCTCTACGTCACCATGGTGTCCGAGGATGGCCTTCCATTCCTAGGGCACGTCGCTACAGCCTCCTCAATAGGGTTCGACAAAATATCACCTCAAGATTCACCGGCGTCCTGGCCTCCTCTTACCCTATAAAAGGACCGGCCAGGACCCTACTGAGGGACCACGGACAACAAGCCAGACACAAGATAAAGATCAACATCTCAAGCAATTATCCTTGTACTCTTTTTTCCTCTTTGAGACTTGGGCTCGCCGCCCTCTCTCGCAAGCTTGTAACCCCTACACAAGCACCTCGGTGCAAGGAAATACAAAACTCTCCCCCCCGCTGGACGTAGGGCCTTCTTTTGCCCGAACCAGGATAAACCCCTGTGTGTTCTCCTTGCATCACCATCCAGGAAAGGGACACGCAACATTTACTGGTCGGTTTACGACCCCCTCGGGGCCGGACACCGACAGTTGGCGCACCAAGTAGGGGACCGCTGCGTGCCGACGTCGCTTTCCCGCCTTTCTTCCTAGATGGCTGATCCCGAATGCCCTATCTCGTTGGCCACGGTGATCTGGTTCGGGAGTTTGGAGTTTATGTCGCTCGGCTATGGCGACGATATGGTCCTCCTCCCGCCCAGGCACCCAACCGACGAGGATTACGAGCTCTCCCAGCCTGGGGGAGCGATCCGCCGGTACCATCGCTCCAGGCAGGCGCGAGCCGCCCGACGACGACGAGCCCGGCACAACCACCATCTTCGCCTCGCGGAGGGCGATGGGATTCCCCGATCCGGCGCCTCTCAGCCAGACGCCAGCCCAGATTTCCTCGTTCAGGGTCTGGGTAGGATGAGCTTGGCTGAGGGTATGATGCCGACGGAAAATTCCGCCGCTCCCCCGTCCGCTGAGACACCAGCACAGCCCGGATCAGCCGTTCCGGCACGGGCAACGACATCTCCATCACCGTTCCCGTTTGGGCTAGACTCGGCTTCCCGGACCTATGCTTCCTCCGTAAGCACTAGCATGAGTGCCTACGAGGAACTCCCCGGGCTCCATCTACGCTCCACTCTGGACCTCGTTGCATCCACGCCAGCCTCTGACTATCTGGACTCTACGGAAACCCCAGAAATAGAGCCCCATGTGACCGCTTCTCGGCGTCACAATCACGGAGGCGATTTGCAACGGCCTCACATTCCTCCGTCATACTACTACTTTGGTGCTCCTGACTCCGACTCGGCTGATGACACTTACGATCTGACCCGCGAATGCTTCAACATCGATGTTGAAAGCACATCGGAGTCGGAGGACAAAGAGCCAGTCGAAGGAAGGCGCACGCCACCTCATGTCGAGCTCCCTGCTAAGCAAGACGAGCCTCAGTTCCTCGCGGATCAAGGAATGCAGCTCGAGCAGATTCACGAGTTGTAGGACAGGCTCGATGAAGAGCGAGAGAACCTGCATCTACTCCAACAAACCCTCGAGTGTGAACACGCGGAACGCGCACTTGGCGGGAGAGCTCGCGAGAGAGCTCGCGACGTCAACCGTCGCATCGACGAGGACTGGGTGGTCGACCCCCTAGTTTTCGCTCGAGCCAGCCAGAACGTCGTCGCCGCCACCATGCTCCTCCGCAACATGCCCGAGCCGTCAAACCCCGACGCCCGTCGGGCTCGAGATGAAATCCGAGAACTTCTCGAGACCGCTGCCATGCAGCAGGCTGAGAGCTCTGCCTCGAGGCGACGCGAGCCAGCCTCGGAGCGGATCGTCGAGCCCTCCCGACAGGAGAGAGAAGCCTCGGTTCATCCCGAGCCTGCCCGGCGAAACCGGGTAGCTCCAGCCCCTGAGCCCACCGCCAACGATCGCGAACCTCGAGACACCCGTGGCAACATCATCGAGCGCCGCACGCGCAAGCACGGTGACGGCGTGGCTCGAGGCTACCACGTGCACAGGGGCAGACGCTATGACTGCTCGAAAGATCGTAGTCCTTCACCCGAGCCTCCGGGCCCTCGGGTCTTCAGCAAGGCTATCCGTGAGACGGTGCTCCCGGCTTGGTTTCGCCCTCCCACGACTCTCACCAAGTACAACGGCGAAACCAAACCCGAACTTTGGCTCACCGATTTCCGCTTGGCGTGTCAGTTGGGCGGGGCCACTGACGACCGGGTCATCATTCGACAACTCCCCCTGTTCCTCTCCGACACCGCCCGAGCCTGGCTCAAGGATCTCCCACCTCGACAGATCCACGACTGGGACGATCTCGTGAGGGTGTTCGAGGGAAATTTCAAGGGGACCTACATGCACCCCGGCAACTCATGGGACCTCCGGAGTTGCAAGCAGAAACCGGGTGAATCCCTTCGGGATTACATCCGGCGCTTCTCCCGGTAGCGCACCGAGCTCCCCAACGTCACCGATTCCGACGTAATTATGGCCTTCCTCTCCGGAACCACCTGCAAGGAGTTGGTCTGAGAGTTGGGCCGTAACACCCCACTCACTGCCAACGGATTGATGGACATCGTCACCAACTTTGCCGCCGGCGAAGCGGCAGTTGGTGCCATCTTTGGTGGTGACCAGGACAAAGGGAAACAAAAGGTTGATGATCCCGCGGGCTCCACCCGGGGCTCCAAGAGAAACAACCGGAAGAAGAAGAAGAGCCAGCAAGGCAAGCTCGAGGCCCCAACCGACGAGCTTGTCGCTGCTGCCGAACGCAAGAAACCTCGAGGCCCCCCCGGTGGGGCATCTTCGACAAAATGCTCAAAGAGCCATGTCCCTACCACAAGGGAATCACTAACCATAATCTCGAAGATTGTCACATGCTCCGTAGGTACTTTGAGGGCGTCGGCGTTAAGAAGGACGACAAGAAGGAAGACCCCAAGGGTGACGACAAGGATGGGGGATTCCCCGAGATCCATGACTGCTTCGTGATCTACGGAGGACCCTCGACCCGCCTCTCAGCACGCCAGCGCAAGCGAGAGCAGCGTGAGGTTTTCTCTGTACAGACGGCGGTCCCCCGCTTCCTTGACTGGTCTCAGATGGCCATCACTTTCGACCGTGATGATCACCCTGACTACATCCCCAATCCTGGAGTCTACCCCCTTGTTGTTGATCCCGTCATCGCCAACACGCGCCTCACCAAGGTGCTTATGGACAGCGGAAGTAGCCTCAACATCATCTACGCCCAGACCCTCGACCTTCTAGGGGTCGAGAGAGCGCGCCTCCAACCTAGCGTCGGGGGCTTCCACGGAGTCGTGCCAGGGAAACGGGCAGAACCCCTAGGACGGGTCGATCTGCATGTTTGCTTTGGCACACCGGCCAACTTCAGAAAGGAGACGCTCACTTTCTAAGTGGTCGGATTTCGTGGAACGTACCACGCTATCCTCGGGTGCCCATGCTACGCCAAATTCATGGCGGTCCCAAACTACACCTACCTCAAGCTCAAGATGCCAGGCCCAAACGGTGTCATCACTATAGGGCCCTCGTATGAACATGCCTACGAGTGCGACGTCGAGTGTGTCGAACACGGCGAGGCCGTTTTGGAATCGGTGACCTTGGCTGCAGACCTCGACGGTCTCGCCAATGAGATTCCCGACCCAAAGCGCCACGCCGGTAGCTTCGAGCCTGTAGAAGACGTCAAGCTCGTGCCCCTCGACCCTGCTGATCCCAAGGGAAAGGTGCTGAGCATCAGCGCCACCCTCGATCCCAAATAGGAAGTAGTGCTCGTCGACTTTCTCCGCGCGAACATCAACATCTTTGCGTGGAGTCCCTCGGATATGCCAGGCATACCTAGGGAAGTCGCCGAGCACGCCTTAGAGATCCGGGCCGGCTCCAAACCGGTGAAGCAACGCCTGCGCCGCTTCGACGAGGAGAAGCGCAGGGTCATCGGTGAGGAGATACACAAGCTGCTAGAGGCCGGGTTCATCAAGGAGGTTCATCATCCCGAGTGGCTAGCTAATCCTGTATTAGTTAGGAAAAAGAGTGGGAAGTGGAGGATGT
Source organism: Saccharum hybrid cultivar R570 (assembly GCA_038087645.1). Taxonomy (NCBI): domain Eukaryota; kingdom Viridiplantae; phylum Streptophyta; class Magnoliopsida; order Poales; family Poaceae; genus Saccharum; species Saccharum hybrid cultivar. Next base: position 104,199 of record JAQSUU010000837.1, read on the forward strand.
GTGTAGACTATACTAGTTTAAATAAAGCATGTCCAAAAGTTCCCTTTCCTTTGCCACGCATTGATCAAATCGTTGATTCCACTGCGGGATGTGAAACCCTCTCGTTCTTAGACGCATACTCCGGCTACCATCAGATCAAAATGAAAGAGTCCGACCAACTCGCGACCTCATTCATTACCCCATTCGGCATGCATTGCTACGTTATGATGCCCTTCGGTCTCCGGAATGCCGGGGCGACGTATCAGCGATGCATGCAGCATGTTTTTGGGAACACATCGGGTCAACCGTCGAGGCTTACGTCGATGACATCGTTGTAAAAACAAAACAAGCCAACGATCTGGTCAACGACCTGGACATTGCGTTCAGGTGCCTCTGGGCAAAAAACATCAAGCTCAATCCTGAGAAATGCGTTTTTGGCGTTCCCCGAGGTATGCTTTTAGGGTTCATCGTGTCTAAGCGTGGCATCGAAGCCAACCCAGAAAAAATCACAGCGATAACCAAGATGGGCCCCATCCGAGATCTAAAGGGCGTACAGAGGGTCACGGGTTGCTTGGCGGCACTCAGCCGTTTCATTTCGCGCCTCGGCGAAAAAGCACTCCCTCTGTACCGTCTCTTGAAGAAATCGGAGCATTTTTCCTGGACCCTCGAGGCTGAGGAAGCTCTTGCAAAACTCAAAGCCACACTCTCTAACTCACCGATCCTCGTCCCTCCGACCCCAGGAGAACCGCTCCTACTTTATGTCGCCGCGACATCGCAAGTAGTCAGTGCGGTCCTGGTTGTCGAACGGGCTGAGGAGGCACATACCTTGCCCGTCCAGAGACCGGTCTATTTCATCAGTGAGGTGCTCTCAGAAACCAAGGTACGGTATCCACAAATCCAGAAACTACTATATGCCGTCATCCTGACACGGCGCAAGCTTCGACACTACTTCGAGGGTCACCCGGTTACTGTGGTTTCTTCTTTCCCCTTGGGAGAGATAGCCCAGAACTGGGAAGCCTCGGGTAGAATTGCCAAATGGGCGGTTGAACTTATGGGAGAAACCCTATCTTATGTGCCGTGCAAGGCTATTAAGTCGCAGGTATTAGCAGACTTCCTGGCCGAGTGGACCGACACCCAGCTCCCCCCTGCACAGCTTCAGGCCGAGCTCTGGACCATGTACTTTGATGGGTCATTGATGAAAACAGGAGCAGGTGCGGGGTTGCTCTTCATCTCACCCCTTGGGGTTCACATGCGATACGTGATCCGGCTTCATTTTCCTGCGTCAAATAACGTCGCCGAATACGAGGCGCTCGTCACGGGTCTGAGAATCACCATCGAGCTCGAGGTTCGACACCTTGACGTTCGAGGCGACTCCCAGCTCGTGATCGATCAGGTCATGAAGAGCTCGAGCTGCCGCGACCCCAAGATGGAAGCCTACTGCCAAGAGGTGCGGCGCCTCGAGGACAAGTTTCACGGCCTCGAGCTCAACCACATCGCACGCAGGTATAATGAGGCCGCCGATGAACTGGCGAAAATCGCGTCCAGTCAAACCACGGTTCCACCAGACGTTTTTGTGAAAGATCTCCAACAGCCATCCGTCGACCTTGGGCCAAACGGAGGGGTCGACGGGACGTCACTCGACCCCCCACCGGAGGCAGGAGCCCCCTCGACCGGGGCTGAAGCCATGCATGTGGAAGGCTCGACCCCACCATCTGACCTCGAGCCTGACTGGTGCGCTCCGTACCTTGACTATCTTATCCGAGGGGACCTCCCCTCGGATAAGACCGAGGCTCGACGGATCGCTCGCCGGGCTAAAACCTTTGTGATCTTTGGTGACAGTAGGGAGCTGTACCGCCGCAGCCCTACTGGCATCCTCCAACGTTGCATCACAAATAAGGAAGGCAGAGACCTGCTCGACGACCTACACTCGGGGGCTTGCGGTCACCACGTAGTGCCTCGAACCCTTGTCGGAAATGCTTTCCGACAAGGATTCTATTGGCCAACCGCGGTCTCCGACGCTATCAAGCTAGTACGCTCCTGCAAAGGTTGCAGTACTATGCGAGACAGACCCATCTCCCAGCACACGCCCTGCAAACCATTCCCATCACATGGCCGTTTGCCGTTTAGGGGCTCGATCTTGTCGGACCTTTGAAAAAGACAACCGGCGGCTTCACCCACTTGCTCGTTGCAATCGACAAATTCTCCAAGTGGATCGAGGCCTGTCCTATCACTAGCATCAGGTCCGAGCAAGCTGTGCTCTTTTTTACTAACATTATCCATCGCTTTGGGGTTCCCAACTGTATCATCACAGACAATGGCACTCAGTTCACCGGTAAAAAGTTTCTAGATTTCTGCGACAGCCATCACATCCGTGTGCTCTGGTCAGCCGTGGCTCATCCAAAAACAAATGGCCAAGTGGAACGTACCAACGGCATGGTCCTGCAAGGCATGAAGCCTAGAATTTTCGACAAGCTAAACAAACATGGCAAGAGATGGGCTGCCGAACTTCCCTCGGTCCTGTGGAGCTTAAGAACAACGCCGAGTCGAGCCACAGGGTTCACTCCATTTTTCTTAGTCTACGGATCTGAGGCCGTGCTCCCCACTAACATAGAGTATGGGTCTCCAAGGCTAAGAGCCTACAGCGAGAGAAATAACGACGCCGCAAGAGCGGACGCCCTCGACCAGCTCGAGGAAGCCCGAGATGTGGCCCTATTACATTCTGCCAGATACCAGCAAGGTCTCCGACGCTACCACGACAGACACGTCCGCAAGCGTGACCTTAACTTCGGCGACTTGGTGCTACGATGGAGCCAGAACACCAAGGGACGGCACAAGCTCATGCCACCATGGGAAGGACCATACATCATCACAGAAGTGCTAAAACTGGGCACCTACAAGCTATCCAACGAGAAGGGCGAAATCCTCACCAACGCTTGGAACATTGAACAGCTACGTCGCTTTTTCCCTTAAAAAGCCTCGAGGCCCTGTAACTTCTTTTTCGTCAATAAAGAATACAGCTACGTTCAAACTTTCATCTCACAAAAAGCGAGGAAGGATCGACTCTATTCTCCCAGAATCGACTCTCCCTCGGGGGCTACAAGGGAGGAACCCCTAGTCCCCGAAAAAACTTGTACTTTTTTCAAAAAATTGAAGAACTACCTCCTAAAGTCAAGTGCGCCCTAAAGCTCGAAGGAACCCTCGAGCCGCGAGATCACCTACGCCTCCGAGGCTACGGTACCTCCACTCGCTCCCTTGCGCCAAAGGGCGCAACCGCGTGCCAAGTAAATCATGCGAGAACACGATTCAAGCGATAAAGGAAACAAAAGCTTAGATAACCAAACACCAGTTCATGTTTCGAGTTCTCAAGGCCCCCGAGGCCACCACGAACAAAATACGAAAAAACTAATTAATTACACGGGCCTTTGCGCCCAGACTTGGCTCACAGGCCCTCATCGTCGGCAGGCGGAACCACCTCGGCTTCGAAGAGAGAGGCTAGGCGGCTCCCAGGTTCTTCTGCGGCTCCGATCAGCTCCAGGCAGGCGTCCTCGTTCTCCTCGTCCATCCGATCTGGGTCTGTGATGAAGCCATCCGCGACAAGCTCCATGTCAAACACAAACCCAGACCGGACGACGGCCAGCGCCCTCTTCACACCATGGTGAAGGCTGCCCCGTATCCTTTCACGGACGAGGCAGCCCAGCGCCGCCATCCGACGAATGAAGGAGTTCCCCGGGGCATCCTCCCCGGTGTCAGCGTCGGGTTCGACCCCCAGGCCGTCACACACGGTGGTGATCGTGCCCTGGAGCAACTGGTTCCTCCGGGTCTCGTCTTCAAGGAGGCTCTGGAAGGAATTGGAAGACGCCTGGGCCACCCGATTCTCCCTCTCCAGCTCTGAAACAACAATAACCTAAATCAATACCGAACACGGGGCCTCGATGTCGTGGCCGTAACAACCACACTTACCCTCGGTGTGGGTCTGCAAGCCCACGACCTCGTTGCGGAGCCCCCCACACGTCATCTCGAGTTCCCGAAGTGTGCCATCCTTCTCACGTATGGTCGCCCTCAGTGCCTCGATCTCTTGGCGGGCGGTCTGGAGTGCCGCGTCCTTCTCCTGGACGGCTCCATTCAGCGCCGTGATCTCATCCTTTAGAGCGCTGAAGCGAGCTGTGACCTGCCCGATCTGGATGTTGAGGACGTCGCGCTGACGGCTGACCTGGGAGACGTCCTCCTCGAGCTCCTTCACCCGTGCCGACAGGGGCTCGAGATCCCTGCGGGCCTGGGCAGCCTCCTCCCGGGCCTTGGCCGTGTCTGTGCGCATCACGGCCTCGGTCGCCCAGGCCTGCATCGCCTCCTCCTTCACCGCCGCGTAGGCGACGCGCAGCTCAGCCATCTCGGCATTCCGATCGGAAAGCCGTTTCTGGGCCTCCTCGACTAGGACCCGTTGCTGGGACAGCGTAGCCCACACGCCACTCTCATCTCGGATGAAGAGTGACTTGCGGCGGGAGTACTCCTTGAGCTCCTAATCGTAGTTCGAAAAAACAAAAAAAAAGATTAAGAGCCGACGGAAAAAGACACCAAGAGAACCGCGAAAAGAGCTGATAAGTCAAACATACCTCGGTGGCATCCCGCATACCTCGCGACACGATCTCCGTTGCCACATGAAGCACCCGATCGAGGTGTCGGCGGAGACCCTCGAGGTACTCCCAGCGGTGCACCTCGTCTCTGTCGTTCAGGGTAAAAATGGGCTTGGTGTCGGGGTTCGCGGCGTCCCTAAACTGGAGGGACGGACCCCCCCCACCGCGGGATCTCCTCCTCCGCCCGCGCTATGGCCAGCGCAGCGATGTCTGGCCATGACGACGACGACCCGGCCGGGGCGTCTCCCGGCCCCACGGAAGGACCGGCCTCGCCTACGGTCCCCGCCTCTCTGACCGCCGTCGGGGCACCAGCTTGGTCCGCGGCCTCACCCCCCTCAACTCCGACCAGCTGTTTCCCTTTGTCCAGGGGGAGTCGTCGAGGGTGAGGTCCACCGTCATGGGCACCCGCTCTTCCGTGAGGGCCGGCCCCTCGGCCGCCGGCACTTCAGGAGCCGGCGCCTCTTCTCCTGGGGCCTCGGGCAGGGGCTCGACGGCCCCACCCTCCACCGTAGCCGCCGGCTCCACCGGCGGGTCTTGCTGCGGCCGCGACTCCCTCGCCTGTGCCGCCTCCTGTCCCGCCGCCGATGGGACCTCCTCCATAGTCACGTCTGCATCCGCCCGCTCCGCGTCGCGGACGGATGCTTCGGCCGTTATGGCCTCGACGGCAGCCTCGGCCGTCGACGATGGCCTAGGCTCCGCCTCGCCCGTACTGGGTGCCACCACCTCCGCCGGTCCAGACCCCTGCGCGGTGGGGTCAGAACCAGCAACCGCCGAGGCACCTGCTGCCCCCTGGGCCGCCCCCTGCTGCTGCCGCAGGTGCTTCGTCGCGGCCTCGACCCGCTGGACCCAGCCGGCGTCCTGCGCCGCCGTCCGGTTAATGACGGCGGCGCTCGCCCGGAGTGACTTCACGGTGGTAGGCCCCATCACCTCCGCCTTCCGCTTTAACCTACAAAGTGAGAAGGAACGTCAGTAAACGAACCCAGAGAAAGGCAGAAGAATCAAGCACAAACACTTACCTGGAAATCGGCACCAAGGGCCTCGACCCTAGACGGTCCGAACCTCCCGGCGCGGCCGGTGGTGGCCGCGCGGCAGCCCCACCTGCAGGCCGGGCACTCCTTGGGGCCCTGGCCGGGGCGCCGCCCTGCGTCCTCTGCGCCTCCGAGGCCAGCTGGCCTCGGGTCTTCATGCCCACCGGTGGCGCCGCCGATGACGACGCCGGAGCCGCTCCTCCAACCTCCGCCCGAGCTGGCGGGGCCTAAATCGGCGTAGACAGCTCGCTCGACCCCCCCTGCTGGGTCCGGGGTAAGGCGGCCCCTCCCATCGAGGGGCCCGCCTCCTTCTCCGCCTTTTCCTTCTTCTTCTCCTTCTCCTCCTCCTCGGTCTCCTCGACTACGACGACCGAGGAGGATGACCCCCTGATGGGCTCCAACAGGGGGCGAATGTCGGGGAGGTCCCTCAGGCCGGTCGTGGCCTCATACCGTGACAGAGCGTCGCCGTCTTCGCTATCGCTATCATCGTCGTCCTCCCCCGAGATCATCTCGGAGGGAGACTCTGCCAAAGGGACCCCGTCGATGGTCTGCTGGCGCCGAAGCTTCTTCAACGCCTCCGCCTTCTTGGCCTTGCGGATCGCCCGCTTCTTGGCCATCTCCTGGACTTGCTTCTTCTTGGACGCGTGCTGGCGTCGAGCCTCCCGGGCAGGCCGGTCCTCTGGGACTGGCGGCTGCGTCTCCCGCAATGCCGACAAATCCTGCGCGTCGGCCTTGACCAAATTAGCGGGATCCAAAAATAAACAAGACAAGCGAACGTACTGACCAAAAACACTTACCACGGGCTCGAACCCCTGGGTAGGTCGCATGGGGACCCGGTCGACTTCCTCCACCTTGAAGTTTCCGACCATTCGGCGCGCCCGCCGGAGGACCTCCTCGAGGACGAGGGACTCGTGGGACATCCGGGTCCCCTCCAGGGACGCCTCCGGAGTCATCTGGTCGAGGCAGAGACGACGCCGACATAGCGGCATCACTCTGCGCCGGTGGAACGCCGTGGCCACCGCCGCCGCCGTCAAGCCCCGAAGACGGAGCTGCTGCGGCGCCGCCAGCGACGGATCCAAGCACGGCTTCTCGGCGTCGGGGACTCCGTAGGTCTAGTTGTCCTCTCGAGCGGTCAGCACTCGGCCGGTGTACCTCGGCAACTGGTTCTCATCGTTGCGGAGGTAGAACCAGCCCTCGTGCCAACCACTATTTGAGGAGATGAGGTGAGCCGGGATATACAAATCCGCCCGGCTTGACCTCACCTACAGAACGCAGCTCCCTACTCGAGCTGCGCACCGGACCCCCTTCCCCCCCGCCTTCTTGGCGAAGAGCTCGGCCTTGAAGAGGTGAAGCCACAGATTCCACTGCGGCTCCACCCCCAGGTAGCCCTCGTAGACCGCCGCAAAGATGGCGGCCTGCGCAACAGCGTTGGGGGCGAGGTGATGTAGCTCCACCCGGTAATAGTGGAGGAGCGCGCGCATGAAGACCGTCGCCGGCACGCCGAATCCTCGCTCATGGAAGCAAATGAAGCTCACCATGTACCCCTCAGGGGGGGCCGGCTCCCGGTGGGCAGGAGGCGGCGCGATCCACTCCGGCTGCGACCGACTCATCCTCGGCCGTAGCAATCCATCCTCAACCAACTCCTCCAACCTCCTCTCCATCATCGAGGAGGCGGCCCAGTCGTCGGCGGAAAGGATCTGGCTCTTTCCTGCCATTGGCGCTTCGCAGGGTCGGACGGGCGAAGAGGATGCGGTGGCGGCGGCGATGTGGGCGGAGAGCGTAAAGAGGCAAGGGCTGTCTGAGGCAGAAGATTGCAAGAACGCAAGGGACCTGTGGGGAACGCGGACCCCTAGGCTTTGATTTTATAAGCCCTGGCGGAAGCCCAACGGTCGCGCAAAAAGGTAGGAACAGTTTCCTACATTAAATGCGCTCACCTAACCGTTTCCCCCAAATCTTGCAGGAGCCGGGCACGTGGCCGTCCCCCATGCCGTAACCGAACGCCACGTTGCCCACTACCGCACCGATCTCGCCCTAAAAAGGCGCGCCTGGCTAATGGGCAGGGCAAGATCCGCGGACGGATATTCCTAGATACCTGGTAAACGGGCTCCGTGCCTGCCATAAGTCTCGAGGGAACGGAGGCTGGCCCTCGACCCGGGTTCGACAGCTGCCCTCGAGCAACGGAGTTAGGGACGACTAGGGGTGCGCCCGTACATGGCCAGGGCTCGAGCCACGATCTCGAGGCACCTCAAGATGTATTCGAGGCCAAAGAAGGGGGTCGACGTAGGAATCCCCTCGAGGGAGGCGCCGAGCCCTCGGGTCCCGTCGCAGGGAACCGACATCCACACGACCACTTCTTGGCATTTTTTGAGGGCGCCTCTGGGCCACTAGCCGACTCCTAACGACCGGAGCACGAGCTCTCACTCGAACTCCCCCGCTAGCAGCTCGCCAGAGATCGCCGGAACTCGCCCAAACCGTGGTAGTACGGCGTTCCCCACCTCCTCCTCCTCTCTGAAGGAGGAGCGCGAGGGCCGCATAACGGAAGACGGCCGGGACTCTGATCAACCTCATGCGCATGAGGCTCGGGGGCTCGACCGCAACGAACTATTCCCCAGTAGAACGAATAAAAGACCTCGGAGGAGTCTCAACACTCCACCAAGGCCTCGGGGGCTACACCGGGCGGGTGCGCTCGCGCGCCCCCACCAGAAAAGACTACGACGCTACGACTCCAGTTCATCATTTAGCAAACCTCTGGGAGAGTGATCCCACACTCACCCAAAGGCTCGGGGGCTACTGTCGGTACCAACAGTACGGGGGTACCCACATCATCGATAATAAAAGAAACAACAAAGCAAAACGACTAAGCCACAGCAAAACGCAGCCCACCTCAAAACCGCATGTCAGGTCCGTCTCGTACGAGGCCGGCTCGACGGAGCGCCTCGACCGCGCTCTGGCTCCGACTCGTACGAGTCACCCTCAATGGGAACGCCTCGACCGCGTCCTGTACGGCGAGGCACCTCGACCACACTCCGACTCGCACGAGGCTCGTTCACCCAACGGAAAAATCTCTGACTCGCGTGACCCCGGGTCGGGCGCTCGACCCCCTCACTTCACCTACCCCAGGACAAAAGTCAGAGCATTTAATGAGATTACCTACTACCACCAACCGGTATGGTCACAACCAGGATCGACGTGGGAGCAATACCAGTGTCAGCCTTCACTGTTTTACCGCCCATCTCATGATGGGAGGTGAAAACCGTCACTGTACACACCTTACTGTGCACTATACGTCGCCAGTTACCCTTGAGGGAGGATACGACAAGGCCCGTGTTCCGCAATCTCTGGGATTCGACCTTATCCGACCGGTCTCGACCCGGCCTCGACCCAGCCTCGACGCCTCGCACAGTTCAACAGGGAAAGGAGGACGGCATGGCACGGTGCTTCGAGTCATTTCGGCGTCTCATCCTCTACGTCACCATGGTGTCCGGAGATGGCCTTCCATTCCTAGGGCACGTCGCTACAGCCTCCTCAATAGGGTTCGACAAAATATCACCTCAAGATTCATCGGCGTCCTGGTCTCCTCTTACCCTATAAAAGGACCGGCCAGGACCCTACCGAGGGACCACGGACAACAAGCCAAACACAAGATAAAGATCAACATCTCAAGCAATCATCCTTGTACTCTTTTTTTCTCTTTGAGACTTGGGCTCGCCGCCCTCTCTCGCAAGCTTGTAACCCCTACACAAGCACCTCGGTGCAAGGAAATACAAAACTCTCCCCCCCGCTGGACGTAGGGCCTTCTTTTGCCCGAACCAGGATAAACCCCCGTGTGTTCTCCTTGCATCACCATCCAGGAAAGGGACACACAACATTTACTGGTCGGTTTACGACCCCCTCGGGGCCGGACACCGACACAATGTGGGCTATAGATTTTTAATAATAAATTCTAGTGTTCCTGAGATGGCTGTTGATACAATCATGGAATCTAGAGATGCAACATTTTTTGAGGATGAGTTTCCCATGAAAAATAGTACACCTAGCATGTCTGGTCATGATTCTATCCCTGGGTCTATCCCTATCTTTGATTCCACTGAACCGGTTATACACGCTGATGTTGAGACCCATAAAGAAATTCCTGAGGAGGATAATAATACAGTCGCTCGAAAGAGTAAGAGACAGAGGGTTGCAAAATCCTTTGGTGAAGACTTTATTATATACCTCATGGATAACACTCCCACAACCATTGCTGTGGCATATTCCTCTCTTGATGCTGACTTATGGAAGGAAGCTGTTCAGAGTGAGATGGATTCAATCTTGTCTAATGGGACTTGGGAAGTGGTTGATCGTCCTTATGGATGTAAACCTGTGGGGTGCAAATAGGTATTCAAGAAAAAGCTTAGGCCTGATGGTACTATTGAAAAGTACAAGGCAAGGCTAGTGGCTAAAGGCTATACACAAAAGGAAGGAGAAGATTATTTTGACACTTATTCACCAGTTGCCCGATTGACGACCATTCGCGTGCTATTATCCTTGGCTATCTCACATAGTCTTCTCATTCATCAGATGGATGTTAAGACGGCTTTCCTAAATGGTGAGCTTGAGGAAGAGATCTATATGGATCAGCCCGATGGATTTATTGCAAATGGTCATAAGGGTAAGGTTTGTAAGTTGCTAAAATCCTTGTACGACTTAAAGCAAGCCCCTAAGCAGTGGCATGAGAAGTTCGATAAGACTTTAACATCAGCTAGCTTTGCAGTGAATGAAGCTGATAAGTGTGTATATTATCGGTATGGTGGGGGAAATGGTGTCATTTTGTGCTTGTATGTGGATGATATTCTAATCTTTGGAAATAATATTGAAGTGATTAAAGAAGTGAAAGAGTTTCTATCTAATAATTTTGAAATGAAAGACTTGGGTGAGGCTGATGTTATTCTTAACATTAAGCTATTGAAAGAAGAAGGAAATGGTGGGGTTACTCTTGTGCAGTGCCACTATGTGGAAAAGGTGCTAAACCGTTTTGAGTACAATGATTGTACACCGGCTCCAACTCCTTATGATCCAAGTGTGATATTAAAGAAAAATCATCGAATTTCAAGAGACCAATTGAGATATTCACAAATAATTGGCTCTCTCATGTATTTGGCTAGCGCCACTAGGCCTGATATCTCGTTTGCTGTGAGCAAGCTAAGCCGGTTTGTGTCAAACCCGAGAGATACTCACTGGAGTGCTCTTGAGAGAGTACTGCGCTATCTGAAAGGTACAATGAGCTATGGTATTCACTTTACCAGGTACCCAAGGGTACTAGAGGGTTATTGTGATGCTAACTGGATATCTGATGTTGATGAGCTGTACGTCACGAGCGGATATGCGTTCTTGCTTGGAGGTGGTGCTATTTCCTAAAAGTCTTGCAAGCAGACTGTCTTAACGAAGTCTACAATGGAAGTAGAACTGACAGCATTGGATACCGCTGGTGCTGAGGCCGAGTGGCTTCGTGAACTCCTTATGGATTTACCGGTTGTGGAGAAACCTATACCGGCTATTTCTATGAACTGTGACAACCAAACTGTGATAACAAAGGTGAACAGTTCTAGGGACAACATAAAGTCTACAAGACACGTGAAAAGGCGCCTAAAGTCTATCAGGAAACTGAGAAACTCGGGAGTAATTGCGTTGGACTATGTCCATACATCTAAAAACCTGGCAGATCAGTTTACTAAGGGTCTGTCACGTAATGTGATAGAAGGTGCGTCGAGGGAGTTGGGCTTGAGACCCACTTGAAGTCATTCCATAGTGGTAACCTGTCCTATGTGATCGGAGATCCCGTGAATTAGGATGGTGAAACAAGCTAGTGGTTGACTGAGGGAGAGACTCCTTAGATTTATAGTCTGACTTGTTTGAGATGCACCGTCTCTCCAATACCGTAAGGGAGGTTGATTAATCTCTTAATGTGATCCGAGTGGCTTGTGAAAGCAGGGATGTTGTTCTACAGGGCATCCTAGAAGGAACACACCTATATGAGTTCGATTGCTAGTCACAATCTATGAGATGTAGGTTATCTCTAGACACTCATGAAAAGGCCAGGAAGTGTGACTTATATGCTTCCAACAGAGGGGATGCTTCTTGCAGCCTAGTATCAGTTATGGGTTTTAGTGAAACTCATCTCACACAAAACTATCAATTCAAGGCTCAGTCCATTGTTCAGTTGTGGTTGAGTGTAGCTATTACTCTAGATGGATGTTCAACTTAACAGTCTCCATCGAAACACTGGTATATAAAAGGAATGTGGTTATGAGACCAGTTTGCATCGAACCCTAGAGTGTGGTGGGGATTGTTAGATATTTTGTGGGCTTGGCCCATTTAATATTTAATAAAACTAATAAACTCTATGATTCGATTAAGGATTGGTAAATGGTTTTGTACCATATGAGAAATTGACTGAACGTTGACTCGACTTATATGGTTGAGTTTTGATCGACTACATTGAGAAGTTAAGAAAAGGATAATAGAATGCCACACGCATGCGCGCCGCCGCCGCCGGCGGCCGGGCCGAGGCCGTGGCGTGGCGTGGCAGGCAGGCGGCGAGCGGACGGGATGGGAAAGGTTTTGCCACTCAAGTTCCGAGGCCGTGGCGTGGCGAGGCGAGGCAGGCAGGCATGCAGGCGGCGAGCGGACGGGATGGGAAAGGTTTTGCCACTCAAGTTCCCATCAATACGGGAGTTACTCATTTGATTGAAAACTGAGTTGGCTTGATTACGGGAGTTACTCCTGAAGCCTTCTCCTTCACCTTCCCAACTTCTGGCTTTCCGGCTCCCTCACGACGTCTCTCTCTCGAAGGCATACAAATCCAGTCTCCCCGGTCAGTCAGTGTGCTCCAGAAAAGAACCACATCTCCCGTAGCACTGTGTTCTCCCCGTTCCATCTCCTGCGCGCACACCAGATGGAAGAGTAGAGCCTCCGGAACGCATCCGCTTCATCGAGTTCACCTGCTTGAGTGAAGGGCGGCCATAGCGTTTTTAGGGAGTGTCCGCAAGCGGCACGACTACTCGTTGTTCATCTTCACGGCATCCTTTCTGCACTGCACCGATCGGGACGACTACACCAACAAGGCATCATGTTTCCATCGGGTGCATCCGGCTCTGCCGTAGGGTATGATAGCGTGCTTCATTATTCTCTTATGTTTTATCAAAATCTTGCTGGTTAGCATGATTTACATGATGTTTCCATTACTGGTTAATATAATTCATATGATTCTCTTCTTGTTTATTTGGAATAAGCAATATGTTGATGTTATCATGATCATGCATATGATGTTTCTGTTCTTTTCGAACAAGCACTTAATCACCACTGTTATGATTATGATTATGTCATTTTGTTGGATTAAATTAAACCTGAAATTACCTATTTTTATAACATTACATGTGTCCCATTTTCAGCCTTTAGTTTTTTTTTTTCGCGTGTTACAATACATGGGCTGGACAATATTGGTGCTGAACGTGTGGTCGCTCATCTTCAAGATGACCAATGAACAGAGATAACTAGCAAGTACAGCTAGTACCCTCGAAGGCTCGAAATGACGCAATGCAAGAAGAGTTGCCCACACAACGATGCTTGTGACGGGAGGAATCCCCACGGTTGTTGAGAACCAACAGCAAGTTGCATGGCTGAAAGCCTGAAATCTAGACCTACGACGTGTGCATGCCATCTACTTCAAAAACACAATCAAACGACGCTCTGTTTTTCAAGCTGTTATCCAAACCTCTCCTCTCAGACATGCATCACTCAAGTGTCCTTTCCAGCTCACCCCTAACGACCTGTATATATACGCATATATAGCACAAACCTTGAGGCCAAACCGTCAGCATTTAACAATAACACTCAAACTAGACGTACGCCCTGACGCCCTGCTGGCGGTTGTGTATATACGCACACAAGAACGTATGCAGAACCCGCGTGCAGAACATGCAAGCCGGCAGCAATAGTCATCACGCTGCTTCGGCATAACTCCGCCACGCCACGCCACGCCAAGCCGTATGAAGCACGCCGGAGTCTTCCATCCCACAGCCGGCCGCAACGCCGCTCTGCAAAGCACACGCGCCATTAATGGCAGCTCAAGCTTGCCGGTTCTCCATCCTGTACCAAATACGGCATATGCTTCTCCCGCGCCTATAAAAGGGGACGCCATGTATGTCCTCTGCCACACCACCAAGCTGCCAAGCTCGTCGAAGCTCTCCGTGTCCAAGTCCTTGCTCTCTGTCCTTCCACTGAAATCCGGCCGCTGGGCTAGTCTCCGTGGTTGCTGTCTTCCTTCTAGTTGAGCAGCAGCCAGCAGGTTAGCTTCTTCGTCAACTCCATCTCTCCAAGCCATCTAGCTCTCTGATCATTTGTTTAAGGAGACAAATTACGAAGGAAGCCATATGACCCACAGCCAAGTGCATGTCGAAAAGCCATGCACCATCCCAACTCACGTGGAAAACTCACCATGCACTAATCACGTCCCTTGATCACCCTCCACGTGATTAATTAGCGGCCACGTTGCAAAATCAATATCTCCATCATATGAACTCCGGTTCCATTGATTCTTCCTCCTAAATTCATCCAAAATCACACTCTACATATTCATACCAATTTCTTGATTTTTGGAGCTCATTTGAACTTATTTTATTTTGTGTCTGTTTGTTTGCGCATTCTAGCGAACGGAGTGACCGAGGAGGAGCACGAGGATCTTGGAGGCCAGGAGGAGTTTGGAGGACAGTATCATGAGTTCGAGCCCGTACCCAAAGACCCAAACCGTGAGCAAGAGTTTGCCGAGGATGCCAACGAAGCCAAGTCCAACTATTCCCACATTGGTCATGTTGATCCCATTTTCAAACACAACCCGTAGAAGCCATTTTATTGCATAAAATTGTATATTAGCAACATAGCTAAACCCGGTTGGATAGCCATCCTTGGTTTGTGTTAACTTGATTGCCTTGCAAAAACTTGAGGATTATTGTTATGTTATGACGAGATATCGTTATCTAGTATGCTTATTAGGAATTGGTACCCATCATCAATACTTATACCATTATGTTTTTCTCAAATACAATGATTTCAAATAAAATGGTGTGAGTTGTGATGATAAGTGATGTGGGTTAAATATAATGGTTAATAAACAAGTTATAGCTGGTGATTACCCAAGAGATGGGGTGGATAGGTGTCTCTGTTGTGGGATGCCTAGGAGTTGTGGCCTGTACCTTTTATGGTTAAGCATGGAAATATCCGCCTTGTCTCAACTAAGGACTAAGTTGATGATTCATCTTTCTTAACTCATTTATCGTACAACCACTCGCCTTACATGGGAAAGGCTTAGTCTAAATCCCCCTAGTTGGTATGGCAATCAACTGGAGGCAGGGTGCAATGGGACACTAAGAGATCTATGTAGAAGAATGGTATATGAAATATAATGAGCTCTATTAAATATTGAATTATGAGAACCTTACCTTAGTGTTCCCGTGGTGAGCGCCACTACTTAGCTATGGAGGGTAATGGCTTTGATGGATCTGTGCTTACACGACGGTGTTAAAATACGGTATCCTGCTTATGGTAAAAGTGTACAACCTCTGTAGAGTGTAAAATCTATCTAGATAGTCATGTCCATGGTCTTGGACGAGTTATGGTTTGGTTTTAACAACTAGTTGGGCTAGGATTAGTGAAAACATGAGTGATGGTGATTTTAGAAGTGAATGGTGACCTGTAATGTGTTGTGGGAACAAAGTGTTCAGTAACACTTAAAATGTGACAAACCCCTTTTTGGAATTACTCTGATATATGGAAAATGCCTTTTGTAAAAATGTTTACAAAACCAAAACCTTGCATGTGTCAAAGTATTGCTTTATGCAAATCAACCAAAGCCTTATCCTTGATATATCCATATGCATGTATTTATACCCCACTCCATAGGGTAGGGTTGGATTTGTTGAATATTTTGTACTCACCCTTGCTTTGTTGTACAGAAGAAGACCCGGACTTCATCCCAGAAGCTGTGTTCGAATAAGGTCGTGTCTGCACCTAACTTAGCTTGTGGCATGGGATCGTCAGATTGTGCGGATCTTTGGATCCATCTGTATCTTTATTTTGGCGTGGTTTAAGCGCCCACTTCCGTTTGAACTGCTACTCTGAGAACTATCTGATGTAATAAATGTGCGTACTAGCCTCCTCGGACTAGTATTTGTATCACATTTGAGTTCTTGGATAACTAGGGGCGCTTCACTTCACTATATATGTATAGATGAAAGTTATGTACCGAGTCTGAGTTGTAATTGGGACTAACCTTGTATTCGGATATTGGGTTTTGACCTTTCAATTAAAACCGAATAGCTGAGGGGCTACTGTTGGGTGGTACATTATATGTTGGTGACCCCACTATCATGATCAGGGCCCAATGCAATTACATAGCCTAGAGACAACAAAATAATATTTGGGACCATTTGTAGCCTTTAGTAATATTTTTGTAAATACAAACCCCACCCGAGGGCATGAAGAGAATCTCCTCTCTCTCATCTCCCCTATAAGAGGGGAGATGGGTAGGGGGAGAGGGACTTTGGGGCTGGTCGTTCACTCTCTTGCTTCGCTCTCTTTTCTCCTTCGCTCTATTGGTTTTGTTGGCTTAACCAACAAAGTGCTTAGGAGAGAGATTTGCCTCGATTAGGTTACCCACAAACTTCAGTCCTGAAACATAGAAAATTGTAGGCTTCTCAACTCTTTTATGGCGTACTCGTTAACAAATAGAACTCTTATTCCCAAGACGAAGCAAGTTTTGACATCAGTAGGAGAGAGTGTTGGGTATAATTTTATGTCACCAACATGAAATATCTTATCTTCCTTTAGAAGAAGAGCGAAAGTCAGTTGATACCAAGACTTCATATCAAATTCAAAGCTCCCAAGGCCCTAAATTACCAGCATCATGTATTCATGACTTCCAAACATTCTTGAAATGCAATATCCAATGTTCGGATTATCAAGTTGATCAATGAACTTTGTGTAAACTGAATTCCTCCTAATATCCTGTACTTCTTTAATCTTGCTCATTGCTTCCATGAGGTCCTTGTCCTCAGTGTATGCATTACTAGGATTTAAATGTCATCTAGTTTAATGGAAAAAACATAATAGGAAGCAATCAATTAAATTTTTAACGATAAATAACAAATGTAAAATTGTAATGACAAGTAGGACAAGATGAGCAGATTTTTTAAGAAGATGCAGTCCACGTATGGCATGAAGATGAGCATCGACCCTCAAACTTGTCGGCACTAATGCAGCAACATGGTAACGGCACAGCCCAACTCCTCCATGGCTCGGGGCTGCACGGGGGCAATGGTCGGGGACACTACCTTCACATTGCAAAGAAGGAGCAGAAGAGCAACCGTGGCATTAGAGTCAAAGAGGCCGTAGAGCTTGGCGAAGAGCTTGGACGACACAGCTAGCTCCAAGGCTGCATGGAGGCCGCGAGCCGTGCGTGGTCACCCATCATGAACTCCTCCATGCCCAGGCCGGACAAAGAAGAACTGACGCCACCTGCACGTTCCCACAACAAAATGAGGATCACGGCATGGATAAGGACGGATATTACCCATGACCAACGCGGAAAATGAAAAAAGGATCTTTTTCTGCAGCAGGATGAGAAGGTTGATCGAATCGTGCTTCCTAATCAGGCTCCATCGTCTTCTCCACCACATCGCTAGGATCTGGATCAAAGAGAGAGAAAAAGGGAAGCAACTTCAATGATGTCGAGGCATGATGGACATGAATCGATTACCAGGAACAAGAATGGTGGTGCCATGGAGTTAGGGGTTTAGGTGGGTTTTTTGCGGGTAGTTTTGATTTGGTGGGAGAAGGAAGAAAAGAGCGGCGCGGGTGGGGAAGGAGACAATAAACGAAGACGAGTGATTTTGCGTTGGGCTTTCCACATTGGGCTTTCGGTTTAGCGGAGCAGTCTAGCACAAAGTTTTTTCAGTGATATTTTGTTGCTTGCTTCACCGCTTGAGACATGAGGTTTCTCTTCATACCATCTGTTCTTTCATCTTCAATCTTTTTTTAAGTTACTCCCTCCATTCCAAATTATAATTCACTTTGATTTTTTTGGTTTATCCATTTTAGTATGTATCTAGACATAATATAGTATCTAGATGCATAGCAAAATGGATGTACCAAAAAAAATCAAAGTGAACTATAATTTGGAACTGAGGGAGTATGTCATTATTGCCATCTAACATTATTTCTTTCTTTTTCTATTTATTAGCAAAAGTGCTCGTGCGTTGCAACGGAGAGAAATTATGTTTTGCTCTTTCTATAAAATTTAATAAACTTGTCTCTGTATCTCTCTCTTTTTCTATGTTGTCGTGTCAATCAGAATTCGGGCACCACACTTTTCTTGTTTTTCTATTGGTTTCTTCCATTGTTATGCCATCTTCTCAACAATTCTTGTAGTTGTTGCTACCCATCTTGCTCCAACCTAGGTGAGTCTGGTTTCACTATGCCAAGACATCGAAAAGCGCATAATACGGCTAGGGCTATGACTGTGGGACATCTGGGGACTCGGGGTTGGGCGGCACGGTCCGTACCTCTAGCGCCAGTGGCAAAGACATGCACAGTCCTAGGAGTTCAGCCATTCAGGCCAGATGACCCTAGCATCGCCATGTCCATGCCGGATGGCGGCTCAAACTCTCGTTGCATGTGTCTGGAGTGTGGATTGTTCTGGCACCTCGAACGACAAGCAGTGCATGCTAGACACTTCAATTGGGTTCTGGCTCGGAATCTCCAGCAACAATGACGTGGTGGTGTGACCGAGAACACCGGCCATCCTGGTGAAGAAAGCTGATGGCTGACATGCGCCAATGAACAGGGGTGTCAGCACGGCAGACGCTCCTCCTCAGATCTGATCCGTACGAGCTATGTGCGGTAGCAGTGCTGCGAACAGCAGAGGTGGAGCCAGAGCTCGCACATGTCAGCAAAGTTTCTATACGGTATCTAGACTTGGCACTTGCGACAACAACGAGCCCTATGGAGCATCTCAATCGTTGAGACCTGACCATGGAATGAATCGGAGACGAGATCCTCTTCCTCCGATTGAACAACATAATGTGTGTGCTCGGTGTTGGTATTAATTAACTCATCACTTGTTTTAGTAGTCACCTATCAATTACCTACACTTCTAGCATTGCACTAGGTTGTCATCCCCAGTGATGAAACCAGAAATGTTTGTTGGTACTATCTAGCATTACTACAAGAATAACACTAAACAGATATTATCATTTCATGTGACTAGGAAGAATATATATGTATGAATGAAAAGTATATTCGCAAGCGCATAGATAATTATACCATTGTAGCATTTTACCCAAGAGTATTCCAGGGTTGTTGAATTATATTTTTACCACTAGGAAGGTCTGGTAGGATATCTATTGATAACTTATACTATTAATGGAAAGGTAAACCATAACCACAATCCTACTCACAACAGGGGTAAGTCATAAGATATATATATATATATATATATATATATATATATATATATATATATATGAGATAAGAATTGATCAAGCATCATGATAAATAAGTAAATAACTCAGAGCACTCTATCTATGGCAATAGTTTAAGTCCAATTAGAATATTAGTGAGATGATTCCTAAGTAGTCTAAACTACATGTCAAGATTTAACTCAATTAGTGCAATTACATCTAGTAGTCATTGTTAAATTACACGACATCCAATTATAAGGGACATCAACTAGGGAGAATTGGAATCATAGTCCTCCTCTCCTTCGAGACCGGGTCATACCAATTAACCTACGCACAGGGGATAGACTTCATAGGACTCAACAGGGCTGTCACACTTGTGATCTACCACATGTCCCGACACGTTAGACGGCATCCGCATATAAACAATATCTAAGCACCACGCTCACATAATATTTTTTTGCGACTCAGGGACTTCTTTCATTCATTAAGGATTGATAGAATTACATTCTTCAATCACCAGATGATCGATGCACGTTGGAGTTATATGCCACTGAGACTTGCTGGACCCTAGGAGGCGTGGGAGGAACATTCCAGAAGTTGGGAGCGAGTTCCCACAGCCACCTGGAAGCCATTCGGGGTCCGCTTCGGTCTAGTGTCTTCTCGGGTCTTCTAGAGTCTTCCCATGCATATGTGGTCGCGGATTGATATCTTTTTATTCCGAACTCTAAATATAGCAAGTAATGTATCCGTTTCAATCACCTCGACGAGCCCTTTGCAATGGTGCACTCCAATTCATCATTTGAGATACTTTTATTCTGTGCAAAAATCAAATATCCTGCAAGACAAATGAGAGCACCAAAACTCGTAGAACTTGTTAGAATCAAAACCTAGTTCTATGTGTATTCTTTCAATTGTACCACTTCTCATGTTTATTTAACTATAAAATATTGACATTATCCACTATCAACAAGCTCCCCCAAGCTTACCCTTTGCTAGTCCCTTAGCAAAGCCAAACTTAGCAAACTTGGATTAAGAACTTGAATATTTTGAAAACTTTGAAATAACTCCTAGAAAGTACACATGCATTCAAACAAAAATTCTCCTTCGGAAACTGATCTAACTTTCAAACTTGCCCATATTACCTTCAACCATGGAGCTTTCTTAGCCTTCACTTGGGTCTTGAGCAATTGAAAGATAGAACAATCAAGTCAAGCACTATGTCTCAAGCTCTTCGCTCAACCATTATTCTGGAGTTTTGCAAGTTTTCAAAATAAAACTCAAAGCTACTATTGTATGACACTCTTAGATTTCTCAATATATGTGGTATTTGTGGATCCTCACCAAGGCATTAATGATGTTATGCCTTTCTCTTCTACAACTAAGACTTATGTGGAGCTCATAGAAGTGGAGAAAACATAATAATAGTTGCAAGCATGCCTTTTCATATATTGTAAGGTCAAACAATGGATCCAAAAAGAGTTAAGTCATACAATCAAATTAAGATGTGCATGTGTATGGAGTATGATGGATATATGATAGGTGTATATGGTGGCTAATCCTAATTCTACTATGCTCCTTGAAACATACCTCTCTTGTGAAATTTGAAGAACACTTTGAGTCGCCGGACGCCTAGAGCTAAAGGATCGTCTTGGTTGTTTGGTCCGTGGAACAAAGTAATCTTACATCTTACTTTTTTTTTGTTTGGTTTGTGAAATAAAAATGAAATAATTGTACAAAAAAATAGACTCATGATGCATCACCTCATCTAGAATAGGTTCATTTTAAAACCAAACACTCCATTAAATCCTCAAAAATACATGAGAACGAAAACAGATGTAAAACGGCCTCCTAGGAAAAACATGAATTGATTTTAATTTGAAATTCATGATAAAAAATGAAATTGGAATATAAGGATATGAACAAATGCAAATGGAGAGCCCGAAAATTAAATTGGGATCAATTGGTCTAATATTATCAAGTATGCACGTATAAAGTCTCACAACAATTCACACGTATGAAGAAAGGTTTGATATTCACTTGCATGTCATGTGTGTTAAGACACTAACATGCATAATTCATGATTAGTATGTGTCTTAATATAACACAAAGACATAATTTTTAGGCATCTATCTTATCTTATAGATTAAAAAGTTAGGCATACACTCATCCCTTGTTGATTCCATCGTTTCCTTCTACATGTCTACCGAGCTTAGCCACAGCGCGAGTGGCCTTTAGCCATGCTCGAGCAAGGCCACGACTCATGCGTAGGTGACCTCGTTCTGCGGGCAGGTTGGGCAAAGACTCGCTAATCGCATATTTAGATGATCAGCCTCTATTTGCATCTCACCAGCTTTAAGATTGAACAAGTTTGAGAACCTAAATGAGTGATTGAATAATACATCCGAACAAGTCTGAGAACTACCCAATGCACTTTACCCAAACGGGAATATAACCATCACATCCTCTGCGTCTATGAAACCAAATAGGACACCCTTAGTAAATTGCATTTTACAAATTGGTTCACAAATCATACAAGTCCTAACCCTTCCACGGAGTGGAGGTAGGCAAAGACTATGTAATTCCTCAACAACGTTGAATGCTAAATTGTTGTCCAAAAAAAACGTTGAATGCTAAATAATTTTTTACCTAACCTTACTTAACCTTTGATAAAGTTGAGGAAGACATGGGATTCAATTACTACTAGTGTGTTCGGTGTGGGTAGCTAGATCAGCTGTATGCCGTACGGAAATTGGATGTCCGAGGTACAAATTCCTGGTGCATAGGAGTGATAAAAGAATCGAGTTGACTACCTTAAAAGTTGTCTGAAATTTCGTCGCACGATTATGGATCTCACAAAAAGTGAAGAAAATGGTGACCACCACGAATTCAAATATGGATTTGTTTTGTTGATGACTTGATGTCTAACTTTACCATAGCAAAGTTTGACAATAAAATTTGACGCCATACTTATAGGCTGTAGCAAAGTTTGAAAATAAAATGATCGAGTCCTTTTTTTATTTAAACTATGGCAAGTTCTAGTCATAAACCATAGCGCATGGTGAAACAAATTGCACAAAAACCAAACACGAAACCATAAAGCAACGCGCGGATGAATAATCGCAACCACTAATAACCGGCTAAACTAACTTATGTGCATACTAGAAAACAATCCCATAACATCAATTCTTCAACACATGGTGTTGTCCAAACTTCACAATAAGAATTATACAAGCAAAGATCAGCGCATTTACACATCAATCTCCATCATTAACGTATCAAAGAACTCATATATGCCTCACATGTCAACTAAATCATACACCATGAACTTGAAAAAAATGGCACCAACAGCAATCAAGATAGGAACCAATCAACAAATAGACACCAAGATTACGAGAAAAAACTACGAACAACAACGAGCAAGCAATCCACTATGAAGATAAATGATACGAGAGATGGGAGCCAATAAGGTTGGAGAAGCTCCAAATCCCCACAAATTTTACTTTTCTAGTGGTGGACTTGGTACATCAAAGTCTCACCATCTCCTCTCTCAAATCCTATCCCCCCCCCCCAACCAACCAACCAACCAAAAGCAAGCCTCACACACGAAATAGATTTCGGGTAGCCCTTTTGGGATAAAATGGACACTTTGTGATAGGCCCTCCAAAGTTGTAGTTTTCATAAAAGGTTTCTATACACCTTATCAAATATATAAACATTTTTTTGCATATGTAATTGCTCAAGTGAGCCTCAAATGGTGTCAGTAGGAGCTGCAACATCACACAACCTTGGAAGCGGAGAAAAACTAAAACTTTTTAGAAGTTCGAATTTCTGTAAAAAAAAATCTGAGTTTTCGGAACTGAATTTCAATGAAATGAGCTATTCAATAGGTCTTTTGAAGAAAATAAGCATATAAAGTCCAACCTCATTTCTTCTTTTACTATGGCTTAGGATGCTTACTTACCATCCAAACGCCTCATTCGTTATTCTTCCTCATTCTGTTTTCTATAGAAGTTTAATTGGATAGGCAGGCCAATCAAACGTTTTTCCTATTCCTGATTGGCGTCAATTTTGATTTCTGAGCGGCACATACTACGGCTGTGTTTAGTTGTGAAATTTGGAGTGCTAAAATTCACTGTAGCGACACTATAGTATTTCGTTTGTATTTGATAATAATTATCCAACCGTTGACTAATTAGGCTTAAAATGTTCGTCTCGCAAAGTACAACCAAACTGTGCAATTAGTTTTTGATTTTATCCACATTTAGTACTTCATGCATGTATCGCAAGTTTAATGTGACGGAGAATCTTTTTTTTTACATAGTGCACTTTTCAAATGAACTAAACACAGCCTACATTGAAATCTCGTCGCCGTCAATTTTGAGTTCTGAGTGGCACATGCTACTTGAATGGCAGCCGTGCTCGATCTCATTTCAGTACGCGTGAAGCAATCGCCTTATCCCTCCACCTTGCCTGCCGGCAACGTCTAACACCCCTTTGGCACAAGCAGCACAAAAGCGTGCTCCGCGCCTCCGCCCCGGTTTGCTCGAGAAGAGACGGAAACGTTCGACGATTTCCTGCAGCGATTCCAGTATACGATCACAAACAGTCGGTTTCTTTGCGTCTCCCCCCCTCTCCCTTTCGCGGCGATAGACAAATCTCGTCGCTTTATCAGATCACGCGGGTCACTGTCAATTCTTCGCTTTATCAGCTCAGAAATCTCGTCGAAATAGTCAGTTGACGACGACCCGACGCGCGCATTTTCTTCGCCGAAGCATCGGAACCCACTCACGCGACGGACTCGTGTTCCCGGCTTTCCAGGCGCCTCTGCTGCCCTGCCTTCAGCCCGCGCGCGCTGTGAAGGCGTGAACGGCGCTCGGCGCAGGCCCCGGCCGCGCCGGCATCGCGCCGCGGCCGCCGCGCGGGCCATGCTGCGTTGTTGCCGCACGACACGTCACTTCGGGTCGTTCTTTTTAAAAGGCGCCCCCCGTACCCAGACTCGCCGTCACCGCTCACCCCACTCTCTCGCACCTATCCGCCTGCTCTCTGTCTGACGCGCCGCCCCCGCGATCGCTGATGGCTGCTGCGGCAAGGCTGTGTGGACTCCTCTCGCTCCTGGCCCTCGCCGCCGCTGCGTCGGCGGCGGATGGGGCGGAGGGAGGGTGGGAGCCGCTGATACGGATGCCGACGGAGAAGGGGGGTGACGCTGCTGCTGCGGCTTCTGCTCCGGCGGTCGAGGACGATGAAGTGGGGACGAAGTGGGCCGTGCTCGTCGCCGGCTCATCCGGCTACGGGAACTACCGGCACCAGGTGAGCCCGCGGCGGCCTCATCTTTATTAAGGTGCGGTGAGGGCCTACTAGGGGGCTGAGACTGGAGAGCGGAGACTAAATTGGAAGCATGGGATGGATTTCCCCTCTCCTGCGCATGCCTGTTAGCTTGATAGTTTTGCGACTTTGCGATCGATTCGAAGCGTTTCGAGTTCGATGCTTAGAATTTGTGGGGATTCAAAGCTGATCTGCACTTCCGGTCGCTATCTGAGTTTGAAATTGAATGCGTAGAGTAGACACGGTTTACCCGTGAGATTTAGGTATGAAGGACCGGGCTGTCCGATTCTTAGTTGCTTTGCTTTGTTAGAAAGGTCCATACATGATTTGGCTCAGCTGTTTCGGGTGGTTGCTATCTAGGTGCGAGACATGCTTCATTGGTGACAGGAATTTTGTTTGACTGAATGTCTGTTAGGAATGTGGTTGCTATTCGAGGTTTATTTTTTATATTAAGCATGGATTCTAATGATTGAACATGCCACACAAAAAATATATTCTGCCGTGCTTCCTTCTGTACAACTATATTAGTTTATTATGTGTTTGCTGCAAAATTTGTTGTATGAAATCATTGTGACTGCTTACTTAGGGCATAATGGTGCACTTGATGCTTGGCAGGCCGATGTGTGCCATGCATACCAGATACTGCGGAAGGGAGGAGTGAAGGAGGAGAACATTGTGGTGTTCATGTATGATGATATTGCCCATAACATCCTGAACCCTAGGCCTGGGGTTATCATTAACCATCCTAAAGGAGAAAATGTCTATAATGGTGTTCCAAAGGTAGATACTTGATGTTTCTTCACTTAAATGTCAGTTTTGCACAAGTGCATGAGTAGTCTACCCTCAAAGTCAAAATATGATTGTGCACATATGGATTGGCAGCTCCTACTGCTCATGTTTTGCACCAAGTTGATCAACTTCACATTCATTGCAGGACTACACAGGTGATCAGGTCACTACTGAAAACTTCTTCGCTGTCCTCTTGGGCAATAAAAGTGCTATCACTGGAGGGAGTAAGAAGGTGATAGACAGCAAACCTAATGACCACATCTTCATCTATTACTCAGATCATGGAGGTCCTGGAGTTCTTGGTGCGTATTTTGGACTTACCACATAAGGGATGATGCTCAGTTGATTTTCTGTATGGTACTTACTTTTACTTAACTAAGCAAAATTTTAGGTATGCCAAACTTGCCATATCTGTATGCTGGCGACTTCATCAAGGTTTTGAAAAAGAAGCATGCTTCCAATAGCTACTCAAAAATGGTATAGATTTTCATTTTCTTTTCAACTCCAGAAAAGTCCATTCTGGAATTGATACACTTTACATTGAATCACAGGCTATATATGTTGAAGCATGTGAAAGTGGCAGTATCTTCGAGGGATTAATGCCTGAAGATCTGAATATTTATGTCACAACAGCCTCAAATCCAGTTGAAAATAGTTGGGGAACGTACTGCCCTGGGACGGAACCATCACCCCCTCCTGAGTACATTACCTGTTTAGGTGATTTGTACAGTGTTTCTTGGATGGAAGACAGGTAAGACCATAAAACTCATTTGAGATCCATTGCTGTGCAACATTATATGTTGTTAGGTCAAAATAAATTCTAGCTTTTCTACACTTGTGGAAGGTATATCTTATGGAGCCTACATATTTGATATGTTTTGTCATTTTTAGGCATATGACAAAGTACCGAGAAATGTCTTGTGGTGGGCCTTGGAAAAGCACAAAGTCCCAACTAAGTACGTTACCCTCATCAAGGATATGTACAGGGATGTGGTGACGTTTGTCTGAACATGTGATGGCGACACCAGTGACTTTCCAATTAAAATAGGACTGCATCAGGGGTCAGCTTTGAGCCCTTATTTATTTGCTTTGGTAATGGATGAGGTCACAAGGGACATACAAGGTGATATCCCTTGGTGTATGTTCTTTGTTGATGATGTGGTGCTAGTTGACGATAGTAGGGCAGGGGTTAATAGGAAGTTAGAACTATGGAGGCACACGTTAGAGTTGAAAGGGTTCAGACTTAGTAGGACTAAGACCAAGTACATAAGGTATGATTTCAGCGCGACTAGGAATGAGGAGGGAGACGTTAGCCTCGATGGGCAAGTGGTGGCCAAGAAGGATACTTTTCAGTATTTAGGGTCGATGCTACAAAAGGATGGAGACATTGATGAAGATGTTAGGCATAGAATTTCAGCCGGCTGGTTGAAATGACGTCAAGCTTCTAGCGTCCTTTGTAACAAAAGGGTGCCTCAGAAGCTGAAAGGTAAGTTCTATAGGACGACGATTCGTCCGGCGATGTTATACGGTGCTGAGTGTTGGCCTACAAAAAGGTGACATATCCAGCAATTGAGTGTAGCAGAGATGCGTATGTTGTGTTGGTGTTGTGGGCACACAAGGAGGGATAGAGTCCGGAACGACGATATTCGGGATAGGGTTGGGGTGGCACCAATTGAGAGAAATTGATTCAACATCGGTTGAGATGGTTTGGACATGTCCAACGGAGACCTCCTGAGGCGCCGGTGCGTAGTGGAGTTCTAAAGCGGGCCGATAATGTAAAGAGCGGTAGAGGTCGACCTAAACTAACTTGGGACGAGTCCGTTAAGAGAGATCTTAAGGAGTGGAATATCTCCAAGGATTTAGCTATGGACAGGAGCGCTTGGAGATTGACAATCAACGTGCCTGAACCGTGACCTCTTTTTGTCTTGTGCCCTTTATGTCTCTTTATGTGTCTTTCTGTTTTTCGTCTCTTTTGGGTTTCATCTCTAGCCTACCCCAACTTGCTTGGGACAAAATGCTATGTTGTTGTTGTTGTTGTACTGTGATACCATTCAAGTTATGCTAGGTATTTTTATGCTTGGACTATTGTGTTATTGCCCATAATCAAACTGCCTTTTGTCATGATTGGTCCATTTGTTTTATCTTACTTGGTTCATTCTACGCAGCTAAACTTCGCGTCACATGTTATTTGGAACCTATTCATGAATTCTTTTCTAAATTTGTACTAAATTCGTTCCAAATTATAGTTCGTTTGACTTTTTTTACCCCAAGTTTGACCACTCGTCTTATTTAAAAATTTGTTCTAAACATCACTTCTTTTGTTGTGGCTTGCCTTATTAACGAAAGTTCTTCAAGAATAACTTAAATTTGACTATGTTTGCATAAATTTTTTTGAATAAGACGAGCGGTCAAACTTGGGGTCAAAAAAGTCAAACGAATTATAATTTGGAACAGAGGGAGTATATACATGTCATGTGACATGCCTTCATATCGCGTTAATGAAATGCTACTTCCTCCAGTGTTCTAGTTCTGTCCAATCTCCAATTTTATAAAAAAATATATTAACATCTACAATACCAAGTAAATGCACTTTCAAGACATATTTCATGGTGGATTTCATGAAACTCATTTGATGTTGTACATATCTGTGTATTTTCTATAAACTTGGTTGAAGTTAGAGAATTTGACTTAGGACAAAACTACAGCATTTTAAATTTTGGAACGCAGGTAGTACATAAGAAGGTATGTGCGGTTGTTATTTAGTACAATAATCATCCACTTTACTAGTATTTAAGGTATTGGCAGATCAGTCTTGATTCCTAAGTGGTAATAGCAAATACATGTAAAAAACAGTACATAATTGAAAAGGTTGTGGAAGTATTGATTGTCGAACAACCAAAGGACTGTTAACAAGTAAATGCATAGTGCTTTTATGCTTTACTTTTTCTTTCAGTCAATATGGCCTGAATATACAAGCTTGGTAGTAAGTACTTATGACTGTTATGCCTACTAAGCCTGCTCTTTTGAACTGATCTGACTCTAATTGGCAGTCAAACCCACAATCTAAATAAGGAAACCATCAAGGATCAGTATGAAGTGGTGAGTCTCAAGCACATCCTCCATGTTTAATAGCAGTTTGTCACCTGCTTTGTTAGGAAGGTAGAAGCGAGAACTTTAAAAAAACAAATAATTTATTGGGCAGGTGAAAACAAGAACCTCGAACTCGAATAGGTACAAAGAGGGTTCTCATGTTATGGAGTATGGTGATAAGACCTTCAAGGATGAGAAGCTTTTCCTTTATCAAGGTTTTGATCCTGCTAATGCCAACATGGCAAACATGCTGCTTTGGCCAGGCCCAAAGGGTGCAGTCAATCAAAGAGATGCTGATCTTCTCTTCATGTGGAAGAGGGTAAATCCTAGCTATTCTTTCATTCTCCCCATAATCATTTTAACTGTTCCTATACAAGAAGAACTGCAACGATACAGACATTCGGATTATAAAAAAATGGATGCTATTCTGAGTAATATTCATGGAATATATCATGCCAAATAGGACAATTGGTTGTTTGTTGTTTTCTGTTCTTGTCATCTACTTTGGTGAATTCAAACATGATGCGTTGTTGCACTAGGTAAAAACGTGCAGAAACCATTTCACAGATGAAATCTCTGTAAATGACTAGTTATTTGTTCTTGAAAAGTATGCTAGTTGCTACATTGCTTGATATATGTGGCATCATTACATTGTGTTGTTACAATAATATATTTTATTTCTTGTTTTTATAACCATCCTTATGCCTATTTCTATGGGTTAGCTGGTAGAGTTGTTTATTTCTGTTTACTTGGTTATCTTCCAGAAATTCTTCACACAAATTGACGATGATACCATGGGTATGCTTTAGTTTTTATGACCACTTTATTTCTTTTGTTGGAACACGCAAATTTATGTCCATAAAGTGCTCATTTGAAAAACAAGCCTAGGGGATAGCAGCTGGCACATTTTCTACCTATGTTTTAGAGAAATTTAGATAATAATTGACAAGACAGTTCAAGAAAGGGGTTTTGATTGTTCCATCACTGCCAAAAAGTTGTTGTGATTTTTCCTCCAAATTCACACCATCACCATTAAAAGTTGAAACTATGTGGCTTGTTAGGTATAGCTTAACTAAGTCTTGTAGAGGCTTCATACTTCTAAGAGAAGACAGGAGGAATAACTAACTTTTGATACAAATGTGGTCTTGGTGAGAGGTTGTTGCGATAGCACCACACTTGAGAGGGTTAGAGCTGGTACATTCGTCTCGATGTCAAGCTCACTCCTCTAATACCAAGCTGAAGTTTTCCAATCACTTGTGGTAGCCAGCAGCCTCCTATTATTCTTGTGTCCTAATGTTCAGTTCTTTCTTTCAGTATGAACAGTTAAATGGGGAGTCTGTAGAGAAGCTGAGGGCTCTCATAGAGATTAAAGAAACCGTTCAACATAGGAAGCATCTTGACAGCAGTATCGATTTCATTGGGAGGCTTGTCTTCGGATTTGAAAAAGGGCCTTCAATGCGCCACGGGTCAACCATTAGTCGATGACTGGGATTGTTTGAAGAGGATGGTGAGTATACTGATTTTTCTTATTCGACTCTGACATAAGGCATGTACATGAAGTTCCTTGCTGCACATTGTCCAGTTGAACTTACTTAATCTTGATGGCTTTTGCTAGGTGCGGATTTTCGAATCCCATTGTGGTTCACTTACTCAGTATGGCATGAAGTACATGAAAGCGTTTGCAAACATTTGCAACAGTGGTATACCTGAGATGAAAATGAGGGAGTCAAGCATCAGCGCTTGCAGCAGATACAACTCGGCGAGGTGGAGCCCGATGGCTCAGGGACACAGCGCTTGATGATAAAGATCAATAGCAAAGGCCCCCGAGGTCTGCTGCCCCCAGTGCCTGTGTGCGAGCTCGTATCATCTGGGGACCATGTGAACCCATGGTCACTTGTATATATCATCATGTACTTATGTTCGTACCTATGTAAAGTAATGCCTAGTCTGATCTTCATCCAACTACCGAAATGATTAAGATCTGATGTGAATGCTGTTGCGATGGATGATCGCAAGTAGACCGTAATCAGTGGAACAAAAATGATGACCCAAATCAAGGTAGTGCTCCTCTGATAGCCCATATCTATTGCTAACAAAATGTGCGATTACATTACATGTGCTTTACGAAGCATTTTGCATAGTAGACCAATCTCTTTTCCGAGCCCATCCCTATGCCAACGGCTGAGAGTGGAAGCCCGTTCCAGTGGCCAAGCTAGCCTGCATGGAGACACCAGTTGCATGAGGTTGGTTAATGCAAGGCCTCGATCCCTTGTGCATGATTGTACAACGCTTAGCAGGTCAGGGGCGGTTACATGTTTTTCTGAGGAACGAGATGAACACCACGAAGAGCGCCAGTCCTGCCAAGATGCCGACGATTATGGCCACAGTCCTCCCGACATCATCCTGCGAATAATCTGACCGCAAGAGGACATCAGATCATCGGATGCAGGATTAGAATAGCATATGCAAAGTTGCGCACTTGCCCGAGTGCTCTGCTCCTTTCGTTCTATCGGGAATATATTCATCGGCACAGGGGGTGGTTGGCCGCCGCCAAGCGTCAATCCCACAATGTGCGTGCCTATCGCGGCCACGCAGTCCTAAACCTGATAGATATGCTTGGCGATAGGCATTTTTTGTTTAGTCTTTAGTGGCTATCGGTGGATCAGGACAATGCTTTGGATCGGTATATATACGATTAAAGAGAGAAATCGACGGCTAGCTTACGGCTGAAAGTGCTTAGCATCATGCAGGAAATACGAATCTAGCATAATCAAATTTACTCTTTTACAACAACAACAACAAAATCTTTTAGTACCAAGCAAGTTAGGGTAGACTAGAGTTGAAATCCAACATGAGCCTCTAGTCACGGTTCAGACACGTCAATAGCTGTTTTCCAAGCACTCCTATCCAAACAAAGATCTATAAATATATCCCAACCCTTTATGTTGTGTGTTTCATGTTGTGTGTTACTCTGTGATGCGGAACGGTGCCTCGCCGTGTTCGCTCTCGGAGCGTGTAAACTTTCCCACTTCCACTTAGTGCAACACGTGTCAATGCGCGTTTTTGAAAAAATATCTCAACCCTTTAAATCTCTTTTAATTGCCTCCTCCCATGTCAGCTTCGGTCTTCCTCTACCTCTTCTCGCATTGCTATCTCGACTTAGAACTCCACGACACACTGGTACTTCTGAAGGTCTCCTTTGGACATGGCCAAATCACCTCAACCAATGTTAAACAAGTTTTTTTTTAATTGGTGCTACCCTAAACGGTCACGTATATCATCATTCCGAACTCGATCCATTCTTGTGTGACAATCAAATTTACTCTTTTGGTCTTTTTTTTATCAAGAAGTCATGCAGCTCCTTTCACTACTGCCACTTCAAAGCATCTACTACTACCTGATTATATTGGGTCCAGTTGTAAATGTGCCTCGCATGCGGTCCACTAGAAACTCCAGGATGATTGCATACCAAACCCCCATAATATATTGGACTGGATTGTGCTGGAGCCGCTACCCATTTGACTGATTGGTGGAAATGGAAGTGTGGAACAGAGAATGTTGCCACCGGTCGTTATGGCGCGCGCGGCGCGGTGGTCACGTGTCAGCAGTCAAGTGATTGCTATCTTGTCTCTTTCTCCTTTGCTAATCTAGACAGCGTCCTTTGCTAATCTAGACAGCGCGTTCGAGCTGCTGCCTATTGGTAGCTAAAATTTTCAAGTAACAGGCACGACTGATCTAAAATTAAGCCGTTGGGGGTGAGCTTTCCTGTGGAATTACTCGCTTACGCCTTGCGTTCGAGGGCCTCGGACATTCTCGTCCTGATCGCCATCCATTGGTATGCCCCATAGGGAGAAAAAGGGTGACAGAGGACATATTCTGCCTCATCTCTTTGTTACAAACTTTGGGAAGTTTACCTATCGCCTACTGGAATCAGTTCCTGCTGCAACTCGATTAAGTAACCTCGCACTAGGCAGCACTGGCAGTCTAGCACTGCAGCATCAGTATTTTCGCCGTGTCGAAGGCTCAAACTTAAGGGCAAAACCGCGTCCAATTTGCGTAGGAAAATACAGTAGTCTGTACGTACCTTGTGTCGGGCGGAAGTAGTAACCGTTGGCCCAGTACCTGACGTAGCATTGCGCCAGGTACACGTCGGCGGCCAGCGCGGTGCCGCAGGTGCCCTTGAGCTGCCCGACCGCCTGCGCCAGGCACGCCGTGCAGTCGGCCGCCGCGAGGTCGCCCAGGCACTGCGCCACGCCCTGCACGCTGCCAGAGCTGCTCACCTTGTACCCGTTGCCGTTGCCCCCCACGCCCTGCTGCAGGTCCCCGTGCACGGCGTCCCGGTTGCTGAGGAACCCGCCGTCGCTGCTGCTGCTGCTGGTGCTGCACTTGCGGTACACCATGGCGGCGTCGGGCGTGCCCAGGAAGTTGGTGCTGTCGTACCGCACGTAGCACCCTTCCAGCTGCAGCGACGCCGCGTACGCCACCGGGCACACCTGGCTCAGCTGCGCCAGCGCGTCCCGCACGCACGCCGCGCAGTCGGCGCCGCCGCCCAGGGCGCCACGGCACTGGTACAGCCCGTACGCGGCCGTGCCGTTGGCGCCCGCCGTGAAGCTGTTGTACCCGGCGTTGGGCGCCGCGCTGGCGATGGAGGCGAGGAGCGAGTCCAGGTTGCTCTCGAAGGTGGTGCCCGGCTGGTACTTGGACGGCGAGCAGCCGGCGTAGATGAACGTGCGGGTGGCCGCCTCGCCGACGCCCGCCGCGCCTAGCCCGATGATGATGGTGGCAGCGAAAACAACTGTAGCGACGCACTACTGGAAACGCATGCTTTGCCGAGTGCCACACTCGGCAAAGAGTACACGGCAAAAAATTCGTCGGCAAAGACATCTTGGCCGAGTGTTTTTTGTCGGACACTCGGCAAAGGCTTTGCCGAGTGCCATGACAGCACTCGGCAAAGAAAAGTTGTCGTGAGGGGGCAGATAACGTTAACGGGTACTTTGCCGAGTGCCCCACCGCTGGGCACTCGGCAAAGAAAAAAATTTGAAAATTCTTTGCCGAGTGCCCCTGTGAAAAAATTCTTTGCCGAGTGCCCCTCTGCGTGGCACTCGGCAAAGAAAAAAAATTTGAAATTTTTTTGCCGAGTGCCCCTCTGAGTGGCACTCGGCAAAGAATTTTTTTTTTGAAAATTCTTTGCCGAGTGCCCCTCTACGTGGCACTCGGCAAAGAAAAAAATTTTAAAAATTCTTTGCCGAGTGCCCCTCTGCGTGGCACTCGGCAAAGAAAAAAAATTTGAAAATTTTTTGCCGAGTGCCCCTCTGAGTGGCACTCGGCAAAGAAATTTTTTTTTGAAAATTCTTTGCCGAGTGCCCCTCTGCGTGGCACTCGGCAAAGAAAAAAATTTAAAAATTCTTTGCCGAGTGCCCCTCTGCGTGGCACTCGGCAAATAAAAAAAAATTGAAAATTCTTTGCCGAGTGCCCCTGTGCGTGGCACTCGGCAAAGAAATAATTTTTTTTGAAAATTCTTTGTCGAGTGCCTTCCTCCCTGGCACTCGACAAAGCTGGAAAATTTGCTAAAATTAGCTTGCTTTTCCCAGCTTTGCCGAGTGTTTTTGTGATTTCACTCGGCAAAGGTTTCCATTACCGAGTGTTACACTCGGCAAAGTGACCATAACCGCCCTATTTTTTCGAATTTTTACACTCCATCGTGACAAAAATAATATTTCACATATATATCAAATTCATCACATATATCTCACATACATCGTAAATATCTCATATAGATCAGATGCATCACAACATATATAACCATAAGTGCATCATAAGTCCAAATAGCTAACACAAGTTCATCACAAGTCCAAATAACTAACACTAGTGCATCACAAGTCCATCACCAAGTGAACAACAAATAGAAAGACAACTACCCAGATCCCCAAGCTCCCCACTGAGACTGTGGTGTACCATGAATTGGATCATTCGAGGGTCCGGGAGGTGGATTATTCGAACCTGCCGATTGAGGCTGCATAAAGGAGAAGACATTGCATGTGTCAGATAATAATCCACTAGGCTACAAATAGTGTTACGGTTTAACCCTAAGCATGAACATACAAACTTAAACAATCATATTCATACTTAAAGGAGTAGCGTGCCCGAAAGGTACAGGTGGCGGTGTAACGAATAGCGAAGCTGGCGGAGCTACACCCGTCTTTTGCCCAAGAGCTTCCATGTACTGGAGAACCTCCGTCATCTGCTGCTGCTGCCTCTGCTCCATCGCAACGCGCTGGGCCTCCATAGCCTCCATCCTGTGGCGATCGGCCTCCCGCAGGGCCTCCAATTGCTCGATCTGGGTCTGCAATATTTCACCACAATATTTAAACAATGCAAAGCTAAGATATGTAAATATCAATGTATGACGAATAAAACAAGAATCATCTGGAGTGATAGAATCCGCTACTGTGAAGTCTCCGGCCGTGGGCGTATGGGAATGCTTGCGTCCGTGCTCCGTGCTCGGATTTGGGAGAGGGAGGGAGTAGAGGTAGCGTCGATGACGTCGTCGCCAAGATAGTACCGCCCATGCTTCTTGCCTCCTCCAATCCTCATGACGACCTCTGGATCAAAGTCCTAGGAGCTCGGGTCGTAGTCGTCTCCATGGAGAGACCTTGCCGCCGATGTGTACTCATTGATGCGGGTGTAGACGGTCGGGTTGCTGTACGCCTCGGGCGAATCCTCCGGGTTGTAGGAGATGTCGGACGTCGCCTTGCCCTTGTGGGCCATAGCATATGCCATGAACGTGGTGCACTCCTAGCCCGCATATGACGCCGACTATGAGAAAGACAGCAAGATGATTAGAAATCAGGCAAAATTGAGTGTTAGAATAGAGAAATGAATTCGAGTACCCATGCTTGTCTGTATGCGGCGAGGTTGCGGCTGCCTTGATGGTGCGGTACACCTGGCATCAGCAATCGCCGGTCCCGGGCAGCGTTGTGCGCTTCGGTCCACTCGGGGCCGCACCACCTATCCACTATCATTTCCCAGCACTCGGGATACACGCGCGCACCACCAGGGACACATCTGCACGTCATCAAGTATTTGACATATAAGAGGAACAAATTAAGAGTACTTAATGTCAAAAGGAATCAATATTAATGTTCTTTATCTACCTGTATGTACTGGTCCCGGGTCAGCGTCATGCTTCTTACTTGTGGCTTCTTAACATCCTCTCCAAGGATCGACCTGTGGTAAGTGACGACAGCCTGGACGCGCGCCTCATAATGGATGTCCACGACGAGCTTTTTGCAGGCTTTGGTAAGCACCGCCTCTGCCCTGGCCTCAAATCCCTCCTCGCATCTGTAATAAAGCTGCATATAGACACGATGTATCCATTCATTATTTCAAGAAAAGTCTAATGAATGTGATGTATTAAGCAATGTGGTGCAATGAAGACTTACCCAAAAGTCTCGCTTCACCCGCACCATCTTGTTCTC
This sequence comes from Saccharum hybrid cultivar R570, assembly GCA_038087645.1. NCBI lineage: Eukaryota > Viridiplantae > Streptophyta > Magnoliopsida > Poales > Poaceae > Saccharum > Saccharum hybrid cultivar. Next base: position 140,009 of record JAQSUU010000837.1, read on the forward strand.
AGCCTTCGCGTCGGGGGCATTGGCGTAGTGGTCAAAGGTGTAGACTGGCTCCCTCTTCCCGGCGTAGTCAACTAGGCCAGAAAAGTGGGTCCTGCACAAAAGACCCAGGATGCCATTGACATAGTGTGCGATACCTTCACCCGACACAACGGTCTAGTTCCTGCATAATTGATTAAGAAAAAATATTAGTTTCTACTTTAATTTTCAACATATCATATGAAAAAGTATTGATAACATATTAATTTACTTACTTTTGCCCTTCGGGACGAATCATCGGGCATCGATGAGTTACCGGCGGAGGAGGGAGGCTCGCGGGACCTCGCAAGTAGACACTCGACGAACTAGAGGAAGTGGAACCCGTACCTACCGCCTCCTCCTCGTCGTCCGAGTCCCCACCCCCCTCCTCGTCCGTCTGCCGAGACTGCTCCTCCTCGTCTCCGTCCCCGTCTCCGTCCCCGGCCTCCACCACCTCCTCCATCTCGTCCTCCACCGGCGTGGGAGGACGAGCCTGCCTCCTGCTGCTGCTCCTTCTCCTATCCGACGGCTCCTCTTCTGCAGCCGGCATAGGGCGTGTCCTTCGGTAAATCGAGAACACGTTCCTCTGATGGCTGCCCACCATCTTTGTTCAATCACCTGCAATTAGAAAGAATAAAAATGAGCTAATTAGAAATTAGAAAGAATAAACAAGAAGTAATTAGAAATAGATGCAAAATAAACAAAACATAATTACAAAATAACATTGTATTACATGTATTAGAAATAATCTGCATGATCAGGATTAGCTGGATCATAAGTCTCATCATCACTATCAACCATGTCAAAATAATCAACACTATCCGAAGGAGGAATGTTGTCTTCATTGTCATTGCCTAAACGTAATCGCTCAAGCATTTGTAAGTCCTTCACATCTTGCACGTCATCTCCATCGTCCTCGTCATCAACCCAATCATTGTCTACATCCATTCCTATCGCTTCGGTTAAGTCCATCTCGAATCTCCCTTGTAGCCCCTCTTCTTGATAGAACTCCCCGTCATATGTGTTTGTGTTGAAGTTGTAATCTTCATCGTTTGGGACAGGTAGTTTACCGTGTGGCGATACCTTGTACACAATAGACCAACCCTTAAGATGCTCTTTGGTTTGGCATGCGTATGAGGTATAATAAACCTGCGTGGCCTGTTGAGCCACAATATAGACATCATCTCTTGGATAGACAGAATCCTGTCGAATTTCGACTAGCCCAAGATGAGGGGTCCGTCTCGTTACTCCAGGATCAAACCAATGACATTTGAATATGATAGAACTAAGAGGTTTGCAACCGATGGCATTTACAAATGAAAGTTCGTATATTCCTTCAATTCTTCCATAATAGTCGAGGCTATCAGGGCCGGGGGTAAAAACTCCGCTATTTGTGGTTCTTCGGTTGGGCCGACTTTGCTCGTAGCTTGCTGTGTAAAAGCGATATCCATTCACATCATAACGGTAAATGACTTGACCCAATGGGCACAGCCGTTTGCAACCTGTCTCAGCTCACCACTGATAGACGCATTGATTTGGGCCTACAAGTTCGAGCAGGATAGATCATTATATTATTTCAACGTACGAGCAACTTGGAAGGTCGAACTAAGTATGAGCTAAATTCGAAAGTACCTTGTTTTTGAACCAAGAAATAAAATCGGGCCTCCCTAGTCCCGCACCCTTTGAAAGAAGGGTATCAGCTTCCTGCGGGGTAGGATCCCTTGATTGATTCCAGAAGTGATGAATAAATTCCCTGTACCAACGTAAAACAAGGGGTTGGATGAGGAACAGTGATGACGTATTGAAACAAGTTCGTTGAGAACTTACCCAATGTATGGCGCCACCTCATCAAGGTTGTTCAACACATATATCATGATGCAGCGCCACTCTTTATGTGTCAAGGTCTTAGTGGTTGATGCACTTACGCTTCCGAGTTGCCCTCGGAAAAGGCTGAGGTTCGATTCATTTTCACCAGCATTGTAACGAGGAGGTGGATTATGCATGCTAGGAAGGTTCTCGGCGTAGTATTTTTCTGTGAAGTTTGACACCTCCTCCAGAATGTATGCCTCTGCAATAGAAGCCTCAATTTTCCCTTTATTTCTATATTTTTTGCGAAGAGTCTTTAGACATCTCTCGATTAGATAGCACCAATGGGCCTGCACAGCCCCCCCCATTCGTGCCTCATACGGGAGGTGCAATATCAAATGCTGCATCAGATTAAAGAAGCCGGGTGGGAAGATTTCCAACTTACAGAGCAACACAGGTGCCTCATTTTCCAAGTCATCAATCATGGTCCGAGATAACTCCTTAGCACAAAGCTGGTGGAAGAAGTAGCTTAACTCTGCCAGCACTAGCCACACATGCTCAGGGACATAGCCTCGAACTATCGCAGGAAGAAGCCACATAAGCCATATGTGGTAGTCATGACTCTTCATCCCGTTGACTCGCAGAGTAGATAAGTTCACTCCCCTCCTCAGATTCGTTGCATACCCATCAGGAAATATTAGCGTCTGCATCCATTCAGGTACTTCCCTCCTGTATTTCCTAGCCAAGACGAAATCGGCCTTAGGCCTTTTCCATGTCTTGCCACCTCTAGGAGGCTGCATCTCTTGCTTTGGTCTATCACATAACGTTGCCAAGTCCACTCTAGCCTTAGGGTTGTCTTTTGACTTTTCAGTTTCCATGATGGTTCCCCAAAGTGCCTCGGCGACATTCTTTTTAGTGTGCATTACATCAATGTTATGTGGGAGAAGGAGGTCATCAAAATAGGGGAGCCTCATCAACCCCGACTTATGAGTCCACATGTGTTCCTCACCATACCCCACAAAACCACCACCTTCTTGATTGGCCACGAGAGCATCTATCTGAGCATGAACCTCGGCACTAGTCATCATTTGCGGTGGAGGGTCTTTCACTACGACACCTTTCGTAAAGTTCTTGATGTCTTGTCTGAATGGATGGTCAAGAGGGAGGAATTGACGATGTTTGTCGAACGACGAATACTTGCCATCCTTCTGCAACCAAATGAACCTCAGACATTCCTTGCATATTGGATATGAGAACTTCCCATGAACACACCAGGCGTAGAATATCCCATAGGCCATTAAGTCATGCAGAGAGTAGTGGTACCAAACGTACATTTTGAAGCTTGTCTTTGTAGCTCGGTCGTATGTCCATACGCCTTTCTCCCAAGCACTGACCAATTCATCAATCACAGGCTCCATGTACACACCCATATTACTCCCCGGGTGTCCAGGAATTATCAATGACAAGAATATATTCTATCTTTGAAAGCATATGCCGGGGGGGAGATTGAGGGGGATAATGAACACGGGCCAACATGTGTATGGGTAGCCATCAATCCATAAGGATTGAACCCATCTGTTGTCAGCGCAACACGTACATTACGAGCCTCATCTGCTTTCTCACGATAAATGCAATCAAAGCGGGTCCATGCTTCACCATCAAATGGATGTACCAGTTTGTCAGCATTGTATCGTTTTCCCTTTTTGTGCCATGTCATCTGTTTCGCAGATTCCTCGGTCATGTATAGCCGTTGGATCCTCGGTACGAACGGGAGGTACCGTAGGATCTTCACGGGGATCGTAAGCTGCCTCTTCTGGCCATCACCAGAGTCTACCTCCAGGTACCTGGATGATTTACACTTTAGACAGTAATTTGCATCCTTGTGTTCTTTCCAAAATAGGACGCACCCCTTCGGACAAACATGTATCTGATCATACAGCATCTTGAGTGCACGAAGGAGTTTCTGTGACTCATACATGCTCTTTGGCAGAATGTGGCCATCCGGAAGCAGGCTGCCAATCACAGTCAACATACCATCGAAGTGTTCTCGACTCATGCTACACTCGGACTTGAACCCCATTAAACGTCCAATGGCATCTAGTTGAGAAACCGTTGTCTGATCATGAAGAGGTTTCTGTGCTGAAGACATCATGTCATAGAACGCCTTTGCAGTTGCCTCCATCTCCTCCTCCGTACGTCCTTTAGTGTACTGTCCTTCATCAAAGTCATCTAACATGTCTGCTACCCCGGTAGCAGCATCAAAATCCTCGACGTGGGGTCTCACCACCTCCTCTCTCAGACGATGGGCTTCACCATGGTAGACCCACAGAGTATAGTCCGGCGTAAATCCATTCTTCAAAAGATGTTTACCCATATCCACCTTATTTTTCCTTTTTCTATTTGCACATCTCTTGCAGGGACACAAAACTAGAAACACTCATTTAGCAGATTCGCCAAATGCTAGTTCCAAGAAATCATTGGTCTTCATCATCCATTCAGTGGTGAAATCACTCTGACTTGAGCGGCCCGTGTATATCCACTCACGGTCATCCATCCTCTAACATATATACCAGCGAGCAAAGTAACCATCAATTGCAGCTACATGTCGTTCGTATTGTCTAATAGGTGAGGATAGGTCCTAATCCCACCCGCGGATACGTAGATGAGGTTAGTTTCCATGCTCTACTCCTATCCGAGATAGAATTTCGGTAGCACCTCCCCGCTGTTCTCCCGATACACGTCCTAGCAGGGAGAGTGTGTATCCGGAGAACAACAAGGAGATGATGCCGAAACCCTATCTCGAATCGGAGCAGACCAAGGAAACTAACTCATCTACGCATCCGCGGACTATCCAAAATACGTGGACAATCCGAAATAGATACGGTTGTAGATATGTAAAGATCTGCATACCAATAATTGTATCTCTTTCGAACGGGAGACGCCTAACTGAGTTACGCGAGCTACAACTATGATAAGGAAAGGGGGTTATACCTAGGGTGTCGGTGGAGTCAGGCTAGCGGAGCCGTGGCGAGTCGGTGCAGTGGCGAGGCGACGCGGTGCAGGCAGACCCGCAACACCAAGGAAGATGATCGGCGTACTCTGGCTCCACTCCGACGGGCTCTTCTCTGCAAAAAAAGAAAGAAAAATAATACTGTCAATTAAAAATTTCGACAGAACCTCCCCTGCACGGGGAGGTTTCGAATACCTGCAAAAAACAATGGCACGATGGCCGACATCCACATATGACAGCTCGATGGCTGACATCCACATACAACGACTCGATAGCCGACATCCACATACAACGGCTCGATGTCCAAAAACCACATACAACGACAACACATACAACAACAATTACTACTAACACGACTACTTCACGCACTACACGAATTGCATAGAAAAGGAATGGGCGAACCTAGTGTGTGCTCGTCGGCGGTTAAGATGCCGGGACGTCGCGCGAAGGGCGCGCGCGTGCGGGCGGGCAATTTCGGCGCGGCTGGCGCGGGGGCGGGCACGTGGCGGCAGCGGGCGCGTGGCAACGGTCACGGGCGCGGAGGCGCGGGAGCGGGTGCACGGGGGCGCGGCGGGCGCGCGGCACGCGGCGGCACGGCGGCACGGCCGCGTGGGCTAGCGGCGCGGGCGCGCGGCACGCGGCGGCGCGGGCGCTGTCTGTTTGTGCGCGCTGTGTCCACGAAGATGGTGATATATATTTTTTGCATGCTTTGCCAAGTGCCCGCGATACGGCACTCGGCAAAGTTGTTAATTTTTTTAAAAAAATTGCTTTGCCGAGTGTCAGCGATCTAACACTCGGCAACGCCTTTTATTTTTTAAAAAAAATGCTTTGCCGCGTGCCCGTGATCTGGCACTCGACAAAGCCTTTTATTTTTTTAAAAAAATAAATACTTTGCCGAGTGCCCGCTATCCGGCACTCGGCAAAGAATTTTCAGCATTTTATTTTTTTTTAATTTCTTTGCCGAGTGCCCACGATCTGGCACTCGGCAAAGAATTTTCGTGATTTTTTTTAATTTTTTTGCCGAGTGCGAGGAATCTGACACTTGGTAAAGAAATTCTTTGTCGAGTGCCAGGATCCTGGCACTCCGCAAAGAATTTTAATTTTTTTTCTTTTTACACCCAAATTTTTTTTTGCAGCCCTACTACAGAATTAGGAGCTAGATTTTAAAATTTGGTGTATTTTTTATGTTTTTTTGCAGCATTTAGTTAATTTGTTTCATTTACTTGAATTTTTTCGTAAAAAGCAAATTTGAACTGCAGGTGAATGGAATAATAGAATTTAGTCATTCAAAAAATAATATTCATGCTTTTGAGTGTATTGTGAGGCGCTACCTAGGAACACACCCGAAATTTCGAACATCGTGTTCACGAAACATGGTCACCGACTTGCGGGCGATTTGTTTTTAAATTCTATTAAATACAAACAAAGTCTAAAAATCACAAAAATTACCAAGATGTCATGATATCGCATGTGGAGGTTATGATAAAAAATTAAGAATGTTCAAAGTAAGTTATGACGTACGTTGCTTAAAACCCAGACAAACCACATGTGATAACACATGTGGAGATGTCTGAGTTTTAAGCAACGTACATCACAACTTTCTCGAAACATTCTTAATTTTTTATCATAGCCTCCACATGTGATATCCTGACATCTTGGCAATTTTTGTGATTTTCGGACTTCGTTTGTATTTAATAGAATTTAAAAACAAATCGCCCACAAGTCGGTGGCCATATTTCATGAACACGATATTTGAAATTTTGGGTGCGTTCCTAGATAGCGCCTCCAATACACTCAAAAGCATGAATATCATTTTTTGAATGGCTAAATTCCATTATTCCATGCACCTGCAGTTCAAATTTGCTTTTTACGAAAAAAAAAATTCAAGTAAATAAAACAAATTAACTAAATGCAGCAAAAAACATAAAAATGTACCAAATTTTAAAATTTAGCTCCTAATACTATAGTAGGGCTGCAAAAAAAATTTGGATGCAAAAAGAAAAAAAATTAAAATTCTTTACCGAGTGCCAGGATCCTAGCACTCAGCAAAGAAATTCTTTGCCAAGTGTCAGATTCTTGGCACTCGGCAAAGTAATTAAAAAAAAACTTTGCCAAGTACCTAACAGCAATCACTCGGCAAAGAGTCACCGTTGGGTGCTTACCGTCGGGGGTGGTCGTCTTTGCCTTGTGTAAATCTTTGTCGAGAGCTGAGCTCTCGGCAAAGCGATCTTTGCCGAGTGTCTTATTTTGCTGAGAGTGACGCTCGGCAAAGAGCTTCTTTGCTGAGTGTCCGATAAAAGATACTCGACGTAGATCCCGTCTCCGGTAGTGACGACGCGGGAGCGCCAAAGATGCATGGCTGGCGATGAGACGGCGGAACTGCGCGCGTTCTTGCCGTGCGTCGCTGGCTTCGATGGCTGGTTGGCCGGCCCTGGGGCTGCTTGGGAGCAGTGGCGATCGCCCGATGCTTTTCCGAGTCCTTGTTTAGGCAGTGCCAGTGAGGAGAAAGGTTGTGGTGGGGAGATTACAGAATAAATGCGCGTTTTCGTTGCGCTTGGGGAAGCCGGAGGACTTGTGGTCCGCGCGCGGCCTCTCTAGAAATTTTATACGTCAGTCGAGTACACGACGTACGATTCCTGCTCGAACGGCTGGTCGGTGACTCTGGTCTGGCTCCGGTCCGTCCGGCATCGTCAGTCGCGAGGCGTAGGCACAGGGGAACGGCCGTCGGTTCTCGCTCTTTCTTTGTCTCCCCAGCTGGCGATAAGAGTGCAGCATGGGCAGTTTGTGGCGCGACTCCGACTATTGTCGCAGACCGGTGACGCCTTGACATGGTCGATGGTTTTTTTGCAACCGATAAGCTAGCTGCAGCTGTTTTATTACGAGAGAAAACACTATATCACGACTAATAAGTCGGGCTGATAAGCAAACAGATATGTGAATATAACTTAGCACATATGAAAGTACGAGTACATAGAACAACAAATAAAGCCTAACTTATTGCATTCGAGAGATTTGGCGAGTTCAGATCATCTCATTCGTTCATGGTCTGGGATTTCTCTGAGAGCATCTTCAGCAGTTCTCCAATACCACCTCTTATCCCATAAACCTGTCATATTGGAGGAGATGAGCGTTTTTTCTTGCTCTAACAGTTTCCCATAAGCCAGCAACGCACGACAAGAACGCCATAAACCTGTCACATATTGGGGGAGATGAGTGTTTTTTCTCCAGCAATTTCCCAATAGCTCTCTCATTTTTTAGTAGTCACCGATATTTCTCTCATCTCCCTCAGTTTCTCAATAGATCTCTCAATTTTTGGTGGTCTCCAATATCTCTCTCATCTCCCCTCAAGTAACAGGGGAGTTGTATCTCCCCCGATAAGCTGGGCCCACCTCCAACTGTCATCTTCCTCCCTTCGCTCCTCTCCGACTCCATTGTTGTCGAGCACTGCCGGAGGTCCTTGACGGCGTAGGCATGGCCGCAGTAGCATGAGGGGGCCGTCGATGGAGCAGCCATGGCCCCGTGATGCTCGATCTGCAGTCCGAGGTTGGGGTCAGCGCCACGCCGAAGTACCGCCGCGGCCTCTGCTCCAAGCGTAGGGCCTCCATGCGGCGGTGGTTGTGGCCGGAGGTAGGTGTAGCGATGGTCGGGGTTGTGCACAACGCTGATGTAACATCCCAGATATTAAGAAACATTTAAAACTTGATCATGAAGCATCATCAAGCATGAACATCAAATGACATGCCATAAATGTATTCATGTTGCACAAATTATTTTAGTCATGTTGCATATGTTACATGTGTTGTTTAAACAATGATTCCCATGTAAGGTTTAAATATTTCCTATGTTTCATATACATGTTTCACATGTTTCAATAGTAATTTAATATGTTGTTTTTACTAGTATGCTTAAATATGTTAATAATGCCATGTTGCTTATCACATAAAATAATGTTTTATTAGGGATAAATAATTAATCATATTTTAGTTAAAAAGAATGATCAAATGTTTCCCAAAACCCTAAAATTCCAAAAACCTTGTTTTACCCCCTTTTTGTGTAACTCAAAATTTAAGCAAATTTTGGGGTTGAGCCAAAAAGCAAAGTTGTAGATCTGGTCTTGTTATACAACTTTGGTTTTTGGAGTTTTCAAAGTTTTAGTGTAAAAGTTGGAGTAATTTTAAAAAAATTCAAATCTCAAATTTGACCCCTTTTCATTTCCCTATTCCAATTTCAAAATGGAGGCATAATTTGAAAATAGTTTCAATAGCAAAGTTGTAGGTCTTACCTAGATGTACAACTTTGGTATTTTGAGTTTTTGAAGTTTCAATATAAAATTTAAAGTAATTTTGAATTTACCAATTTCCAGAAAATGTCCCCTTTTAATTTCAAATTCAAATTTCAAAATCCAAGTTGAATTTGAAAAAAAATTATATTGAGAAACTTGTAGAACTTTAAAAATTGAGCAACTTTTGTTTTTACAGATTTTCAACTTTTGTAGAAAATTTGAGAGTAATTTGTAAAATTGAGCCAGTGGTATTTTCGAAAATAAATCGAAATGTCCTCCAACGGCAGGGCGCCACCTCCTGCTTGCCGCCGACGGCCTTCGGCCAGCTTCCAGGCGTGCCCGCGGCCGCCAGCAGCTGCTTCGGCATGGCCAGGCCGCCTCTACATGTCGCCTTTGAGTTGCTTTGCCTCGGCTATAAAGCCTGAGCCGCCGCCATCGTCTTCTTCCTCTGTTGTGTCACCGCCGCTGCCACAGCTCCGCCGCTCGCCACCACTGCTAGCAAGCCGCCCTTCACCAAATTGAGAGCCCCACTGTGTTCGCCTGATCCTCCCACAGCCCCTGAACGGTCTTGCAGCATCCTGCACCGTCTGTGCCGCCGGGAAACCATCGTCTTCCTCCTCGATGACCACCGGACGCCGTCGTGTCCGCCCTCCCGTGGCCGGACATCTCTACTGCCTCTTCGCGAGTTCTAACCACTCGGTCGTGATCGGGGTGAGCCACTCAAGCTCTCGGTGCTCTCGAATTGGTCTTTGCTGGCTTTGCTCGCCGGAGAGCCGTGAGCCTTCGCCACTGTGGCCGCCATAGCCGGTGTAGGTCCTCCTCCGGTGCGCCTACTGTAGTTCTGGAGGCTAGGGTAGCTTCACGGGGTCAAGGTGGTCATGTTGGTACAGGTCCGCCTCACTGGGGACTCGCCGCCGGCGAGATAGCCGTCGACGGTCACCGTTGGCCATCGGCCGGAGTGGGAAGGGGGGTATGACGGGCGGGACCCCGTCGTCAGAGAGAGAAGGACGGGGAGGTGCTGGGCCGGCCCGACTAGCTGGGCCGGGCAAAGGGAGAAGCAGGCCGAGTGAGGGAAAGGAGAAAGAGAGGCGCGCGTCCGGGTGGGCCGAGTTGGGCCGTGCGAAGAGAAGAGAGGGCAGCCGGCCTGTAATGAAGATTTTTGTTTTTCTTTTTCTAAAAATATTAAATAGTCCCGAATTTTGTTTATTTCTTTGTTAATTATTTAGAGCTCTAAAAATATATAAAAAATTTGTGTAGCTTCTCTGCACTGTGTAATATTTGGGAAAAATTTAAAACTTGAAATTTAAGTAATTTTTTATGTGATTTAATTAGCTCAATTAATTATTAAATGCAACTTCCATGAATTTTAGTAATTGAAATAAAAGTCCAAAAAACATGTAATTAATTTTGGTACTGTTTTAGGGTAAGACTAATCTGTAGAAAAAGTTTGGGCTTAATTGGATAAAATTTATTTTATTCTTAATTTCTGTCTCAATTAATTTATTAATTAATTAAACATGTGTTTAACTTGATAATTTAGGATTTGTGTGACTTTGAGATTGCTTGTTGACCTTGGATCATTAACATGTGATGATCCATGGCATCTTATTGAGTTGCTTGAGCTCACGATTAACTTGTTAATGATGTTTAAATATATCTTTAATTATAAGTTTAAATATTAGTTAATAAATAAAATAATTACTTATCTACTTAATTAATAATGTATGTGATTAGGTCATGTTGTAATCCTTGTTTTATCTTCATGGTTGCACTTAATGTGATGTTAAGTTATATACCCTGCCATGCTTAACTAGTGTAAATATGATAAGTGTTGCTAATTAACTTGTTAGTAGCAAATAAAATGCATGTTGATAAATTTGATTGTTTTGTTTGATGCAACCTCTTGGGTAAAAACAAAGTTAAGGTTAGTTAACCTTTAAATTAACCTTGTTAGCTTGTAACTGTACCGCGAAGGAAAGTTGTACTCAAGTAGATAACTAATGTTTATCCTTTTTAAATGTCTCTTGTATACTATGCCTTGTTCATCATCATGTATCATGCATCATGACATGCATTTCATCATGCTAAGCAGAGCATCATTTATTACGTATAGTGTACGAGAGTGAGAAGATGCGTGTTGATCAAGTCTCGGAGTAGGTCCATCCACCAGAGGTGTTGGTATCTATTGGAACTCTCCGAGGAAAACTAACTTCTCTACAACGAAGGCAAGCCCCGGACATACAACTACTCTTCTATTTTATAAATGCTTTATTACACCTTAAGTCTAGTGTAATGTGTATTAAGTTAGTAGGAGTTGGTCGATACGTTGTTGCATGATTACCTTGATCTACACTTATATCCAGATGATATCCCACTAATATGTGTAAGTCGATCCCTTATGCTTAGTAATGCCTAGACTTCGGTAAAAGTCGAATGGTGGTTTTATCGTTTGCGAGAAATAGGTTTATCTTTGTTTCTCCTGACCTAATGACGGGTCATGAGAGCATATGAATATGAATATGACTATGACTATGAATATGAATATGATAATATTAAGCTGAGATCGGATGGGTAACTTGCATTGGAAAAGGAGTTTCAATGTAGTGTTTCCGCCTGTGTCGATTAAGGACCGTACCGTTGATTGAATTGTGTGCGTCGAGACTTTGCAACTGGCCACATGCTTCGGTAAGCCTAAGACCTCGGTAATTCCATCATGTGAACGGCTAACCGCGCACTGGGAGTGGAGAGACGGCGAGAGTAGTGTGTACCCTCGTAGCCAATGGCTGGATTGGAGGTGTACTGTGCCCTCGGGTGGCGCTGGACCCGGTCAAGTTTTGGAGGATCCAGGTGAAGGTTGGTATATGTAGGTTAGAGTCCTACATATGTCGTGTGGTTAGGGATCCCCAGCTGGGTATAATCAGTTCGAATCGTCGTTGCTCCTCGGTTATGGAGACTTGATTCTCTGTTCATCATCATAGTTAACAATGGTACATGGTGATTATGGAAATGAGGTAAAGAGATGGATATGAGATGTGATGTGTAACATCCCGGTTTTTCAGGCAACCAAAAATACGAGCTTTTTAAAATTTTTCTTGTAATTGCGTGAAGCATGTAGTATTTAGGTCGAACCCGAGCTTAACCGCTAACAATCGTTGCACACATATAGATTTGTTTGTAGAGTGTGCCGAGTTGGTTTAGGGTTTTGTGTCGGAGTGCACAAATCCGTAGTTGGTTCCCTCTTCAATCTCGTTTGAGTTCGTCTCAATCTCCTTCGAACCATTTCCAATATCTTTGCAAATCCTTTCCTCAAACTTTAATCAAATGCCTTTTATGTTACAACTCGTTTCTCATTTGAAACTCTCTCCTTTTTCTTGGCCAAAGTTCCTTCCAAACCAGCTCGTAGCCTCCCTCTTGTCCACTCAGCCAGTAGGCAAGTTGCACGAGCGTGCACGTATCATTAGTTACGTGATTCATCACATAAGTAAGCCACGAGTCCTTGTGTCTCTAAGAACATGAACATGCACGTCACAAAGCACCCAGCACAAAGCACGACCCTCCTTTGCCCAAGGACCGAAGCCTGCTGACGGCGTCCTGTACGTGTATGTACGCATGTATATATACGTATTTTTGCCTTGATCAACCGCAAGTACAAAGACCGGCCATCAGCCAAGCATCCACCTCCGTTGCCTGTACGGAGGCCCAACCGCAAGCAGCCGGCACAAGGCTTGCCATCGACCAAGGCCGAAGCCTGCAGACATCGACCTGAGCTGTACGTATGAATATATACAGATATACGTACCATATCCCAATCAGAAGCAAGTCACAAGCCCAGCAGCGCCGCTCGGCCCAGCGGCCATGTAAGCCCACTCGCCTCTCCCGCAGTTCAGAACGCAGCGCAGCTCCTGCCCTACGTCTCGCGTACGCACTACGCAGCACGCGCATGGAACGACGCCGCCGCTAGCCATCACATCCCCAACTCGGCGTCCGTACTAGGAGCCACAGGATGGACGCCGCGCGTCCCATCGCGGGCATGAACGCTCAGGAGCAGCCGCACCCTCTTGGAGCCCTAGCCGCCGCTCACTATAAGAAGCCGCAGGCTTTCCTCTGCTCGATCCACCATCAGCCGCTGTCGCTCTTCCTCTCTTCTAAGTAGTAGAAGCCGACGCCCTGCTCCATTCCCAGCACCTCGACGCGCCTCTCCTCTTCTGCGTCCTCGCCATGCCGCTGCAGGTAGCATGGCCGCGACGTCGAGCACGCCGCACGAGTCCGCGCACGGCAGCCACGACTACGACGGCGGGAGCCGCTACCCCAAGCCCCTCTGCTTCGCCGAGCAGCGCCACCACGTCGCTCCGCCCCGCACCAAGCCAGGCCGCAGGCTCACCTCGGCCGAGCCCTTCAGCCAAGGAGGACTCCGATCGCTTCCGCGACGTCGCACCGCCACGGCGACGCCCCGAGCCTCCTTCACCACCACCGCGTGTACGCCGAGATCCCTCCGCCTCGACCTCGCCTTGCACACCGTCGATTTGGACCACGACCACGGCGCCCAGTCCACGTCCAAGGAGTCGCCTTCAGGGACGCCGACCTCGCCACGACCGAGAAGGCCGTGCCTACTACATCGACCCAAGGCAGCGACTCCTGCTTCGTCCTCGTGGAGCCACTGACATCGCCGAGCCCACCCCAAGTCACGCTGCTGCAGTGCTACCTCCACCACCGGTCCACACGGACGCGCTTGATGTCCTCGACCTCTTCTTCACCAAGCGCGCCGCGCTCTCCTTCGTGCCGATGGCGTGGCGAGCAGCTGAAGCTGGCCACGACCACACAGGGGCGCACCACCACGACGTCGCACAGCCTCCTAGCTCGGCCTGCAGTGCCCAAGGCTGTGCCTTCCTGCTCCCCGATGCCCACTTGCCAAGCATGACCCTTCTGCACCATGCTCGGGACAGCAACTGACGTCGTGAAGCCGGACGTGGAGCCGCACCACCCCTGCAACACCCCATCCCCGACAGTCATGACCTGCATCCTCGCCACCGTGCCTTGTCTGAGTCGCCGGTGAGCACCATGCCAAGCTCCATCCTTATCCTCTTCCTATTGGTGCTCGCCCATCTGAAATCGGCCCTTGTGCCGTGTTCCCCACTGCTGCAGGGAAGCAGTTTGCCGGAGCCATGGTCGCCGACTCCCTCCACCACATCGGGATGTGCAGCAGCAATAGCACCCCCTTCGCCATCGTTCATCATGTGTGTGTCCGGCCTTCGAGCCGAGGATTTCTGTCTTTCAGGGAAGCATCGGTCCCTGCTGTGCCTTCTTGCCGAAGCTGAGATATCTCCCGGTGGTCTGCTCCCGTACCCGGGCTCGCCGCTGCCATTCCTAGCCAAGCAGCTAGCCAGGACAAGCGGGAGCCTGGAGCCTGTTGCAGCTATCCGTAGGAAGCCCGGACGCTCCACAGCAAGCCACGCCCTCCCCGCTAACGTTAAGCTCGAATCATCCAACCTACCGACGCCATTCTCGATGTCGGTAAGCTGTTGTTTATTCAATCTTTATCTCTCACACTTGTTCACATACTTATCATACATGATCATGTTCTATCTTGATACAATGATCTCTATCTATAATGCCTGTGCCGTGCCTTCATGCCGGTCTATCTCTTGAGCAGCTATGGAAATGTGCAACTCCACGTCATGTCGTTGGGTTGTCGGTTGTCGAGTCGTGGTTCGTTGTTGTCATGGGGTGTGTTGTTTGTGTCTCGCCTGTGGACCGAGCCTTCGAGCCGGTCGAAGGATCGAATCTCGTTTGGTTGTTTCGGTCGTGGGTTCGTCCCGCCGTGGCCGTAACGCTGACCGTAACTCGCTCCTTCGCCTTTTAGTTGTCTCCGCCGAACGGCGATTGTTGCCCCTATCTTCGTCCCTAGGACATGGTCAATGCGGACTTGATGTCGATGTCGATAACGGCGCGGTTCTTACCCGCTTAATTCGAGCCCTTCATGACCTGATCTAGTGGGATACGACTTGGGGACAACCTTTGCTTTTCGACGAATGCCAACTCGTGTAGGTTGAGCTCATGGCCGCGAGTCACTTCGCTATGACCATCGGGCTCTACCTCTTTTGTTCGCTTGTTTCATCCGAACCATCTCGTATGTTCGTGCCACTTCTAGCAGGGCGTTTCTCCGGATCTAGCAATGACAACCGCATCGCTATGAGCTGTAGAAATAGCCTTGTGCCATTTAGATGCACGGTCGTGGCGCCCTACGAGTGGGTTTGGTTTAGGGGATCATGCCTCTTTGCTTCCAACATTCGCCCGTTCCATGACGAGTTGGATGAAAGGGTGTGGATTCCATTCCTCCTTCTGTTCTTCTTTCGTTCTCAACCCCCGTTGATCCAGTAAGGTGCGGATTGAGCCTCTCGCTTGTTGGTGCTTTCGCTTTCTTGATTCCATTTCTTTGATTCCCGTCGTTGCTATGGCGAGTGGATCAAAGGAAGGTGAATCCCGTGCCTCTTTCCGTCTTTTGGTTCTTCTGTGTTCGAGCTCTTGTATGCTTGTACCCGTTGGACCATAGCATTTCTTTGGTTCTCGAGGTGACAACCGCACCGCTTTGAACCCTAGAAATGACTTAGTGCATTTAGTGCACCTAGGTCGTGGTACCCTACGAGTAGCTCGAGCACTCATGTTCCTTGGTGTGTCACTTCTCTCTAATGCCTCGCCTTTCACCATGGCATGTGTATTGAAGAAGTAGACCGCCTCTCTTCTTTCTTTTCTTTTCATCTCTTTCGTTCCACTCTCTCGGTTCCCGCCAATTACAATGGCGTGCGGATTGAGAAGAATGGAACTTTCTTTTGTGTTCTTTTAGCGTTGTCCCTTTCGAGTCTAGGCCTTTTCGAGAGTATTGATTGTTCTCTTGCTTTGTGTGACGCTCTCGCGAGGTAACATTGACCGGACCGGAACCAGTTGGAGGAAAGGAGAGCAGAGGATAGCGGAACCTGTGGAGTGGAGCTGACCTGGGAGGTGGAGACTCGTACCGATCGATTGCACCAACTAACAGAGACTTGTACCTCTACTACCTCGACATCACAGGTGTCATGGCGGCACCTTACTCTAGAGAATCCTATTAGGCATGCTAAAATGTAGATGCTAGTGCTTTACTTTTATGCAAATGATCTGTGATAGGCTGCATGGTAGATTGCTTGTGAGCTATTACCTTGTCGCAACCCTTTCCCCTGCACACCTGCTGTTAGGTTAGACGCTCGCTTACTACTTGCCGCTTTACTCTTACTTGCATTATATCTGAGATGTGATGCTGGTTAGGGAGAGGCGTAATGAGATAAGGCACGTGGTGCCGATAACCTGATAATAATGTGATAATAAACATGGGGAGATCTTGGCGTGAGTCTTGGGTGAGTGATGAGGGTCGAGTCGACCGAGCAGGATCTACGACGAGTCGCGAGGACGAGTCTTGCCGGAGGGCGCTTCCTGGGCGTTCGCCATGTGAGATGCCTGTGGCGGGCAATGTGACAGGGAGAGGTCCCGGGGTGGAGTGTCTTCGTGGGATGAAGCCCCGGGATGGGAGGTGCCGTGATGACACGGGATGCCGGGTGTCCCGTCGAGCGGGAAACGGTTACCCCTTGTGAAGATATCCTGCTTAGTCACCCTAAGGACTGATATGTCCTGTGGACCAGGTCTTAGGAAGTCTTACACTCCCATTCGCTCTAAATGGGTACGAGGCGGACGTTCGATTTTCTAGTGCGGTGCCACTACTATTGGGAGGTTAGCGGATAGTGTAGGGAGGTACGGACGTCGAGCGCCCACACCCTCCTAAGACAGCGTAGTACCTAAGGGGCCAAGTACTACGTCTCACAGTCTCAGCGTGCCGGTGTACGAGATACCCCGACATGGCCCCAGTTCTGAGTGATAGGGTGGCATCGTGTCTAGTTGGAAGGCAGCCCGTTATCAGCCTAGACGATCCGGATCGTCAATGATGGTGATCTTGTGGGCAGCGTAAACCTCTGCAGAGTTTCTGGTTGATCGATCGATACATATGCCGATTTGTCGGCTATGGACCTTTCCTAAGTACAGCTTCACTTGACTAGGGAGAGGAGTCCTTCTACCTTCCCTGGATTTCAGTGTGTGATCCGGCCTTGGCCGTTGAGACATGGACGAGAGGGAGTCGTCCATGCCGATGAGAGCGTGAGATGAGATGTGACGTGATGATGACATGTGATGGGATGGGAGAACATGTGTATGAGATGGGTTAAAACCAGATGAATTATTATTATATAATTATTAATGAACTTGCATTATAGGAAACCCACAGCCAAATATTTAGGATCGCCAGATCCCTTTTTCTCTTTTCCACTAAACCTCATCGGTCCTGACCATGGCCTGCACCCATCTGGCGGTGTGCAGTTTTCCTGACTTGTAGTAATAACAAAGTTAGAAGGATTAGGTGGTCTCGTTCCTACGCTCAAGTTTGGTTTTGAAGATGGAGTCTATGCCTGTTGTCTTTCTACGCCAACTCTGATGATTGTCGTGGAGGAGGAGCCTTCACCTGCTAACGCGCTACAACAACTCTGATGAAGACGCGTGAGTTTCCGCTAGATTACGATGTAATAGGTGTGTTAACGAGTGTTGTAAAACTTTGTAACTTGTAATTCTACGATGTATAACTGTAATATCATCTGATAATTGATAATGTGATGGGTTTCTTTCGTGGGCTATCACATTATAATTTGTATCTGTGGATTTTCCCTTCGAGGAAAATCGAGATCGTTTCATGATGCTTAATACAAGTGATTGAGATAGAATATATGCAAAACTATCTAAAATAAGCTTCACTAAAACTAATGCTAAAACTTATTTAAAATATTGAAAGTAAGGATCCACTTATAGTAAAGCTTTTATGCAAAACTCCTCTTTTCTAGCTCCACTACTTCCCTTAAATCCAGCATATCCTTGGAGTCTTTTCTTTTCGTCGGATAAATCTTGCGGAGTACAATTGAGTACTCAGGGTTTGTTAACACCTGTTGTAGGTACTGACTGGTGCTGTTAACTGAGGTCATGTCGGTGGACCTCGATGGGCTCGATATGATCTAGTTGTCCTCTCCTGACTTAGGTGCTCTACCTAAGTTGTCTTCTGTAGTTCTACTCGACTTCCGCAATTAAAGTTAAGTTATAAAAGTAACTTATGTTTATATGTAAAATACTATTTTAAATTCTTCCGTGCTTTGATGTAAAGATTTGTAGCAAATGTTGTAATGTTGTAGTTACTCCTTTGTTGATCCTGTGTGAGTTAAAAAATGTGGATGATTCAGGTTTCCCGAGGACACCCGATAGACTTTTTAAGTTATCTGGAACACCGACATAGCCGTCAGAGGTCTTCGAGACAATGACAGGTGCAGGTGGGTCATATAATTTAGGAGGTTCTGCCACAGCTGACCGGGGCCGAGGCCAGGATGCGTGCGACGCTACCCATGGAGGTACACGGATCCCATCTTGGGCACTTGGGGTGGTGGCAGTGCTGTATCATAGATGCCGCCCTCGCTTCGCTCTTGTCGGCATCAGCGGTGGGGGTCGGAGACGAAGGCATCCACGATGTGAATCACCAAAACGAGAAAGGAGATGAAACGAGAGGACAGGAAAGAAAAAAATAAATTGATCTGACAGGTGGATCCCATGTATTGGGGAGGATATTGGTTAATGCAAAACTATCTCTTCTAATAATCTAGAATGTGATATTGGGTCATCTACATTACTATCTTGTTGGGGGAGTAGTATTGAGGAGCTGCAGGAGATGCTCTAAGCAAACTACTCTATGATAACATCTTTAACAGCATTGCATGATGCCTCCCTCCCTTCGATTAGCTTCAACAAGTTATAATCGCATTCATGAAGAAACGGATCTCCCCCGTCGGAGAGTTGGCCTAACGCATATGGCACATGCCACTCATCAAGGTGTGAGACGTCTTCGCCTTTCGAAAGAAGTAATGTGGCCTCTCTTCTCTTCTCAAGAAAAATGGCTCCTTCCGCTGGATCCTCAGGAACATAAGTGTTCCAGTCGTGCACATACTGTGCATAATATTTGAATATCTTGAACCGGCGAGCCATCTTGGCGTGGTCGCGTTGCTTCTTGAAAGCCTTGCACCAGCGCTCATATAAGCCCATACAGCTTCATCCGACTCCATGTCCTTGTCCGTCAGAGTCTTAGCATCATCTACGACAGACAGTTTTACGGGAATTATTAGTAGCGTCAAGAACGCACAGCGAATAGTAGCATGCAATTGGGCATTTGGGCTTGTCGCGCGAGCACAAATAGTTTATGAGATGGATGGATTCGTACCCCTCCCCATCTACGATACACCAAGAAGAGGGTGGGATTGGTTTACCTAGCAAGTGCGCGTAATCAACGTTGGAAGGGAAGACATCGCCGGTGCTGGAAGGGGAGCTGGCGGCTGCGGCTACGCTGGCCACACGCTCTGAGCAGGATGACATCGCAGTGGCGCGAGACGCGAGTGGGGCTTTACGGACAGCCCGTAGGAGAGTCGCCATTGTTGCCCTGGCGGCGACGGCAAGAGATAAGGCGGGTGCTTTTGGTTGCTGCAGATCATATCTGAGGATAAGAAAAAGGGGTTAGATCGGTTATTTGTATCTGCAGTTTTATCAAAATCCTTCTAAAATTATGTTTGGTCTCCCAACAAACCGCCGCATATATATAGGGTAAACTTAGCAAACTCGAAGGTGCGCCATCAGAATAATGGCCTGTTTGTTCATCGGTTTATGGTAATGGCGACTCGCTTTCGCGTGATTCGAGGATTTGTGTATCGTGACCGATTCTGGATCGGCGACTCGGGGAGAGGATAGTAGGCCCATCGGCGGGAATCATCGGGTCACCCGATGACTCGTCCGATAGACGCGCGGGAAGTGCAGCAGTGGGCATTGAAAGCGCGGGAAGTGTGGGACCACGCGGCAGCATACTTCGGGAGCGCGGGAGCACGCGGCGACGGAAGCACCAGGTATGTTTCCTTTTTGGTTTCCTTATTATATTCTTCATATTTCTTTTCTTTTTCTTTTCTTTTTATTTTTTCTTTTCTTTCTTTTCTTTTCGTTTCTTTTCTCTTTTCAACGGAAGCACCAGGTACGTTACTTGTTTTTGTTTTCTTATTATTCTTGTTATTTCTTTTCTTTTCTTTTTCCTTTCTTTCTTTTCTTTTCGTTTTTTCTCTTCTTACTTTTTCTTTTCGTGCTTCATTTTTTATTTATATTTACTTTTCGTTTATTTTTATTTTTTTATATATTTTTGTATTTTACCTTTATTTTATTTCTTTCTTATTTTCTTATTATTTTTTATGATGTTCTATGTTGTTTGTATATGTTGATGTAGTACAAGTGATGTTCTACGTTTTTTTTATGTTCACGTGTTGTATGTGTGATATTCTGTGATGTTTTTTTATGTTCTCGTGGTATACATGTGATGTTCTATGGTGTTTTTTGCGATGTTCTCGTAGTATACATGTGGTGTTCTATATTGATGTTGATGTAATAATATGCGATGTTATATGGTGTTTTTTACGATGTTCTATGGTGTTTTTCGCAATGTTCTCGTAGTATACATCTGATGTTCTACGATGAATTTAGTGATGTTCACGTAATATATATGCGTTGTTCTATAATGTATTAAGTGATGTTCACTTAGTATACATGTGATGTTCTACACGAATTTAGTGATGTTGATGTAATAATATGTGATGTTCTATGGTGTTTTTTGCGATGTTCTCGTAATATACATATGATGTTCTATGATAAATTTAGTGATGTTCACGCAATATATATGTGATGTTCTATAATGTATTAAATGATGTTTTATGGTATATTTAGTAATGTTTACTTAGTATACATGTGATATTCTATGATGTATTTAATAATAAAAGAAGATGTTCTATCTTTATAGAATAAATGTTTATTAATAAAATTTTATCTAAACATATTCATGTGGGGTCTCGTTTTGAAGAATTTATTGTAAGAAATACAGTGGTGCAATCAGAATTTAATTTGGATAGTCGGTTAAGTAGTTACAACTTTTTTAGTTTGTAGAAAACACTATCTTTTTGCACGCAAATCAATGTAGAATAAAAAAAGTTAACACAAACTCACTTTCCTTTCTTCATGCCCAAACTTCCCGCGTGGGCGCGTGGACGAGCGGAAAAGGACTTCCTCCGTGAGCGTGCGGACGAGCGGAAAAGGAGGCGTGGGAAACTGTCGGACGGGAAATTCCATCCGGACGGCCGGACCCTAAGAGCGCCCGCCCATCGGTCGTTGTTCGTCCGGGTGTGATAGCTGCCATGACTCATAACAGTGGCTCGTACTATGACAGTAATAACGTCAATTCAGGGGTTACTTCAGCAGCAAGCCGGCACTGATCCCCGGCTTTTGGCATGGTTCAATGAGATCCACCGATCCAGTGTGCTTTTCAGGGGACGACTGATTCCATCAACTACCTGTAGTAGATTTCAGAATTCTGATGATTCTCTGATGGATTATCGGCAACATCGAACTATCAACGCGTCTAGAGCACTATGGTTTCCTTGCCTTGCAGGATGACACGATCGAGCCCGGTCTATAGGGACGAAAACGGATCGGATACGGACGGATATCGTTGATATCATATTTGTTTTCATATTTCTGTTCGGATTCGGATTTAAATACGGATAGTATCAACCATGCCGGATAAGATACAATTGGATATCGACATCATAAATATACGATTTGGGTATTCGGATACGGATACGGTATCAGATATTGAATATCCGGACTCGAATACGGATAGATCTAAACCCCTCTAAACGAATTCGGTCTCGAATACGGTCAAAAAAAAAAAATCTGTACCGTTTTCGTCACTCTTTACTGGATTCCTCGTCGAGATAAAAGGACGAGCACGAAAACAAAATTCCAGTCGCGCAACAGCAAGGCGGACTCGAGACAGGACTGGACTTCGACCGGCGACACACGTGCAGACAACGACCGCACTCACCCTCCGCCTTTTCAGCGCATCTGTGTTCCCGAACGTTCCGTTCCGAGGACCGGACGGCGGGCTAGTACGTACCCGCGAATGGCGAACATGCCGCAAAATCCTGGGCCCGTCTTGGTGCTGTGCCGCGTGACCGCGTGCGTCGCCGTTCTATGGCGTCGATTCCATGTCAAGATGGCAACAGGTACGTATCCGATGGGTAGTGTCCACCCGTACCTGTATTCGTATCCATAAAATTTTACCCGTCGGGTTACCCGTACCCATATGCGGCTAAAAAAATAGTTCTATATCCGTACCCGTCGGGTAATTCTCACCCGACGGGTAACCCGTACCCGATAGCATACCCGAAAATTACATAAAATATCAAATAGTCATATACAAAAATAAATCATTCTAGGCTTCCAACAAGTTACAAACATGCTAACATACATTATTAGCATCATTACAACAAAGGCAATCTACTATAAATATAGTGGATGTCTCAATGGGCCAAATTCATGACTTATATACGCTAAAATAACTGAGGTTGGCTAGTTATTTTTGCGGGTATGTCTTACCCGCGGGTATGCGGGTATGGGTAGTATACACCCGCACCCGTACCCGCCATACCCGATGGGTATAGGATTTTGCCCAATAACGTACCCATGGGTAGAAAATTCATCCCATACCCACCTCTTTATCGGGTAATACCCGTCGGGTACTCGGGTTTCGGGTACCCGTTGCCATCTCCAATTCCATGGAGAAGCATACTCCCTGCGTCCCTCGTCATCACTTTCCGAAAGGGGGACGTAATCAATTTTAATTAAATATATATATATATAATAAACTTATTTAGAAATACAATTATTGTTAATATTTTCTATAATCTAATCAAATTTTAAAAAGTTTCATCAGCATGGGGAATTACTAGCGTCTGGATGTCCGGAGCAGATGAGTGTGTCCGGATGCCCGCGCATGCTGTTGCGCTAGCCCGCGCCCCCGCGCCTGCCGCTGCGCGCGTATCGTTGCTATCGGCGCACGTCCGTCTGCCCCGCCCCGCCACGCACGAGTACCCCGCTCCCGTCCGCCTCGCCCTACCCCTCGCGCGCACCTCGGCTATGCTCAACACTCCTTCCCCTGACCCCCTCTCTCCGCACAGGCGGGACCTCAGAACCTGGATGAGGACGAGCATGCCCCGTCCGCAGGACCCCAAGCGTGTCGTGTGCCCCATCTGCTGGTCCCTGGCTCGCCACGCCCCTTCCCCCAGCACCCGGGACATGTCCCCATGACTCTGAAACACGAAACACTTGCAACATGAAACACTTGAATACAAAATAAGTCTGAAGCAGATGAAACATCTGGAATATACACTTACAATATATGTGTGAAACATATGCAATATCCAAATAAAACACTTGCAATTTACAACATGAAAACACTTATTGCAACGTAAGATTGAAACAGCTGAAACATTTCGAACATACCCTTGCAGCATATGTGTGAAACATATGCAACATCCAAATCAAAAACGCTTGCAACATACGTCTAAAATATATGAAATATTTTGAACAAACATTAGCACCACGCCTCTGAAACACTTGCAACATGCATCTGAAGCACTTGCAACATATTCAACATCCCGATCAACGTTTGCAACATCCATATGAAACACTAGCAACATACCTCTGATAACACTTAAAACACTTGAAACATACATTTGTAACATAGGTGGAGGGAGACACCATGGCCGATTGATTCTGACCTTCGAGTGAGAGCCAGCGTTGAGCGGCAGCGTGCGAGCACCACCAGGACGGGCCACGCTTTGTGGGTGCCCATGGCTCGGTGGGGACCGACCTGAGGCGCACGATGGCACCACCAACGCCAACAGAGGCAGGTGGCGCTGCCCCTGTCTGATCTCATCCGCATAGATGAATGCCGTCGCTGAGGGAGGATGCAGACCGAGCGTTGTGGAGAGGAAAGAGAGGTGGAGGCCGACTAGTCACCGCTCTTGGCCCGAGGTGTTGTCAGAGAGTGATGGAAGCGGTCGGGTGGGCGTGATGAACTAAAGCCGCGCGATGGTCGATGAACTGCGGTGGAGAGGGAGGAGGCAGTCGGCGGCGCTCAGGTGAGGTGGAGATGGAGGATGGCGGCCGGCCAGCCACGGTTGAGAGCGCTGCAGGAGTGTGGTAATGGTGGAGTGCGGAATTGGAATTTGGCAGCGAGTGGGGATTGGGGAATGACGTTTCTAGAGACCTGTGAGTGAAGAAGACAGCCGAACATTTTTTAATCAAATCACCGATCGGAGGAGGCAACCGGGATAGATGGGTCGTTCGTACCATCTCGCGGCCAACGACAACGGGGACGTCCAGACGATCGTACACTCTGACCCTAGCATTTCTGAATAAAAAAGGATAGAGAAACTGAGAAAGTAGTTCATAGCAGTAGCCGTGGGAGGGCCATGGTCAACTGCGACAGATTGTTTGCTAGGGTGTGTTTAGTTCGTGAAAAATTTTGGCTTTGGCTACTGTAGCACTTTCGTTTGTACTTGTCAATTAGTGTCCAATCATGGACTAATTAGGCTCAAAAGATTCGTCTCGTGGTTTTTTACCAAACAGTGTAATTAGTTTTTTTCGTCTACATTTAATGCTCCATGCATATGTCCAAACATTCGATATGACGGGCAGGGGCGGATCTACAGGGGGGCTGGGGGGGCTCCAGCCCCCCTACAGCTGGTGCATCAATGGAAATATGGAGAGGGTGAGGGAGAAGAAGAGTTGGAGGAAAGAAGAAAAATGGAGAGAAAGAGAGGAAGAAGAAGAGACCAGCCCCCCCGAGCCCCTATGAAAGTTCGGTCATTGGAGCTTAGGAAGGAGACGTTAGACACTGGACAGATGTTAAAAATGAAGGTCGAGCCAACCGTAAAGTTCAGCCCCCCTAAGATTTTGTCCTGGATCCGCCACTGATGACGGGGAATCTTGAAAATTTTTGGTTTTGTCACATCACATGTATTGGTGTGACGCACATGCCACTGTGGCACCTTGGCTTGGTGGGGCCTGGCTTGTCATGCCATCTTACCTGATGTGGCAGTGCTTTCACGCCATCTCACCTGATACGAGGGCTGGTCGTTTCACCTTGCTTGGCACGACAAGCCCGACATCCTATTCTTTTTTATATATAGTAACAACATATCTGCATAATTTGTTGATATTTGTTCATATTGATAGGTCTTATGTCTTATGTCCCAGTGGCAACGAATTGACCGACCTTACTATGGCATGGCTCATAGAGCTTAGGCCCGTTCCTTTAGTCCCAGGGACTAAACTTTAATCCCTCCTCCTATTTGGTTCTAGTGACTAAAGATTATTAAAGCAGTTGAACAAAGATCAAAATATTCATCCTCTCTCCAGTTGGCTGAATCAGAGAGAAGGCGTTGGTGGCTTCCATGCCGATCGGTGAAAGCCCAAGTTTGGTTTTGGTAATTAATGACACCAAGTTGCTAATGCCATGTGTTAAGTGTTTTGAGTTAGGCATAAGCAACACATGTGTTGAAGGTGTACGTGGTAAGGAGTAGTGGCCACAAGATCACAAAGAGATAGTGCATGGACATGAAATGATGTTCATGGTGGAGATGCACATGAAATGATGGACATGATGATCAAGTGGAAGAGAAGGATCTAAGAGCGCAAGGTAAAGGTATATCCATAGGGTTTTCCTTTTGCCGGTCTAAGATGAGTAGAGAAGTGATTGACCGGATTTAGGATAAATAGCCAACTATCAAGAGGGGCAATCACGGTTAGCTCAGAAATCAAGTGCCACTAGATCAATGTCTTGAGCATATGCATTAAGATCTAGTTGAGAGCTAACATAACACCTTGAAAAATATTTGTGAAATGCTAACACATATGCACATTGATGGTGTACATTTGGTGGTGTTAGCACATTTGCGAAGGCGGTGGTGTTTGAGCGGTAGTAAGGGGTTTGGGGTTCGCTCTCCCTCCCGCCGAGCGTGCGAGCGCGGGATTCAGGCGTTTTCGAGGAAATGAAATGCCTATTTTCTATTGCGCCGGAAGTCGAAAAAGAAACGGAGGCGAACGGCGGTCACTGTGGTGACCGGACGATGCACCGGACGCGGTCTCGGTTTGACCGGACGCGTCCGGTCAGTTCAACGCGGCGTGGGCGCTAGGGTTTGTGACCGGACGCTGGTCTGGCCTGACCAGCGCGTTCGGTCAGTTCACCTGTGCGCAGAAGAAGAGCGCGCGACCGGCGCGTCCGGTCCCTCATGGAACTGGAGCGTCCAGTCAGGCGTCCAGAGGAGCGGAGTGCTGATCGGACGCGCGGCGCGTCCGGTCACGTACGATCGGACGCGTCCGGTCTCGACGGGAGCTTACTGGAACGCGATCGGACACTGGCACTGTCGCGTCCGGTCAAACGGTAGAGCGCGTCCGGTCACGGCAACGGCTAGTTCTGACGCGCACTGTTCACGGTTGTCTTGTAGTGACCGGACGCGTCCGGTCACCATGACCGGTGCGTCCGGTCAGCGCGATTTGAACTGTGTCGTCCAGTAACGGCTAGCTGCATACCCCTTCGTTATAAATAGACGTTGGCCGGGGTTTGAGGGCAACTCTTGCACATTTTGAGACCTAGAGACATCCTTTGAGCTAGAGAACAATCCCTCCACTCATCTCTTTGCTTGGTTGCACATCTTGAGTGAGATTGAGTGAGATTCAAGTGCATTGCTTGAGAGTTGCATTCTAGAGGCACTTGATCTTCGAGTTGCTGCGGATTTCTTGTTACTCTTCCGTGTTTCCCGACACGGTAGACGGCTTGGAGCAGCGGAGGCGATTGAGCTCACAATTGGAGATTGTTGGAGCCTTCACCAAGTGTTATAAGGGGTTCTTGATCCTTTCCCGTGGGAGTTCATAAATTAGATACTCTAGTGGAGCTCGTGGCTTGGAGGATCCCCATCTTGTGTGCGGTTGTGCGGCGCCCGCCGAGGGCTCGACTCTTGATAGTCGATTAGCTCGCGAACCGACAAGTGGGTGCATCGCCACAACGAGGAGTAGCTTGCCGGAAAGCAAGTGAACCTCGGTAAAAAATCTTGTGTCATCCCTTTGCCGAGGATTTCTCTTGTGGTTGATCATTGTGATTGATTCTTCGAGTGCATTACTTCTCTACATCGTTGGTATAAGAATCAAGTCACTTGCTCTTTACTTTCTTGTACTAGTTCTAGTATAGTTTGCTTAGTGTAGCTTTTATCACATAGGAGTAAGTAGCTTAGTGACTTAGTCTTGTTGGTGTGTATTAGAGAACATAGCCTTGCTTCACTAGAATTGTATAGGTGGCTTGCATAGTGTAGTTGAGCTAGCGCTAGAATTAGTTTAGCCATCTTTTATACTAACGTGTTGTTTAGTGAAGCTTGTAGATTTTTAAATAGGCTATTCACCCCCCCTCTAGCCATTTGGACCTTACAATCGGATCCAGAGACTTCAATCCACGGTGGCCTGGCACGCGGGGCGACTAGATCCGGCAGTGGTTCCTCGGTGGCGGTGCGTCGTGGCGCTCCTGGGCAGCAGTACGGCATGGCTCGCGCGGCGCTCCTTAGCGGCATTGCATCGCGGCTCGCGCTGCCCTCCTCGGCGGTGGCGTGGCGTGGCCCGCAGCGGCCTCTCCCACCCCACCCGCGGCGGATCCGGTCCCGTCGTGGCTCGCAGCGGCGGCATGGCAGCTCGACTAGGCGGCTACGTCTTCCCTGGGTTGTGGTGGATCCATGGCGGCTTCCTCCCTATGGTGGTGGATCTAGCATGGAGTCACAATCGGGGGCTACGGCGGTGTGGGGGGAGCGGGAGCGAGGGTGGTGGTGGACGAATCGGGAGGGGTGGGGGGGGGGGACAGGCAATAGTGAGCGGCAGCTCCTGCCAATTCTGCACTTTAGTCCCCCTTACTAAACTATTTTAGTCATCTTTTAGTTGTCATGTTTGGCATTTTAGGGACTAAAAGTGAGTTTAATCGCCCCAGACCAAACAAGAGTTTTCACCCGTTTTCCCCCATATCGAGATGGTCATCTCATCCCACATTGGTGAAGCAAGGGATCCAGACAAGTTAATTTATTACTATGGAAGTGCATTGGGGTCAAATGGATTACTCTCCTATATACATATAGCCCATCTTGGCGAAGACTTCTGTCTGGGCCTTAGAACTCTTCGGCTTCATTTTTGCCCACATGATTTGTGGGCTTGGGTCATGAAATCATTTTGTTGATGAGGCCCAGTATTTACTTCATATTAGGGCCAGTACATTTCCCGAAGTAAGGCCCAAAATCTGTTTTGATGGGAAAACATTGTGGCCCTGAAACTGCCGTGCTGGTTGGCCCAGGTTTTCGGTCCTCATTTAGCCTTGCTTCCAAGTTCCTAACGAAAGCATCTGCAGCAAGCTGTTTCGAAGTGCTTGGATAGAAAATTTTGGCGGAGCTAGGATTAGAGGGCTGCAGGTTAAAATCTTCACACCCTTTCGGAGGCATTGTTGAGTTCTCAGATTATCTCACAGTCTGGTGTGTTTGGCTCGAATTCGTCTGAGCCCTGGAGGAGTCGGATAGCTGATCGATCGTCTTGAGGAATCAGCAGCATCGAGTTTCTTTGCCTAACTCCATCTTGTGTGCTAGGCTACTAGGACTAGGAGTGCTGGACTGCTGGTATCTTTAAGATTGAGATATATGTGGAAATCTTTGTTTCCCCTAGTTGATTGCTCTCGTCATTTTCCAGAAAGGATGTTGTGTGATACTGCCTAAATATCCCCTCTGAGTTCGGTTTGCCCCCCAGAGAGTTCAGTTTGCGCTTACTACTAGTTCTTGGCTGGGCCATCCCTGGCTCCCTGCACGTCATCAGACTCTAAACCGTACCCTGCAACTAGTAGTAGTATGCAACCACGCATACAGTCGTCACGCGTCCGGGTCCATCCATGCTTTGTCTTCCATTTCCTTGTGACACCCGTAGTCGTAGACGCGGTCCATCGTCAGCTCCTCCTGGATGAACCTGCTCGCGTTCCCTGCCATCTCCTGCGCCTGCCATTGCCAGACGAGAGCGTTTGGGTCCTGTTCGTTCGGAATTCGTAGCATACGGAAGGTGTGAAGTCGATCGGGGAAGGTACCCTGTCCGTGTGAGCGTTGCCCCAGTCCACGGCGTACTTGATGGACCGGCACATGCCGCGGTCGCCGCGGACGGGCCAGTAGTGCCGCAGCGGCGACAGCCCCCGCGAGAAGAAGTCATGGAACCTTGGCCGCACCATGAGCGCCACCGAGTCGCACGCCAGGATGTACTTCTCGCTCACCGACCACCCCCGCCCTTCGATGTAAATCTTGTACCTGCGCACACGTGCGCAAAGCATACCAATTGTTGCACGGCATAGCAGGTGCAGCAGCTAGCTGTGATGTTATGGCGAACAAGCTCATGTGATTCTACCTGTGCGTGCACTGCTTGGACAGGTCCGATCCCCTGAATCCGTGCCGCACCTCTTTCCCCCAGTCCTGAAAATTGTAGCCTCCCGTGTCAGTGTCACGTCACGTGCCATGCCGTGGCGAGTGTGTCTGCGCACGCCTGCACGATTCAGAGAGGAGTGTACCTGCGCGTATACCCGCGCGTTCCAGTCACGCTTGCCGGACGCGTTGCACCTGAGGAGGAGCAGGCGTTCGGCGCCCACCATGGGGTTCCCCTTCCAGTACGCGTACGGCGCCCTGTCCGTCCAGTTCACCATGGCGTTCTCTTCGCTTATCTCCCTTCGCAGCGCTTCCCATGGCTTTATGTTGAGCTCCGGCCTTCCAAATTCAAAGAAGAACGGAGCACTTTGTGAGTTAGGATTACGGGAAAGGTCAAGGTGAAGAACTGCGATGTGCGTATATATTTACCAACCCCAGAATGACCAGTCAGGGAAGGCGATGTCCAGCGTGGTCTCGCTGCCGCAGTACCGGAACAGCGGCGGCGGCGGAGGCTGGGCCAGCTGGTCGCGGTTGCCAGCGCCGACGACGGGGAGGTCCTCACAGTCGAACATGAGGTCGAGGTCCGGGACGCGGCCGGGGTAGCGGCGGAGCAGCTGCAGGATGCCCCACTGCGTGAACGCGGCCCGCGTCTGGAAGCACCGGCCGTAGCGCGCCACGTACAGGCGGCCCGCGACCACGGTGACGCGGAACTTGGGCGCGAATAGCCGGCGCGCGCCCTCCACCGCGTCGCGCGTGACCCCCGCGGCGCGCCACGGCCGCAGGTCCTCGTGGATCCACCGGAAGTAGGACGGGCAGTCCGGCGGCGGCTCGGCTGTTTCCGCGGGCGCCGGGGCGGGTGGCGCTGGCACTGACACCTCCCGAGGCGGTGGCGCGAAACTGGCCGCCGCGGACGGCGTTTGATTCGTGCTCGCGCCGCCGACGATGGCGGTGAACCGTGGCGGCCCCGGCGCTGGCTCCGGCCCCGTTGCGGCGTTGTGTGCTATGCCTGGGGTGGCGACAGGAGTGATCGGAGTGACCTGCAACTTAGAATCAGTAAAAAAATTGCATAAGCTGCACCATATATGTGTTGCAAGAAGAGAAGCAATTCACACTTCATTCTTTTAGCGTGACTGCCTGACCCTTTCTTCAAAATAAATCGTGGAACGAAGTTTAATGGGTTTGACGATCTGGTGTGCAGGTTCGGCTGTACGACGACAGAAACTTGTCGGCAGCTGTGCCACTGTTCTAACGTAGGAGTAACCAACAACCAAGCAAGCATATGGCTCAACAGATTACCCAACTACTACTCGCCATGTGTGTCGAGAGTCAAGAATCGATGAAGAGACAGACATCACAGAAGAGAAAGTGCGCCATGGAAGAAAAAGAAACAGGTAGGTACTGCAGGGAGCCTTACTCTGGCGCTGACAGACATCCAGCAGGCGGAGACGAGAGCTCCGGCGACGAGCGCGGCGAAGAAGACGAACACGCCGCTGTAACAAGGCGCTGCAGCAGCCAGGCTCCGAGCGAGCCGGGACGACGCCTTCGCTGCCGCCGCGGCCTCCATCATCGTCCCTCAATCAGATGGCTGATGGCCGGCGTTCCGCGAGCGAGGACGAGCTGACAACAGACGCATGATCGAGGCGACGAAAACACCACGCCGTGGTCCCTTCTCGACCCCCTTCCCTACCGCGGTAACCGAGCTCATGTGCCTGAATTCAATTTCCTGCTCGGCCGTTCAGTTGTGCCTGGCTTGTTTGGGCGTGTAGGATGGGGAAGGGAAGGGGAACGCATGGATGAACCAAGACCGCGACGCGATGCAGCAGTGCGGTATCGTCGGCCCTGCATCCCTGATGCTGACCGCATGCCTACTCACTCCGCTCCCTCCGTGCCGTCTGCTCACTGCAGCGTCGGAATCAGATACTGTACCATGTTTTATTTTGAAGACGCACGGTGGCCAGCCGCCGGATGGTTGTTTTCGCCTTTGGCCGCGTGCTGAGTCTGCCGACCTGAAGGTCGCGTACGTGGGTGGAGCTTCCACTAACTTCCGTTCTCTCCTGCTGATTTGCGTCACTGAACGTCACCGTGATTTTTATCCATGCGTTAGCAGAGTATGGCAAATCGCTTCTGGTTAGCTGCGCGGCTGCGCCTGCACTCTGCTCTCTGCAGCTGTTCATTCGCTGCCTTGCTTCTCCGGGTCGTTGAGTTATTAGGATGTACAGCCACCAGACTCAACCAACCTCACCAACCTGACCTCGTATAGGCTATAGGGAGGATGAAGCTAGCCGGGAGGAGAAATCGTGTACTTTCTCTGAAACAGCGTAATTCTAGATTTAGGGGGCTGGTCAGATCTTTTAAATTTTAACTACATTTATAAAAAAATAATATGAACATTTATATCATCAAATATATTTATTAGAAAAATGTTTCATAATTAATTTAATAATTTGTATTTTGTATTATAAATATTGATATTTTTTTGTATAAATCTGTTTAAATTATATATTTTTTATAATAATTAAATTTTATATTGTTTAACTCTTATTAGGCAGGTGAGGGCAGAGAAAGTCCGGCCATGGAGGAGGACTGGAGGAGTCCAATGCAGGACCCAGTGAGCAAGGTGGTAATGGCAGTTGGCAGATCGATCGGAGCCGCCGGGAAAAAAAAAGATGGAGACATTTCTCATGGAATAACCATGGACATCACGATTTGC
This sequence comes from Saccharum hybrid cultivar R570, assembly GCA_038087645.1. NCBI lineage: Eukaryota > Viridiplantae > Streptophyta > Magnoliopsida > Poales > Poaceae > Saccharum > Saccharum hybrid cultivar. The sequence continues at coordinate 172,288 of JAQSUU010000837.1, forward strand.
AAACCGTGTGTTATATGCATGCATCCAACATGTAGTTTTTCTTACCAATTATTCCTTATAAACTTAAGTAATAGTTTCATTTATTTGATACACACGTGTGGTAAATTTATGATGGGTGCCCATAGTTACTCCGTGGGATCGTCGCATCCCATATATATTTTTCCGGAGCCGCCGTCAATGACACGATCACTCTAAAACCTTTTCATACGCTGTTTTTAAATGGACTATCAAAGTCTGGGATTCATGGGAAAATATTCAATATCATACCTTTTTTTTGGCAATGTATATATTTGACTATCTCTCTTCGGTGGAATCAGTGGAATCGTGAAAACCTTCTATACAAATTATACTTACAGCCCGGATCCTTAGAATTGAATTTATTTTGATAATCATAATTTAGACACATATTAATTAAATTAATATAGTTGTATATGGATTATATTTGTATATTATTATTGGCTACACTTGAGAGATACTTATGTGTTGTAGTTCTACCGTAAGAGAATGAGTTGAAGAGTGTGTTATAAGTTGCAAAATAAAACATTGAATGCTGCCCTATGAATTTGAGATAGGCTTATATGTGAACTTTAGAAATTGGTGGAATATCAAATTCCAAGTCAAATAGCCTAATTTATTAAATAGATTTCAAATTCTCCAAATGAAAGGATGCCTCTTAAGAGTTTTCAAACAAAATTAAAACAACATATATCCATAGTGCATCTATAGATTTACATTATTACAAAATTTGAGATTCAGTTTGTAATCTAGAAAAATTTATATGAAAACAACAACTTTTAGGTGTTGTAATATAGTACATGTGCACCTGAAATTTGTTATTTTTTACGATTTTTTATAAAGTGGTTTGAAATCTCGAATATTATGGTGATGTGTATATATATTAGAAACATTATGTGTATGCATATTTTCTTTCTGATTTTTTAGAACCTCATAAGTCATAATTATGTTTTTGTATGGTTTCTTAGGAAAATGTAGTTTCGATATTTTTCCGGGGGATGACCGGACTAAAGGTATTCTGGTGTTATTTTCATTCCGCCCATGCTGGTCAGTGGTGAACGAAAGGGTTGGGCTTGGGCCCACAACACGAAGCGCGACAAAAGTAGAAGAGAGAAACGGTGAGGTGTCTATGCTTTGCGTTTGCGTTGATATGTAGGGAGTATACGTGTATAATAATAGATCGTGGATCGGCTCATTGGCTCATTGCAGGGTTCGACAAAAATCAAAGCAGCCTCTACCTTTCTTCCTCCAGGACCAGGATGGCGCCGCAGGTATGGTTCCAGTTCGTTGCAGAGGTCGTCGAATGCTTCTCTGCCTCAGGCTGTTCCCGGATAGAGTTCTAATTAACTCCTGGGCTCCTTCCGATGCCAGCAGAAGGTGGTCTTGAAGATCTCCTCCATGAGCGATGAGAAGGTGAAGCAGAAGGCAATGGAAACTGTTGCAGATATCTACGGTAGGTTTCGATTTTAGTAGCTTCAACCGTCACAGTGTCACCTCTCACTTATCGCCTTTCTTCAGTTCTTCTCTTTTCAGCTTCTTCAGTTCGGTTTCGGTTATTCTTTTATCCTGCCTCGGTAAAGCGAGTCATTAATGGTTTCTCTGTTATGAAATTGAACTCTCCTGCTATATACGTACTATGAGCATATGTTGTTTTCTTTCTTTTCTTCATTCATATGTGTCAGCAACCATCTCTCAACCGACCTGATAGATAGGGATAGGTTAGTTAGTCTGTTCTGTTCAGTTCAACAGGCAGCTAGCGCTCCCTGGTCTTCAGCTGATCCGATTGTTCAGGGTTAGTTAGGAACGATCGGCTGCAGTGCTTCGGCATCCATGTATATGTACACCTGCACACTGTGAATGAAATTGTCGAGCTTTCTCTCCATTATTTCTCTTACATGGTATCAGACGTCTGTTCTTGATCCGCTCAACCTTCCGCTGTCCCACCTCCCAATCCCTCCATGGAGAGTCCCCATGGCTCCAACGCCTCAGGCTCCACCAATCCCTTCGCCGACTCTGCTGTTCCCAAGGCCTCCACTCTCGTGCTCCTCAACATCCACAGCCACGTTCCCGTCACCCTCTCGACCGATGACGGCAACTTCCGGCAATGGAGGTCCTTCTTCGGGCTGACGGTCAAGAAGTTCGGCCTTCTTGACCACATCGATGGCTCTGTTGATGCCGCTGCCATGTTCGAGGATAAGGAGTGGATCCAGATCGATGCATGCATCGTATCTTGGCTCTACTCTACTGTCTCCAAGGCGATATGGAACGACGTCAACCGGCCCAACGCCACCGCCTACTCTGCCTGGCGGGCGATCACGGGCCAATTCCTCGACCACAGTCTTCAGCGCGCCGTCTACGCCCAGCAGGAGTTCCACAGTCTCTTCCAGGGAGACATGACCGTTGCCGAGTACTGCAGGAAACTCAAGCGCCTCGCCGACGAACTCTACGACTGCGGCGCCGCCGTCTCGGACCCAGCACTCGTCATCAACACTCTGCGGGGTCTGAACAACAAGTTCAGTCAGGCCATCGCGGTGCTGTCCACCATGTCTCCACCACCAACCTTCCTCTACACCAAATCTTACTTGCTGCAGGAGGAACACCGCATCCGCCACTCGCTCCAGATGGAGGCACAAACGGCGCTCCTCGCATCCGCCGCATCCTCGACTTCCTCCAAGGCCGTGGCGGCGCCCCAGCCCGTGAATCCCGCGCCCAACAACGGCGGTCATGACCGCAACAATGACCGCCGCAAAAAGCGCAAGGCGGCTGATGGGCGCAATCGTCAGCTCCAATCTGGCGGCCAGGGCGCACACGCCGGTGGCCAGGGCGCGCCTGCACCCGGTGCGCCGCCACCACAGTGGGCCACGGCCTACAACCTGTGGCAAGGCATCGTTCAGGCGTGGCCCATGAATGCCTGGCGGCCCAGTGTCCTCGGATCATGACCCGGCGTCAACCCTCCAGCTTCACCAACACCTCCAGCTGCGTACTACGCCGGCACTCCCGACAACATACCGGCGGGGCTCTACTCCGCTCTCAGCGGCCTCTCTGTCAGTAACCCGGGCGGGGGCGGGGGCGATTGGTTCCTGGACACGGGTGCCACGGCGCACATGTCGTCGAACTCTGGTATACTCACTACTACCTCCAAATCTACTATTCCTCGTCATGTTGTTGTCGGTAATGGCCAGTTCATCCCTGCTTCGTGTTCTGGACATGCCACCGTTCCCACTACCACCTCCCATCTCCATCTTCGCAACATTCTCATTGCACCTCAAATAGTAAAAAATCTTATTTCTGTTCGTGCACTCACTCGTGATAACTCAGTTTCTGTTGAATTTGATCCATGGGGTTTCTCTATTAAGGACCTTCGGACCAGGACGGTGCTCCTCCGCTGTGACTCATCTGGTGACCTCTACCCTCTCCGGTCGCCGGACGGCATCACGCAGCGTTCTTCGGTGGCCCTTCTTGCCAACCACGACACTCCCCTCTGGCACGCGCGACTTGGTCACCCCGGCCACGCCGCGCTGCAACGCCTGTCGCGCACGATCGGCTTCTCCTGCTCCAAGTCCAGTCCACACTCCTGCCATGCCTGTCATTTAGGAAAGCATGTCAGGCTACCCTTTACAGATTCCAATTCAGTTTCTCAATTTCCTTTTCAATTACTTCATTGTGATGTATGGACATCCCCAATAATGAGCAATTCTGGTTACAAATTCTACCTTGTCGTTTTGGATGATTACTCGCATTACGCATGGACCTTCCCCCTACGCCACAAATCTGATGTTTTACCTACCCTGATTTCTTTCCATGCGTTCGTCAACACACAATTCAATCTCCCAATCATGTCGTTCCAAACTGATAATGGCAAGGAATTTGACAATACCGCGTCGCGTGCTTTCTTCGCCAAGCATGGCATTGCGCTCCGCCTCACGTGCCCCTATACATCGCAACAGAACGGCCGTGCCGAGCGTGCTCTACGCACCATAAACGACAACCTTCGCTCTCTTCTGTTCCATGCCTCCGTCCCAACTTCCTTCTGGCCGGACGCCTTGGCCACCTCCACATACCTGTTGAACCGCCATCCTTGTCGACCGCGTGACAACAACACACCATTCGAACTCCTCTTTGGCGCACCTCCCGATTACAGCCAACTCCGAGTATTTGGGTGTCTCTGTTACCCTAACACAGCCGCCACAGCCCCGCACAAGCTTGCGCCGCGCTCTGCCCGCTGCATCTTTCTCGGATACCCACTCGATGAGCGTGCGTACAAGTGCTACAATCCCGAAACCAAACGTGTGCTAATCTCTCATCATGTCTACTTCGACGAGACGAGCTTTCCCTTTGCGCAGGTTCGTTCATCTCCAAGCAACGAGGTGCAGCCATGTCAGCCATGTCTGTCCGACGTGCTGCTGGTTCCGTCTGGTCACCGCCACGGCTCCTGACGCCCTCTGGCTCTAGGTCATCGATCTGTGGCTGGGCACCCTGCGACTACCACACCGGCACCAGCAGCATCAGCGACAGCTGACGATCCACCTGCATCGTCCGCCACGAACCACGACGGTGCAGGCCGGTCATCTGCGCCCGACGCAGACCCATCCGCCTCGTCCGCGCCGAACATGGACGCTGCAGTGCACTCGCCAACGACGACAGCACGGCAGCCCGACGACGCCGCGACCGCGGGCAGTGCTGCTGCAACGACGACACATCGACATCCCATGGTCACGCGTGCACGGACGGCATCCGACTGCCAAATCCCAAGTACGCGAACGTGGCCACGGTCTCCACGACATCGCCACCGCCGTCATCAGTGCGCGGCGCTCTTCATGACCCTGACTGGAAAGCTGCGATGCAGGATGAATTCGATGCTCTACAGGCTAATGGGACGTGGACGCTTGTTCCTCGGCCACCACACGCCAATGTCATCACCGGCAAATGGGTCTTCAAGAACAAGCTGCACCCAGATGGATCACTTGAGCGTCGCAAGGCCAGATGGGTTGTTCGTGGATTCTCACAACGGCCCGGCATCGACTTCAATCAAACCTTCTCGCCGGTGATCAAACCAGCCACAATCCGCACGGTCTTTCACCTCGCAGCGACTAGAGGATGGCCGGTTCATCAACTTGACGTCAAAAACGCCTTCCTCCACGGCAATCTGGCGGAACGCGTCTACTGTCACCAGCCTGTAGGTTTTGTGGACGACACCAAGCCCGACTATGTCTGCCAGCTGATCAAGTCTTTGTATGGCCTCAAGCAGGCGCCGCGGGCCTGGTTCCAAAGACTCGGCGGTCATCTTCGTTCCATGGGCTTCACTGCGACGGGATCTGATAGCTCCTTGTTCGTCTACAAACAAGGCACACAAGCAGCATACCTCCTGGTCTACGTGGATGATATCATCCTCACTGCGTCTACTCCAACATTGCTACGCCAAGTCGTCGATCAGCTGCGTGAAGCCTTCGCCATCAAGGATCTCGGTGACCTGCACTTTTTCCTTGGTGTTCAGGTTCGCCGGGACAGGAATGGCTTCTTCCTCACACAGACGCAGTACACTGAAGATATCTTGGAGCGCGCAGGAATGGCCAATTGCAAACCTGCGACGACCCCAGTAGACGCGAAGCCCAAGCTGTCTGCTAATGATGGCGAACAGGCGAGCGACGGCACATTCTACCGCAGCATCACTGGAGCTCTCCAGTATCTAACCCTCACTCGTCCTGACATCGCATATGCGGTCAATCAGGCGTGCCTCCACATGCATGCTCCAAGGGATGCTCACTGGAACCTCGTCAAGCGTATCCTACGCTACCTGCGCGGCACCATGGACCACGGCATCAGCATCTCATCGCAACCCTCCACGGAACTCCAAGCTTACTCCGACGCGGACTGGGCGGGATGCCCAGACACGCGCCGGTCGACGTCAGGATACTGCGTGTTCTTGGGTAATTCTCTGATCTCTTGGTCTTCGAAGAGGCAAACAACAGTTTCAAGATCAAGTGCAGAGGCGGAGTACAGGGCCGTGGCAAATGCAGTGGCTGAGTGTTGCTGGATTCGAAACTTGTTGCAGGAGCTTCAGGTCACCATTGACAAGGCAACTGTAATCTACTGTGACAATGTTTCAGCAGTATACCTATCTGAAAACCCAGTTCATCACCGGCGAACCAAGCATGTGGAACTTGATATTCATTTCGTTCGAGAGAAAGTGGCACTTGGGCAATTCAAGGTTCTGCAGATTCCCACTCAGCAGCAACTTGCAGATATCATGACAAAGGGATTGCCGGCGTCGCACCAAATCATGATATCTGCAATGATATCTGCAAGTTGCTGCTGATTTGGTTCTCCTTTGTCATGATATCTTTGCTACCTCAGCATCGTCACCTCATCTATCTGGTTCTCCTTTCAGGACGACACGCAGTGATTTGGTTACGATTTTGCTTCCTAGCTATAGCTTAGCAGCGTGTACCTTAGAACAAGCCTGGTTTATACCATACGGTAATCTAGCCTCTCATCTGGTTATCTGCACATGTGCGGTTATAGCAGTTATAAATCAGATCCATTTCTTATAGGGATATAGAATTAATTTTTTAATGCTACTCTTGACTCTTGATTATTATTACTAGTACCTCGAACATGATATGGACTGACAGTTTTTAAGAGAAAAAAAATGTTTTAATAAGAGATATAAGTATCAAAATCTGTGGACGAAATTAGGGCATATAGCTATTTAAAACTGGAGGAAGGATGCCATATGGGCTGTTAATTAGTTGGTACAAATATAAACAAACATTTTAGCCCACAATGCAGTGTCTCAGATGTCATGTTTTCTCTATCAGAATATGGTCTAAGCTGCAGTTTTTTATTTTAAAAAACTTCAGAGTGCTACTTAAAAACACGTAGCTGTTGTGAAACACGTTGCCATCGGCAAGTGGTAACAATCCAAACAAGACTGCAAAAGTCTCAACGTATATTACAGGACGGACCATTAACGATTAACCAGTGCAGAAAAACGGTAAAAAAGCCCGAAGGCCCGAGCCCAACTAGCCATCATTCCATATGAGGCCGGCCCCCAGCCCTAAACCATACAAGACTGCGCCGCTTCCGAGTCAATCTCAATTCAATCCTCCTTGGAAGGATCCATAACGTGGAAGGATCCATAACGTATTAACGTGGCCTCATGGCGGACACGTAGAGCCCCTCGGGTGGGCATGTTCGACACCATCCCCGACAGGTCTGCAGCGTACGTGAACGGCTCGGACAGCCCGAGCTGCCGGAGCGCGTTCACTGCGTCGAACGCGAAGGAGAACTTTTTTTTTTGAAAGATCAGGCTATCCGACATTATTATATTAATAAGCAAGAAAAAGAGTTGCAAACACATGCGTGAGAGGCGCTAACCCACACGGCGGACTGCCGTATGGGAACTTGAACTTGGGGACCTTGCATGGGCAGACTTCCTGCTCGCTCCGGGGCGCGCACCGCATGACGAAATCCGGTTCGGTGACTGCCAGGCGCAGCAGGTCGAGGAGCCCGTCGTCCCTGTGTGGCAGGAATATGAGCATGCAGAAGCAGGGCGCCCTGGAGTCCAGCCTGCCGTCACGCCCCACCATCTTGTAGAAGCACTGGAGGACCTTGAACTCTAGGTCAGGGGCGTCGAAGCTCTCGGCGAACTGCATGCCAGCGTCCGACAGGAACGGCACCCACACGGGCTCGCCGTCGCGGCGGTAGAAGTAGTGGGGAACGGTGTCCAATGGGTCGAACCTCCGTTCCCACGTCGCCTTGAAGTACATGCTGTTGGCGAATGGCGAGGACGATCTCGGTCCCGACGTCGACCGCGCCATCGGACACGAGGTTGCGTATGCGCCCCGCCGTGGCCTGCTCGACGAAAGCGTTCATCTCAGCGGTCGCCGCAGCAGGCTGATTCTTGAAATCGACAGATCTTGCGACGGCCTGGTGAGCAGAGACGGCGGAGGACACGAACTCCGGCGTGAGGAAGAGTGTGCGGTCCACGAAGATGCCGGCGGCGAAGGAGAGCTGCGGCCACGTGGTCACGTTGGTGAGGAGCCTCGCAATGGCCGCGTCGAGGTGGTGCGTGTTGTCGGAGCCCAGGAACGTGAGCAGCTGGCGCAGCGTCGGGCCGCGTGCCCACGGCAAGCAGCGCGAGCCCAGCCCTGAGGGACATAGGCGAGAAGATGAAATTGGACTGCTCCGTTATCACCTCCATGCCGGTGTACCAAGCGACTTGCAAGCAACAGTCCATGGCGAGCGGTTATTAGATTAACGTGAAGTTGATTTCGATTGTTAGCAGAGAGAAGCTAATTAGATTACGGTGATGTGATTATTTAAAGGTTCTGTGTGTTGAACTCTAGGATCTTACTAGAGGTAGAACAGTGGGGTAGGATCTATGTATATCGTGTATAAACATCAAGTTCACAGTGAAAACCTACTGGATCCGAGAGAGAGTGAGAGAAAGGGAGAGATTGAGGTAGTGCAAACCATCGGAAGGAAGGGTGGTGGTGTTGGAGCTCGAGCCGGTCGCCATCACGGACGTTGATGGTGGCTGCGCACGGGCAGCGACGTTCGGGGAAGGGAAGGTCGATGCAGTGCAGATCGGGCGGCGCAGTGCAGTGGCGGTGACGGCGTGGAGGTGCTTCCCGTCACTTGGCTGCGCCCCTATTCGAGATCGGATTTAGGGTTTGTAGGTGGGGCGTCGAGCTCAGGCCAACCTCGTGAAATGAGCCACCGGCACCCCACCTCTATTTATAGCGCAGGGTGACGGGGGCCCTCCAGCCATAGATGGGCTGAGCGCCCCCGATCAGGGCGCGAGTCAAGGCCCAAAGAAGCCGTTGGGCCTCCTTGGTCAGGAGATCAACCTAACATTCTCCCCCTTGATCTCAACATTTACTTTAACCTTTAAACTTTGACTTCAATACTTTTCACTTTACTCGTTCCATCACAGATAAGTGTATAGAGCATATTTCATCGTCACGGTCAACTGCCGATGGATTTGACAGCTACAATACACATATCTGATCTGAAACAGTTACTTTAACTTTGGGCCCTTTATTACTGTCCAGGAGTCATAGGCTTTCCCTTAAACCCATGCCGGCTACATGTTCTCTGAACACGTTGGGTGGTAAGCCTTTTGTAAGCGGATCCGTGAGCATCTTTTCAGTGCTTATATGCTCAAGACTTATAATTTGATCCCGGACTTTATCCTTCACAACATAATACTTTATGTCAATGTGTTTGGCAGCACCACTTGACCTATTGTTGTGAGCGTACTGTACTGCTGGATCATTATCGCAGTATAACTTCAGTGGCTTATGTATGCTGTCGACCACATTCAAATCGGGTATGAACTTCTTTAGCCAGTTCACCTGCCCCGTTGCCTCATAACACGCTACAAACTCGGCATACATTGTGGACGATGTAGTGACGGTTTGTTTCGAGCTTTTCTATGAAATTGCTCCTCCTGCGAGAGTGAATACATATCCTGACGTGGATTTTCTATCATCTCCCGCATAATCAGAATCCGAATACCCCACTATCTGGAGAGAATCTGATTTTCTGTACGTCAACATGAGGCCTTTCGTACCTTGCAAATATCGCAAGACTTTCTTTACCAATTTCCAGTGTTCAATTCCTGGATTACTTTGAAATCTGCCAAGCAACCCGGTAACAAAAGCTAAGTCAGGGCGCGTGCATACTTGAGCATATTGCAGGCTTCCGACAGCAGAAGCATATGGAACCACTTTCATTTGATCGAGCTCGTATTGGTTCCTAGGGCATTGAAAATCCCCATATCTGTCGCCCTTGACCATAGGTGCAGGTGAGGCACTACATTTATGCATACTGAATTTCTTTAAAACCTTTTCTACGTATGCCTTTTGTGATAGTCCTAATACCCCTTTATTTCTATCTCGGTGAATCTCTATGCCCAAAACAAATGAAGCTTCACCAAGATCTTTCATATCAAATTTTGAAGATAAAAATTTCTTTGTCTCCAGTAGTAGACTGACATCACTACTAGCGAGTAAGATATCATCTACATACAGGATTAGGAAGATATACCTTCCATTCTTAAACTTTGTATAAACGCAATTATCCTCAATATTTTCTTTAAACCCAAAATTCTTTATTGTTCTGTCAAACTTCAAGTACCACTGTCTCGAAGCTTGCTTTAATCCATAAATCGATTTCTTTAAGCGGCATCCCATTCGTTCTTTTCCTTCTACGACAAAACCTTTCGGTTGTGCCATATAAACATTTTCCTCCAGATCCCCATTCAGGAATGCCGTTTTTACATCCATCTGATGTAATTCTAAATCATAGTGTGCCACTAACGCCATTATAATTCTGAAGGAATCCTTACATGAGACTGGAGAAAACGTCTCATTGTAATCAATCCCTTCTCTTTGCGTAAAACCTTTTGCCACAAGTCGCGCTTTAAATCTTTCAATATTCCCTTGGGAGTCACGTTTTGTCTTGTAGACCCATTTGCAGCCTACTGTCTTGGCTCCTTTAGGAATAGGCTCTAAGTCCCAAACTTTGTTGGTACTCATTGACTTTATTTCATCTTCCATGGCCTCAAGCCACTTGGATGAATTATCGCTTCTCATGACTTCTTCAAATGAAGTGGGATCACCCTCCATTTGAAAATCTTCAGTGTTATACACCTCATAATCATTGGGTATAGCTGATCTTCTAACTCTTTGGGACCTTCTAGGGGCCTCCACATTTGGCACATCTTCTGTTTGGGGCTGTTGTTGCTCCCCCTCATCTGTGGCATCAGTTTGTATAGGTTCCTGAAGAACAGGTTCCTCATCATTGTTTATTGTTACCACAGGAGAACTGACAACAGGTGTTGGCACTACAGTATCTGGCACTGTTGGTGCAACAAGAACAGGTAGTTCAAAGAATGGTTCCTGAATCATCGGATTGGGCACACATACCCGCTTCTCTTCAAGAACAATTTCTCGAGCCACCATGCTCCCCCTCATCATTTCATCCTCTAAGATAACAGCGTGTCTCGTTTCTACAAATTTAGTATATCTGTCTGAACAGTAGAAACGAAAACCTTTTGACTTTTCAGGATAGCCAATGAAATGACAACTGATTGTTTTGGGATCTAACTTCCCAATATTTGGGTTAAACACTTTTGCCTCAGTAGGACTCCCCCACACACGTAAGTGTTTTAGTGAGGGTTCTCTTCCTGTCCACAATTCGTATGGTGTTTTGGGCACCGCTTTACTTGGTACTCTATTTAGAATATGAATGGCGGTTTTTAACGCCTCCATCCATAGACTCAATGGCAAGTCAGAGTAACTCATCATACTACGCACCATATCCATTAAGGTACGGTTGCGCCTTTCAGCTACTCCATTCTGCTGAGGTTCGCCCGGTGTAGAATACTGGGCTACTATGCCATTCTCCTGTAGAAACCTTGCAAAAGGTCCAGGAACTTGGCCATACGGGGTATGCCGACCGTAGTACTCCCCACCACGATCAGACCGGACCACTTTAATCTTTAAATCATGCTGATTTTCGACTTCAGCCTTAAATATTTTAAATTTATCCAACGCTTCATTTCTTTCTTTAATTGGATAAATGTAACCATAACGGGAGTAATCATCTGTGAATGTTATGAACGAGTCAAAACCATCCACACGTTTCACAGGAAAAGGACCACAGATGTCTGTGTGAATTATCTGTAGAATTCCTGTGCTTCGTTTAGCATCCTTTTTAATTTGCTTTGTGTATTTTCCTTTAATACATTCTCTACACTGTTCAAAGTCTGAGAACTCTAATGGAGGAAGAATATCATTCTTAACTAATCTCTCTATTCTCCCCCTCGAAATATGGCCTAAACGACAGTGCCATAATTTCGACGACGCATCTTGAGTTCTCTTTCGTTTTCTATTTGCGTTCACAAACGAGAATACGTTATCATTCGCATCACATACGGAATTCACATTTTCACGAAGTGATAACAAATAAAGATCTTGCTTTTGAAAAGCAAGGCCAACACATTCATTATTACATAAAATTTCACATTTGCCATCTCCAAAATGGCAATCGAATCCATCATTGTCCAAACATGACACACTAATCAAGTTTCTTTGTAATGACGGAACAAATAAAACATCTTTCAACAAAAGAATGAATCCATCGGCAAGCTCTAAGGAGACATCGCCAACAGCTTCGACGTCTGCTTGGACTCCATTTGCGACTTTAATTTGCCTTTCGCTTCTTTGCGTAGTTCTCGTCGAACGGAATCCCTGTAAAGAATTTGCAACATGAACAGTTGCTCCTGAGTCAATCCACCAAGTAGATTTCGAATACTGTACATACAGGGATTCATTTATAAACGTAATCATGTTCTCACCTTGCTTTACCATGATCATCTTTAGGAAATCAGGATAATTTTTCTTGTAATGTCCCGTCTTCTTGCAGTGAAGACACTGATCTTTGCTGACTGTAAACTTGTTCTGCTGAGGCTGATGCTGCATGGGAGCTTTGCCCTTTGGCTTTGAGGGAGAGTTGGCATTGGCATTGAAATTCTTTCTTTTGTTGTCTTTAACAAAATTGAGAGTACCACCATTGGCGGCTTTTATCCTCTCTTCTTCCTGTGCACACATCGCCATACAACGTTCTAAATCCCATTTTTCGGGCTGAATGTTGTAGTTGACAACAAAAGTGTCAAATTCTTTTGGTAACGAAGCAAAAATCAGATGGACAAGAAACTCTTCTGTAAGAGCCAGGTCCATTGACTTTAACTTGTTATTCAAATGATTCATCTTTGATATGTGCTCTCTAATGCCATTGCCATGACCACCTCCAGTGTATTTTTCTGTCACCAGCTGCTTTATCAGCTGAGTAGCATATGTCTTTGAAGAGCCATAGAACTGACTCTTTATCCTTTCCAAGTACTCTGTGACAGTGTCACACTCTTGGATTGAGCCCATTATGGTAGGCTCAATTGTGTTCTATATGACAGCAACACACTTTTTGTTGGCATTGACCCACTTTTGCTTTTGTAGGTCATATGCCATCTGTACGGGAGCATGGTCCCTCTCTTTTTTCTGCCATTCAGCATCAGACTCATTAGCCTCCCTCACCGGTGCCACAGGTTCACTGGGGCATGGTGTGGTGACCACCCAGTCTACCTCAGCCAAAACAAAGGCGAGGTCTATTTTCTTTTTCTATTCATTGTAGTTGTCACCTTTGAGGGGTGGGATATCTTTGATAAACCCCATCAAAGAGTAACCTCCTGAAAATATAAGTCATATAAAGTGAGAACTTAATTATAACATGAATAATTGCATGCTTTAGTTCCAACGTTGGTCAAAATTAAAACATACAAAAATCATCCTTTTTACACTAATTCTAGATCACCGTTGGGCAGAAATAGAATTAATGCATGATAAAACATAATAACATCATAATACTGCTATTAATCAACGTTGGTCAGAATAATAACAACAGTATGATCATATTTTAAATTTATCCATTTTTCAAAATTAAATTCTCCCGTTGGTTCGAATTTAATAATGAAATAACATCTTTAAGTACGCAGCGGAAACACTTTAACATAAATATTCCCATAATTATTTTTCCAGAAACATGAAAAAATATTGTGCTGTTCTCCGAGAATTTATCGTTGGACAAAATTTCCACGGAGATCTTACAACAAAATTCAATTGAAAATATCCAAAAAGCATTAACAATGTTTCTGGAAAATAAAAAAGTGAGAAAACTATTTTCCTTTTCATTTGGCCCAAAACAGCAGGCATTCATCTAGGCCCAGCTGGCCTCGGCCCATTGTCTTTTTTTTTCTCTCTCAGCCGAATAAGGCGCGGCCCAAAACAATAGCGGGCCTCGGCCGAGCACTGTCCGTGGCCCAGCCGCGCCAAAACGGCCGGCCTGTGCGCTGAGTCGCCGAGGCAGCCGCGCCCAGGCCGCAACCTGGGCCTGGGCCGGCATTTCGGCCTCCCGCACTTGCCCGCCTGGGCCGAGTGTAGCCCAACTGCCCGAGACAAGATCTGAACCGTTGATCCTAGGGTTAGTCCATCCGACGGCCACGAGTCATTTTCGGAGGATCAAAACCCCTGGAGCCGCACGTTCTAACCCTAATTTCATTCATTCGACTTCTCCCCCTCTCGTCTCTCATCCGCGCGGCGGCCACAGCAGCGCCGGCGTCCATGGCGCCCGGCCGCTCGGTCGATGGGAAGAAGCCGGCGGTTTCCGTACCCTACCCTCTCTCTCTGCTTTCTCTTTCCCACCAGTCCGAGCGCCCGCAGAGGCGGCGGCCATGGCGGTCGTCCGCGCCGTTGAGGAGGAGGGCTCCGCCGCTGCACCTCTCGCCAGTGCACGCGTGCGGCCGAAGCCGCGCGCGGCACTGTCGAGGGGAGCCACGGTGGTGCCTTGCGGACCGAGCGCACGCGGTGGTGTGGGTTTCGACCGTCCACCCGCACGCCGGCGCAGGCCAACGACGCGGTCTTTTCCCGCGCGGTGGGGATGCCGCCAGCGGGTTGCAGAGCCAGGTAAAACACCATATCATCTTTATCTTTGGTAGGACCGGAAATTTCTAGGGTTAGGGTTAGTTGTCTTTTCCGATTTAAAACGGTTCTTTTCATTCTTTTTCTATTCCCCGAACTGGATCTACATCTAAGTAGGCGGCCGATACCATTGTTGAACTCTAGGATCTTACTAGAGGTAGAACAGTGGGGTAGGATCTATGTATATCGTGTATAAACATCAAGTTCACAGTGAAAACCTACTGGATCCGAGAGAGAGTGAGAGAAAGGGAGAGATTGAGGTAGTGCAAACCATCGGAAGGAAGGGTGGTGGTGTTGGAGCTCGAGCCGGTCGCCATCACGGACGTTGATGGTGGCTGCGCACGGGCAGCGACGTTCGGGGAAGGGAAGGTCGATGCAGTGCAGATCGGGCGGCGCAGTGCAGTGGCGGTGACGGCGTGGAGGTGCTTCCCGTCACTTGGCTGCGCCCCTATTTGAGATCGGATTTAGGGTTTGTAGGTGGGGCGTCGAGCTCAGGCCAACCTCGTGAAATGAGCCGCCGGCACCCCACCTCTATTTATAGCGCAGGGTGACGGGGGCCCTCCAGCCATAGATGGGCTGAGCGCCCCCGATCAGGGCGCGAGTCAAGGCCCAAAGAAGCCGTTGGGCCTCCTTGGTCAGGAGATCAACCTAACACTGTGCTGTTGTGCGTAATGCGGAGCAAATTACTTGTGGAGGTGTTTGTGGAAGGGAAAAGTAGGGGAAAAAGGACCCATCGGGTTGTATTTATAGACCGAAGCCCTCGCATAGTCGCATCCGCTTCGAATTCTAACTTAAGCCACACGCCTGATGTCATGGGTTCAATTCAAAGTTTCAAACAGAACACAGCTGCACTCTTCTGAATGCTCAGCGACGCCCTCGGCCCTCCCCTCTAGCTGACCGGAATTGGGGCGTAGCCCCGCGGTTCCTCAACGTGCGCCGGCGTGACTGCGGCGACGACGACGGAGGCGCCGAACAGCACGACGACGAGCGCGGTGAAGTTGACCAGGAACGCCTCAGCGCCGTACTTGTCGAGCCCCCCGCTCTCCAGGAAGGTGAGCTTCTCCAGGAACCCGAGCTCCGCGGTCGCCAGCGCCAGAACGTAGACGAAGAGCCCGAACAGCGCGTGCCAGGGCAGCGCGCTGCGCCTCACGCTCGGCGCCGCGCCGGGGAAGAAGAAGGTCACCAACCCGAACACCCACTGCAACATCGACACACAAGACAATCAACTAGTCCACCTGCTGCAAAATCTTGCGGAATACGCGTGACGCCGGCGCGTAGTGCATCACCTGAATGGCGTACAGAGAGATGGTGCCGATCCCGAGCCATGAGTGCAAGCTGTAGAGGTTGGCGATGCCGCTGTCGTTGTGGTACTTGAACGCGCAGTAGATGCCGAAGGCGCCGAGTACAGTTGCGATGGTATGGAGGATCAGATGCGTCAGCTTGGCTGTGTCGTGGTTCAGTTTTGGAAACACCTTGTAGATCATAATGGCTGCCATACAGTGGATCGGGAGAAACCAACGTTTAATGTTGATATGCCAGAGATGGAACTAATGTATGATTTGTGTATTGCTGTTACCTTCACTGCCGAGGATAATGTAGCCAATCAGCATAAGAACAGGGTGAACCTGCAATAGACACACAAGAAAAGCACAAAATTACAGCAAATGACAAGTAACGACATAGGATAAGCTACAGCCTACATTGGTCATCAATCGATGCAGCGGTAGAAAAAAGGTGTAAGTTTTTAAGCTTGGTAACACTCTGCACAGTAGTGATCCAGGGCAGAGACAGACTAACATTTAATCTAGGTTCTTGTGCAAGACATGCCATGATCCAAGCGAAATAACAAATAAAGTGAATCCATGTAGCAGTAAAAAAAAAGCTTAATGCAAAACGCTGCACATTAGTGATCCAAGGCAGAGTCAGACATACAAGGAGACAGAGAAGAAAGTCGTAAACGTGATAACATATGTTTGTTCAAGCTGCATAGTTTCTTTGGGTCGTAGAGGCTGGGATCTTTGTTCCGTTATCTAAAAATTTATCCATAGAAGCCTTCAATTCCAGTGAGCATTCTCTTAGATCCATTCAAGGGTGAATGTAACACTCTACGTTCCATGCTGTTCGTTTCACTGAAATTTGTCTTATGCTTTGTTCGCTGAAAAGTATTGTTGAAGCAATGCAACAGAACAGGGTAGAACAAACGGAGAATCGTAAGCTTTGTCGAGAGTTTTAAGACCAGTCCCCATGTGGTGTTGTTTTTTCTTATGCTTTCAAAGTCTATGCGCCATTTTCCGTCTCATTTCCTATGTGTAAGAACATGAGGTGCGGAGCGGGTCAATGCCAATAGAGCGTCTAATACTCAATGGCATTTTGTGATTGCTCTCTTGTTGTAGCATATAGCCATGTACTATGTATGTTCATGAATTGGGCCCAAAGAGTACTTGCTTTCTTTTACCGCCAGATCAAATCTGTCATACAGTTCCCAAGAAATCAAACGCTCAAAGCTCACAAATCTGATGATTTCCATGTAAAACCCCAGATTCTGGGAACAGTGTCACGCACTACCGCTAAGAAGCGAACAGACGCTACGGTCCGATATTCTTATTTACAGCTAAAGCCGCACCGCTGACGTGGCTCCCAACAAGCAAGCAAGGAACAACTAAAGAGGGAACAAAGCTAAGCTAAATCCCGAAGGCGGTTGCAACTTGCAAACGAAAGGGGAGGGAACGGGGGTCCGGCGCTTACGTTGAAGATGAGGTTCTTGTTCTGCGCCTCGAGCGCGAGGCCGCCGCGGAAGTGGATGCACCACACCAGCACCAGCACCGCCGCCGCCGCGGCCAGCGCGTGCGCCGCGTACGTGAGCGGCGTCGCCTTCACGCCCAGCCCCATCTCGCTCTGCTTCTCCTCCTCCTCCGATCCGCTTCTGCCCCGGCCGTACGGTGGCAGCTCGTGCTCGCTACGAACAGCTCAGGCTGCGGGAGCCTGTACCTGGAGGAGAGACTAGAGAGCGTGAACTGAGAAGCTTGCGGAGTACGTACGGCCTCGACGCCTCGTCGTCGACTCGTCGTCGTTTATGAGGGAGAGGGACTGAGGTCTTAGAGGTAGAGAGCGAGAGAGAGGTGTGAGACTATCCGCACTCTAAAAGGAATATTTCATCATAATCATCACAAAATACACAGTTTTCTCGCATCCATCCATCATCTATATTATCCTTTATCCACTGTGAGGCCCACTTGTCACTTTATCTAAATATATCCATGTGACATCTTGTAATGAAGAATTTATTGTCACGAATTCAATGGTGTAATCGGAATTTAATTTGGTGTTTTGGTTTGTGAGTTATAATATTTTTTATATAAGAAAATGTTGGACACGCTTTCCTAGACGCACAGTCTCTTTCATGCGGCTGCTCCTCCGGTGCTCTGTCGCGCGCGGAACGGTACCACGTCATATTTAGATGATCCGGCTGGATTGCGGACGATTTACAGTACCCCACTCTTTTTACTCTATATCGGTACTCTATACGGGTATCTTATCCTTTACAGTGTCCCAGTGCGGACGGTCTCAGTTCTCTCCCCTCCTGCTTCGTGTTGTTTCGCTGTGGTTGGTTGGTTGGTGGCAGGGTTTTTTTTACCGACCGGTTTCTGGTAACCGCCGGCCTCCGGTAGCGGTAAACCGGCCCGGTTTACCGGTAACCGGTCGGTAACCGGCCGAATTCAAAATCAAATTCAAACCCTGCTTCGGTTCGGTTCGGGTCCGGTTTACCGGCCGGTTTGGAGCGGTAACCGGCCGGTTTGACCGGTTTACCGCTCGGTTTGAGTTTGAAATTTTTTTTTTCAAACTTCTATACGTATAAATAAATACTAAACGAACTCGAATTTGAAAAATTTTTACACCATTGGCTTCTATAAATCATGAACTATTTTTAGGAATTTTTTCATCATTTTTTGTTTTTTTTTTCAAATTTTAAATTTGAATTTGGGGGTCTTAACGGGCTGGGACCGGGATTTTTTTCCTTTTTTTTCAAACTTCTATACGTATAAATAAATACTAAACGAACTCAAATTTGAAAAATTTTTACACCATTGGCTTCTATAAATCATAAACTATTTTTAGGAATTTTTTCAGCATTTTTGTTTTCAAATTTTAAATTTGAATTTAGGGAATACCTAACCGGACCGGACCGGAACCGGACCGGTCCGGTTAGAGCGGTTACCACGGTAAACCGCGGTAAACCGACCGGGTTTTTTAACCCTGGTTGGTGGCGGGGCTGCTGAAACTAGAAGCTGCTGCTGGTGGTGCTGGCAAGGCCGGGAAGGCGTCCTTGTTCGTGGTTGGGTGGATCCGGAGAAGTGGAGATGGGGACTTGACCGTAAGGTTTACCCCCGACCCGTTCTCATCAAACACCCCTCTCGTAAGAAAGGAATCCTATGGCACGTCGCGTCGGTCAGCAAAGCCGTCAGGTGTTTTCTTTATTCTGCCGCCCACATTCTTTTTTTAGGCCTGGTTTAGATACCAAAGTTGGTATCCAAACTTTGCATAGTGAACATCACATTACACTGTAGCAATTTTGTTTTTATTTGGTAATAATTGTCCAAAAATTGATTAATTAGGTTTAAAATGTTCGTCTCGCAAAGTACAACAAAACTGTGTAATTAGTTTTTTATTTCATCTATATTTAGTACTTCATACATGTGCCGGCATTTTGATGTGATGGGAAATTTTTTTTTGCATAGTGAAATTTAGGGGTGAATTTGGGTACCTAAACAAGGCCTTAATCTCTGATCGCTTGTGCTACTTGATTTTTTTTTTTTTGAAATATTGTGCTACTTGATTTGGCTCAACCTTCCACATTGCCTGAAACCTGTGACTATGAGGTGCAGTCAGTCAAACCTGTCTGCACTGCGATTAGCGCCGTGGCATGTGGCATCTGAATCTTCCACAGACTATATGTTGAAATTTAGCTTAGGTCCTTTTTAGTTGCAAATTTTTTTGCAAAACGACACAGTAGTAAATTTCGTTATTATTTGGCAATTAGTGTCCAATCATGGTTTAATTAGGCTTAAAAGATTCGTCTCATCCATTTCGTCTAAACTTTGTAATTAGTTTTATTTTTTATCTATATTTAATACTTCATGCGTATGTCCAAAGATTCGATGTAACGGGGAATCTGAAAAATTTTGCAAAATTTGTTGAGAACTAAACAGGACTTTATATGACGTTTAGGCTGATTTGTCCTGAGGAAAAAATACTGTTCATTAGTAGGCTGTATACGAGGCCCATGTCAGGGAGGAGGGGGGACGGCGGGACGCCATTGTCTGTGGCAGCGAACGTGGGCAGGGCCCAGCCGTCCGAGAAAGACGCCGATGCAGGCCAACACGATCGGGGGACGGGGGGCCAGTTCAGTGTTAGGATAGGACGCGCACGAGATCCACGAGCTATCGACCCGTCTTGGCTCTCGATTGGAACGGCAGGTGAAAATCAGTGCACAAAAATCAATAGTTGCCGTACGTGAGTACTCCGTATGTCACCTAGACGCTAGACCATAGCCGGCCCAATAACAAGCCCGTGTTATGTCAAAAAGAGAGAAAAAAATTTTTTCTTAGTAACTGTCAAGTCAAATCTTTAGACGCATGCATAAAGCATTAATTATAGGTAAAAAAAATAATTAATTGTACAGTTTATCTGTAAATATCGAGACGAATCTTTTAAGTCTAGTTAGTCAATGGTTAGATAAATTTTGCCAAATAACAACGAAAAGTGGTACAGGAATTTTTCTCCAAAAATTTTCACAACTAAACGGGGCCCAAGTATGTTTTTTTAGGGAACATAACAAGTATGTTTTGAAGACAGGGATTTCATAGAAATAATGTAGATATGAATTAATTTAATTTCAAACACACGACTAGAGATGTTTTTTTATTCCAAACATGCCTTTATTGGGTGTGGAGCCTGGATTTAGGGTTGGGGTATTTTCACCAAAAACCGAATGGAATCGAACTCAACCAAATCGAAGTATCAGTTTTTTTTTTCGATCGGGCATCCTACCGCCCGGGCGTCCAGCGCGACATCTCTTCCCTTCCCAAACCGCCTCCCCCACATAATCATATTGGAACAGAATGGAATGGAATCCACCGCGCCCCTGTCCCCGTTCCCCTACCACGCCCTGTTCCCCACCGCTCCCCTGTCTCAAAAGCACGAAACACTTCAAGTGCAACATCGCAAAATATATGTGAACTGTGTAGTGCAACATCGGGATTAAATACTACAACAACACAAAACTATCTAGTGCAACACCAAAAACTATGAATTGCAACATCAAAAAATCATGTACTGCAATATTCAAAAAATATGTACTGCAACATCTCAAGCAGTCGTACTGCAATATCGCAAAATCAACCATGAAACATGAAAAAATGGAAACAACTTAATAATCACCTTTCAGTGCTGCAACATTTGAAAAAGGTAATTTCAACAATTAAAATCCCCCTAACATTAGAAATCCCTTTCTGCAACACATGGATTACCCTATTACAACATTCAAAAATCATCCGTTGCAACATAAAAAAACATATTGCAACACGGAGAAACAACAAAAAAAAACTTACAAAAACAGCAAAGGGGATAGGTTCGAGGTGCAGGCTGCTCCAGCCCCTGGTCTATCAGCTTCGAGCTCGCCGGAGGGAGGAGGGAATAGAACCCCAGAGCTCGCCGGAACCCTAGCCACCGCCGCGTTCCTCAGATCCAGAGAAGGAGGAGAAGGAGGAGAAGGGCTCAGATCTAGAGGAGAGAGAGGAGGAGGCCGGCTCAGATCCAAAGGAGGAACAACCTACCTCGTCGGAGCCGCCGCCGCCATAGAGTGGGGGAAGGGGGCGCTATGGAGGCCGCCGGACTCGAAGGAAGATGCACATAAAGGAGGGGTGGCTGGATCCATGGAGGGGAGGGAAGGAGGCTTACTTGAGCCGCCATGGAGTGGTGGTGGGGGGGGGAGCGGTCGCCATGGAGTGGGGAGAGAGGGGTCGCTGCCGCAGTGACGGAGAAAAAGCGGTGTGCAGTGGAGCTCGCAGCAGCGATGCAAAATGAGGACGACGTTGCTCTATTTTATTCATTGGGGAACTATGTATGTGGGCCGGCAGGCCCAGCTAGCGCGTCCGACGCGGGACGGACGACCGATAAGAATCACTATAGTTTTTCATTAAAAAAACTCATAGGACCTTGTTAATGGGAATAAACCGGATCCTCATCCTCAAAGCTAGCTAGGAGGTTCACCCAGGTGGTTTGGTTTATAAATACAACCCATTGGTCCTCTTTCTCCAGCTTTTCCACGAACACCTCTAACTAACTAATCACGTCACCGTAATCTAACCAGGTTCTCTGCTAATAATCGAAATCACATCACGGTAACCTAATAGCCGCTCGCCATGGACTATTGCTTGCAAGTCACTTGGTACCTTGGCATGGAGGCGATAACCAAGCAGTCCAATTTTATCTTCTCGCCTATGTCCCTCAGGGCTGGGCTCGTGCTGCTCGCCGTGGGCACGCAGGGCCCGACGTTGCGGCAGCTGCTCACGTTCCTGGGCTCCAAAAACACGCGCCACCTCGATGTGGCCATTGCGAGGCTCCTCACCAACGTGAGCACGTGGCCACAGCTCTCCTTTGCCGCCGGCATCTTCGTGGACCGCACGCTTTTCCTCTCGACGGAGTTCGTGTCCTCCGCCTTCTCTGCTCACCACGCCGTCGCAAGATCTGTCGATTTCAAGAATCAGCCTGCGGCGGCGACCGCTGAGGTGAACGCTTTCATCGAGCAGGCCACGCCGGGGCGCATACGGCATACGCAACCTCCTGTCCAATGGCGCGGTTCACGGCGACACCAAGGTCGTCCTCGCCAACGGCATGCACTTCAAGGCGACGTGGGCACGGAGGTTCGACCCGTCGGATACCGTTCGCGACAACTTCTACCGCCGCGACGGCAAGCCCGTGCCGGTGCCGTTCCTGTCGGACGCTGGCATGCAGTACGCCGAGAGCTTCGACGCCCCTGGCCTGGGGTTCAAGGTCCTCCAGTGCTTCTACAAGATGGTTGGGCGTGACGGCAGGCTGGACTCAAAGGCGCCCTGCTTCTGCATGCTCATGTTCCTGCCGCACAGGCGCGACGGGCTTCCCGACCTGCTGCGCCTGGCCGTCACTGAGCCGGATTTCGGCGCGAGCAGGTAGTCCGCCCGTGCAAGGTCCCCAAGTTCAAGTTCTCCTTCACGTTCGACGCGGTGAACGCGCTCTGCCAGCTCGGGCTGTCCGCGCCGTTCGCGGACGGTGCCGACCTGTCGCGGATGGTGTCGAACATGCCACCCGAGGGGCTCTACGTGTCGGCCGTGAGGCAGACGTGCGCCGTGGAGGTCGACGAGGAAGGTACGACAGCGGTTGCAGCGATGTACGCCGTTACGAGCCCGACTTACAGTCCACCGGAGAGACCCCCGCCGCCACCGATGAGGTTTTGTGGCGGACCATCCTTTCATGTTCGCGATCGTCGAGTACGAGAAGGCCGAGGTCTTGTTCCTAGGCCATGTCATGGACCCTTCCAAGGATGATTGAGATTAACTCGACGGCTGCTAGTTACTAGTTGGGCTCGGCCCTTTGGGCCTCCTTTTCCCCGTCTTTCTGGACTATCAATCGTTAATGGCCCGTCTTGTTATACCTTGAGACTTCTGCACTCTTCTTGGATTGTTATTATTACCAAACCAGAAGCGTTGCTCCGTTTTCCTCTCAAAAGAAAGCTCCTGACCGAAAACTGAGCAAACTCAGTTGGTTATTTTCTTTGCGGTGGAACCAGCCCACCCAGACTTAAGTCTTTGACTCGTGTGCTCGTATTTTTCTGGATTTATATTAGGATTTAACGATGTTGTGCTTTTAGTGGTAGGCAACGTTTCCGTCAACAGCGAGGTGTCTGTGGTGACTTCGTCAATCTTGAGATGTGCCGTCACAGTCTTTCGGAGATGCTTATAGGGGGTAGGATTTGCGTATGTGTATTCTTAGGGGTGAGTGTACGTGCGTGTTGAGCGTCTGAATCTGTACTTGTGTAATTTGCAAAAAAAAAGCTCCTGACCTTTTGAATTGCTCCCAATTTTTATAAAAAAAATTTGCCACCAAGCATAACACTGATTAAAAGGACATGTTTACATCTATTAGCGCTAATACTCCCTCCGTTCGGTATTGTATTGCATTGCTTGAGTGTTTGCATCTAGAGGCACTTGGTGATTGTGTTTCCTGCGGGATTCACTTGTTACTCTTGGTGGTTGCCACCACCTAGACGGTTTGGAGCAGCGAGGATAGTCGAGCGGAGGAAGGTGATTATCTCTGGCTCCGATCGTAGTGATTGTGAGGGGTTATTGAGGCTTCCCTATGGGAGATCATGAAATGCATCTCTAGTAGATTACTCATGACTTGTGTGATCCCCATCTTGTGTTTGTTGTGTGGCACCCGGTTGTGGGTTTGGCATGTGATGCCAATTAGTGTGTGAACCTCAAAGTAGGTAAATCGCTACAACAAGGACTAACTTACCGGCAAGCAAGTGAACCTCAGTAAAAAATCATTGTATCACACATTTACTTTCAAGGTGATTGGTCTTCGTTGATATTCATTCTTGTGATTGATTGACTCCATTGGTGATTGGCTCATTCCTCTACACGACGGTATAACAATCCATCCTTTCCGTGTATTTACATTTGTTAGTGTAGCTTAGCCCTTTAGTGTAGCTAGTTTTGAGGGCAAGTAAGAGTCAAGTTTAGTGGTTAGTGAGGCTCTTTAATTAATTTTTGAGAGCTCATTAACTTAGTTTAGTGACATAGCATTTGTGTGCTTAGTGATCATAGTCAGTATAAATGTGGCAGGTGGTTTGCTCTTTTAGTAGACTAGTACAACACTCGCTTCGCCATTTAATTATCTAACATATTTGCTAAGTGTTGTCGTAGAATTTTTCAATAGACTATTCAACCCCCTCTAACCATTAGGACCTTTCAGAGCTGTGTATCGTTCAACCGATACCTGGGTTAGAGTCGCTAGGTCATAGGGAAGCTGTTGGTGCCTCTACCGAGGCCGGAGACCTCACCGTTGGTGTTGTCCGCCGCGCCAGAGCGCCGCCGGGCCACCATGGCCATCACCGTGGTTGCTGTGGTGCGCTAGTGGGTCAACGAGTACCACTGGGGTGCGCGCGGAAGGGAGACGGTCACGCCGGAGTGGACTGCGTCACCGGAAACCTCGCCGCTGGCGAGAAATCGCCGACCAACGACCGGGAGCCTATGGTCAAGCGCGGGGTCCTGTGCAGGTTGACTTGGGCCCGCCTGTTAGTCTCAGGGGATGGCTGACCGTGGGTGAAAAACATTTTTTCTCAGTTTTTGATTTTAAGAAAATGATTAATCATGCTAATTCTAGTAAAATTCTTAACTTAATAATCTATGCTGATAAAATTATGAAAATTTTTGTGTAATCTTGTTATCATGTGCTCTACCTAGAAAAAATATGAAATGGGCATTTTAGTACTTTTGGTATGCTTATAAATTACCTCTTTTAATTAATAAATGCACCTTCCATGATTTTTATAGGTTAAAATAATAATCTGTTAATCATAAAACTTTTTGTGTAAATGTTATGTGCAATAACCTACCTCCACAAAAAATTTGGTACTGTTTTGATATTTTTATCCACTTAATTATGTGCTTTATTAATTAATTAATATATGCTAAATGATTAGGGTTAATCACCTCATGACTAAAGTGTGATTTTCGAGTTGATTGTGGACCTTGGAACACTAACACCTTGTTGTTCCTTGGCAATTACTTTACATGATTGTGCTCTCATTATCAACTTGTTAATAATAAATACTAATATTGCTTGGTGAGTAAGTAACCTAACTTAATTGTAAAGGAAAGTTCTACTCAAGTAGTTAATCTTGATTAGTCATCTTAATCATTGTGCACCTCTTATATTTAAGTTAGTATACCATCATTCTGAAGCATGCATCTTTAATTACGTATAGTGAATGAGAGTGGTGACCCGATAGTTGAGCAACCTTCTGAGGCGGGCTTTCACTTAGAAGGAGTTGGGTTGGAGAGTGGGGGTTTTCCTGACATAACTGACAACCTCGACACCGCAGGCAAGTCCCAAAGCATACAACCATTTCCTTGTGTTTTATAAAAGTTATTCACATAAATCTTATACTTGTTGCATTAAGTAAATTAGGAGTTGGGTGCATACCATCTGATGCATGACTACCTTGCTATTCTAATAGCATCCCTCGTTACCCTTTTGTAGTGTCGTAGGTTAGGTATGCTTAGCCTTGCTTAGTGGTAAGAGTCCGGTGATTATTTCATCATTCGTAATGGTTCTTTACTCGGGAATTGTCCTCAGAGGTTAAAATGAACATGCTTTAATTGGAGATCGGACGAGACATGGGTTATGTCTCTGGTGGTTAAGCTGACAGAGTTGCCTAGTCGTTCTTGTCCCGTTTATGTCGATTAAAGACCGATCATTGAAGGGCCGCTTGTGATCGTGACTTGTAGTACTGGCCACATACTTCGGTAAGCCTAATACCTTAGCTATACCATTATGTGAAAGGCTAACCACACACTGGGAGTGGAGAGATGACGAGAGTAGCCTATACACATCATGTGAATCCACCAGGAGCGGCGTAGGGAGGTGGAGTACTGTACTCTCGGGTCGCACGAATCCGTTCATGTTTTGGGGATCTGAGTGAAGATTGATATATGTGGGTTTGGGACCGGACCTAGGCCTACATATGTCGTGTGGTAAGGAAACCCCAGCTGGGCTAAATCGATTCGAATCGCCGCTGCTTCTCGGAGAAGAAGACTCGATCAACTGAACTGTATCGTAGTTAATAACTGGAACATTAGTACTATGATCACGAGATGGAATGATTAAGAGTGAATCATTTAGAATAGGTGCAAACTAGATTCCTCTTATGTAACTTGAGCTAAAATATTAAAAGTAAGGATCAATCATTAGTAAGCTCCTCTGCAAAGTTAATCTTGATTCTTGCTACAGACTTACCATGATTCCCGTAAGCCTGCATACCCTTGGTTTCCTTTTCGTCCGTGAAGTCTTGTTAAGTACCTTTGTACTCAGGATTTTTTAAACCCTTGTTGCAGGTGAGCCTCTTGAGTAGCTAGGCTTTTGCCCCCTACTGCATGACAGTTCAGGAGGAGGAGTCCTAGCAGTAGTAGTTGTCGTGCATCCTTGGGCAGGGTGACTCTCTTTTGTGATGTATTATGAGTGGTACCCGTTTTGCTACCACACTGCCTTGATGGCCAAAACTTATGGTTTGTAATAACTTAAAGAATGGTTTGTAAAACTTATGATTTGTAATAACTTAAAGAAGGGTGACAGGATACCTACCTCTCGAAGATCCACGGATAAAATCCAACTTCTCACGGTCCAATTGCTCGATTAAAGAGCAACGACAGAAGTGTCTAAATGAAAAACCCGAAGAGAAGGAGTAAGAAAACGAGAATGACTCGGGGAGGAAGAGGGGGGCAGGTTAAAATATGGGTGCTTGGCGCCAGGGACCATGGCTCCAAGGCTTGGCGCCAAGATCCATGGCGCCAAGCCTTGGCGCCATGATCCATGGCGCCAAGCTATGCCACGTAGACTCACGCGTGGCCACGTCGGATGGATCTTGGCGCCATGTTTCCTGGCGCCATGCCGTTATA
This sequence comes from Saccharum hybrid cultivar R570, assembly GCA_038087645.1. Classification (NCBI taxonomy): domain Eukaryota; kingdom Viridiplantae; phylum Streptophyta; class Magnoliopsida; order Poales; family Poaceae; genus Saccharum; species Saccharum hybrid cultivar. The sequence continues at coordinate 199,559 of JAQSUU010000837.1, forward strand.
GCTTGGCGCCATTGTCGATGGCGCCAAGCTGAGGGTCCATTTTTTGAAATCTTTCTGTCAGGGGCCTATTTGAGAGAATCTTTTAAAAAAAAGGGCCAAAAAACAAAAAAAAAAGACGGAATCTCTGATCGCTTGTGCTACTTGATTTTTTTTTGAAATATTGTGCTACTTGATTTGGCTCAACCTTCCACATTGCCTGAAACCTGTGACTATGAGGTGCAGTCAGTCAAACCTGTCTGCACTGCGATTAGCGCCGTGGCATGTGGCATCTGAATCTTCCACAGACTATATGTTGAAATTTAGCTTAGGTCCTTTTTAGTTGCAAATTTTTTTTGCAAAACGACACGGTAGCAAATTTCGTTATTATTTGGCAATTAGTGTCCAATCATGGTTTAATTAGGCTTAAAAGATTCGTCTCATCCATTTCGTCTAAACTTTGTAATTAGTTTTATTTTTTATCTATATTTAATGCTTCATGCGTGTGTCCAAAGATTCGATGTAACGGGGAATCTGAAAAATTTTGCAAAATTTGTTGAGAACTAAACAGGACTTTATATGACGTTTAAGCTGATTTGTCCTGAGGAAAAAATACTGTTCATTAGTAGGCTGTATACGAGGCCCATGTCAGGGAGGAGGGGGGACGGCGGGACGCCATTGTCTGTGGCAGCGAACGTGGGCAGGGCCCAGCCGTCCGAGAAAGACGCCGATGCAGGCCAACACGATCGGGGGACGGGGGGCCAGTTCAGTGTTAGGATAGGACGCGCACGAGATCCACGAGCTATCGACCCGTCTTGGCTCTCGATTGGAACGGCAGGTGAAAATCAGTGCACAAAAATCAATAGTTGCCGTACGTGAGTACTCCGTACGTCACCTAGACGCTAGACCATAGCCGGCCCAATAACAAGCCCGTGTTATGTCAAAAAGAGACAAAAATTTTTTCTTAGTAACTGTCACGTCAAATCTTGGAACGCATGCATAAAGCATTAATTATAGGTAAAAAAATAACTAATTGTACAGTTTATCTGTAAATATCGAGACGAATCTTTTAAGTCTAGTTAGTCCATGGTTAGATAAATTTTGCCAAATAACAACGAAAAGTGGTACAGGAATTTTTCTCCAAAAATTTTCACAACTAAACGGGGCCCAAGTATGTTTTTTAGGAACATAACAAGTATGTTTTGAAGACAGGGATTTCGTAGAAATAATGTAGACATGATTTAATTTAATTTCAAACACACGACTAGAGATGTTTTTTTATTCCAAACATGCCTTTATTGGGTGTGGAGCCTGGATTTAGGGTTGGGGTATTTTCACCAAAAACCGAATGGAATCGAACTCAACCAAACCGAATGGCCGCGTGCTGAGTCTGCTGACCTGAAGGTCGCGTACGTGGGTGGAGCTTCCACTAACTTCCGTTCTCTCCTGCTGATTTGCTTCATTGAACGTCACCGCGATTTTTATCCATGCACGTTAACAAAACTAGTCTCGTATCGCTTCTGGTTAGCTGCGCAGCTGCGCCTGCACTCTGCAGCTGTTCATTCGCTGCCTTGCTTCTCCGGGTCGTTGTGTTAGGAAGTGTACAGCCACCAGACTCAACCAACCTCACCTGACCTTGGATAGGGATTAGGGACGAAGCTAACCGGGCAGAGAACTCGTCTACTTCCTCTGTTCCGATCACTGTGTAATTCTAGATTTAGGACTGGTATAAACAATTATAAAGTCTGACCAAATCTATAGAAAATAATATCAACATTTATGTTTTTAAATAGGTCTACTATAAAAATATGTTTGGATATTTTTTTAAAGAAAAAGGTTTCCGCGTGAACGTGTCAATGACGGCGGCTCGGACCTGCCAACTGCCACATGCTGTTTTAAAACGGACTATCAAATTCTGGGATTCGTGAGAAAATATTCAATATCATACTGCATTTTTGGCTATCTATATATTCAGTGTAAACTACATCTCTAATGGAATTGTAAAAACCACCTAAAAATTATACTTCAATTTAAAACAACACATATCCACAATGCATACGCATATATAGATGTACGTTGTCACAAATTTTTAGAACTTATGATCTAAATTCATGTGAATAAAAAAAATCAGGCGTTGTCTCATAGTACATAAAATTTGATATTTCCATATGATTTTTTATGAAATAATTTTTCTCAATTCTATGGCCATGTATATATATAGAAACATTTTGTGCGTGCATAGTTTCAAATTGTTTATGTTTTTTATAAACTAGTAAAGGTGCACGTGCGACACACACGTGCTTATATTTGTGATACTTGACATTTTAATATTATTTGTAAAAAATATTATAGGATACAAAAAGTAGCCATGATTTTGTCTCTTCCCCGTCTAAACGGTGGGGACATGTAAAGTGTCTATGTCAATAATAGACTAATGGTGGTATGAAAATTGACATGGTTTATTTGTGATAGATGATGTTATATTATAGAAAAAGAAAATATAATTTTGAAGTTGTATGATGCGTCACAATATTTAGAATTATATAGCACATGTGATGGAAAAGCAGAGCATGATCATATATCAACATCTATATTTAAAATCCCCTAGTGCTCTCCCTAAGGAATATAATGTTTTGCTGTCCTAGATTGAATGGATGAATTTTTTCCGACATGACGAACTAATGTAGCCCTCCCTAAACCCTAAACCCTGAATAATATGCACTGATCTTCATAATCATATATATTGGGATAAAAAGGGAACATTGTCGGAGGTAAAACGAACCTGCAGCCAACAAAGAAGAGGTATCAATGACAACGATGCACTCACCGTTCTGAAATGTGAGCCCATCGAAAAGTTACAAGTTGGTAACAATGTCAACATATGTAAAGTTTTTTTTTTAAAAAAAAAGATTTGTTTTTATCTAGCGTTGGCACGATGCATAGCCCAAATGAACAAACCAAACTCTACCTAAATATATCCTTAATGGAATAGCTCATCCAGGTGAAATAGAAATAGAGTTGTTGTCTAAGCGATCAGATATTGTCTAGTGATGCAATTTTGGACACATCATGAACAATCCCTTGAGGCATTGTACTCTTCCCTTGAACATTTGTTATGGTAGCTTCATTGTGCACTTTATAAAGAGAAACCCAAGCATCACATGGCTTCACGTAGGTAAAATTACCTGTCAAAAGCAATGCATGCTAGAAATACTTATTTCAAACTGAAAGAGTTATTATCACAATGGCTTCCGCCAAAAGAAACAAGCACTTCATATGATGATGTTTTTTCTAAGATGAAGATTTTTATATTTCTTTGCTAATTACTCACCTAGTTATATTATGTGGCCCAATTATTCAGGTAATTGCTTCTCTCTGCTGAAACCTCTTGGTTGGAAGCCCCCTGTGCGAAGGCCGTTCTTTCTTAAGTTCAATGAGAAGAATAATTTCAAGTATATATCAACAATGGAGATTTTCTCGTATATATCAACAATGGAGAGTTTCTCGTGAATATATATTAAGAAAAAATAGACCAATATTGATTTTTTTAATTTTTTTCAATTCAAGTGTTCAAATGCAATGCGTTTGTTTCCTGACCTCCTTGTTGTGCACAATAGCCCCTCCAATTCAATCCTCGCCTCCTAATCCATCGTGTCAGTCTGAAAGAACTGGGTTAATCACTGAACTCCAGATTCATCATGGCTCAAGAAAAAGAAACTCACCTTATGCAAATAGCGCTAATCCCAGTGCCGCTTCATTTCCACCTCTCCCATCTCCACCAAATGCTCGCTGAGTAGTCTCAGTTTGTGGCTCAAATGCATCTGAAGCCTTGCAGGAAGTAGTTCGTGTCTCCTTAATGGAGTGTGTTTTTGAGGGTAAAGCCCACGTGCTTACCTTGGTGACGTCGTAACAACGTCGAACAGTTCACTGGCAGGCCGCGGCCAGGCATCCTAACCTGACAAACGGACCCGGCCGGAAAACTTTTAATTCTTTACGCGTGTTTATACGTGTGGTTCCTCGGATTGCTATTTTTTTCTCACCAAAAAATTACCCAACCCACACCCTAGGAACGTCGGTCTCCTCAATTGTTTTTTCCAAAAAAAATGTACCCGCCTATACAGAACGTCAGTCTCTCTTGTTTTTTTCAAAACGAACCCGCCTATACCTGTTCCTGACCCGCCCGTGTACCCGCATCGCCCCCCTCCCATCAATCACACAGGCCGCATCGGGTTTTTAGGGTTTTTCCCTGCCCCGCTTGACAGTTGACACATAAAAAACGTAGGCCCGTGCGCGATTGCCGCTGCTTGGCCCCGCGTAACTCGCGATTCCACCTGGCGACTTCTCAACGCTGCATGCTCAGGCCTTTGATACGACGGCTCCAATACGGTTCCAATCGACGCCGCAGTCGGGACGAGGGGCGTCGTGCTCGCCGACGACGGTTGATGACTGAAATTCTCCTTAGCTTCCCTCGCCACCCACGCGCACATCGACGGGCTGCTACACACGATCGGCCTCAGGTACGTCGTGCCGGAGGTACCAGTTAAAACAAAACCTCGATCGATCAGCAGCAGAAGGAAAACGAACAGCTATCTCGATCGTCATTCATCAAGCTATTGTAGCTATTATTATTATTGTTTGCTGATGAGAACGAGACATCATCAGCTTGTTCCTGTTAGTTGTAGATACAGTGGATAAAATACGAAGATCGTCTGTGTGGTGACAGGCACCCCGATGGGTTTCTTGTGGGCGCCGAAATTGAGCTAGCGGCTGAGATCGATGGCAGCAATAGTGCACGTTACGTTGAGATGTCATGAGCGCGACCCGGCCTGTTGTATCGCCATCCGCAGACCGATCGATCTGACTGTTCGTTGGATTGCTTTGCCCCGGAGAGTGAAAGCGAGAGGGAGATGAAGATGATGATCAGATGAATGGGACACGTACGACACACAGACTGATGAGCAACGACGACGGCTTCCAAAGTTTGAGCTTGGGCGCGTGAATAAGCTGGCGATGATGATCATGCAGACGTTTCGGTCACGGTCAGGCGGCAAACTTTGGGCGTGTGAATGGTGGTGAATGTTGGACAGGTGATGATTTGATGATGAAGCCCTGACGGCAGATGGGAAGCCTTCAATTCCCTGTGGCGTGCCGGCCTCGATCTCGCTGGTCAGCGGCGAGAAGACCGACGTTCCTAGGGTGTGGGTTAGGTAATTTTTTTGGTGAGAAAAAAATAGCAATCCGAGAAACCACACGTATAAACACGCGTAAAGAATTAAAATTTTCAGGCCGGGTCCGTTTGTCAGGTTAGGACAGGGGATTAGATGCGTTGAATCTACGATCTAAGGTTTAAAACATAGGGTGGGTAGGAATTTTCAGGTAATCTGTATTTTTCAATTCCTTCGCTCTTTTACAGTATAGATTATATTACGGGAGTACGTTTTTGTATGGTTTTTTACGAAGCCTAGTTTGGACTGAATATTTTTCCGGGATTCACCGGACTGACGATTACCACGTCTAGCCACTCCCTGCCTCTCTGGTGTTGTTTTCATTCCGCCCATGCTGGTCAGTGGTGAACGTACGGGTTGGGCTTGGGCCCACAACGCAAAGCGCGAAAAGAAGTCTAACTGTATATGCTTTGCGTCGATATGTAGGGAGCACGGTGGATCAGCTCATTGGCTCGTTGCAGGGTTCGACAAAAATCAAAGCAGCCTCCCCTCTATCTTTCTTCCTCCAGGATATGGCGCCGCAGGTATGGTTCCAGTTCGTTGCAGAGGTCGTGGAATGCTTCTCTGCCTCAGGCTGTTCCCGGATAGAGTTCTAATTAACTCCTGGGCTTCTTCCCATGCCAGCAGAAGGTGGTCTTGAAGATCTCCGCCATGAGCGATGAGAAGGTGAAGCAGAAGGCAATGGAAACTGTTGCAGATATCTACGGTAGGTTTTGATTTTAACGCTTCCACCGTCACAGTGTCGCCTCACACTTCTATCGCCCTTCTTCAGTTCTCTTTTCAGCTTCTTCAGTTCGGTTTCGGTTATTCTTTTATCCTGCCTCGGTAAAGCGAGTCATTATTGGTTTCTCTGTTATGAAATTGAACTCTCCTGCTATATACGTACTATGAGCATATGTTATTTTCTTTCTTTTCTTCATTCATATGTATAATCTTAACAATCAGGAATCAATTCGATAGCCGCTGATCACAAAGATCAGAAGATGACTGTAATCGGTGAAATGGACACCGTCCTCATCGCCAAGAAGTTGAAGAAGTTCGGAAAGATCGACGTCGTCTCGGTCGGCCCAGCTAAGGAAGAGAAGAAGGACGAGAAGAAAGAGGGCAAGAAGTGACCAGTCTTTGCTACCTCAGCATCGTCACCTCATCTATCTGGTTCTCCTTTCAGGACGACACACAGTGATTTGGTTACGATTTTGCTTCCTAGCTAGCTTAGCAGCGTGTACCTTAGAACAAGCCTGGTTTATACCATACGGTAATCTAGCCTCTCATCTGGTTATCTGCACATGTACGGTTATAGCAGTTATAAATCAGATCCATTTCTTATAGAGATATAGAATTAATTTTTTTATGCTACTCTTGACTCTTGATTATTATTACTAGTACCTCGAACATGATATGGACTAACAGTTTTTAAGAGAAACAAAATGTTTTAACAATAAGAGATATAAGTATCAAAATTCTTGGACGAAATTAGGTCATATAGCTATCAAAATCCGTGGACGAAATTAGGGCATATAGCTATTTAATTAAAACTGGAGGAAGGATGCCATGTGGGCTGTTAATTAGTTGGTACAATATAAACAAACATTTTAGCCCACAATGCAGTGTGTCAGATGTCATGTTTTCTCTATCAGAATATGGTCTAGCTGCAGTTTTTTTTATTTTAAAAAACTTCAGAGTGCTACTTAGGGAGTGTTTGGGACTGCTTCGCTCCTGTTTTTCCAGCTCCGCGTTATCAAAGACCTCCCAGCTCCAGGAAGTCTGCTCCACAAAAAAGGTGGAGCTAAAGGCCAACTCCACGTTTTTTTCTAGAGCACCTCAAGGGGTACTCCAGTTTTTGGAGTATTGTATTCTCACATGGAGTTGTGGGATAATTACCCACCTTGCCACTCATTTATCACGGATTACTTCCCCTAACCTATACGGCAGCACTCCATGCTAGGCCAAACTCGGTTAAACGTCCCCGATGTGTCTTGACCAGCCAGCCAACTGGACCCGATAGAGTACTCAGCAATCGGCACAGGCCGCATCTGTACTGAGCCTCAACAAGAACAGGCCAACATGTATCTACCCAACTACGAATGAAAAAGGAATGAGAAAATAGGGGAAAAAATCTAGTAAATGGATCTCAAACCAGATCATCCTCTGGGGTACTGTGAGGACTCCTCACCATCTCAAGCATACTGACCACCTCAGCCATGTCCGGTCCATGAGAAGACACCTGAGATGCACAAACCAGCCCTAGCTTGATGATCAGTGTGGCCTCCTCCATTGAGAATTCACCTGACAATTATTTGTATTTGAATTATGGCCTCTGCTAATATTCTATCATTTGTTTTCTATTTTTCTCAGAAAATATCAAGTGCAATTTCAATCAGGGGCATAATTGACCATTTGCATGGAAACAACCCATTTCTAGAGCTGGAGCAGAGTTGTGTCAAACAGTACCAACTGCTCCACAAACTCCACGGTGGAGCTATTTCATGATAGAGTTCGTGAAGCAGAGCTGGAAAAACGGGAGCGGAGCAGTTCCAAACACCCCCTTCAAAACACATAGCTGTTGTGAAACACGTTGCCATCGGCAAGTGGTAACGATCCAAACAAGACTGCAAAAGTCTCAACGTATATTACAGGACGGACCATTAACGATTAACCAGTGCAGAAAAACGGTAAAAAAGCCCGAAGGCCCGAGCCCAACTAGCCATCATTCCATATGAGGCCGGCCCCCAGCCCTAAACCATACAAGACTGCGCCGCCTCCGAGTCAATCTCAATTCAATCCTGCTTGGAAGGATCCATAACGTGGCCTAGGAACAAGAGCTCGGCCTTGTCGTACTCGACGATCGCGAACATGAACGGATGGTCGGCCACAAAGCTCATCGGCGGCGGCGGCGGCGGTGACCAGCAGGGACCAGTTGGGCTCAAAAAGGAGTACGTCGCTGCAACGGCTGTCGTGCCTTCCTCGTCGACATCCACGGCGCACGTCTGCCTCATGGCGGACACGTAGAGCCCCTCGGGTGGCATGTTCGACACCATCCCCGACAGGTCTGCAGCGTACGTGAACGGCTCGGACAGCCCGAGCTGCCGGAGCGCGTTCACTGCGTCGAACGCGAAGGAGAACTTTTTTTTTTGAAAGATCAGGCTATCCGACATTTTTTTTTTGAAACTAAAACGGGGGGAGAGCTTCCCCACCTTCTTCATTCCAAAACGAAAATCACACCAGTTGCCTGGAGTGAGTTACAGCTGTAGAATTACAGTTGAGTAGGAAAATACGCCAGCCATCAAGGCTGTTTACAAGTTCAGGGGCAAGGCGCTTCCGCCAGGTTACAAGGTCATCACAGACCCGAGACAACACTGCTCTATGGTGAGAGACATCGTTCCGGAAGACTTCACCATTTCTGCTATCCCACAGCCTCCAGAGTATGGTCAGAAGAACGAAATGCCAAACCGAAGCATCTAGGCCTTGGGGGATGATGGCGTCCCAGATATCATCATCGGACAGTACGGCGACATGGTTGAGCGCAGTCACACTCCATAGCTGCAAGCTACTTGGACACCTGAAGAAGACATTATTATATTAATAAGCAAGAAAAAGAGTTGCAAACACATGCGTGAGAGGCGCTAACCCACACGGCGGACTGCCGTATGGGAACTTGAACTTGGGGACCTTGCATGGGCAGACTTCCTGCTCGCTCCGGGGCGCGCACCGCATGACGAAATCCGGCTCGGTGACTGCCAGGCGCAGCAGGTCGAGGAGACCGTCGTCCCTGTGCGGCAGGAATATGAGCATGCAGAAGCAGGGCGCCCTGGAGTCCAGCCTGCCGTCACGCCCCACCATCTTGTAGAAGCACTGGAGGACCTTGAACTCCAGGCCAGGGGCGTCGAAGCTCTCGGCGTACTGCATGCCAGCGTTCGACAGGAACGGCACCCACACGGGCTCGCCGTCACCGCGGTAGAAGTAGTGGTGAACAGTGTCCGATGGGTCGAACCTCCGTGCCCACGTTGCCTTGAAGTGCATGCCGTTGGCGAGGACGATCTCGGTCCCGACGTCGACCGCGCCATCGGACAGGAGGTTGCGTATGCGCCCCGCCGTGGCCTGGTCGACGAAAGCGTTCATCTCAGCGGTCGCCGCAGCAGGCTGATTCTTGAAATCGACAGATCTTGCGACGGCCTGGTGAGCAGAGGCGGCGGAGGACACGAACTCCGGCTTGAGAAAGAGCGTGCGCGCGGTCCACGAAGATGCCGGCGGCGAAGGAGAGTTGTGGCCACGTGCTCACGTTGGTGAGGAGCCTCGCAATGGCCACGTCGAGGTGGTGCGTGTTTTCGGAGCCCAGGAACGTGAGCAGCTGGCGCAGCGTCGGGCCGTGCGTGCCCACGGCAAGCAGCGCGAGCCCAGCCCTGAGGGACATAGGCGAGAAGATGAAATTGGACTGCTCCGTTATCGCCTCCATGCCAGCGTACCAAGCGACTTGCAAGCAACAGTCCATGGCGAGCGGTTATTAGATTAACGTGAAGTTGATTTCGATTGTTAGCAGAGAGAAGCTAATTAGATTACGGTGATGTGATTATTTAAAGGTTCTGTGCTGTTGTGCGTAATGCGGAGCAAATTACTTGTGGAGGTGTTTGTGGAAGGGGAAAGGCAGGGGAAAAAGGACCCATCAGGTTGTATTTATAGACCGAAGCCCTCGCATAGTCGCATCCGCTTCGAATTCGAACTTAAGCCACACGCCTGATGTCATGGGTTCAATTCGAAGTTTCAAACAGAACACAGTTGCACTCTTCTGAATGCTCAGCGACGCCCTCGGCCCTCCCCTCTAGCTGACCGAAATTGGGGCGTAGCCCCGCGGTTCCTCGACGTGCGCCGGCGTGACTGCGCCGGCGACGACGGAGGCGCCGAACAGCACGACGACGAGCGCTGTGAAGTTGACCAGGAACGCCTCGGCGCCGTACTTGTCGAGCCCCCCGCTCTCCAGGAAGGTGAGCTTCTCCAGGAACCCAAGCTCCGCGGTCGCCAGCGCCAGAACGTAGACGAAGAGCCCGAACAGCACGTGCCACAGCAGCGCGCTGCGCCTCACGCTCGGCGCCGCGCCGGGGAAGAAGAAGGTCACGAACCCGAACACCCACTGCGAGCAACATCATCGACAGACAGGACAATCAGCAGATCAGCTAATCCACCTGCACGGCTGCAAGAACAGGTGCAAGATTCTTGCGAAATTCGTGCGACGCCGGCGTGTAATGCGTCACCTGAATGGCGTACAGAGAGATGGTTCCGATCCCGAGCCAGGAGTGCAGGCTGTAGAGGTTGGCGATGCCGCTGTCGTTGTGGAACTTGAACGCGCAGTAGAATGCCGAAGGCGCCGAGTACAGTCGCAATGGCTTGGAGGATGAGATGCGTCAGCTTGGCTGTGTCGTGGTTCAGTTTTGGGAACACCTTGTAGATCATAATGGCTGCCATACAGTGGATGGGGAGAAGCCAATGTTAACGTTGATATGCCAGAGATGATGGAACTAAAGTTAGTATGATTATGTATTGCTGTTACCTTCACTGCCGAGGACAACGTAGCCAATCAGCATAAGAACAGGGTGAACCTGCAGTAGACACAAGAAAACCACAAACGTTACAGCACTTGATACTTCCTCCATCCCAAATTATAAGACGTTTAACTTTTTTACCCCAAGTTTGATTACTCGTCTTATTCAAAAAATTTGTGCAAACATAGTCAAATTTAAGTCATCCTTGAACAACTTTTATTACTAAAGCAAGCCACGATAAAAGAAGTAATATTTTGCAAATTTTTTTGAATAAAACGAGTGATCAAACTTGGTGTCAAAAAGGTCAAACGTCTTATAATTTGGTATGGACCTAGTAGGTTACAACATAGGATAAGCTGCATGGTCACAGAATCGATGCATCGGTAGAAAAAATGTCAGTTTGTAAGCTCGGTGTAAAACACTCTGCACTCTCTCTCTCAAAAAAAAAAACACTCTGCACATTAGTGATCAAGGACAGAGACAGATATTTTACCTAGGTTCATGTGGAAGACATGGAATGATCCAAGAGAAGATAAGCTACATTTGTAAGTGAATCCATGTAGCAGTAAAAAAAGATCAATGTAAAACACTGCACATTAGTGATCAATGTAAAACACATGCAAAGAGACAGAGAAGAAAATATTAACTGTGACAACATATGTGCGGTTTCCTCAAAAAAGAAAAAAACATATGTGCGTTCGAGAGTAAGTTATCCATAGAAGTTCCCGACTGCCGATTCCAGTGAGCTTTCGCTTGGAGCATTCGATTCAAACGGTGAACGGTGTTTCGTTGCAAACTAACAGTCTGCATTATTTCCACCTAAACTGCAAAGCAATGTTCCGAAGCAGGGTACAACAAACGGGGAATCGTTAGCTTTGTTGAAAGTTTAAGACCAGTTCCCATGTGGTGTTGCTTTTTTTTATGCCCTCAAAGTCTCTGCGCGGTTTCCTTCTCATTTCCTATGTGTACGAACATGAGGTACGGGGCGGGTCATTGGGTCAACGCCAAGAGAGCGTCTAATATTCAATGGCATTTTGTGATTGCTCTCCTGTTGTAGGATTTATTAACCATCTAATATATGGCTGTGTTTAGATAAAAAACTTTTCCAAAAAGTGCTATCACATCGAATGTTTGACACATGCATGGAGCATTAAATACAAATAAAAAATAACTAATTTCACAGTTAGATGAAAAATTGCGAGACGAATCTTTCAAACCAAAACAGTCCATGATTGGACACTATTTGTCAAATAAAATTAAAACATGCTACAGTACATTTTTTAAATGCTTTTTACCCTAACTAAACACACCCTATGTTGATGAATTGGGCCCAAAGAGTACTTACTTTCTTCTACCGCCAGATCATATCTGTCATACAGACATACGGTCCCAAGAAATCAAACGCTCGAAGCTCACAAAGCTCACGATTTCCTTGTAAAATCCCAGATTCTGGGAGCAGTCTGACGGACTACCGCTGAGAAGCGAACATACGCTACGGTCCGATATTCTTCTTTGCTGCTAAAGCCGCACCGCTGACGTGGCTCGCAACAAGCAAGTACTCAATAAGGACCAACTACAGAGACGGAACAAATAAGCTAAGCCAAATCCCGAAGGCGGTTGCAACTTGCAAACGAAAGGGGAGGGAACGGGGTCCGGAGCGTCTCCGTTCGTTCCCCAATACAACAACTTCCTCGGTTCGCGATTTTTTTTCTTTAGCTGCTGTAGCACTTTTATTTGTATTTGACAATTAGTGTCCAATCATGACTTAGGCTCAAAAGATTCGTCTCGCGATTTTCTACCAAACTGTGTAATTAGTTTTTTCTATCTACATTTAATGTTTTATGCATATGTCAAACATTCGATGTGATAGATGAACTAGAAAATTTTTTGGTAACTAAATAAGGCCATATTGTTAAGGGGGCTACCTAGGCCACGTTTAGATTGTAAAAAATTTCAACCCGATGAATAGTACCACTTTCGTCTTATTTGGCAAATATTATCCAATCGTGGACCAACTAGGCTCAAAAGATTCATCTCGTGATTTCCAACTAAACTGTGTAATTAGTTATTTTTTACCTACATTTACTACTTCATGCATGGGTCTAAAGATTGATGTGATGGAGAGAGTGAAAAAATTTCAACTTTTGGGATGCATCTAAACAAGGTCCTAATACCTCTTTTTTGATTATTAAGGGAGATGCTGGAGTAGAAAAGGTGAGTCATCTCCCCTGACATGCCAGGTTTACAGGGATAGTGCCCAAAGTCTATTTTAAATTTCAAGAGAGACATTCACCAAGCCAATCAGTTTTGCACAAAAGACGTCCCAAGTTCAGCAATCATATATATAAGAAATACGTTTTTTTTGTTGTTCTCAGCCGACATTTAATTTATTATTGTCTAGCTATAAGAAAAATTGTAAATTATCTCATGTGAGTTGTTTTTTTAATTGTACTACTTAATTGTGTAAGATTTGTTGCCTAAGAATTTTAAAAATTAGGCATCTTAAATGTAGCAATTATCTTATATTTTTTTCGATCAAGGGATGCTCCCCATTTCCATTGCATAAGCCCGGAAATACATCAGAGTTTGAGACATGTTTCAGGCATAAAAGGAAACAGACAGATAAAGCAGAAAACTAGCACAGACAGTTTTCAAACTAACGCCAGAAACGTAGTTCAGCAACACGCTAGCTAGATTGCCAAAAGGACAGTTTTCAGCATGCTTGAAACAGCCAACATGTGAAGCCTTTACATCATTCCAGGGCTTGAGCATCTTCATCATCGTCGTCACCATCTTGTATCATGCGATTCTGGCTATCAGCTGGACGATTCTCGGATAACAATTGCACCGCGATCTTGAACATTGTTTCCACGCCCTGGATCAGCGCTTCCTTGTCCACCTCTTTCTGTAGACCTTCCCAGAATTTGATAAGCGCACAAGCATGACAAACAATTTCAATAGGATTGCGAAGTTTTTTTTCCGCCAAAGCAAATCTTGTTCCTCATTTTCCAGATGGCCCAGCAAACGGCCGCAATGCCCACTGCATGAAATTGCTTCCCATTGGGAATCTATTTTTCGCACCAGTTCCAACTCTGTTGGAAAGAAGAGGGGATATTATTTGCTCCAAAGCAGGTGGCAATTGTGGCCTAGGCACAGGATACTTAAAAAGAAGATGTGTCACAGTTTCAGGTTGCTGGTAAAAATAACATCAAGGGTCTCCCTTCCAGTTTCTTTTGATTATGTTATCTTTTGTTAAAATAGCCTTTTTTGCAACTAACCACATAAAAATTTTAATCTTGGCCGGTATCTTCCATTTCCAGATTTCCTTGAATGAAGAACCGCCATCAGAACTGGTTAGTGCGTTATAAGTCGATTAAACTGAGAAGTTTGCCCTACTTTCCAGCTTCCAAGATGCAATATCATGACCATCATCAAGCTGGAATTTAGATGCATCACTTAGAATTTTACCCCATTCATATCTTAGCTCAGCTGTTAACCATCTTGAAAAGGTGATTGTGCTCGATTTATTAAGCCACTGGTGCACCAAAGTGTCTTGTTGCTCACACAACTTAAAGAGGACAGGGAACAAGGTACACAGTGGCTCATCATAAAGCCATATGTCTTTCTAGACAGAAGTCGATTTGCCATTCTTAATATTCATCTTGCCAAAGACCTGATTCATTTTTATATATTTATGCTTTACAATATCTTGCCAAAGATCTGATTCTTTTTTCAAGTCTCCACCACTATTTATAGAGAAGGCTTAGATTCATTTTTCTCACATCTTTAATCCCGAGGCCCCCTTTCTTCTTGCTTTTACATACTTTGATCCACTTAACCAGATGATACTTCCTCCTGGTATGGCCTCCTTGCCAAAGAAGGTTCTGCTCACTTTGTCCATTTCCTTAATCACAGTTTTGGGCAAAATATAAATTGACATGTGATAGATTGGGGCACAGTTCAAGCTGGATGTAATTAAGGTTGATCTACCAACAATAGACATGGAAGAACCCTACAATTATCCAGCCTTTTAGCATTTTTCTCAAGAAGGGGTAGCCAATTAGCAACATGAAGTCCACTTGGGCTCATAGGTACACCAAGGTACTTGACAGGAAAATATCCAATTTGCCAATTAAATGTTTCAGCATAAGCCTGAACCACATTCTCTAAATCATTAATCACAACAATTTCTCTTTTACTAAAATTAATCTTTAAGCCAGCCATCATTTCATAAAGATACAAAAGCAGTTTCATGTTTCGTGCTTTCTCTAAGTCATGCTTTAGGCAAATGATTGTATCATTGGCGTATTGAAGAATGGCAATTCCATGAGGTATAATATGATCAACAAGACCCACAATCAAAACATTGTTTTGTGCTTGATTTACCATTCTTGTTAGACAGTCTGCTACAAAGTTAAAAAGGATAGGTGACAGGGGATCACCTTGCCTCACCCCCTTATAACTCTTGATGTAAGGACCTATCAAGTTGTTTACTTTAACACTCACAGTCCCCTGCCACAACTTGTTTAATCCATTTACACCAAATTTCACTAAAACCTCTAGCCTTCAAACAAGTGAATAGCAAATTCCAGTTCACCTTGTCGTATGCTTTTTCGAAATCAAGTTTCAGCACTATTCCACAATTATCTTATATTTTACTTATGGACAATACAAAATATTCATTTTCACCATTAGTATACACATAAAATAAAGAGAATGTGTAGGCAAACTCATCGGCGTGGACAAAAAAGCATTTATTGATATCCCACACACAATTTTTTTACAAATGCTACCTATGCAAACGCCGATTGATTAGCCACGGAAAAAAATTGTGACACAAAGTGATAAGCGATTGGCACACAGCGATATTAGTATTTTTTTATAATGCTTTGACATTTATCCTTAGCCTTAGGTTCCTTAACTAGCAAGAAAGATAGGCCTTTCCATGATACAAGGGAGGCGTTTTCTGCAACCAAGTACCGGATGTGAAACCATATAAGGGTTTATTTGGCTGCAATTCAATCCACCTCAGTCAATATTTATCGGGCTAGAAAATTAATTAGTTTTTCACCTAATTCATCCCGATACATGTGAAGTTCATTATATCTAGATACATAGCAAAATGTACGAACCGAAAAAGTCAAAAGTGACTTATAATTTGAAATGGAGGGAGTATTTTTTTGGGACGGTTATGGAAAGGATATGTTATGAAGCCACCACAATGAGTTTGTCACGTACTCCACTAACTGACGACATAGGTGGTAAATTGTCATTACAAGCAACTAACATGTCTGCAAGCTATTAACAGAAGTAGCGCATGGAGATTACTAGATGGAATAGGACACGTTAGTGAACAACAAGCAGATCCAACCACGGAGCGGATCCCACAACTTCACCTGTCATTTAATTGCCGACACAATTTATATGTAAACTTTCAACAAGGGGTCTACACTAGCTTAAAAATATCCCCACAACCCCCCCCCCCCCTCTCCACCCCAAAAAAAAGGGTACACAATTGCTGAACAAAGGGCACGTTTGGCAGCGCTTGGGTGGAGCAAATTTTTTGCGCTCCAGCTCTGGGCGCCAAAACGGCTCCGGCTTCGCACATCCCAGTGAAGGAGCGCTCCTTCGTGTGTCCTCGTTTGGTGGGGCTCCGTCCGCTCCGGTGCTAGAGCCGCACCAAATGAGGTCTAAGTTCCTTTTTACTTCAATAGACACATAGAAATTCAAGTTTGAGAATTTAACATTCGTCTTACAAAACTTAACCATGTAGGACAAAATTTCAATGGGTAAATTAGAACTTCTATTTAGCGCATGGTCACAACGTTGCACACGCAAATAATCATGCGCACCACCATACCCTCACGTAGCTAAGCAAAGATATAGCGCTAGATCATGCAAGAGAAACTATGAGGTATATCAATCTATTTAATTAGATAGACGACTATAGCAACTCTGTGAATTTCTAGCCGAGCATATGGGGAAAACTCTTTTCTGATAGCTACTGCTGACCATGTGCTCTCTGTTTCATTTATTGATCTTGTAGGTCTATAGTTCCACATGTTGCTCACGATGGCTATATTTACACAATTAAGACCCTGTTCGGCAGGCTGTTTTTTTAGCTTATAAGCCGGCTATGGCTGATTTGCTGTGAGAGAAAAACACTGTTCCACGGCTGATAAGCCGTGCTGATAAGCTCAGCCGAACAGGGGGTAAAAATAGCAAGCTGCGCGTGACAACCCATTGAAAACGATCGATTGCTGCATTATTTGACTAAAAGATGATCCATTATTTTCTGAAGACAATTGGAGTGTCTTCTGCTGAAGGTTTCTTTCCGTAGTATATATACTGCATTATATATATATATATATATATATATATATATATATATATATATATATATATATATATTACCCTACAGCTGGCTATAAAATAACTTATTCTGTAGCCACCTTGAGTTACGATAATTGCTATGCTAATTTACGAGATTATAGTAACTCCTTACTATGTGATTTACTATAACATTATGGTAAATATCCCCATGTGCTATAGTAATTCAACTATCATAAATATATACTGACATTGTCGTAAATTAATATATAAAATTATCGTAAATAGAGGTGGCTACAAAATAAGTTATTTTGTAGCTAGCTATAGAGTATACACGGCAACGCTATTCTACACCTTAGGTGTAGAATATTATTCTACACCACAAGTCAAAATTGAGTAGAAAAAAATACTAAGTACTACTGAACAGTGTTCAGTATCACTCAGTACTACACCCAGCACCACGAAAATACTGAACAATACTGAAACATGAGTACTTATCAGTACTGAATTTTGTTCAGTATAACAGCTTGGTGTAGAATAGTATTCTACACCTAGGGTGTAGAATAGCGCGTATATAGGACCATACTATTTAGCAGCCTGCCCTGTAAATAAAATTTAGCGCACTCCACCGTGGACACCGGCCGGTGTTTTCTCTCCGGTGAGTCATAAAGGCGTCAGCTAGTCTCCTACAACTAAAAAGAACAAAGCGTGGACAATTTTTTTTGTGCGACAATTGATTTCGTCCGTCTGCCTGCCTGCTCGCCCTGCGACCCTCGCCCGTCGCACCCCCGCTTCATTTCCTTGCAACGTGATTTTCGCCTTATCCCTCTCTCCCTTAGTGCGTCGGCCGCCCCTACCTCTCCCATATGCAACTGGCCCCTCCCTTCCTTCCCCGTCGACGGTGCAGCGGGCCGGCTCGGGCGCCTCCCCTCCTCTCCACTCGAGCTTCCCTATCCTTCTCTTGATGGCGCGGGGGCCAACCCCCAGTCGTGCGGCGGGAGATCGGGATCCAGCGACTTCTGCTCCCCGGGTTCTCGGCGTTCGTCATCCTCATCGATGCCCGGCGCGTACGCGGGAGCAGCGGCTCCCTACCGCTCGTGGGCAGCCTGCACCCCGGTGCCTGCTAGCTCCGACTCACGGGCGCTTCAGGTGCCTACCCACCTCGACCTCGCGGAGCAGCAGAGAAGTGGGATCTGGCAGCCATGTTCAGGTCTGTAAAGGAGGATGCGAGATCTGGAGGCCATGGCCGGATCTGTCGAGGACGGCACGAGATCCGGCAACCACACCCACAAGGTTCGCTCGCTCGATCCCTTCCTTCCTACCTAGCGCTGCTATGATTTCGCCTTGTTGGATCAGTCACCTTTAGGTTGGGGCAATGTGCTCATCTAATTTGTTTCATACAAATCCAATTTCTACAACTGCTGGAAACACGTATGATAGGAGATCGGAATGGATTCTGTTAGTTGTTTTGTGCTTCACGTGAATGCCAAATCTTTGTTTCCTGATACTATAGCATGGCCTTCACAGTATAGCTGTTACTGGTAATAATCAATCAACCTATCTTCTCAAAAATATTTATTGACATTCGTACAGTGCTAAATTTGATGTTGACACTAACTAATCCTAACCCTTTTAGGACTGTACTTTTACCTCCTAAAGTTCATCTTAGCATTGTTTTCTTAAAATTTTAGTAAGAATCAGAACCGGCTTGTGGGCTTTATTATAAGAAATCATGAATGGGATAAAGTATTGGTTCGTGGCTTTGATATATATTAAGGTTGAACTGCCGGCTCTTCATTTCATTTGTGCGGTGCTAGACTGAATTTTCTATGGACAAAGGCATATAGTAGTGGTTTGTAAAAATGTAGATTATCAGCTACCCCCAACAATATGATTTATATGACATGAAAAAATGCATATCTAAGTGATTTGATTATTTTATTTTCTCTATAGATACCATTGCGATCCTTGAGTCACTTGTCCACTTCAGATGCTGCTAACAATTAGGTAAAGCTGGCTAACTCTATTGGCGAATTTAGAAGTGTGGTTTCTGCAATGTTCCATAGGAATGCAGCAAACAAGGATGTCACCAACACCTCCTTGAGAACGGGCAGTAGTGTTTGGGCCTTAATTCTGTAATTTTGTGGCATGTGAACTAATTTATCATTGGTTCAAGTATTGGTCAGCGTGAATACATAGTTTTTTTCCCTTTCATCTGCACATGCTAGCTTCAACCTCCATGTTTTTCTATGGAATTCAACTTGCATTGCCAAGTATCTTGGTTACATTTGCACATGAACAATACTCTAAGATTTTGTATCTCTTTTTTCCTTAGCTCTGATAGTAGAACGTGGTGGCGCTCGCTAACTACTACATGATTTATGAGTTCGACTATCACTGTCAAGGTATGCTTCCCCCTATTTTGTTCCCCTTTTACTGATTCAGTTTAGTGAACCTGAATGTGGATTCCGATTAGTTTGCGTGATAGAGTTTGATTATTCCATGCTATTCTTTTCTCATTGATGGAGATTTGATTAGAAGCCACAGAGATCTTATAAGACATGTTGCATGTTTTCCCATTATTTCTTGACTAGAAAAGGTTTACCCTTTGTTTACTAAAAATTGCAACCCTGTGCAAAACCGAGCACCCAATCCTAACTTAAGCTAATTGGGACAACTGATCCTGAGACATCAAAGATACAAGTACCTGATGTAAATGCATGTAAATGTCCGGCCCTTATAACTTGATTCAGACAATGTTTGTATTATATGTACTCAACTGCAATTCTTTTTCTGTTTCTGCATTCATAATCAGTGCACCCTCACCATGCATCAGTCATCTCTGTGAGAGACAGGAGCACTGCAGGCTCTGAGAAACAGTACCACATGTTTTTAGTCTGGAGTCTGGACATATGGAGCTACAGAGCTTCCAATTATACACATTGGGCTCAATTAAGAGTTTATTTTCAAGTTACAGAGTTTTTTGTTTATCATGGCTAGAAATAATTTCTGGACAGCTGCTGGTCATTTGATAATTCTAACTGAATAGCAATTATCTTTTGCATGGCTATTTGTTTATTGAAAACAGAAGGAGCTACTTAAAGGTTGTGATGATGTCATGTTGCCGAAAACAGATGGAGCTATCAGTGGAAATTGTATGGTTTTTAGCGGAAATTGCTGTTTTTGGCTTGATCTATCTGTGTTGATTAGAGGTTGTGACATGCAGTGTGCAATATTTCAATTTGAGGTTCGGTTCATCACATTAAGGATAAATGAACTTTCTTATTTTTGCCTATCTAACACTTAGATACTGAACAAAGCTCCAGACTGCTCTGCTTTCCCCTGGGCCGACTGACATTGTAAAAGAATTTATCATGGAAGATATGTTAATACACTGCCCTACCTCAAGGCATCTGTGTGGCTTCAGTCCATAACTTTATGTTGCTCGTTGGGCAGAGGACGATGTATCATGTATGGGAAATCTTCCTTTGGACACTGATGTATTAGAATATGGATCAGAGTCGGCTCTTTGGTGCTGGGAGGTAAGCTGGATGTTACTTTTCAAATTGGTGTTCTTTTGATTCTATTGTTTTGTATTTTTCATTAAATATTCTATCTTTTAAATGCGTATGCGGATAAGAGATCTGAAATTGATGCTTGTGAAAGCACGCAACATTCTGAGTACATGGAAATCTATCAGAAAGAAAATCCATGAGAAAACCACCAACATCTATTGTAAGGAAAACTTTGTTCTTACATTGATCCACAATTTGCTCTGTGAGTAGTAATTTATTTGTACATTTCATTTTGCTGTGGAAAATACATAATGAGAGTTTGTCCAATTCTTTCAATATAATGACATGTTTCTCGGCCCCAATGGGGAAAATGGTAAGCTGTATTGTTATAGTTACATTCGAACTGGCCAGATGCTAAATCAACTTATATCTATGCACATATTCATAGAACCTGTAAACCTTTATTTTCTGTTCCTTATTTCTTACTCGCTCACTCAGTAAGCATACCTATCATTGGAAAAAACTTTGCCAGTTTTGAAAAACCCGAATGCTCGCTCCGGTCGAGAATCGTGAAGCAAAGGGTTACCAGGCTCCAATGTATGTGTGATTAGCCTGAGAGTCCATGAACAATACCTATTTTCGTTTTTGTCTATGGAAAGTTTAATTTTCATGATTCACCGAGTCTAGACGGCATGCAGAGGTGTTGGAATTAATTTAATCTATTTACTATAAATGAAGATGACTATAATTTTCTGTGCTCACTGGTTCTGGGAGCTAATTAAATGTCTATAGTGAAAGAAGCAACTATTATATGTATGTTTCTATACGGATATATACCACTGAAAACTGGATGTCAATATTATGTTGTCAACTGCAATTTCTCATTAAATCATATTCTGAGATAATTGACAATATGCAGTGATCCTCACACTGGTGAAAAGCGATGCACCACGAGAAAGCTTCAGCCTACTGCCTCTGCTGACCAGAAGTGCAGAACTAGGTAGATCACCACAACAGAACTTTAGGTGACCTTAACAAAATTTTCACCCATGCTCTAGGTGACCATAACAGAACTTTCACCCACGCTAGCTTTTTAATGGCTTGTCCTCAAACTCTTGTTTGCCTGTTCTGTTCAACTTTCACAAGCAACTCAATGTAGACAGACCTTTCTTATCAGGAATTTATGATTAATGTGGAAGTAGCAGCTCACAGCATTAAAGAATATTGGAGCCATTTACAATATGCAAGAAATTCTGAATTTTGATTTTATGATACATGATATATGATTTGTTATTAGCAGTGTGATTTCCATTGTTATTGTGGCATATTCTCATATCTTAGGCTCTATCATTATATGAGGAAAGCTAATTTCCATTGTTATTAGTACGTTTGAATTTTAATTCATACTATGCATGTGGCTTACATGAGTTTTTTCCCATGGATATGGATTGGTGGGCACCACTCTTTGATTCCCTGTAACTCTTTCAGCACATTACTTTGCACGCTGTCTGTCCATTAACCCCTACGCGTAAAATTGAAGTATCATATCTGCAATCTAGAGAAAACCACTTTCTGTTATGATTCAGTATAAACATATAGTATCTAAAAGTTTTTCATTTAGAATTGACTGTTTACTAATCACTGACAACGTTCATTCCAATGCAGTATGTAACCACAACCACAGAGCTATTGGAATAGTTCGGAGCAATGACTACCAAGATGTACTTGGCGTAGTAGTGAAGGTCTTTTGGAGTACTATAAGATATAAGATATTGTAATGTGCTTGGCTATTTGTGAAAGCTAATGTTTCTCAATGATCCATTATTTTAGGAAAAAATAAAAATCATCTTCCATAGTAAATAAAATTGTGGAAGATAGCCAATAGCAAGAGTGTTATGAGTGCCTCATCACACTTGGATAATTGTTTTTTTTATAACCTTCAAACATTAAATATGAAGACTGGTGGTCTGGGTATACTTTATGAAGCAAACTGATAATTCAAAGATATGGTTAGTTTTAAAAGATTGAGGAATCAATTAATCTTGTTATGGTGATATGAACATTTATATGCGTATGTATAAATGTACAATATAATAATTGCATACCTTGATGATTGTAAACCATCAATAAGAATTTTAGCCATGCACAAAATTCAATTTGTAATATTGACATTCCGAACATCACACTCGTATTATTTTTTTTTTAACAATACAACAAGTTCATACTCAAATTATCAGGGCATCATTTGTACCCGTTGCAATGCATGGCAAAGATTTATATAGTAGAGTTGGTGAGCCTGTGACGCCGCGCTCTCTGTGATCGTGTTAATTTCATGAACTTTGTTTTTTTGGATTAAATGTCACTTTAACGTCGGTATTTAATTTTACAGTATTGTTATCTTATTGTGTTTTTAGTATAAAAGTTTAGTTGTTCCGTAGCAACGCACGGGCATGCTACCTTTAACTATATACGTTTAACAAATATATGACGACCGGATGCGTACGAATTAAGGAATCACATCTTGTTACACCTACTTACATACAAGGGAACCAAAACAATGGCTACATACCTGATGGTGTACCATCTACGAGATTCTCTTAGATGCTATATAGTCTCAAACAAAAAACAATGATTTATTGGTGGCCATTCCTTTGTCTAGGTTATCTAATTATACTATTGTTATCTTATCGTGTGATCCATATATTTAATAGTACAAAAATTTAGCTGTCCCGTAGCAACGTACGGGTACGCTACCTAGTAGTAATAAAAGGCAGGCTTTTTTTAACTTCAGATGGCATGCATGGTCTTGGTCTTGGTCGGCAATGAGCGACGTGAAACTGTTGCTTTAAATCGCAGTATTGTCATAATTGCATTGATTTAGGCGCCATTCTACGTGCGTGATCATCGCTTTTGAGGATTAATTGGGCCTGTGGTACAGCGTACAATGCTCTTTGCTGACGCATGCAGCAGCCTGCCACGTGCATACCCAAAGTGCATGCTGCAGTAATAATCCTGAACTTCGAAAGCATTTGCTTGGATAAATTATTTACCGTAAGATTGACTTATTTACCAAATAATTTTTTATTACTACTATTATCAATTCAGACAGTAAATAATTCAGTCCGGACCATTGAATAGTAAAATTAGGTGATAATGACCGGGCATTTGGTCTTCGGTCAAGGTACTTTTTATTACTACTATTATCCATGAGTATTAAAATTGGTGGTGAAAATTATATAGGTGTCTGATCTTCCTGTGGAGTAATTTTTTTATTACTAATAGTATCATTTGGGTTTAGAAATAATTCCATCTAGACCTTTGAGTAGTAAAATTGACGGTAATAATCATCGAGGCGTCCGATCTCAGTTTGGGGTATTTTTTTATTACTAATAGTATCGCTTGGGTTTAGAAAATAATTCAGCTGGTCTTCATAGTAATAAAAATTACTACATCGTAAAGGCGTCCGGTCTTCATGTGGAGTAATTTTTTATTACTAGTAGTATCATTTGGATTTAGAAATAATTTCATCTAGACCTTTTGAGTGGTAAAATTGGTGGTGATAATCACCGGCCAGTCTAGTCAGGGTACTTTTTTTATTATTGATAGGATCATTTGAGTATATAAATAATCCAACAAGGACCCATGAGTAGTAAAATTGGTGATGATAATCATTGAGGCGTCGGTATCCATTTGAGATATTTTTTTATTACTAATAGTATCACTTGGGTTTAGAAAAATAATTCAGCTGGTCTTCGTAGTAATAAAAATTACTACACCGTAAAGGCATCCAGTCTTCGTGTTGAGTAATTTTTTATTACTAATAGTATCATTTGGGTTTAGAAATAATTCCATCTAGACCTTTGAGTGGTAAAATTGGCGGTGATAATCACCGGGCGTCCGCTCTCGAGTCAGGGTACTTTTTTTTATTACTAATAGGATCATTTGAGTCTATAAATAATTGGCGGCGATAATCATCGAGGCATCCGGTCTCCATTTGGGGTATTTTTAATTACTAATAGTATCACTTGGGTTTAGAAATAATTGAGCCTGAAACCGTTTGCAGTAAAATTGGTTGTGAGAGTCACTGAGGCATCCAGTCTCCATGCATGGTAATTTTTATTACTAATGGTATCATTTGGGTCTAAATAATTTCATCTAGACTTGTGCATTGTAAATAGTTACTGAGGAGTAATAATTTTTTTATTACTAGTAGTAGTCATAAAATTCTTTGATTACTACTATTATCATTTGATTCGGTAAATAATTTAATCTAGACCATGAGTATTAAAATTGGTGGCGAAAATCATAAAGGTGTTTGGTCTTCATGTGGAGTAATTTTTTATTACTAATAGTATCATTTGGGTTTAGAAATAATTTCATCTAGACCTTTGAGTAGTAAAATTGACGGTGTAATCATCGAGGCGTCCGGTCTCCATTTGGGGTATTTTTGATTACTAATAGTATCACTTGGGTTTAGAAATAATTCCATCTAGACCTTTGAGTGGTAAAATTGTCGAATCACCGGGCGTTCGCTCTCGAGTCATGGTACTTTTTTTATTACTAATAGGATCATTTGAGTCCTATAAATAATTGGCGGCGATAATCATCGAGGCATCCGGTCTCTATTTGGGGTATTTTTAATTACTAATAGTATCACTTGGGTTTAGAAAATAATTCAGCCTGGAACCGTTTGCAGTAAAATTGGTTGTAAATAATTGGCGGCGATAATCATCGAGGCATCCAGTCTCCATGCGTGGTAATTTTTTATTACTAATGGTATCAGTTGGGTCTAAATAATTTCATCCGGACTCGTGCATTGTAAATAGTTACTGAGGAGTAATAATTTTTATTACTAGTAGTAGTGATAAATTCTGACACTTAGTAATAAAAATAGCAACAAATTTAGTGCAGTAGTGGTAAAATTCTTTGACTCTTAGTAATAAAATTCTTCACGGGCTAAGGCTAAAGCTTTTAATATGCATGCCTTCTGTGTAAACTAACATTAAAAAGTTAATTGCTGAGCCCGTAATTAAAGGTTCCTCTCAATCCCGCAACAGTGTAGCATGATTCATGCCTCTCAATCCCACAACTGTAAAATTTACTACACACAGACAGTGCAACGATATTTTTGAATTGCATTAGTAGGCCTTGTTTAGATCCCTTCCAAATTTCAAATTTTTATATTCTCTCCATCACATCGAATCTTTGACATATGTATAGAGCATTAAATATAGATAAAAAAAATAACTAATCGCACAGTTTGATTGTAAATCACGAGAAGAATCTTTTGAGTCAAATTAGTCTATGATTGAACATCAATTGTCCAATACAAACGAAAGTGCTACAGTAACCAAATTCTAATTTTTCCCTTCCATCTAAACGAAGCCTAAGTACTACTACTCATTTTGTAATGATTAATCAACCGTAATCTCTGGAGCCAGTAGTAATCACCGAAACAAGTAGTAACTAAAAAAGGTTTCAGTAGCATCGGGTAGCATATTCGAACAAAAATGATCAAAATATGTGAAAAAAATATCTCAATAACATCGAAAACATTCAACATCGGTGCATTGATCCCGACATCATCATATTTGTATAAAATCATATTCATCCTCAACAAAAGTCTTCCTGAATCCAACTAATCTGTAGACAATTTCTGTGGGAGAGTTGACGCTCCACCAGATTTGTACCAAAATTGAACAAATTCAACAGCAAAATCAATGACATGGATCAACCTCAGTAACAGGAAAGGAGATACTCTTCATTGGTCAATGACACGGATCAAGCCATGGTGGATTTGTTTCCTCCCAATGAATCAACCTCCACCTCAGTACCTCTCACCCTGCAAGCATCGAATCCATAGGAGAGGAGAACCTGGGAGCACCGGTTCCACAGGGAGGTGGTCGGAATGGATCCCATCGGTGATGCCACGCCATCCGCTGGCTCCCCGATGGATCTGCGGCGCCGGAGGGGAGGACGACGACATCGCCGGAGGGAGGACGGGGAAGCCACCACGCGCCACCATCCGCTTCTTCCCCGATGGATCATGAGTCGGCAAGGGAGCAGATGAAGGCCGTCGGCCGCAGCGGTGGAGGGGACGGAGTGCCGCCAGCCGGTGGGAGGGAGAGGGTGCCGCCGCCAGAAGGGGGGAAGGGCCGCCGCGGCCGCCTTCAGGATGGGGAACGGCCACCGGGACCGCCGTTGGGATAGGCCATGGGGGAGGGCCGTCCGCGCAGGGATGGCCGCGCCACCGCCATCGCTAGTAGTGGGAGGGTCGGGTGCTCGGGGCACGGCGCTGCAGTTGGAGCTGCGAGGGACGACGGCGCCGCCGTCGCTACCGGCATACCGCACCACACCGCCGCGAGGAAGAAATAGGATTTGGATGCCTACGAGGTGGTGGCGTGGTGACCCGTGTGTGGTGGCCTGGTCCACTGCTATAAATAGAGTTAGGCTGTGTTTAGATCCGAATTTTGGAGTGCCAAAATACACTGTAGCATTTTGTTTGTATTTGGTAAAAATTGTCCAAATATTGACTAATTAGGCTCAAAACGTTCGTTTCGCAAAGTACAACCAAACTGTGCAATTAGTTTTTGATTTTATCCACATTTAGTACTCCATATATGTATCGCAAGTTTGATGTGACGGGGAATCTTATTTTGCATAGTGCACTTTTCGATGGATCTAAACACAGCCTTAGCATCAAGGCCTGGTCCACTGCTGTCATCACGGACGAGGGTAGTAATAAAGACCGATCAGAATTCTGTTGCATGTTGCCGGTTTAAATAAATATGGGGTGATATTAATTGTTCGTGATTGGGCGTCGCCGGAGATGGGTGGCGCTCCGCCGGGGCGAGGTGTATTATTCAAAAGCCAGGCATTAGAATAGTAGACCTATATATATATATATATATCTTACCCCTAAATAAAAATTCCCTAGAGCTATCGTCTGTCGCCCCGCTTCGTCCGTATCGTGTCCGGCCGTCAAAACTCCGTATATGCTTATCGTCTGATTGCCCCGCTCCTAATAATCTCTTAACTAACGACGATACTCGGCTTACTCGGCTCCGAAACGGGACCTCAACGGACTTCACGTGGCGTTCCTGGACCGCTGCAGCCCAGTCCCAAAACAAGAAACAAACGACGGTTGCTCAAAAAAAAAAAAAAATAAACGATGGTCGTCTGGTGGCCCAAACGGACGGTCCTGGTGTCGTGCACGAGTCCGTTGCTGCTAGAATAACACCACGTTCGCTAGAGGAAGACGTGAATAAATTTGGAAATAGCTTAGGTTCCCAATGCAAAACATGTCTTACATTTTAATTTATTTCTAAAAATGTATATTAATAAATTATAAAAGAAAAAGAAAAAGCGTTTATTAGATTTTTATTTATTTCTAAAAAATGTATATTAATAAATATAAAAGTATTAAGAGCATCTCCAAGAGTATTTTTAAAACTTACTCTCTAAATTATCATTTGGAGAGCTATTTGAGTAAAAATTGTTTTCTATATGTTTATACCCTCCAAAATCATTTTTTATATGTTTATACTCTCCAACAACTTTTCTATTTCTTGTGCGCGCTATCGAGAGTCATCCTTGCTCTCCATCTTTAACTAGCAAAAAATACAGAATAGAGGATGTCTATATTTGGAGATCCAAGTAAAAAATAATTGGAGGGTATTTTCTCACCAAAATATTTATTCCTAAAAAATAGGTACGATGTAAAGAATCTCTTGAAGTTGCTCTTATTGAAAAGTGAGACAAATTGTTATAGGTTTCTATAAACTTGATCTGCACGATATACGTGATAAAGATCATGAAATATGCTTCATATTTTCTATATGATTAGATTTTAAGATTATTAAATATATTCATCTAAACCACAAGCCACATGCATTTCCAGTTATGTGGATAAAAATTTGCTCCGTGCAACGCACGGGCATATATATATATATATATATATATATATATATATATATATATATATATATATATATATATATATATATATATATATATATATATATATATATATATATATATATATACTTCAGCTGGCAAGCGCGCATACATCGTGCTTCCTACCACCATCGTCGAGTTTGTGCTCCGCTCCAAAGCAAAAGAAAATAAAATAAAAAAAGAGACGTCGTTTATGTGCCCGTTTGGCTCATCGGTGCAGATCAAGCAACTCGCGAGCGTGCTCTAGATCCGTTAACGACTTTTTATTGCTATACGTACGTATACGATTGTGCATGCTTGTGCAGTTGTGCTTCCTGGCTAATGGCTACTACGTACAGTCGTTTGCTGATAATTTAAATATACGGACACTTGCTTGTGTAAGAGCTGGCGTAGAAGCTTGCAGCCATTCAGCCGTGCGGTCGTCGTGTCGTGGGATGGATCGGAGCGACAATTCTCCGAGTGTTCATTTGTTTGAGTTCTTCGTCAGCGCGAGAGATTGAAATGAAGAGCTTAATTAGAAGGTTAACCAGATCATTAAAAAAAGATCAGCCGGTCGATCGAGAGTGTGGATCATCGAGGTACCGTACGTGATCGATCGATCGATCAAAAGCCGCGACTGGATCAGTGTAGCTGGAGAGCCAATTATTTGGTACTCCGTATTGGCCAAGTGTATTTCTTGCTACGTGGAGAGCTTCCCGGCCAAGCGCTCGAATCGAACAGGAAATTTAATACGTCGACAGGGACATGATGGGGTGATGGACGACTACTGATGGATGGATAGGATGATGTGCGGTCGAGTACAGCAACGACCCAACATTTTCAATACCGCGGTCTCCTCCGATCCGGGCGTTCGGCGACGCGACCACCCTGCTGGTGGGCGGTGGTCTCGGCAGGGTGGCCGGTGGCCACCGAACTTTCTGTAAGCCGCGCGCCCGGCCGATTACGCTGTTTTTCGCTCGATAGATCCGTGCGCACCAGGCTGCACTGTGTACCATGAAAGGGACGAGGACGATGACGCATTTTGTTGACAAAACGCTGTGATATATATATGTGGCCGGTGATTTCTAGATCAACCGACGAAGGTTCGTGCACGGATGACAATGTTATGGAGTACGTACACAAGTTAACTTGTATTTGTGCTCGACTAGGACTCGAGGAGCTTTTCTTCTATGAGTAAACGGTACTGTACGTACTAGCCATGGTCATCTGAATTGTCTGAGCAAATGTACTGTATTGTATACATGATCCTAAGAATTCAAACATTTTGATGCTCCAAACATGCACCATGCGCGAACAAACTCGAGGAACCGTGGTCTTTGTGGATACCATCCACAATAATCAACCGCCGCCCATGGCGACGCGTGGACGGACGTCAGCAACGTTGGTCAAGTCTGCAGGTTATGAGTTGCACGAGGCGGAAAGTTAACAAGGTCGTGGACATAACATGTCCCAAGTTCTAGGATAGGCACTGGACAATAAAAAAAGTGAGATAAAACCTTGATCGCCCTACGTGGGCAACCGTCACACGAAAAGTTCCGAAGCCAAGCAACGAGGTAAATACTCCCTCCGTCCCAAATTATAAGACGTTTGACTTTTTTGATCGCAAGTTTGACCACTCGTCTTATTCAAAAAATTTGTACAAACATAGTCAAATTTAAGTCATTCTTGAGAAACTTTTATTAATATACAAGCCACGATAAAAGAATTGATATTTTACACAAATTTTTGAATAAGACGAGTGGTCAAACTTGGTGTCAAAAAAGTCAAACGTCTTATAATTTGGGATGGAGGAAGTAGGTACTAATCCGCCGTTTCTGGCGTGCACATCTTTGGTTTTCCACCAATGCAACATCTGTATGGTATATATATGCATGACGTCGTCATTTCCTTCATGTGGTTGAGCCGTATGGAGTATATGGACCGACAAGGAGCCGTGTAGGTGTAGTACAGACCTCCTCCACCCGACGTTCAAGCCTGCCCATGGAACCGTACCTTGTTACGGCTAAGTTTCGTTGCGTGTCAAGTGGTATAATCCTGTCCAATCCTCCTTAGATACAAGTGAAAATTAAATTTGCTAGTACATCCTACGTAATTTGCTAGCATTTCTATATTCATCAACATTCAACAGTTCTATATATAGTATATTTTTATGCGGTTGACTAATACATTGGGCTGGTTCGGCTGGTGGAAAAACCGGCTGATTTCGGCTGTTCTGCGAAACATGACCAGCAGAACAGGGCCATTATGCTAGTACCACAAAACGAGAAGGAAAATCAACGCCTACCTACTGTTGTCAGAGCCTCAGAGGGCCTCAAGAGCCTGCTCATTGAGCCCAACCCAATAGCATTAAGTGGGCCTACACCCATATTTAACTGCCGAATCGGCTGCACATCCTGGGCCATGGAGTCACACATACGGCGAAGCCGAAACTAGCCTTCGACTCCGACGACCGACACGACGGCGGCATCCCGGACCCCGAGCCGGCCGCCGCGTCCGGGAGCGTCGCTGTTGAATCGGTCAAGTCCACCCCGCGTCGGGCGGAGTCCCACTCCCACCTAATCCCCAACCAACCCGCGCGGGGGGCGCCATGAGGAAGACCTTCTGCTTCGGGGGCAGCCGCTTGGCCAAGACGATGTCGGAGCGGGCGCCGATGGTCGACGGGTGCGTGTTCTGCGACATCGCCCGCCGCGCCCCTACCTCCACCACCGCTCTCCTCTACTCCGTTCCGTACCGCTGTCCCCTATACCACCTCCGATCTAGTGCTGCTTTCGCTGCAGAAAATGTAAATCCCCTCTTTTTTTTTTCTCCCTGTGCGCAGGATGACAAGGTCGTGGCCTTCCGCGACATCAACCCGTCGGCGTTCAGGTACTTGCTGAGGAGTTGTTGT
The DNA here is from genome assembly GCA_038087645.1 of Saccharum hybrid cultivar R570. NCBI lineage: Eukaryota > Viridiplantae > Streptophyta > Magnoliopsida > Poales > Poaceae > Saccharum > Saccharum hybrid cultivar. The sequence goes on from JAQSUU010000837.1 coordinate 230,982, forward strand.
TCGTTTGTATAGCTCCCTGTTGCTTGGATTGGTCTAGATGTCGTTACGAGTCGTCGGACGAACTAGGGCGTGGGTTCATTTCGTCTAACACCTGGCGAGCATTGAAAGCAATGCGTTTTTTTTTGGGGGGGGGGGGGGGGGGGGGGGGGAGGAGGTGGAAGTATTGGATTGGAGCTTATTTTTCTGTGTGCTAGGCTGCTACGTTCTCTGTTTGCCTGTAATTCTTCACTTAATTGATTTCCTTAGGCCCTTACAAGCTTGCCATTTGTTCTAAGAGCCTCTTTGGCACGGCTTCAACCGGCTCCGGCTCCTCTCGTCGGTCACTGTAGCAGCACTGTAGCGGCGAAGCCGGTTCTCTCTCCTCCTCTCAGACACCACCGGAGCCGGAGATTATGTTTCCATTGTTTTCGTTTCACAGACATAAAAAAATTTGTGTTGCTGCTGCAGCATCCTCTCACAGCAGCTACAGTCTGTATACACAAAACAAACAGCTGCAGCTGCTGCCGCTGTGCAGCAATGCCAGCCGAACAGGCTTGCAGCTGGCCTTTCTTCTGACCATCTATACCAGTCCCACCTTAATTTTTACTGATATGAGTTTGGGTATCCTGTCAAACACTAACTCATAAGTGCTCCTTTGGACTTTGGAGGGCCACTAGTAGTGTTGAGGTGCTATACGCAAGTTCATGTTCATGTATATGAACTTCTGCCTTCATATGAGCAGAAGCATCACATTTCCTTGCTAGAAGTTGTCAGGAAAGGAATGCTTTCACAAGAAAGTATCATACATTTTACTATGTATCTAGGACAACATACTGTATATCTTTATAATTGGGTGTTCTAGTTTCATGTAGCAATGTCATAGTTGGTTTACAATTGAAACATAAAAATTTGTGAGAAGTGCATGATGCCATGATGGTGATGCAAATAGCATGGTACATTGAACTCTTCTTGTGGTTCTTTCTGGCTTTGTGTTTGATAAGCGTTCTGGAGCAATTTTTCACATGATTTACTCATGGGGCTAAACATGAGATTAGTTCGCATATTCACAACCAGAAGAAATTATTGATTCATTATTAATATTTTAGTACCTCATTCTGCTTTCTTTATCCTCATATTTTGGTTCTTGTTCAGCCTCATCTCCAGCCTACCCCAACTTGTTTGGGACTAAAAGGCTTTGCTATATTATTTTTCTTAGAGCTTGTACTTCTACTGTTATAAACGCTCAATTTATTTGCCTCAATATTGTTTTGTGATGCATTATGTTGTGCGATATTTGTAGGCACTATCTTGTCATACCCATTGATCATATACCAACTGTAAATAGCCTCCACAAAACCAAGGATGATCACCAGTTAGGTACAAGCTCTAAGAACCTGGCTTGATTCTGCATTCAGTATGCATTGTAGTGCAACCCAGAATTGAAGAGATGTTTCATTTCTTAATTGTGTTTCAGTCAGCCACATGGTGAAGGTGGGGAAAGACTTGCTCAATCAAGATGCTCCTAATTCTGAGGAACACAGGTATTGCGCGGCGAGCATAACCTTAAAAAATCGTATCTTTTTCATATGATCTCAGATGAAGATAATGTTTATATGAAAATTGTAACGCTCAATGAGATCTACAACTTTATAGTTATGAGTTTTTAAATTTAAGGTCGTTAAGATGTTCAAAAAATTAAATAAATTTTCAGCAGTATATTAATCACGTAAAAGTGCTTATCGTTTTGAAAAAATCATCTCTCTTGTATGGTGTCAAATGAAGATACTTTCTATATGAAAGTTGTATCTCTCGATGGGATCTACAACTTTAAAGTTTTAATTTTTTTTTATTTAAGATCATTAAGATGCTTAAAAAATAACATAAAATTTCAGTACATATTAATTGCGTACAAGCTCTTGTCGCCTTAGAAAAATCATATCTTTTTTTAGGGTGCCAAATAAAAAAGTTGCAATGTTAATTTTAAAAATTGTTTTTTTTAAAAAAGGTTAAAAATAAAAAATCCACCATCAATCAGTACAGTGATGATGGCAGGGGTGGATCTAGCACCAGATTAGTCGAGGTTCAAGCCCTTGCTGTCGCCGCTGGATGCAGGGAGCCTTTACTAAGCTCCCGTTATAAGTTTATACTCATTGAAATGGAAAATAAAAAAAGAAGTTCTTATTTTTTTACATTTAGCCAGTATATATTTCTGGATCTGCCACATGATGGTAGCTACTTATATGTTAAAACTTGGGCCCAGATAACCGCCCGTTGTCCTAAAAAAACCGTCCGTGTTACCTTGTGATGGCAGAGAGGACATGCAAAGCATGAGTGCATGACACAAGCCACAAACATTCCTCGATCTACGTCTACCAGCTACCACTGTCTCGGCTTAAGACGCTTGCGTTCTTGAACCGTGAACAGTCGGACAACTTCTTTATGTAGGGTGTCCCAGCTGCTTTCGGCTTTTGCATTCGCGGCTGTGGAGTGTGGACCAACAAACCAGAGCGTAGTACCTGGCTCTAGCCTAGGCAAGCGTCCATCGGCCGGGGCCCTCGGGCACGGGCCACGCGGCCCACACCATCCGGCAGCACCCAGCTTGGCCAGCTATCCACAGCTGTTCTCCTCCGGCCGGCGTACGGTCCCGTACCTATCATCATCACGTCATATTGATTGATGAGATCTCTTTTGATTGATGCCTTGTTTAGATCACAAATTTAGGAAGCAAACTTTGCATAGTAAATGTCCGTCACATTATAGTAATTTTGTTTTTATTTAGTAATAATTGTTCAAATATTGATTAATTAGGCTTAAAATATTCATCTCGCAAAGTACAATAAAACTGTGCAATTAGTTTTTGATTTCATCTATATTTAGTACTCCATTTATATGCCGACATTTTGATGTGATGGAGAATCTTCTTTTTGCATAGTGGGATTTGGGGTGAATTTGAGTTTCTAAACAAGGTCGATATCGTGAAGAGGGCACAGAAGCAGGGGCATTGCATTGCCGCCCGGCCCAGCCGTATGCGAGTCCTTCAGCCTGTCGTTTCACTGATTTATTATGGCTGAAAGTACTGTTCGCTGGTTTATTCTCCCTGTTCGGCTGAGCTTATCAGCACGGCTTATCAGCCGTGGTGTTGGAATTTATATGGGCTTGGCCCAATAACCAATTGTGAAATCCCTAATAAATCTCAAAGCCCCATTCATGTGAGCAAGAGGGGATGTGGGAACTCTTTAGTACCATCTTGCTTGTGGAAGTGGAGGTAGTCATACTTAAATATGAAAGTCCTCCCCACTTCCTCAAGTCTAGTGTGAGGAGGAGTAAGAGAAGTCCACACGCGCGCGCTCGCTCGCCGGGCCGGGCGGGGCGGGGCGAAGGGCGCGGGTGCGCGACACCTACGTGAATGGTCCGCCGAAATCCGGCTCCTCGCCTTGCGGGAGCGCGGTCTCCTTTTGCTGTTTTTGTTTTTGGTTTCTTGGCCTTCAAGTTGCATAAGTCCTAATCGATTACAAACTAAGAGTCCTAAATCAATTTAGATCGTGATCGCGACACGAGATTGGTTGGACAGGACTATATAAGCAACCTACCAGCCACGCCAAAACGTATCCAGTTAATCCTAGGGTATTTGCCTCTACTCGCTATTGCACCGCCGCTGTAGCTACTCCAGTCCGATCGCTTGCGTGCACCAGTGACCGGGTGAGCAGGTCTCCGGAACCCTCGTCTTTGCGATCCTGCACCGGGAGAAGACGAATAAGGTTTTTGGGAAGCGTTCTTCGCGCGACTGCTCCTAAACCTTCCACAACGGCTCGTCTTCCGAAGGGTGCATCGGCGCGTCGGCTTCGTCATGCTAAAGCTCGCGGGGTCGTCATCAAGAATACTCCTCCGCCTCTCATCGACGACTTTGACAACGACTTCAACATCGACGACATCGACATCAGCGATCTCGCTCCATCACCACCGCCAGCTACATCTTCAACACCATCTACTACTACTACAACTGAAAGGTATAATTCTCTTGATCTAATTTTGACGTTCGTACAATCTAATATATCTGCTGGACTATCAATGCTTGTCATGTTGATGCTGTGGAATATGCTGATCTGCTATACTAGTATGCCATACATGTTTAATCTAGTTCTTATATTTATCATGATTTTTGTTCTAGATTTAATCATGCTTTTAATCTGGAAATTGCCTAATTCGTTAACAATCAAAAACCTTATTATAGGCTGTTTCCAGAATTATCTATGGCTAGTTTTGTTGACGGGCTGAGGCCGGAAAAGTTTTCTGGTGCGCATTTTAAAAGGTGTTCTGTCAAGGTCACTGATTGGCTTACTGCCATGAAAGTTTTCTGGGTCAATGATGACATGCCTGAGGGAAACATCTCTGATGAAGATCAAAGAAAATTTCAGAAAGCTAATGATATCTTTGTGGGAGCTGTGCGTAATGTGCTTTCAGATTATCTATTTGATACTATAATGCACTTAAGAGACGCAAAGGCTTTATGGGATCATCTGAATGCTACTTATGGTGCTTCAGATGCAGACAAAGAGTTGTATACCATGGAGAGCTTTAATGACTACAAGATGGTTGCTAACAAATCAGTAGTCGAGCAAGCTCATGAGATCCAGCGCCTGGCTAAGGAACTTGAACTCCTTAAATGTGTCTTACCCGATGAGTTTGTGGCTGGGTGCATTATTGCTAAATTGCCTTCTTCATGGAGGAATTTCGCCACAAGTCTCAAACACAAGAGACAGAAAATATCAGTTGAAAACCTGATAGCATCTCTTGATATCGAGGAAAAAGCTCGGGCTAAAGATAACATTGAGAAAGGGAATGAGGAAAAATCTAGCGCCCACTTTGTCCAGAGAAACCATGGCAAGAACAAGGGAAAGCCTAAGCAACCTGCTTTCAATGCCAAACAAAATACTGCCTTCAAGAAGAAGAAAGACAAAGCAGAGCTACCTTGCTTCGCGTGTGGAGAGCTTGGTCATTTTGCTAAAGATTGTCCGGAGCGAGCGGACAAGAAAGAGAAAAAGAAAATTCACCTCGTGACTGCTAGCAGTGCTGATGACGGGTATGGTAATTTTCCTACTGTACTTTCAGTGTTTCAATCTCCAAGTTGGTGGGTTGATACAGGTGCTAATATTCACGTATGTGCTGATATCTCTTTGTTTTCTTCTTACCAGGGGCTCCAAGGTTCCTCCGTCCTGATGGGGGGAATGGGTCACATGCTTCTATTCGTGGTATTGGCACGGTAGATCTGAAGTTTATTTCGGGAAAGATCGTGCAGCTAAAGAACGTACAACATGTCCCTACTATTCGCAAGAACCTTGTTAGCGTTCTCTTCTATTGAGAGATAGGTTTAAGGTAGTGTTAGAGTCTAATAAAGTAGTCATGTCTAAGCATGGACAATTTATTGGTAAAGGCTATGATTGCGGAGGCTTGTTCCGCCTATCTTTGGTAGATTTTTGTAATAAGTCAGTGAATCATATTTGTGGCACGATTAATGATAATTCGAGTGTTTGGCATTCTCGCTTATGTCATGTTAACTTTGGATTGATGTCACGTTTGTCTAGTCTGAATTTAATTCCAGATCTCACTATTGTCAAAGGTTCTAAGTGTCATAGCTGTGTGCAATCTAAGCAACCTCGAAAGCCTCATAGGGCAGCAGAGGAGAGAAACTTGGCACCTCTAGAACTCATACATTCTGATCTTTGCGAGATGAATGGTGTGTTGACAAAAGGTGGAAAGAAATATTTCATGACTTTAATTGATGATGCAACTAGATTTTGCTATGTTTACTTGCTTAAAACTAAAAATGAAACGCTAGACTACTTTAAAATCTATAAGACTGAAGTTGAAAATCAACTAGAGAGAAAAATTAAACATCTAAGGTCAGATCGTGGTGGTGAATATTTTTCTATATTATTTGATGAGTTCTTTGCAGAACATGGTATTATTAATGAGAGGACAGCTCCCTATTCGCCCGAATCTAACGGGATTGCTGAGAGGAAAAACCGCACGCTGACTGACTTGGTGAACGCCATGTTAGACACTGCTGGTCTATCTAAGGCATGGTGGGGGGAAGCTCTATTGACTGCGAGTCATGTCCTGAATAGAATTCCAAACAGAAATAAAGAGACAACTCTATATGAGAATTAGATTGGAAGGAAACCATCACTTTCATACTTGCGCACGTGGGGATGTTTGGCGAAAGTCAATGTTCCAATTTCTAAGAAGCGTAAGCTTGGACCGAAGACTGTGGATTGTGTCTTTCCAGGATATGCTCACCATAGCATTGCCTATAGATTTTTAGTAGTAAAATCTGAAGTTCCTGATATGCATGTTGATACAATATTTGAATCTCGTGATGCTACATTTTTTGAAAATATATTCCCTATGAAAGATATGTGTAGCAATGCTAGATTTTCCTCTGAGATAGCTCCTGATTTTACGGTACCTATTGAGTCTTCTATTGAATCATTTGAGCAACCACCTGAAGAAGTCTTTGAGGAGAATGACAATGAAGTTCCTGCGAGGAACAAGAGACGAAGGATTGCAAAATCCTTTGGTGATGATTTCATTGTGTATCTTGTGGACGATATTCCTACTTCTATTACAGAGGCATATGCATCTCCAAATGCAGATGATTGGAAATAAGTTGTTTGTAGTGAGATGGACTCAATTCTTTCTAATAGAACTTAGGAGTTATCTGAGCTACCTTTTGATTGTAAACCAATTGGATGTAAGTGGGTGTTCAAAAAGAAGCTTAGGCCTGATGGTACTATTGACAAGTACAAGGCTCGGCTTGTGGCTAAGGGTTATACCCAGAAGGAAGGCGAGGATTTCTTTGATACTTATTCACCTGTTGCTAGAATGACCACTATTCGAGTGCTACTTTCTCTGGCTGCTTCGTATGGTCTTCTCGTTCATCAAATGGACGTGAAGACAGTTTTCCTTAATGGAGAGTTGGATGAGGAGATTTATATGGATCAGCCAGATGGATTTGTGGTAAAAGGTGAAGAGCAGAAGGTGTGTAAATTACTGAAGTCTTTGTATGGCTTAAAACAAGCACCTAAACAATGGCATGAAAAGTTTGACACTACTTTAACTGGTGCGGGCTTTGCTGTTAATGAAGCTGATAGGTGTGTGTATTATCGACATGGTGGGGGCCAATCTGTTATATTATGTTTATATGTTGATGATATTCTAATCTTTGGAACAAACATTGATATTATTAATGAGGTCAAGTCTTTTTTGTCAAAGAGTTTTGACATGAAAGATCTAGGAGAAACTGATGTAATTCTAAACATTAAGCTGATTAAGGAAGATAGTGGGATTACCTTGTCACAATCTCACTATGTTGAGAAGGTCTTGAGCCGTTTTGGCTTTATGGATAGCAAGCCTACTTCAACACCTTATGATCCTAGTGTGACATTGAGAAAGAATAAGAAGATTGTTAGAGATCAATTGAGATATTCTCAGATAATTGGTTCACTCATGTATCTAGCTAGTGCAACCAGACCAGATATCTCTTTTGCCGTGTGCAAGTTGAGTAGGTACATGTTCAATCCGGGTGAAAATCATTGGCATGCATTTGAGAGGGTCTTGCGTTATCTCAAAGGTACAATGAGTTTTGGGATTCACTATTCTGGGCACCCAGCTGTGCTAGAGGGATATAGTGATGCGAACTGGATTTCTGATATTGATCAAATCTATGCTACTAGTGGGTATGTGTTTACTTTTGGAGGTGGCGTAGTGTCATGGAGGTCTAGTAAACAGACTGTTTTGACTAAATCTACCATGGAAGCAGAACTTACTGCTTTGGATACAGCTTCTGCAGAGGCAGAGTGGCTGCGTGAGCTCTTGTCAGACTTGCCGGTGGTTGAAAAACCAATACCGGCTATCCTTATGAACTGTTATAACCAAACAGTGATCACTAAAGTAAATAGTGCTAAGGATAATGCGAAGTCAACAAGACACGTTAAAAGACGTTTGAAGTCTGTCAGGAAGTTGAGAAACTCTGGAGTAATCACTGTGGCTTATGTGCAAACAGACAAGAACCTGGCAGATCCTTTTACCAAAGGACTATCACGAAATGTGATAGAAATAGCATCAAGGGAGATGTGTTTGAGACCCATATGAGTTTACAGTAGTAGTAACCCAACCTTTTTGATCGGAGATCCCGTGACTTAGGATCTGGGAAGAAAAAACTATTGGTAAACTGAGGAGAGTATAATTATAACCCTCTCTATGTGAAAATGCAATACTCTCAAAGCGTTGAGGCACTGTATGGTAGGTTGGCTAATGCCTTAACATGTTTTATTGGCTTTAACAAGCGAAGATGCTGTCCTACAGAGCATTCTTGAAAGAACATGCCTATATGATTTTGACTGTAGAATGTCGCAGTCTATGAGACTTGGGTGGTCTCTAGTAAGATCATGAAGAGACCAGGGAGTACGACGTATATGCTCCACCTATGGAGTAAGGCTATTAGTAGCCAAGTACTAGTTTGATTTTGAGCAAAGCTTATTCACACAAAACTTGCAATTCAAGGCATATTCCATTATTCAAGTTGTGGATGAGTGTAGCTTGAGATTCTAGGCGGAAGTTTAACTTCACAGTCTCTGCCGAAACACTGGTATATCAAACAGTAGTGAGAACAGGCAAATCTCTAAATGAGTATTTGAGATCTGGTGGAGGATTGTTGGAATTTATATGGGCTCAGCCCAATAACCAATTGTGAAATTCCTAATAAATCTCAAAGGCCCATTCATGTGAGCAAGAGGGGATGTGGGAACTCTTTAGTACCACCTTGCTTGTGGAAGTGGAGGTAGTCATACTTAAATATAAAAGTCCTCTCCACTTCCTCAAGTCTAGTGTGAGGAGGAGTAAGAGAAGTCCGCGCGCGCTCGCTCGTCTCGCCGGGCCGGGCCGGGCGGGGCGAAGGGCGCGGGTGCGCGGCACCTGCGTGAATGGTCCGCCGAAATCCGGCTCCTCGCCTTGCGGGAGCGCGGTCTCCTTTTGCTGTTTTCGTTTTTGGTTTCTTGGCCTTTAAGTTGCATGAGTCTTAATCGGTTACAAACTAAGAGTCCTAAATCAATTTAGATCGTGATCGCGACACGAGATTGGTTGGACAGGACTATATAAGCAACCTACCAGCCACGCCAAAACGTATCCAGTTAATCCTAGGGTTTTTGCCTCTACTCGCTATTGCGCCGCCGCTGTAGCTACTTCAGTCCGATCGCTTGCGTGCACCAGCGACCGGGTGAGCAGGTCTCCGGAACCCTCATCTTTGCGATCCTGCACCGGGAGAAGACGAATAAGGTTTTTGGGAAGCGTTCTTCGCGCGACTGCTCCCAAACCTTCCACAACGGCTCGTCTTCCGAAGGGCGCGTCGGCTTCGTCGTGCTAAAGCTCGCGGGGTCGTCATCAAGAATACTCCTCCGCCTCTCATCGACGACTTTGACGACGACTTCAACATCGACGACATCGACATCAGCGATCTCGCTCCATCACCACCGCCAGCTACATCTTCAACACCATCTACTACTACAACTGAAAGGTATAATTCTCTTGATCTAATTTTAACGTTCGTACAATCTAATCTATCTGCTGGACTATCAATGCTTGTCATGTTGATGCTGTGGAATATGTTGATCTGCTATACTAGTATGCCATACATGTTTAATCTAGTTCTTATATTTATCATGATTTTTGTTCTAGATTTAATCATGCTTTTAATCTGGAAATTGCCTAATTCGTTAACACGTGGAACAATATTTTTCTCTCACAGCAAATCAGCCACAGCCGGCTTATAAGCCAAAAAAACAGCTTGCCGAACAGGGTTGTGAGAGAAAAACACTGTTAGATGACTACTGATTTAGCTAAACAGCTCAAATGAACAGGGTGCTTGTCGTTGTCGCAATGGCGTGAGAATCCGAGACAGGCTACGCGACGGCGGAGGAGGAAGGTGACACCGGCCTCGCTGTCTCTGGCGTTGCCTGTGAAGCTTTTGGCTGCTGTCTCTGCAAAGCCTCCCGAGTCCCTCTCCGTCCCCGTACATCAGCTAGTTGCACGAACGCTCGTCTTCTTCTGCCGCGATTCGACGGATCCAATCGATTCGGCGTTTCGCTTCGCAGGGCCAGTGAACGTGATTTCAAATTCGAAGCCCTATTTCTGTTTGGGATCTCAGAAGGCGAGTCTGAGAGAGCAGTTAGCTTGCGAAACAAGCAGGAAAGGATGCAACGGCCCTGCTTTAGCCCCTCGTCTCGTATAGTTTACGTTACAAGTTGTTTTGTAACGCTACAAGCATGTCCGTAATGTACCTTGCGGAATGCGTATTTCAAATGGGACGCGTACATTGCTACAGTATAGGAGCGCACCAGAACAGGAACAGGACCAATCAAACGCGGCAAGATCTCTTTTTTTTTCCCATGTAGTACGCCTTGACAACATGTAGAACTGCAAAACCTTGCGCGATACTGTATTTGGTTTTTTTTTACAACGCGATACTGTATTTGGTTGGCGCACCGGTTCCAGCTAACTGTGCCATGATGGCGCCTAATAATTCACGGGAACTGACACTATTCTGAGGCGAAAGATCAGTCGAACTAATCCACTTGGGTGGGTCCGTCATTGATCGTTTGTTTGGCTTGCTGCTTTGCTTGGTCTACGGTAGCCGTAGCACCAACGTATTTTCCTACAGGAAAGAAGAGACCGGAAAAGCGAAGAAAGTACGGGGTTCACCTAAAAGCACGGGTAATCTAATCACTATCTCTTTAATCCAATGCAATGCATGACCCCTCCTGAAATTTATCAGGACGCCTTTTCGTTTGGATTACGTATGTTGTACCAGCTTTCTCTACTTCAATCAAGCCCTTGTTTAGTTCCCAAAATATTTTGGGAAATGTAAGCACTTTCGTTGTTATTTGGCAATTATTGTCCGATCATGGCCTAACTAGGCTTAAAAAAATTGTCTCGTCTATTTCGTCTAAACTATGTAATTAGTTTTATTTTTTATCTATATTTAATTCTTCATACATGTGTCTAAAGATTTGATGTGACGGAAATATAAAATATTTTGGGAAATATTTTAGAAACTAAACAAGGGCCAAATGCATAGTTGTCCTTGCTACGAACTCAGGAACTACCATAGCAGAAGTACGTAACTCTTTGGTGCCGATGTACTAGTGACGTAGGAACTACCATAACAGAAGTACGTACGGGGTAGAGCATCGTGCATTCGTGCAAGCGCTGAACTCAACACCCAAGTGAAAAAAGAAAGGTCATGTTTAGATAAAAAAAAAACACCCAAAAAAATTTGTATAGTTATAGAGCATTAAATGTAGGTAAAAAATAACTAATTGCACAGTTTGTCTGTAAATGTCGAGACGAATCCTTTGAACCTAGTTAGTCTATGATTGAATAAATTTTGTCAAATAATAACGAAAGTACTACGTGAATTTTACCTCAAAAATTTTAGGATGTCAACACGCCGAAAGAAGCAGAAATATTCATGCATGCAGGTTTTGTGGAACTCACCATGCATGCAAGTACGCCTAGTACAGGTACAGCGTTCGGATAAACCATCATCATTATTATTTCCCCTCGAGAGTCGAGAATTGCGTCACAGGCGGTTGCCAACGAGATTAATTAGTACTCCCTCTGTTTATTTATCTCCATCATTTTAGTCTTCGGCGTAGTGACCAAGGAGCAGAACAAAACCATTCAGTTTGTATTTAATCATCGCGTGCTGAGCACATATAAGGAGTCATAGGCTAGGAACTGCCAATGAGCAGCAAAGAGACAATAAATACAGACGGGTGGTAGCCAATGAACAGTAAACGGACAATAAATGCGGGCAAGTTTCAAGCTAATATGAAGGAGATTTTTGAATAAAAACGTTTTGCTTAGATGAAGGAGATAAATGAATGGAGGGATGAATTATGAATCGATGAGATTAGCCAGAGCTGAATGACCCCGTGTCGCGGAGGTCAACCAGCCGGTGGCTGGCACGTGGCAGTGCCACTTGCCGTTCCCGGCATCAGCTCGCTGCCTCGCTTCTCACTCGATCACTCTTCTCCCTGCCGGCACCGACTGGACCGTCCGCACAGCAATTGGAGGATCCGCTGCCGCACCTCCGCGGACTGCCCGACCACCACACTTCCAGGGCAGCTCCACCGCTTCCGGCACAGCCACGGCCGCGACCGTGACCCGCCTTTGTCCACACACGTCAAAACCAAGCGGCCGCCGCGCCTGCGTGGCCTCCATGCACCGACCCCGGCCGGACGGACTGCGCCAGTCCCACCGTGGCGCGCAATAAGATTCGCCAACCGACCCCACCCCAGTCCCGCCGCATCGTCTCCACGCTTCAAACCCCCGCTAAACCTCCCGAGTCCACCGTCGCCACGCCCAAAAAACCGACGATTTTCACACCCGAACCGCCACAGCCATGCGTCTCCTCTGCTGCTTGGCCGCTCTCCTCGTCCTCGCTCTCCAACACCAATGCCAATGTCACGCCCTACTCCTCCCGCTCACCAACACGCTCTCCTCGCTTCACGGGGCCAATGACAGCGCCACGCCCGTGCACCACCTCCTCCGCTCCTCGTCGCTCCGCTCAGCCGCGCGCCACGGCCGGCACCGTGCGCGCAGGAGCCCACCACCGCCTCCCGGGCGCCACCGCCAGCTGTTGCTCCCGCTTCCCCGGGCAGCGACTACACGCTGTCCCTGTCCGTGGGGCCGGCGTCCGCCGCGGCGCCGGTGTCCCTCTTCCTCGACACCGGTAGCGACCTCGTGTGGTTCCCCTGCGCCCCCTTCACCTGCATGCTCTGCGAGGGCAAGCCCACGCCGCCGGACCACTCCTCGAGCCCGCCGCTGCCGCCGCCGCCAGACTCCCGACGCGTCCCCTGCGCGTCGCCGCTCTGCTCCGCGGCGCACACCTCAGCGCCGCCGTCGGACCTCTGCGCCGCGGTGGGGTGCCCGCTGGAGGACATCGAGACGGGCTCGTGCGGCGCGTCGTCCCACGCGTGCCCGCCGCTCTACTACGCGTACGGGGACGACAGCCTCGTGGCGCACCTGAGGCGCGGCCGTGTCGGGCTGGGCGCGTCCGCGTCCAGCGTGGCCGTCGACAACTTCACCTTCGCGTGCGCGCACACGGCCCTGGGCGAGCCTGTCGGGGTGGTGGGGTTCGGCCGCGGCCCGCTCTCGCTGCCGGGCCAGCTCTCTCCGCATCTCTCCGACAGGTTCTCGTACTGCCTCGTGTCCCACTCCTTTCGCGCCGACCGGCTCATCCGGCCTAGCCCCCTCATCCTGGGCCGCAGCCCAGACGCCGCCGCCGAGACGGACGACGGCTTCGTGTACACGCCGCTGCTCCACAACCCGAAGCACTCGTACTTCTACTCGGTGGCGCTGGAGGCTGTCTCGGTCGGCGCGACGAGGATCCAGGCGCGGCCAGAGCTCGCGCGCGTGGACCGCGTCGGGAACGGCGGGATGGTGGTGGACTCGGGAACGACCTTCACCATGCTGCCCAACGAGACGTACGCGCGGGTGGCTGAGGCGTTCGCCTGCGTGATGGCCGCGGCCGGGTTCGCGCGCCGAGCGTGCCGAGGAACAGACGGGGCTCACGCCCTGCTACCACTACGTCGCGTCGGACCGCGGCGTGCCGCCGCTGGCGCTGCACTTCCGGGGCAATGCCACGGTGGCGCTGCCCCGGAGGAACTACTTCATGGGGTTCAAGAGCGAAGAGGCAGGCAGGGGCGGGAGGAAGGACGTGGGCGTGGGGTGCCTCATGCTGATGAACGGCGGCGACGCGTCCGGTGAGGAGGGTGATGGGCCCGCCGGCACGCTGGGCAACTTCCAGTAGCAGGGGTTCGAGGTGGTGTACGACGTGGACGCCGGCCGCGTCGGGTTCGCACGCCGCCGGTGCACGGACCTGTGGGACTCGCTGTCTCGCCGCCGGTGATGCTTCCACTCTCCACTTGTATATTGTATCATCACCCACTCACGGAGACGTAGCTTAGGCTATCCGCAGTCGTGGTACTCTAAATTCATCCTCTAAAAGGTCTGGTCATCAAGATTCTCTCCTCTATACTCAATTCTCCTGCATCCATCCATCCTCTATATCATCCTCTATTTACTGTGGGGCCCACTTGTCACTTTATCTAAATATATCTATGTGAGATCTTGTTTTGAAGGATTTATTGAAACAAATTCAATAGTGTAATCGGAATTTAATTTGGTTTTTTGGTTTGTAAGTTATAACATTTTTTATTTAGTTCAAATGGTGGGGCCTGCCGCTGTCCTCCCGTGCATGCACGCTCTTTCTCTGTCGCTCTCTGTCGCTGGATGGATAGAGGAGGAACGGGAAGATGCTAGATATACCGGACGGCGCTGCATACCGGATGCTTTAGCGAACAACGGTGCATGTGACTTTTACGCCAAATGCTCCTACACCCACTTTACCGGATGGCGTAGCGGATAGCAGTGCAAATAGCCTTAGACTACCCGCACTCTTCAACCTCTATATTCATCCTCTAAAAGGAATATTCCATCCTAGTCACCACAAAATATACAGTTTTTCCGCACTCATCCATCCTCTATATCATCATCCATCCACTGTGGGACCCACTTATCACTTTATCTAAATATATCTATGTAAGATCTAGTTTTGAAGAATTTATTGAAACGAATTTAATGGTGCAATCGAAATTTAATTTGGCTTTTTAGTTTGTGAGTTATAACATTTTTTTTTGTTAGTAGCAGTAATGGGGCCCGCATCTGTCACTCTCTGAAACTCTCCGCGAGTGAGCAGCGTGGCTGCGCTATCACGCTAGATATAGCGCACGCAGACCGGTAGCGTGACTGATAGCGTGTCCCGGTGCAGCATTTCTAGTACGCTATGTGAGCATAGCGCACGCCGTAGCGTATGCGGTGCGGCTCGTCTTAGCATGTGCTTTGTACAGAGCCACTTCCGCCGCGTGTGTATGTTTGGTGCCATGTAGTAGTATGTTTAGGCAGTTTCAACACGGATTTCAAAATATAAGTGGGTTGAAACTGGGACATGAAATTAGCATTGAGATTGGCCTCAAAGATATCTCGCTTTCTTTGTAGTTTTTGTATGCTGTAACTTGTACTAATCATGTCGTTCTTGTTGTAAATGAAACGAAATCTTTAATAGCCCAGTATTTTCAATTTGTCTGTCAAGCGCTGTGGGAACCTGTGTTGTTGCCGAGGGCCTTGTTTAGATTCCAAATTTTAGAACTAAATTTTGCATAGTAAGTGTCCCGTCATACTGTAGCAATTTTGTTTTTATTTGGTAATAATTGTCTAAACATTAATTAATTAGGCTTAAAATATTCGTCTCGCAAAGTACAATAAAACTGTGCAATTAGTTTTTGATTTCATCTACATTTAGTACTCCATATATGTGCCGACATTTTGATGTGATGGGGAATTTTCTTTTTACATAGTGAAATTTGAGAGTGATGACCAAGATCGAAAAGGACTCCACGGGTTGCTAGCAACAGGGAGACAGCAGTAAACAGACACGAAGCTTTGGCACATTATGAATCATTGTCCTGCTGATGCTGTTGCTGGTTCCGTTTCCAAATTCCGAGATCTGCTGCCCGTCCCACGCTGGTTTAAACAAAAAACACCTGTGTTGTTGATTGCTGTTGCACAGGAATCCAGTGGATTTTGTCAAAGCTGGAGCCATTGAAAAAAAATTTAGGGTTGAAAAAAAAGGACGCCGAGTACAGTGGCAGGCAGAGGCAGGTTTTGCAGGTGAGCAAGGGCCTTGTTTAGGTTTCAAACTTTGGAGGCAAAGTTTGTATAGTGTTCGGCACACTGTAGCAATTTTGTTTTTATTTGAAAATAATTGTCCAAACATTGATTAATTAGGCTTAAAATATTCGTCTCACAAAGTACAACAAAACTGTGTAATTAGTTTTTGATTTTATATACATTTAATACTCTATATATGTGCCGACATTTTGATGTAATGGAGAATATTCTTTTTACGTAGTAAAATTTAGGTGTAAACAAGGCCAAGGTTGCAAAGCCGAGAAAATGAACGCATGATGGCTGCGGCGTAGGAGTACTGAGTGGCTGCGTGTCTCCTGCTGGAAAGGCAGGGCGAGGTTCAATGTGCTACAGAATTTGCATGGTCCACGTGCGTCAGAAACGTCTGGAGGTGTCCCAAGCTACTCCTCGCCCTTGTTTAGTTCCTAAATTCAACCTTAAATTTTACTGTGCAAAAAGAAAATTCTCATCACATCAAAATTGCAGCACATGTATGGAGTACTAAATGTAGATGAAATTGAAAACTAATTGTACAATTTTATTGTACTTTGTGAGACGAATATTTTGAGCCTAATTAGTTAAAGTTTGGATAATTTTTACCAAATACAAATGAATTGCTACAGTGCATATTAAATACGCACTGTGCAGATTCGGTATCCCGAATTGGGAACTGAACACGGGCCTCATCTTTAAGCCTAATGACGGGTAAATTCGTGGATACGGAAGGCTCTGGTTGGGGTTAGCCTAATGACTGGTGTCCGGGTCAGCTTCAAGCCTTTAACTCATGATGGTCTCTACCGAGGGGTCAGTGCCAGGATATTACAAGCAAACAGCAATCCAGCTTGGCTCTCATTTGCTAAAAAGAAGAAATAAAAGCTTGCCTCTCATTTTATGCTGGTGCACTGTTCTTCGCCGGTGGATGACCGCCAGGGAGCGGCATGGAGTATTAAATATAGGTAAAAAAATAACTAATTATACAGTTTGTCTGTAAATGTCGAGATGAATTTTTTGAGCCTAGTTAATCCATGATTAGATAAATTTTACCAAATAACAACAAAAAATGCTATAGGAACTTTACACCAACTTTTACACAATCTAAACACTACGGCCTTGTTTAGATTCCAGAATTTACCCCTAAATTTTACCGTGTAAAAAGAAGATTCCTCATCACATCCAAATACCGGTACATATATGGAGTACTAAATGTAGATGAAATCAAAAACTAATTATACAGTTTTATTGTACTTTGCGAGACGAACATTTTAAGCCTAATTAATCAAGATTTGAACAATTATTATTACAAACAAACAAAAATGCTACAATACTCAGGAATGGCACTGTGCAGAATTAGCCACCCGAGTTTGCATACGCCTGGCGCCGGTATGGCCAGCCTGGCACCGCACTGCACTCGTGTCCAGGCTGTGCGACAGGACGTGAATTGGATTCACATGTCAACTTTAACTTACCGCTGCCGGAAAGAGTTTAGGCCTTGTTTAGATTCCAAAGTTTACCTCCCAAATTCACTATGCAGAATTCCTATTCCCCATCACATCAAAATACCGGCACATATATGGAGTACTAAATATAGATAAAATCAAAAATTAATTACACAGTTTTGTTGTACTTTGCGAGACGAACATTTTAAGTCTAATTAATCAATATTTAGACAATTATTACCAAATAAAAACAAAATTGCTACAGTGTGACAGGACACTTACTATGCAAAGTTTGCCTCCAAACTTTATCATCTAAACAAGGCCTTAGTAAGCTTATACACGGTGGCCCTGCTCGGGATCCAGGGCTAGAGCTAATTTGAGCTAAATTATCTCAAAAGTATCTAAACAGGAGATGTAGAGCTAGTTTTTTGCAATTAGCCTACCAAAAAAACTATCCCCAAAGGAGTGATTATTTGAGCTAGTTTTGATGGGACCCACAAAAAAATGTATTTTTCTTATCGATGAGCCGCACCTGATTCATCCCCATCGCACCCCAGCCGCACCCGCGCGAGAAAGTGCGTCGCGCCGCCGCCGGCCCTAGCGGGCGAATCCAGACGCGCCGCCGGCCACCTCTCCGCCATCCATCTCCCTCGAGCCACCGGCCTCTCCCTCGCAGCGTTGGCTGTCCATCTCCCTCACACCGGCCGTCCTTCTCAGGAGCGCGCCGCCCTGATCTTCGTTTCTACTAGGTATGTCGCGCCGCCGTGGTTCCTCCCTCTTCCACCGCCGCGGCACTGGTCCTGCGCTCCGTAGCGGTCCTCGTTCGCTGCTCGGGCGCCCTCGTCCGGTGCGCTGCTGCCATGGTCCGCCGCGCCGTCGCCCTGCAGGTCCGCCGCGCCGGCACCATGGCCCGAGCAGCCGCTGCCGGCCGCGCGCATGGAGCTGGCACCAATGATGCGAGGCCCTTCGCCGATCCGTTCCGTTCATGACCTTTCATTTGTATGGACAAATTAAATTTATTGTGATTTTGATGCTTGATTTGTAAAAATAATTTATTTGTCATTTGAGTGCGGGAGGAAGCCACACAAGAACCTGCCACACTAAATCCGGCTGGAAAGATGGTTTAAATGAGCTAAATGATTAGATAACCGCATTTATTGGCCCCGTTCGGCTGTGCTGATAAGCCGGCTGAAAAACACTGTTGGCTGATTTGTTGTGAAAGAAAAAAATATTTTTTCAGTTGAAAAAACAAGGTGAAAAGTACGGATTATAAGCCGGATGAACAGGACCATTGTTAAACTAGACCTTGCATCAAACATGTCTTCGGCTAGAGCTAGTTCAGACTAGTTTAGAGTCAAAAACTAAGGCCGGCTGCACTCACGTCCGCTACATCCGTCCGGTAAAAATTTACCGTGACAAAAGTGTCGCAGCGGGATTCGCTATCGTCTCCCTGCGTCCGGTATCGTCGTAGTCGTCCTCTAAATAAAGCGTGCGTACCAGCCTCCGCTAAACAGCAGTGACAGCAGGACGCATACACGGGCAAGCGCGGACAGCGTGCAGCAGCGGAGGAGGCAAGCGCGAACAGCGTGCAACAGCGGAGGAATAGAGGAGAGAGAGAGGTGACATGCAATTGGGGGGCCCATTAATTCAACTAACAAAAAAAATATTATAACTCACAAACTAAAAAATTAAATTAAATTCCGATTGCACCATTAAATTCGTTTCAATAAGTTCTTCAAAACAAGATCTCGCATGGATATATTTAAATAAAATTTATAGAGGATGACAAGTAGGACCGCTGTTGGGAGTTAATATAGAGTATAAGATATAGAGGATGGATGAGTGCAAGAGAAAGTGATATAGAGGAAAGAATCTTGATGACCAAGACGGAATATTCCTTTTAGATGATGAATATAGAGGACGATGAGTATGGATAGCCTAACTGATCCAAACAGGGCCAGTGAAGCGCAAGCGCACATGAACTGGGATCCTATTTAATTTTTTGGCCTTGTTTAGATCCCAAATTTGGGATCCAAACTTTGCACAGTAAATGCCCGTCATACTGTAGCAATTTTGTTTTTATTTGGTAATAATTGTCCAAATATTGATTAATTAGGCTTAAAATATTCGTCTCGCAAAGTACAACAAAACTGTGCAATTAGTTTTTGATTTCATCTACATTTAGTACTCCATATATGTGCCGATATTTTGATGTGATGGGGAATCTTCTTTTTGCATAGTGGAATTTGGGGGTGAATTTGGTATCTAAACAAGGGCTTTTTTTGAAACTGATCCTATTTAATTTTGGCCAGGGGAGTCAATGCCTTCAGACTGAAGCTGAAGTACGTAAGGCGATTAGAAAATGACCCACCGGAAGGGGATTAGGAAGAACGAGCCCCCTGTTCGGCTAAGCTTATCAGCACGGCTTATCAGCCGTGGAACAGTGTTTTTCTCTCACAGCAAATCAGCCATAGCCGGCTTATAAGCCAAAAAAAACAGCCTGCCGAACAGGGCCGAGGGCTACGATGTTTGCAAATGCATTTGACCATTTTCCAAAACAATGTTAGTACTCCATCACACAATTCATATATTCAGGTAAATCCCGTCACGCTCCTGAATGCACTAATAACGCTATGTTAAGTATTTATTATTTCTTTTTTCTGAAACTAAGTATTTATTATTTGGATTCTCCTTCCATTGCAGTATTACATGGTTCTGCCATCTTTCATTGAGCCCTTGTTTAGATCCCGATTTGGGAGCGTCCGAATTGCTACAGTGCGCATTAAATATGTACTGTAGCAATTTATTTGTATTTGGTAAAAATTGTCTAAACTTTGACTAATTAGGCTCAAAATGTTTGTCTCATAAAGTACAACAAAACTGTGCAATTAGTTTTTAATTTCATCTACATTTAGTACTTCCTGCATTTGCCGACATTTCGATGTGACGGAGAATCATCTTTTTCTATAGTGAAATTTGAGGGGAGAAGTTGGAAACTAAACAAAGCCTGAATTAGAAAGAAAAAACTTGCACATGGGATGAACCGGCCCAGTTCACGAGGGCCAGTTTCTGTACCATCCGGCCCACGCTGACACGAGGCCGCTAATCCCCAGCGTGACGGCGTGGTTGCAAAACGGGTTGGGATCGGTCTCGGCGATGGCGATGACGAGGTCGGCGACGTTGGCCGCCGTCGCCATGAGCCGCATCACCCTGTCCATCCGGATCTTCCGCACCTCCTTCTCCACGTCCTTGCCGACGTCGCGGTCCCTCAGCGGCTTCCTCTCCCGCCGCAGGCCCCGCCTGATCATGATCAAGTCCATGGCGACGAAGAACACGTAGCCGACGGCCTCGCCGAAGGACGACACGTAGCTGGCCCGGCGCGCCAGCCAGGGCTCGAGGACGCCCACGCGGGAGAGCCACGCGAAGTGGTCGAAGAAGAAGTAGACCATCTCGCCAGCGTTGGCCAGCACGGCGAGCGCGCCGAACTCGTCCCCCGGCGGCGGCGAGCCCCGGCGCAGCGCGTTGAACCCGGTCAGGAACCGGCCCGACCGGAACGCCTTGCGGCTCAGCCCGGACGCCGTCTCCCAGCTCTTGGCGCGCTTGGCGAGCTCCGGGAGGGAGGAGGACTCGGCGCCCCAGTGCGCCAGCTTGGACACGTACTGGAACGTCTTGACCAGCTTGTCGATGCCATCGCGCTTCGCCAGGAACACCACCAGCTTGTCCAGCGTGTCGCCGCTGCTCATGGCTGGCGCGCGACGCCGACGCGACGGCTATCTAGCTAGCGAGACGCTGCCTGGGGCTTGGCGAGAAGCAGGAGTGCAGGACGCGTGCGCACACAAACATGGGTGACGGCGTGAGGCTGGAGCGGGAGAGTGGGCGCGGTGTGCGTGTGGTTTGGCTTCGGAAGTTCGGATAGAGGCCCTGACGGGTACTTGGCCAGGATGCTCCTGAGTCCAGAAGTGTTGTTTTGTGGTGGCGATGAGGATTGAGAGGGGATGAGGAGCGGGGACTGGGGAGCCATGTAGCAGGAAAGCTCCCCTCATCTTTGTCTGCTTTCTTGATTGGTGACTGGCTTTCATTGGCTGCTTTCATCCTCTTCGTTTCGCTGGTTCAACGGAATCAGCAGCCATCCAATAATATTTTTCTCTCATAATAAAACAGTGAACAATACTTTCAGTAATAATAATCCAGTGAAACGAACAGGCTGTTTGTTGCGAGCAAATGGAATGAATGGTAGTTGTGGCTACTGAGTATCCCCTACGAGATGAAAAAGAAAGCAAGGCAAATGGAGTAACAAAGCCTGCTATGGTAGCAGCCGCCAGCCAGATTTGAGAACCTTTTCAGGTCAACATCGCCCTCATACTAGGGGGTGTTTACATGGGGCTGCTAAAATTTAGCTGGCTAATTTTAGTCTTATTTATGGCCTATTTGGTTCGCCCTGTTAAACTTTAACAGGCGTTGATCATGGGATTGACCATAGGATGTTCGAAACTAATAATGGACTAATTAAGCTTAATAAATTCGTCTCGTAAATTAATCTCAATCTGTGCAATTAATTTCGTAATTAGTCTATGTTTAATACTATGCATGTGTCGAAACATTCGATGTGATAGGTGTTAAAAAAACAAGGGGAACCAAACTCCCCCTTAGTCATTTTTTTACGTAAACACTATGACTAAATAGGACTAAATGAGCATTTAACCAATTAATCACCAAGGGGTTGCTAAATGGACCTAAAGCCTAGACTGCCTCACCTTTTCACTTTGGATCTAAACACCCTAACTTAAAGGGAAAAGTTCTTTTAGTCCACCAAACTAAACATGGGTGACTAAAGTTTAGCAACTGGTTTAGCTGGCTAAATTTTAGCAGCTTCAATTTAAACAGGGCCTAAAAATGAAGAGTATAGCTAGAGATAAAAGGTCAGCAATGTTGAGACATGAAACACTAAAGACAATGGCAGCCATAAAGTTGGAGCTATACCCATAACCAACATAACTTGAGGCCCTAGCAATGTTAGAAATAGCAGGCGCTATAGCGGGATTTAGCGGAGGAGGTAAGACGCTAAGCTATGATAGATTTTGCGCTAAAGAATTTTTTCCGCTAGCGGCTAATAGCACGCTAATTCCGCTAAATGGAGGTTCATTTAGCGCCGCTATTCTGCGTGGGCTTTACTTTTCCTTAGCCCAAATTACACGCAGGCCCAAATCACTAGGTTACCTATTGATTGGAAGCTCACACGTGCACTAACCCTAGTCATTCTATCGTTCCTCTCTCAAAGTCATGCGGAGTGCTAGTGGCGGCAGCGCCGGATGCTGTTTCTGCTGTGACCGGCGAGCGGCGGGGCTGCAAGACCGGCGAGGGGCATTGGGAGTGTGGGTGGCAGCGAGCTGCAGCAACAGCTGCTGCTGTTTCTTGCGGTTGCAAAGGGCAGCGGCAAGCGGCGATCGCGCGGGAGTGCAAGTAGCAGCGCCTACTGCTGTTGCTACGACGGCCATGTCCCGGGCAAGATTCTTCTCTTCTCATATTACCTCTATTCTCTCCACTATTTTTTTGTCAACCGCTAAATGGCTATTAGCCCCATATTTAGCCCACTATAGCCTTTCTTAGCGTTGGGAGAGGCAGTCGCTAAGGGGCTTAGCCCTCTATTTACAACATTGGGCCCTAGTAGCCACATTGATAGTTTTTAAATGCCTTTAGGCCCTATTTGAAACATAGGAAGTATGTAGGAAAAATGGAGGATTCAGTTCCATAGGAAAGGAATGGAAATGACACGTTTGGATCAAAGGGTTTAGAGGAAAGACAATGGAGATTGTACTTTTGAAGGAAAGAAAAAATGTGCTCAGAGCTAAGGGGAAATTTTCCTATGACGCTTGGTCACTCACAGCGCACTCACGAGCTAATCAAAGCTTGCCTTGTTTCTGTTCCTCCGCGCCATAGAGCTTCATTAGGTTTTAGGGAAAAAATCATTAGATAAGGAGAGGAACACCTTTACGCTTCAGGCAGAGGGTCATGAGATAAAATATCAACTCTAGTTTATCTACAGAAAGCAAAAGCTATCTTTGTTTGTTGTTAACTTTTTATCACAATAAATTCTAGAACAATATTTATATTAGCCTAACATTTTACGATTTCTATGTTATGGATTCCTGTGTTCCAAACAGTCTAAGCTTTCCATTCCTGTGTGTTTGGAATCCTGTAGTTTTACACTCTTTGCTTTCCTTTATTCCTATGTTTCCGACAATTATCATGTTTTGTATTTCTCTGTTCCAAAGAGGCCCTTAGCTTCTAAGAAAGTTCATTCTTCACCTCTACAACATCTTGATCACTATGGAGCTTCTTTTGCATCAATAGGTTCAACAACTCCAGTCACCTTGATGATGCTAGCATCATCCTCTGCAGAGGCGCGCGTATGGAAGGGAGTTTTCCCATGACAAATTCTTGGTGCGTCGCAGTACAAGATTTTCAAAATGGTATGATTGCAAGGGGTCCAAGTGAAGAGACCTTGGCAAAATAGTTTGTCCACTTTCATGAAAACTTTCTCCATAGTAGACTTCAGGGGAGAAATATGCTAGCTTAAAAAATAAATGTTTCAACTCAAGAAGAAAAATATTCTTGCATAAAATAAAAAAACATGTTCGAACTTCTTGAAGAAACTATTATAGCTTCACTAGAAAAATGTTACAACTCCATAAGAAAATGTTCCAGCTTACCAAAATATTTCTTTAAGATAAATTTATTCTAACTTCATGACAAAATATGTTCCAGCATCATAGAAAAACTTTCCAACATCACAAGAAAAATGCTATAGATTCCAGAGAAAAGAACTCATGGGATATTTGTGTGGAATAAAAATATTATAAACTAATTGGAACACAAATTTAAAAAAACCGATAACCGTTTTAAACCAGACCAGTGACAAAAAAGGAAAAAGGCTTAACTAGTGGATTTGCAAAAGCTAGGAATGATTGTTAACTACAGGAGTTATAATAATTAATGTTGTAAATAGTGGGCTAGACATTTAGTAACCTCCTCCTTATAAAGCTAAAAAAATTATAATGGAGACTATTTAATTTAGCGTTTTTATAGAAAACATGAAGATTCTTAACTAATTATGCACAAAAACATTTACCTAAAGAAAATCTCGTACATATAAACACTCAAATACATGTACAGGCTCTAGGAGAACATTTGTGTACGTTAACTTAACATCCACTAAATCAGTCAACATACTCACGGCTACGATTAGTATTCATGTTCATTCAACACTCAGTATTCAATGGTTTAATAACTATTTAATGGTAATTAATTAAAGAACATGATGGATATGAATAGATTATACTCCTTTAGAGTAAGAATTGAATATTTGCCTCGATCATGATTAGTGGTACTAAAATATTTCATGGCTAAGCCAAATAGCCGTATTTAACAGAGCTAAAGCATCATTAGCGGTAATAGCCTTGAAAAAGCTATATTGGGCTGTTCACAATAATGATAATAATATACTCCCTCTGTCCCTAAAAGAATAAATTCATAGCAACTTTAGAACATATTAGCAACGAAGATAAAAAGACCACTGGCCTGTTCGTTTATCTTATAAGCCGTATTTTTTCAGCAAATGAACAATGTTTTTCTCTCATAACAAATCAGCAAACAGTACTTTCAGCCATGACTTTTCAGTCAAGTGAACAGGGCGCATGCTGCCCCTCATTAAACTGCTGAACCTTAATAGCTCTCTAAGCCTAATTAAATAGTGTCGTTCGGATTATCCAATAGCAACGTAGGAGAAAGGTTGTGTTAAATGCGACCCATACTATGAGAAAGATTAATGTGGATATGTGGACTGTTCACCTCTAGAAATCGATTCTTTGAGAGACAAATTTTTAGACTAAAAATTAATTCTTTCATGGATAGAGGAAGTAAGTAGTTATTAGAAGCAAAAGAAAAACAAAAAAACAAAAAGAAAACAAAAAAGAAAAGAAAAAAATAAACCGAGAAAGAACGAACCAGTTTAACTTTTTAAAAACAAAATGAATCAGTTTCATGGGCCGCTCTCCTACCGAAGCATCGTAGTCACTAGTCATGCCATGCGTGTGCACCTGCAGGAAAAATGATAAATGGGCCTGATAGCCATGGAAGAATTGCTATCCTGCCACTGCGAGCTGTTTTTCTTCTTCGCCCGTTCACCTCGCCTGACGCCTGGCCCGAGAGCAATACGCTCGATTCGGCCGTTTTCTGCAGCACGGGGCCAGGCGGAGCAACCGGACACGCCGGCCGCCGCCCTACTCTCAGCTGCCCCCGACTTCGTCGGACCCTTTGCCGGCGACGAGCACCCACCGCACTAGGTATGCCCCCCTACCCTGCTGTGCAAAACTGAGCACCTGATCCCTAATTTAAGGCATCTGTATTCGGATCTGATCTAATCGCAAGTGTAAGAGTATGTTTATGCATGTATTATGCCAACCAACTTCGTCCTTTATTGGGTCCGCCCTTTGTGCAGATCTGCGAGTTTTTATTCTCGATTGAGTTAATTCTGTCATTATACCTAGGCAGTTTATGAACCTCAGCAGCCAAGGGATCAGAAGTGGTGGTGATTAGTCGGCTATCACACAGGTCCTGAATTTCTTGATGTGCAAATCGAGTGTTATGCTGGGTTGTGATTTCGTTGCTGCAGCTGTTGCTTCTCAATTCTGTTGAGACTCAGTGTGGTTAAACTTGATTTATGTTTTTAGTACTGTAACCAATATATCACATTCATTAGTGCTTATTAGTACACTTAGGTAAAGGATTTCTACTAGCATCAGTTCATACAACGTTTGGAAAATCCAATCAGTTAAAGAAAATGTTGCAGTTCTACGCATAACCTTTTAATGCTTCGCCTGGCTCTTGAATATTATGTTATTGGAGTTACCTAGTTAGTCGTGCTGTGCACTTGATGTTGAAACTCTAGTTTATTAGACAATTCTTAATTTATTGATGTGAAACCAAGGTGATCATCTCCAATAGGGATTGCTTGTTTTGTCCATTTGTAAGTCCTTGAGCATTGGCTTTAGACCTTCAGTGTTGTTCTTGAAGGCATCTTACCAATAGGGAGGCACAAACCCTAGCTGGTATGTTCATGCTGTTCAGAGAACAAACACAAGATGACAAAAGCTGAACTTGGAGTTACAATTCTGTAGAGCCAATTTATTAACAAAAACTTATTAAAACATTTACTGAAACAAGGCAGTATGAATTTGCCTACTGTACTAAGTTTAAGTTCTTTATTGTGCCATTACTTTTGAATCTATGATCCACTAGTCACAGACACTGATACCTTGATTCCCATCCACCAAGTGTTTATGTTGGATACGAAGATAACCATTACATCTAAATTTTGTTTTAGCTTTACTGTTCTTAACCAGACATGAAGTTGGATTACTATTATATCTGATTTTTGAGTTTCTCTTGACTTAATTAGAGATGCTAATTTGTTTCACTTCTTTTGTGGTTTTGGAGACAGATTGACATCCTATACCATGGCCTCTCAGCTTTGTTCACAAATAAAGTTAAGCAAAGTACTTCTTAGGAGGAGGTTTCATGAGAGTGGACAGACCAATTTGCTGTCATGGTCGGGCGCACATACGTGAGACGCAGCCGCGCCCGTGATGTGCGCCGCGCCCAGGAAAGGGCAGCCGCGCGGGAAGGCGTGCAAGGCCAGGACTCCTCGCGTGGCTAGGATTGGAAACTAGATTGGATTCGGTTATTTCCTTCCTTAGATTAGGGAGATTATTACTCCTTTTTTAGGCCTTAGGCCATATATAAGTGTAACAGACCTTGGATAAAATCAATCAAGAAGTATTTGCATCTATCTTCCTCCCTGTACCTCTCAAGCCGGCACTTGGGGGCAAAACCCAGTGACGAGGGCGGCGACGGCGTGGGGGTATAACCCTGCCGGCGACGACGGATCACGACTACGAACTACGGAGTCGAGGTCCAGCTACCTTAGGGAATACCGCCCTTGACAACCTGGTATCACGAAGCCGTCGATCCTCTTCCCCGTCTGCCAGCGCCAGCGCCTCCACCATAGCCGCCGCACCACCCAACCCACCACCGCACCAGTCCTCCTCTGCGTCTTCCATGGGGGAGCCGACCATCAAGGATGTGCTCGAGATGCTGCAAGGGTTCATGACCCAAGTCTCCGACGAGATGTCCACCTTGAAGAGCGACGTGGCTGCGATCAAGGCCAAGCCGTCCGCCTCGCACGACGGCGGGGGCGCGCCGCGAGATCTTGATCGGCCACCGAAGTTCCAGAAGCTGGATTTTCCCCGCTTCGACGGCAAGTCGGACCCGCTGCTCTTCATCAACAAGTGCGAGTCTTACTTCCGACAACAACGCACCCTGGCGGAGGAACGTGTCTGGATGGCGTCGTACAATTTGGAGGATGTGCCGCCGTTGAGCCACGCTGTCCGCATCCACAACCCGGAGACGTTACCGGCAGCCATGAGCCTCGCCCGCCAGGTGGAGATGATGGAGCTTGACCGGGCGCTTGCTGCTCCTGCCCGGCCTGCGCAACGCGCGCTGCTGCCACCACCGGCACCTCGCCAAGGCACCGCTGCAGCTGCCGCACCTGCGGCCCCTGCCCTACCGGCGCCCGCTGCACCAGCCCTCCCTGTTCCGCAGCAGCGTGGGGGTGCTACAAATCCGTCGCGCCGATTGTTGCCTGAGGAGCAGGCAGAACGTCGCCGTTTGGGCCTATGTTACAACTGTAACGAGCCCTACTCCAGAGGTCACAACCGCGTCTGCCGTCGCATCTTCTACATCGATGGGGTCGAGCTCGCTGAGGCCGAGGCAACCGAGGAAGCTCCGGTATTCTCCTTGTACGCAGTCGCCGGCGTTCCCAGCAGCAACACGCTTCAACTTCCTGTCCAAGTCGGCGCAGCAGATTTCATCGCCCTCATCGACACCGGTTCCACGCACAACTTCATTGGGGAGGTTGCTGCCCACCGCACGGGCCTTCCCATCGAGCCGCGTCCCGAGTTGACGGCGACCATGGCGAATGGCGAGCGGATTGCGTGCCCTGGAGTACTCCGTCGCACACCGGTGATCATTGACGGTCTGGAGTTTCAGGTCGATCTTTTTATTATGCCACTTGCAGCCTATGACGTCGTTCTGGGCACCAACTGGATGGCACCATTGGGAGACATTACCTGGAACCTGGCAGCGGGCACAATGGCGTTCCAGCATGGGGGCCGGGCTATCTCTTGGCATGGTACCGGGCCCAAGGGGAGCGCGCGACTCCAGGCTACTACGGCTGCAGCGCCTCTCATTGACGCCCTCCTGGACGACTTCCAGGATGTCTTCGCCGCGCCCAGCGGACTGCCTCCAGTGCGGGGCCGCACCCACCGCATCGTCCTCAAACCCGATGCAACGCCCGTGGCGGTCAGGCCGTACCGCTATCCGGCTGCACACAAGGACGAATTGGAGAAGCAGTGTGACGCCATGCTTGGGCAAGGCATCATCCGGCATAGCGACTCCGCATTCTCCTCGCCGGTCCTCCTCGTCAAGAAGCCGGACGGCTCGTGGCGTTTCTGCGTGGACTACCGCGAGCTGAACACCATCACAGTGAAGGACGCCTACCCCATCCCTGTCGTCGACGAGCTGCTGGATGAGCTCCATGGTGCCCGGTTCTTCACCAAGCTCGATTTACGCTCCGGGTACCATCAGGTGTGCATGCAGCCGGAAGACGTCCACAAGACGGCGTTCCGCACCCACTACGGCCTCTATGAGTTCTTGGTGATGCCGTTCGGGCTGTGCAACGCTCCGGCCACGTTCCAGGCCCTCATGAACGATGTACTGCGTCCTTTCCTTCGCCGCTTCGTTCTTGTTTTCTTTGATGATATATTGATCTACAGCAAGTCATGGGCGGATCACCTGCGTCACCTTAGGGTGGTCCTTAGCGAGCTCCGCCGCCACGTCCTCTTCGTCAAGCGCTCCAAGTGTGACTTCGGGGTGTCATCCGTTGCCTACCTCGGCCACACGATATTGGCGGCAGGCGTGGCCATGGATTCGGCCAAGGTGCAAGCCATACACGATTGGCCGGTGCCTCGCTCGGCGCGAGCGGTCCGCGGATTCCTCGGCTTGGCGGGATACTACCGCAAGTTCATCCACAACTACGGCGCAAAGGCGGCGCCACTCACCAGCCTCCTCAAGAAGGAGGGCTTCTCTTGGGGCGCGGAGGCGGCTGCGGCATTCGACGACCTCAAGGCTGCAGTCACGGCAGCCCCGGTGTTGGCCATGCCCGACTTCGCCAAGCCGTTCGTGGTGGAGTGTGATGCGTCGTCACATGGGTTTGGGGCGGTGCTCATCCAAGAAGGCCACCCCATCGCTTACTTCAGTCGACCGGTGGCACCGCGGCATCGCGCCCTTGCGGCCTACGAGCGCGAGCTTATTGGGCTGGTCCAGGCAGTCCGGCACTGGCGCCCATATCTTTGGGGACGTCGTTTCAGCGTCAAGACAGACCATTATAGTCTCAAGTACTTGTTGGATCAGCGTCTTGCCACCATTCCACAACACCACTGGGTGGGCAAGCTGCTGGGGTTCGATTTCAGCGTGGAGTACAAGCCAGGTGCTGCGAACGCTGTGGCGGATGCGCTGTCCAGACGGGACACGGAGGACGGGGTGCTGCTCGCCCTTGCAGTCCCTCGCTTCGACTTCCTCGATCGCCTGCGCCAAGCAAACCACGATGACCCCGCCCTCGTTACCCTCCACGCCGACATCGCTGCAGGAACCCGGTGGGACCCTTGGACGCTCGTTGATGGCATGGTACACTTTGGGGCCGGTTGTACATCCCCCAACTTCGCCGCTGCTGCAGGAGATGTTGTCGGCGGTCCATGAGGAGGGACACGAAGGTGTCCAGCGTACCTTGCATCGCTTACGCCGCGACTTCCACTTCCCCAACATGAAGCAGCGAGTGTAGGACGCTGTACGCACGTGCGCAGTCTGCCAGCACAACAAGTCTGAGCATCTTCAGCCGGCTGGTCTGCTACTTCCTCTGCCGGTGCCGCAGGGAGTATGGACGGACATCGCCATGGATTTTGTGGAAGCTCTTCCACGCGTCCGCGGCAAGTCAGTGATCCTCACCGTGGTGGACCGATTCAGCAAGTACTGCCACTTCATACCCTTGGCGCATCCGTACTCGGCTGAATCCGTCGCTCAAGCTTTCTTCGCCGACATCGTTCGTCTACATGGTGTTCCGCAATCCATTGTCTCAGACCGGGACACGGTGTTCACCTCAGCTTTTTGGCAAGAGCTTATGCGGCTGATGGGCACCAAGCTGCATATGTCGACGGCATTCCACCCACAGTCATTCCACCCACAGTCAGATGGGCAGTCGGAGTCGGCTAACCACGTTATCGTCATGTATTTGCGGTGTTTGACAGGTGATCGGCCTCGCCAGTGGGTGCGGTGGCTGCCATGGGCGGAGTACCTCTTCAACATGGCGTATCAGTCCTCTCTGCGGGACACCCCTTTTCGGGTGGTGTACGGGCGCGACCCACCTTCGATCCGCTTGTATGAAGCGGGCGACACCAGGGTGCCGGCGGTGGCCAAGACAATGGAAGAGCGGGATGAATTCCTGGCCGATGTCCGCTACAGGCTGGAGCAGGCGCAGAGCGTCTAGAAGCGGTACTACGACGACAACCATCGACCAGTCTCCTACCAGGTCGGCGATTGGGCTCTGCTCCGTCTCCGGCAACGCTTGGCGTCCTCACTGCCACAGGCTTCAGGCGGCAAGCTTAAGCCCCGCTTCGTCGGGCCGTATCGCGTCATCGAGCTCATCAATGACGTCGCTGTTCGTCTGGCGCTGCCGGCGGGCGCTCGCATTCATGACGTCTTCCATGTCAGTGTGCTCAAGAAATTCCACGGCGATCCTCCGGCTGAGCTGCAGCCCCTGCCTCCACTCCGTCACGGCGCCATCGAGCCGGAGCCTGAACGTGCGGTGCGCTATCGCCTCGCCCGCGGCGTTCCCCAGGTGCTTATCAAGTGGAAGGACTACTCCGCGGCATCGTCTACATGGGAGGACACCGCCGCGTTCCGCACAAGATTTCCCTCATTCCAGCTCGAGGACGAGCTGACTCTCGACGGAGAGGGAGATGTCATGGTCAGGCGCACATACGTGAGACGCAGCCGCGCCCGTGATGTGCGCCGCGCCCAGGAAAGGGCAGCCGCGCGGGAAGGCGTGCAAGGCCAGGACTCCTCGCGTGGCTAGGATTGGAAACTAGATTGGATTCGGTTATTTCCTTCCTTAGATTAGGGAGATTATTACTCCTTTTTTAGGCCTTAGGCCATATATAAGTGTAACAGACCTTGGATAAAATCAATCAAGAAGTATTTGCATCTATCTTCCTCCCTGTACATCTCAAGCCGGCACTTGGGGGCAAAACCCAGTGACGAGGGCGGCGACGGCGTGGGGGTATAACCCTGCCGGCGACGACGGATCACGACTACGAACTACGGAGTCGAGGTCCAGCTACCTTAGGGAATACCGCCCTTGACATTTGCCAAGGTCTCTTCACTGGAAACCCTTGCGACCAGGCCATTTTGAAAATCTTGTGCTGCGATGCACCAAGAATTTGTCATGGGAAACCTCTCTTCCATATGCCTCTGCAGGCGATGATGGCAGTATCATCAAGGGAACAGGTGTTGTTGAACCTATTGATACAGAAGAAGCTCCACAGATTCCAATCCTCCAGAGCGATGAAGATGTTGTAGAGGTGAATAATGAACCTTCTTGGCAGCTAAAGGCATTTAAACTGCCAATGTGGCTACTAGGGCCTTCAATTCTGTTGGTTACGGGTATAGTTCCAACTTTATGGCTGCCATTGTCTTCAGTGTTTCATGGTGCCAACATTGCTGGCCTTCTATCTCTAGTTGGACTTGACTTCATTTTTAATATGGGAGCGATGCTGTTTTTCCTTATGGCCGATGCATGCGGTTGTCAAGAGAACAATATTTTGGACCTAAAAAGGCAGATCCCAATTTCCTACAGGTTCTGGAATCTGGCTGCTACCATAGTAGGCTTTATTGCTCCATTTGCCCTGTTTTTTGCATCCCGTAGGGGCACTCTGCAGCCACAACTACCATTCATTCCATTTGCAGTGCTGCTTGGACCATATCTTTTACTCCTGTCTGTACAGATGTTGACTGAGATGCTTACATGGCATTGGAAATCACCGGTATGGTTGGTAGCTCCAGTGGTTTATGAAGGCTATCGAGTACTACAGCTGATGAGGGGTCTCCAGTTAGCTGAAGAAATCAGTGCGCCTGGCTGGATGGTGCAAAGTCTTCGTGGCCTGGTATCCTGGTGGGTGCTTGTCCTTGGAGTCCAATTGATGCGTGTTGCCTGGTTTGCTGGACTCAATTTTGCTAGAAATTCAAGGTATGGAGAAAGTGATGATTTGAACCAGTAAGCCATACAAGAAAAACTTGAGGTGTCTTCTTTTTGGGAGGCTCATGGTACTTCAAACTGCAGCAATGCTCTTCATGTTGACGGTGGTGCGATTTTAGTTGCTGGACGTTCAGAAAGGCCGAACATCCTTGAGAACCCAAAATGCTTGGGCAATCGTTTTGTAAGAGGTTTTTTTTTTCTGTGGTAAATAGTGCAGCTGCTCCTATGCTGGAGCAGGAACCAGGCTGCTAGATACTTCATACTTTGAACTGTGTAATTATTGTAGTATAATATATATATATATACAGGAAACATGACCATTTAATTGAGCATCATACTAAACACAGCAACATCACTGTGTACGTTCCTTGAATATACTAGTACTGTATACCCTTTACATCGCCCAGATGGCATTCCCCCTTTGGGAGTAAAGGTTCTCCATTCTCTCCCTTCCTCTCGACCCTTCCTCCGCTACGGTTGAGAAAGGGCGAAAAGAAGGTGAGCCGCTTTCGGTGCCGTTCCTCTCCGGCGGCTGATGTATATAGCTTTTGCTTGCCCACCGATGGAATCGTTGCCAGCAATGGCTGTGGTGTTGCCTGGCTTCTCCGTCGTGGAGGAGTGCGTCTACGATGTGGAGGAGCTGAGGTATGTCTTTCTACTTTCTTGGCAACGATTGCTTGGTGGAGGTGTCGTTGTTGTTGGGGAATAATACCCTCCGGCTCGAGTTCCACTTCACCGGCGACCGCTTCGTTGCTGGTGACGAGTGTGTGAGGACGGAATCTTTTGGATCTAGAAGTTTAGCCGGTGTTTTGCTTTCGCTGGATCTCGTGGGTTCCGGTGTTGGAGTCTGTTGCTTGGTGCCTCAGTCAGGAATGGTGGAGGTGCTGGCAGCTCGATGCAGAGAGATGGCTGGTGGGTTTGTGGTCTTCTGGTGGATGGATCTGCGTTTTGGTGTCGTTGATTGCTGGCGACGTGCGTTGGTATTGGGTCAGGGGAGCATGGGGTATGTCCCCGGCCGATGTTCCTTCATGGATGTGTTCTACTGCGGCTCGAATCGAAGCCTTGGTGCGATTGTGCTTCCTCTGGCCTTGGTGTTGCCGTTCTCTCCCAACTCCGGCGGTGGCTTCGGTGACGACGGAGGTGGAAGACGAGCAGTGGTGACGACAAGCACAAAAGATCCCAAGGACTTCGTTGTAATTTTTTCTGTTGCTAGGGTCTTTTGTGTAAGTTTGGATGGACAGCTGTCCTCTCTGCACCTGTCTAGAAGGTGTTTGTATCTGTGCTTGTATTTGTACACTTTGCTATCATATTAACTAGTGGAAGGGGCGCGCCCCTGCGCGCCGAGTGGATGCGTCCCTGTGCGCGGAGTGGAAGTGAGGATATTTAGTTTTATACGCATTAGATCCATAGATCATTGATCTATAGATACGTAGAGGACGTGTATATGTTACATAGCCAATATCATACAGTTCACAGGAGGTATATATATGCATCCAGAACTATTTGAAATGAACACAGCAAAGCAATTTCGTAACAAAGGTGAACCCAATCTATGCATCAATCTAACATAGGAGTTCTATGCAACCACAGAAGTTGTGTATGTGAAGAACAGAACAGAACACATGCATAATAGTGCTGAATTGAAGGTTCTCGATGGTGCAGAATCGAAATTTAAACTGAACCTGCAACTTCAGCTTCAATATGTATGTATGACCAAACCAAGCCCACACTGCAGCAGCATGGCGTGACCAAGAGCACAGTTTGTCGTAGAAATATTTTCCTGGTGGAACACAATAGCAGATGACATCAGGAAATCAAGAGAGGGGTACATGGCACATAGTAAGCAAGGAAAGTAAACGTGGTAATAAACTTTTCGTGATCATGAGATCAGCACGAAACACATGTGAACAGAGAGAGTAAACAAAAACTAAGAGGATCCAGCTGACAATTATGTGTAACCCTATAGGCACTATAAATGGATGTTAATAGCTTAATTGGTACGGAAAAAATAGGTTAGATAGAATTGATTTGACAGTGGGGCCTCCAGCTCTCTAAAATCTTCAGGCACATAGCGAGAAGCCTGACCACAAATTCAGGGGCAACTCCTCCAAACATCTATATGTGCAGCCAAAATGCAGAAATGGAAAAGTAGCAAAAAGAACAGTGAACATATTACTGGACCCAGAGCAGAAACCCAACCTTTGCAGTCAAGTTTAAGCCAACCTAGCAGATGAACCTTGATTTCTTGTGACTCCGCTAACTCCAGTTTATCTTATGGAGTTTGGAGTGTAGCTGCGTTCAAAACCGAAATTATCACACGGGTAAAAAAATACAATGAGATGAAATGTTTAGGCAAACTTGATTGCATAACCTTTTAAAAATGTATGTGCCCTAAAATATGATCACCAGGAATTGGACCACCGGACTGTAACTGTAGTTTTCAAACTATTTACCTAACTATAACTTCTAGAGAGTGTACATGGTACTATTTAGCACGGATGAGGTATAATCTATTTCATTTTACCCTAGAAGAAACATGAATTTAGTTTATCGCAAGGGGAACCATAATGTAAATATCCATATTGCAAAGTTAACTTGCAGGTTGCAAACTAATACTCCAGATTCCAGCGTTCATATTGGGTAAAAGGAAAGCCACATTTCAGATATCAAAGTTATACTCAGTGTAGTAGGTATAGAGTAGGAAGCAAAGAAAGAAGCCAATCCATAGGTTAGTTCAGAAATCTAAAGGGAAAAAATCGAATTACCCTCATATTGCAGTGCTATCAAATAATAAATTACCTTGCTAGGAAGCCCAACTGGCTTTACTACTCTGCAGAACACTGCAGGCAATATGGCTCGCCCTATTGCCTCCGCTGCCTTGTCCCTACCTGCCGCAATCAGACAGTTGGCACTTGCATGGACCTAAAGGCAACACAATTGTCATGGTAAGCCTGTTGCTAAGTCGTCATCAAGGTACACACTGGAAATTTAATGCTAAGACCAGTCTCTTTTTTTTATTTACCTTTGGAAGTTTAGAGCCACTTGCGCCATTGGCCTGGCTCCCTTGCTGCTATTCAGTGCAATGAAACACCTGCCACCTGCAGAAGGCAGAAAAATGATGACAGTTATGAGGAATGAGGAATCATAAAATTAGTCTACCAACATGAGAAACACCACGACAATTTAAGGCAACTGAAGGTAACGCGCATAGCTCGAACAACATTTAGGATCGACTAAACACAGAGAGGTAAAATCGCATGGCTGAATTCAGACTTATTTGTGGTATAGGTGTGTAAGGCGAAGGAAATCAAGAGTAACATGCATAGACACCTTTCATCTTTGGATGCAAATCAGGTGTGAAACGTAATCATGTGGATCATTTGATTTGGGTAAAAAAAACAGCGTCGTTACTTGAGTGCTGCTACTGAATTCCATAGAATGTAAGCATGGCCTCACATTGGATGGTGTTGGGGAATGATTTTCATTAATTTGGGCTAACCCTAGAAGGGTAGCTATATATGTACCATACATGGGTCACATGGGCCTAGCCTCATGGGCCTAATACAATCACACTCCAACACCCCCCGCAGTCTGAACTACCGGTGCAGCGGAGTTCAAGGCTGAACAAGAAAGAAAACAAGTAAGAGCACAACACACAGGACCCCCCGCAGCCACAACTAGCCACTGGAGACGTTGAGGCTGGAACGAAACTCGGAGAAGGTCGAGGAAGGGAGGCCTTTGGTGAAGATATCCGCAAACTGGGAGGTGGTCGGGACGTGAAGAACCCGGACGTCACCGATGGCCACCCGGTCGCGGACGAAGTGTAGATCGATCTCCACATGCTTGGTCCTCTGGTGCTGCACGGGGTTGGTGGAGAGGTAGACCGCACTGACGTTGTCGTAGTAGACGAGCGTGCTCCTGGCGAGTGGACGGTGAAGCTCAGCCAGGAGCTGGCGGAGCCAGGCGGCATCGGCCACGCCGTTGGCCATGGCACGGTACTCCGCCTCGGCACTAGAGCGGGAAACCACGGGCTGGCGTTTGGACGACCAAGAGACCAGGTTGCCGCCGAGGAAGACCGCGTAGCCGGAGGTGGACCTACGGGTGTCCGGGCAGCCCGCCCAGTCAGCGTCGGTGTAGACAACCAGCTCGGCAGTGGAAGACCGGCCGAGGAGCAGCCCGTAGCCAAGGGTGCCACGGAGGTACCGGAGAAGCCGCTTTATAGCAGCCAGGTGAGGCTCCCGTGGAGCATGCATGTAGAGGCAGAGCTGCTGGACGGCATAAGTGATGTCCGGCCGTGTGAAGGTGAGGTACTGAAGTGCGCCAGCAAGACTTCGGTAGGCGGTGGAGTCTGCTGGTCCAAGCATCGGACCCCCAGCCTCTGACAGCTTGCCCTGGGTGTCCACCGGTGTAGAGCAGGACTGGCAGGCGGTCATCCCTGCGCGCTCCAGAATGTCACAAGTGAACTGCCGCTGGTGGAGGAACAGGCCGGAAGGTCGGGGCTCAACAGTGACGCCGAGGAAGTGGTGGAGCACCCCAAGATCCTTCATAGCAAATTCCTTCTGGAGTGAGGCAATGATGCGGTGGAGCAGAGATTCGCTGGAGGCAGTGAGAACAATATCATCCACATAGAGGAGCAGGTAAGCAGTCTCACCCCCATAGTGGTATATGAACAGGGAGGTGTCAGACTTGGCCTCCGTGAACCCAAGAGTCTGCAGGAAGGTAGCGAATCGAGAGTACCAAGCCCGGGGTGTCTGCTTGAGCCCGTAGAGAGATTTGTTGAGCCGGCAGACGAAGTCAGGACGAGAAGCATCCACAAAACCTGCCGGCTGACTGCAGTAGACCGTCTCAGTCAGAGTGCCATGAAGGAAGGCATTCTTGACATCCAGCTGATGCACAGGCCAGGAGCGCTCGAGAGCCAGGGAGAGGACGGTGCGGACTGTAGCTGGCTTCACCACGGGACTGAAAGTCTCAGCATAGTCAATGTCGGGCCGCTGAGTGAAGCCGCGGAGGACCCAGCGAGCCTTGTAGCGCTCAAAGGAACCATCAGCCCTCCTCTTGTGCGTCCAGATCCACTTGCCGGTGACAATGTTGGAACCCGGCGGACGAGGCACTAGGTCCCCACGTCTGGTTGGCGAGGAGGGCCGCGTACTCCTCGTCCATCGCGCGGCGCCAGTGAGGATCCGCCAAGGCCGCGCGAACGGAAGAGGGGTACCGGAGAGATCTCCGGCTCGCAGGCGGCGGCGGTGAGGGCCTGCGGGCGAGACGCCGGCCTCGTCACCATCGGGTGAGTGTGACGAGGGTCCCGGTGAAGAAGAGGCGGGTGGTACACCGATGGGTCGGCGCGAGAGCGTGGTGATGCCGGCGGAGCATGCACCGACGACGACGTTGTTGGTGACGAGAGCGGCGGAGCCGGCTCACGCCGGCGCTCATAGACGATCCCGAAACGTCCGGGAGGAGGTGAGGGCGGACGCGGCTCCCGCCGGCGCTGGTAGACGAGTCCGAAGCGCTCGGGAGGAGGTGGGGTCGGTGTGCGCAGTCCCGCGATCGGAACGGCAGCATCTGGCACAACGGGAGGCAGCGAATCCACAGGGAGCGAGGGTGGAAGCTCCGGGGCTGCTTCGACCGTGTCAGGCACCGGAAGGTCCTAGGGTGAGTCCGGCAGGGGCGAGGCGGGACCACTAGGAGAGCGCGCCGGAGCAGTACCTGCAGGGTAGAGGGAGAAGGGTGGCGGAATCGCCATGTCAGCGGGAAAGAAGGAAGCCTCCGCAGGGTCAGCGGGAGGTGTGGGTGGAGAGGTGGCGGAGTAAGGGAACGCCGACTCATCAAACACGACATGGCGAGAGATGAGGACACGGCGAGAGGTAAGGTCAAAGCATCGGTAACCCTTGTGATCCGGAGAGTATCCGAGAAAGACACAGAGGGTCGACCAGGGAGCCAGCTTATGAGGAGCGGTGGCGGCGGTGTTAGGGTAACACGCACACCCGAAGACTCGAAGGTGGTCGTACCGAGGAGGGGTACCGAAAAGAGCGTGGTGAGGCGTAAGAGCTGGGCAGGCAGTAGAAGGAAGGCGGTTAAGGAAATAGGTGGAGGTGTGCAGACACTCAGCCCAGAAGCGAGCGGGTAGAGATGCCTGGAGCAGAAGGGTGCGCATGATGTCGTTGGTGGTGCGGATCATATGCTTTGCCTTGCCGTTCTGAGAGGAGGTATACGGACAAGACATGCGCAGGTGGACACCGGAAGGAAGGAAGAAAGCACGGGAGGTTGAGTTATCGAACTCACGGCCATTGTCGCACTGGACAGCCTTGATGGCGAGGCCGAACTGAGTGGAAACCCAAGCAAAGAAGTGGCTAAGAGTGGGGAAAGTCTCGGACTTGGCACGCAGAGGAAAAGTCCAGGAGTAATGGGAGAAATCATCGACCACCACCAAGTAGTACTTATAGCCAGACATGCTGAGAACAGGAGAAGTCCATAAGTCGCAGTGAATAAGAGCAAAGACACGAGTGGCATGTGAGGAGAGGACTGAAAGGGAAGGCAAACGTGACGGCCCAGCTGGCACGCATGACACAAGTGATCATCTTTAGCCCGAGAGCACCGAATGTCGGAACGATGCTCGAGCTGTATCAGGGCATCCCGGCCAGGATGGCCGAGACGACGGTGCCAAGTGGTGGAGGAAGGAGTGACGGCGAACGCGGCTGAGGAAGGCAAAGAAGGTGAAACAGAGGCCGGAAACCGAATGGTGTAGAGAGGCCCAGTGCTGTTACATCGGAGCCGAGGAACCCGGGAGGCCAAATCCCTCACGGTGAGGCCAGAGGGGTCAAACTCAACCGAACAAGAGTTGTCAGTGGTGAAACGACGAATAGAGAGAAGGTTGTGAACCATACCGGGAGCCACAAGAACATCAGGATATGAAAGGAGCCATTGGGAACTGGCAGTGCCCACGGAGGAGACAGGAAGGCAAGTGCCATTGGCGACCATGATGGAGGAGGGAACAGGAAGGATGGGGAGGACGAAGAGAAGAAAGGAGTTTCGCATCGGGCGTGGTGTGGAAAGTGGCGCCCGAGTCGGTGATCCAATCAGGGCTGGCGGTGGTGCTGAAGGAGTAGGCCAGATTGGCGGCGCCGGAGCCCCCCGCGCCAGCGGCCGCGGCGCCCGCGCCATTGGTGGTGGCGGCGCCAGGGAAGATGGGCCGGCTACAGCGGCGGTGGGGACTGAGCCGAGGGCAGAGGGTAGGGAGCCAACGAGGCCCGGCGTGTGACACGGCACCGGCGCGTGGCCTGAGTCGTCGGTGGTGGACGGGACAACGGCCACGGGGAAGTCCATGGTGGCGGTGGTGAGGCGGGACCAGATCCGGAAGTAGCCGGGGCGGCCGGGAAAGGCGCTGCCGCGGGTGAGGTGATGGCCTGCTGTGCCCAAGCCGCGTGGATGAGGGGCGCGGAGGTAGCACAGCCGGCAGCGCCGGAGGTGGTGGCTGCCCCTGTGGCCGCACCCGGGAAATGCAGCGGCCCAGTGGGAGGGTCGGGCAGTGCAGCCGCTGGAGGAAGGGCGGCTGGGGCGGGTAGAGTGACCGGCGGCGCGGGGTCCAGAGCAAGTGGCGCAGGAAGAGGAGGAGCAGCGGCCACCACTGGAGCCCAGGGAGTATGAGGGAGCGGCTGGGGGGCTGCAGCCGTCCAGCGTGCAGGTGAGGGAGGATGAGGGAGCCAAGAGTTTACAGCAGGCGCAAACCACGTCCAGGCGGGCAGCGTTCCCGTGCAGCCGTCGAGGACGGGAGCGGTCCCGTGCAGCCGTCGGGGGAAGAGGGCCCGGGCGGCCACAGCCCCCAGGGCGGCAGCCGCGCCTGGAGCAGCAACCGCAACCCCCATGGCGGGCGGAGCAGCAGCCACGGTCCCCAGGGCGGCAGCCGCGCCAGGGACTGCGGCCGTGGCCTCCAGGGCGGACGGGTCACCGGCCACGGGAGCGCCGGGGTGAAAGCCCAAGTTTGGTTTTGGTAATTAATGACACCAAGTTGCTAATGCTATTGTATCAAGTGTGATTAAGCTAGGCATAAGCAACACATGTGATGAAGGTGTACGTGGCAAGGAGTGATGGCCACAAGACCACATGATTTGGTGCATGAAATGATGAGCAAGATCATGGTGGAGATGCACATGAAATGATGGACATGATGATCAAGTGAAGGAGAAGGATCTAAGAGCGCAAGGCAAAGGTATAACCATAGGGTTTTCCTTTTTGCCGGTCTAAGATGAGTAGAGAAGTGATTGACCGGGTTTAGGATACATAGCCGACTATCAAGAGGGGCAATCACGGTTAGCTCGGAAATCAAGTGCCACTAGATAAATGTCTTGAGCATATGCATTTAGGATCTAGTAAAGAGCTAACATAACGCCTTGGAAAATGTTTGTGAAATGCTAACACACATACACATGGTGGTGAACACTTGTTGGTGTTAGCACATTTGCGAAGGCGGTGGAGTTTAAGTGGTAGAGAGGGGTTTGGGTTCCTCTCTCCCTCCCGCCGAGCTTGCGAGGCGGGGTTCGGCGCTTTTTGGAGAAGTGAAATGCCTTTTTTCTATTGCGCCGAAAGTCGGAAAAGAAACGGAGGCGAACGGAGGTCACTGCGTGCACCGGACGCTACACCGGACGCTGCACCGGACGCGGTCACTGTACCACCGGCGCGTCCGGTCAGGCGAACAGCGGTTCACGAGGATCACCGGACGCGGTGCGCGTCCGGTCATAGGTCACCGGACGCGTCCGGTGGTCCAGGGAGCTTACTGGACTCGCACCGGACGCGGGCACTGTGGCGTCCGGTCCATTCTTCAGCGCGTCCGGTGGATGTTTTGCAGTGCGCGGCTCGGTGTTGACCGGCGCGTCCGGTGGGTCACGGGACCGGCGCGTCCGGTCGTGACCAGCGCGTCCGGTCGCTCGGTCGAGCGCGTCCGGTCAACGGTAACGGCTAGTTTGAACGGCACTATTCTCGTCTGTCGCGTAGTGACCGGACGCGTCCGGTCACCCGGACCGGCGCGTCCGGTGCAGCGCGATTTCTGCTGCATCGTTTCTAACGGCTAGCTGCGTACCCCTTCGTTATAAATAGATGGTGGCCGGGGTTTGAGGGCAACTCTTGCACATTTTGAGACCTAGAGACATACTTTGAGCTAGAGAACAACCCCTCCACTCATCTCTTTGATTGATTGCACATCTTGAGTGAGATTGAGTGAGATTCAAGTGCATTGCTTGAGAGTTGCATTCTAGAGGCACTTGATCTTCGAGTTGCTGCGGATTTCTTGTTACTCTTCCGTGTTTCCCGACACGGTAGACGGCTTGGAGCAGCGGAGGTGATTGAGCTCGCAATTGGAGATTGTTGGAGCCTTCACCAAGTGTTGTAAGGGGTTCTTGATCCTTCCCCGCGGGAGTTCGCAAATTGGATACTCTAGTGGAGCTCGTGGCTTGGAGGATCCCCATCTTGTGTGCGGTTGTGCGGCGCCCGCCGAGGGCTCAACTCTTGATAGTTGATTAGCTCGCGAACCAACAAGTGGGTGCATCGCCACAACGAGGAGTAGCTTGCCGGGAAGCAAGTGAACCTCGGGATAAATTCTTGTGTCACTCTCTTCCCGAGGATTTCTCTTGTGTGTTTCATTGATTGGTACTTCTCGTCTCTACACGGCGGTATATTCACTCGAAGCTCTTCTCTCGTATTACTTCTCGTTTCTAGCTTGTTGTTGTTGTTGTGTTTAGTGGATAGCCTTGTACTAGAATTGTGTAGGTGGCTTGCTTAATTAGTTAGAGCTAGTGCTTTGTGCTTCGCCACCTTTCGTACTAACTTGTGGTTAAGTATTTCTTGTAGAAGTTTTAATTAGGCTATTCACCCCCCCCTCTAGCCTATTTGGACCTTACAAGTGGTATCGGAGCCGAGGCACCGTTTATTTGAGGCTTAACAACCTACGGTGAAAAAGAAATGGCTCAATTAAGTTTGCACATCAACAACACAAAGAAGGCACCTCACTTTGATGGCACAAATTATGCATATTGGAAGGTTAAGATGACCGCACACCTCAAGTCAATCAATAGAGAAGTGTGGAAAGTCACCGAAACCAAATTTGAGGTTGCTAATCCGGAAGCACCTACACCGGTGGAAGAGAAGAAGCTCCAATGCAATGATATTGCCATTAGTGCTCTTCATGAGGCACTAGATGACAAGACATTTGAGCAAGTGAAGAACATAGAAGTTGCACATGATGCTTGGGCCAAGCTAGAAGAAACATTTGAGGGCACCGAAGGTACAAAGACCGCTAAAGCATATATCTTGCAAGAAAAATTTTCAAGCTTCAAGATGCAAGATGATGAGAGTGTACCAGAGATGTTTCATAGATTGCAAGTCATTGTCAATGAGCTCAAGGCACTTGGTGAGGAAGTCAAGGACAACCAATTCTCTATGAAGTTCTTGAGAAGCTTGCCCAAGAGGTTTGATACATTGATCACCGTGCTAGTGAGGACAACATTGAAGGATTCAACTCCTCAACAAATATTTCAAGAAGTGATGACCGATGATTCATATAGAGAAGATGATGAGAAGGATGAGTTGGTCAAGAAGAAGAAGAAGGAAAATGAGAAGAAGGATGATGAGAAGAAGAAGAGTGTGGCATTCAAAGCCACCACATCCAAGGGCAAATCCAAGATTGAATCATCAAGTGATGAAGACTCAAGCTCTTGTGATAGTGATGACATTGATGAGAAGATGGCTCTCTTTGTCAAGCAATTTGGCAAATTCATGAAGAAGAAGGGCTATCGTGCAAGAAGGATGAAGAACTCATCTAAGAAGAATGAGCATACCATGAGATGCTTTAGATGCCATAGCAAGGATCATCTCATTGCAAAGTGTCCTTATGATAGTGATGATGAAGATGCTATCAAGAAGGAGAGGAAGAAGCAAAAGAAGAAGCAAGAAAAGAAAGAGAGCTCTCATAAGAAGAAGAATGATTCTCATGTTGCTACATGGGATAGTGATGATTCCTCAAGTGATGATGAGGATGACAACAAGAGCAAGAAGAAGGGACATGCTAGCATTGCTATTCAAGAGAAGGTCTCCCTCTTTGACACTCCATCGTGCTTCATGGCTAAGGCCGCTAAGGTATCATCCGATGATGAGAGTGATCATAACAATGCTAGTGATAGTGATAGTGATGAAGAAGAATTCACTAAAAATGAACTAATCACTATGCTAGAAGATTGCACTCAACATTTTAAAGAATCTAGAAAGGAGTGCAAGGGCTTACTTAAGGAAAAGAAAAACCTTATGCAAGAACTTGAAGAGCTTAGAGCATCTTATGAGAGTCTAAAGGTAGACCATAAGAAGCTTCAAAAGTCTCACACTAAGCTTGAAGAAGCTCATTCCTCTCTAGTTGAAAAATGTGAAAACATGCCAACTAATGTTGAGAAAGCTAAAACTTGCAACATAGGCATATCATGTGATATAATTGATGAACCTTTTCATAAGCCTATTGTTGTTGCTCCCACTAACCCTTCATGTAGCTCATCTACATCATCCTCATCTAGTAGTGATGGTTTCACTTGTGATCCCACACTTATAGTTGAGAATGAAAATCTCAAGAAGAAGGTAAAAGAGCTCAATCACACCTTGGCCAAGGCTTATGGTGGTGAGAACCGCTTGCTTATGTGCTTGGGTAGCCAAAGGGCTTCTCTCTATAAAGAGGGATTGGGCTATAACCCCAAGAAAGGCAAGGCCGCTTTTGCTCCTCACAAGACTCGTTTTGTGAAGAACAATGGTAGCTATTGCAAAAGTTGCAAGCAAGTTGGTCACATAGAGCGACATTGCATGAACAAGAAATCCAATGCTAATGTA
The DNA here is from genome assembly GCA_038087645.1 of Saccharum hybrid cultivar R570. Taxonomy (NCBI): domain Eukaryota; kingdom Viridiplantae; phylum Streptophyta; class Magnoliopsida; order Poales; family Poaceae; genus Saccharum; species Saccharum hybrid cultivar. The sequence continues at coordinate 275,481 of JAQSUU010000837.1, forward strand.
TCCTCAATTAAGTTTGACTCTTTCTATATACTTACCAAGGGTACAAATGGTGTTCATGCTAAGTTCATTGGTACACCATGGGTGGGCTCAAAGAAGAAAGCTATTTGGGTACCAAAGAGCTTGGTCACTAACCTTGGAGGACCCAAACAAGTTTGGGTACCTAAAAGGAATTGATCTTATCTTGTAGGTCAATTACAAAGCCGGAGGAAGGCATTGGGTGCTTGATAGTGGGTGCACTCAACACATGACCGGGGATTCTTGTATGTTCAAATCAATTGATACAAGTCAAAATGGTGGTTTTGATGCTATCACCTTCGGCAACAACAAGAAAGGCAAGGTCAAGGGGCTTGGTAAAATTGCTATCTCAAATGACATGAGCATATCTAATGTATTGCTAGTTGAGAGCTTGGACTTCAATCTTTTGTCGGTGGCACAACTTTGTGATCTTGGCTTCAAGTGCATATTTGGTAGTGATGATGTTGAAGTTATAAGTGTTGATGGATCAAATTTGATATTCAAAGGATTTAGACATGGTAGCTTATACTTGGTTGACTTCAATGATAGTGAGACACAATTGACATCGTGCTTGCTTAGCAAATCTAGTATGGGTTGGTTATGGCATAGAAGGCTTGGTCATGTTGGAATGAAACAATTGAACAAACTCTTGAGGCATGACTTAGTTAGAGGCTTGAAAGATGTGACTTTTGAGAAGGATAAACCGTGTAGTGCTTGTCAAGCCGGCAAACAAGTTGGAAATAAACATCCTAGTAAGAGTGAAATGAGCACATCAAAGGCATTTGAGCTATTGCACATGGACTTGTTTGGGCCAACAACATATACTAGCATTGGTGGGAACAAGTATGGTTTTGTGATAGTGGATGACTATACTAGATACACTTGGGTGTTCTTTCTCTATGACAAGAGTGATGTTTATGATCTATTCAAGTCTTTTGTCAAGAGAGTGCAAAATGAGTTTGAGACTACCATCAAGAAGATTAGAAGTGACAATGGTAGTGAGTTCAAGAATACAAGAATTGAGGAATTGTGTGATGATCTTGGTATTGGACATCAATTCTCTCCAACATACACTCCTCAATCCAATGGTGTAGTTGAAAGAAATAATAGAACTTTGATTGACATGGCTAGATCAATGCTTAGTGAATACAATGTGAGTCATTCATTTTGGAGTGAAGCTATCAACACGGCTTGCTATTGTAGCAACCGTCTTTATTGCCATGGGAAGCTTGGGAAGACACCATATGAGCTATTGAATGGAAGAAAGCCCAACATTGCATACTTTAGAGTGTTTGGTTGCAAATGCTATATTCTCAAGAAAGGCACTAGATTGAGCAAGTTTGACAAGAAATGTGATGAAGGGTTCTTACTTGGTTATTCTACCACAAGTAAAGCATATAGAGTTTGGAATCTCACAAATGGCACCTTGGAAGAAGTTCATGATGTTGAGTTTGATGAAACCCAAGGGTCTCAAAATGAAGGTCAAAACCTTGATGATGTGAGAGGAGATCAATTGTCAAATGCAATGAAGAACATAGATATTGGTGACATAAGGCCGAGGCAAGTTGATGATGATGATATTCATGTGATCAACCAAAGTGTGCAAATTGATACAAATCAAGCAAGCTCTAGTGGTTCTCATGATGAAGTGCAAGATCAAGGTCAAGCTAGTGGAAGCAATCAACTCCCAATACTCCAACCTACTAGTATTGCAAGAGATCATCCATTGGATCAAATCATTGGTGGAATTCAAAGTGGTGTTCAAACTAGATCAAGATTAGCATCCTTTTGTGAGCACTACTCATTTGTGTCACTTGAAGAACCTAAGAAAATAGAAGATGCATTGAAAGATTCCGATTGGGTAAATGCCATGCATGATGAGCTAAACAACTTCACTAGAAATCAAGTTTGGAAACTTGTTGAAAGGCCGAAGAACTACAATGTGATTGGTACTAAGTGGGTCTTTAGAAACAAGCAAGATCAAGATGGTGTAGTTGTGAGAAACAAAGCAAGATTGGTAGCACAAGGTTACACACAAGTTGAAGGTCTTGACTTTGGAGAGACATATGCACCGGTTGCTAGATTGGAGGCAATTAGAATCTTGTTAGCATATGCTTGTGCACACAACATCAAGCTCTATCAAATGGATGTCAAGAGTGCATTTCTCAATGGCTACATCAATGAAGAAGTTTATGTTGAGCAACCTCCCGGTTTTGAAGATGACAAGAAGCCCAACCATGTTTACAAGCTCAAGAAGGCATTGTATGGTTTGAAGCAAGCACCTAGAGCATGGTATGAGAGATTGAGGGACTTTCTTCTCTCTAAAGGGTTCAAGATGGGAAAGGTTGACACCACTCTCTTCACCAAGAAGCTTGGAAATGACTTGTTTGTGTTGCAAATCTATGTGGATGACATTATCTTTGGATCAACCAATCAAGATTTTTGTGAAGAATTTGGAAATATGATGGCAAATGAATTTGAGATGTCTATGATTGGAGAGCTTAGTTACTTCCTTGGACTTCAAATCAAGCAAATGAAGAATGGCACTTTTGTAAGTCAAGGCAAGTACATCAAGGACATGATCAAGAAGTTTGGATTACAAGATGCTAAGTCAATGAGTACACCAATGGGCACAAACGATCAAATGGGTATTGATGATAGTGGTAACATGGTAGATCAAAAGCAATACCGGTCTATGATTGGAAGTTTGCTCTATGTCACCGCTTCTAGGCCGGATGTGATGTTTAGTGTGTGCAAGTGTGCAAGATATCAAGCTTCACCTAGAGAAAGTCACTTGAAAGCAACCAAGAGGATATTGAGATATCTTAAGGGCACTCATGATGTTGGATTATGGTTTCCAAAGGGGTCAAGTTTTGAGTTGATTGGATATTCGGACTCCGACTATGGTGGATGCAAGATTGATAGAATGAGCACAAGTGGCACTTGTCAATTGCTTGGAAGGTCTCTTGTTTCATGGTCATCAAAGAAACAAAATAGTGTTGCACTATCTACCGCCGAGGCCGAATACATTAGTGCCGGTAGTTGTTGTGCACAATTGCTTTGGATGAAGGCCACCTTGAATGACTTTGGAATCAAGTTCAAGAATGTGCCCTTGTTTTGTGATAATGAGAGTGCTATCAAGATGACTCAAAATCCGGTTCAACATTCAAGAACAAAGCACATTGACATAAGGCATCACTTCATAAGAGACCATCAACAAAAGGGTGATATTAGCATTGAAAGCATTGGCACCGAAGATCAACTAGCCGACATATTCACAAAGCCACTTGATGAGAAGAGATTTTACAAGTTGAAGAATGAATTGAACATACTTGACTTCTCCAACTTGAAATAAGTGCACCCCCACATTCCTATATGACATGCCTCTCATCCGACATAGCAAGGTAGAGTTGTTTGACATATCATCCATACTTTGCTAAGGACATGTTTAGCACATTTAGACATATTTGCATGACAAATAGGCTCATTCATGAAAATCAAATGAGTTTAATGTATATATGGTACCACTATTGCTTCTATGTTTGATTGATCTAGTGGTAACATATGACATGTTTGTGGGCTTGCAAACCTAGTGTTGAATCTAGAAAATGAGCTCATGATGTGTAATTCAACATGGTCAAGATAACCCTTATACTTTATGAGGTGTGAAGAAGCTTGTCCTTGGTTCAAACCGAATTACATATTCTAGGCAAGTGATCTAGATTGAACCATAATTTGGACTCCCTCATATTGATTGACTTAACTCTCACTAAAATTGGCATCTTTTTGGTGATTGTTGACAAAGGGGGAGAGAAAAGTCACAAAGGTAGAAAAGTCACCAAGGGGGAGAAAGATATAATAAGAGGGGAGAGAAAAAGTTACTAAGGGGGAGAGAAAGCATAAGATAAGACTTTGGAAAGGAATCAATTAAATTTGAGCACACAAGTAGGGGGAGCAAGCTCATGAATTATTTGTTGCATTTGTATGTGCACTTACATGATGAATTGGTGCATTGCAAAGCTTAAATTCTTATTCATGTTTGTTTAGTGATTGCTAGAATTAGAACTTGAATGATGATTTGTTAAGAGTAGCTTTTTTTAAGTGGTATCTAGACACCCTTTGCTTATAATGTTGATCTCACGGGGTACTTTAGTGTTTATGATCTTTACAAGTGATGAATTACAAGTGGTGTCTAGCTACATCGATGCTAAGGATGGTATATAAAGGCAACTCCGATTGGTATCACGCTTCAAAGGTCCATTCTATATACCTTAGCATCAATTTGATAGTAGTAACTCTCCCAAATCTCAAATCCATACATATGTGCAAAATTGAACCAAACTCATGGAAGCACATATGTAGGGGGAGCTAATACTATCGAAATTGAAAATTGATTTCATTTCATATCTTTATGATGGTTGTCATCAATTACCAAAAAGGGGGAGATTGAAAGCCCAAGTTTGGTTTTGGTAATTAATGACACCAAGTTGCTAATGCTATTGTATCAAGTGTGATTAAGCTAGGCATAAGCAACACATGTGATGAAGGTGTACGTGGCAAGGAGTGATGGCCACAAGACCACATGATTTGGTGCATGAAATGATGAGCAAGATCATGGTGGAGATGCACATGAAATGATGGACATGATGATCAAGTGAAGGAGAAGGATCTAAGAGCGCAAGGCAAAGGTATAACCATAGGGTTTTCCTTTTTGCCGGTCTAAGATGAGTAGAGAAGTGATTGACCGGGTTTAGGATACATAGCCGACTATCAAGAGGGGCAATCACGGTTAGCTCGGAAATCAAGTGCCACTAGATAAATGTCTTGAGCATATGCATTTAGGATCTAGTAAAGAGCTAACATAACGCCTTGGAAAATGTTTGTGAAATGCTAACACACATACACATGGTGGTGAACACTTGTTGGTGTTAGCACATTTGCGAAGGCGGTGGAGTTTAAGTGGTAGAGAGGGGTTTGGGTTCCTCTCTCCCTCCCGCCGAGCTTGCGAGGCAGGGTTCGGCGCTTTTTGGAGAAGTGAAATGCCTTTTTTCTATTGCGCCGAAAGTCGGAAAAGAAACGGAGGCGAACGGAGGTCACTGCGTGCACCGGACGCTACACCGGACGCTGCACCGGACGCGGTCACTGTACCACCGGCGCGTCCGGTCAGGCGAACAGCGGTTCACGAGGATCACCGGACGCGGTGCGCGTCCGGTCATAGGTCACCGGACGCGTCCGGTGGTCCAGGGAGCTTACTGGACTCGCACCGGACGCGGGCACTGTGGCGTCCGGTCCATTCTTCAGCGCGTCCGGTGGATGTTTTGCAGTGCGCGGCTCGGTGTTGACCGGCGCGTCCGGTGGGTCACGGGACCGGCGCGTCCGGTCGTGACCAGCGCGTCCGGTCGCTCGGTCGAGCGCGTCCGGTCAACGGTAACGGCTAGTTTGAACGGCACTATTCTCGTCTGTCGCGTAGTGACCGGACGCGTCCGGTCACCCGGACCGGCGCGTCCGGTGCAGCGCGATTTCTGCTGCATCGTTTCTAACGGCTAGCTGCGTACCCCTTCGTTATAAATAGATGGTGGCCGGGGTTTGAGGGCAACTCTTGCACATTTTGAGACCTAGAGACATACTTTGAGCTAGAGAACAACCCCTCCACTCATCTCTTTGATTGATTGCACATCTTGAGTGAGATTGAGTGAGATTCAAGTGCATTGCTTGAGAGTTGCATTCTAGAGGCACTTGATCTTCGAGTTGCTGCGGATTTCTTGTTACTCTTCCGTGTTTCCCGACACGGTAGACGGCTTGGAGCAGCGGAGGTGATTGAGCTCGCAATTGGAGATTGTTGGAGCCTTCACCAAGTGTTGTAAGGGGTTCTTGATCCTTCCCCGCGGGAGTTCGCAAATTGGATACTCTAGTGGAGCTCGTGGCTTGGAGGATCCCCATCTTGTGTGCGGTTGTGCGGCGCCCGCCGAGGGCTCAACTCTTGATAGTTGATTAGCTCGCGAACCGACAAGTGGGTGCATCGCCACAACGAGGAGTAGCTTGCCGGGAAGCAAGTGAACCTCGGGATAAATTCTTGTGTCACTCTCTTCCCGAGGATTTCTCTTGTGTGTTTCATTGATTGGTACTTCTCGTCTCTACACGGCGGTATATTCACTCGAAGCTCTTCTCTCGTATTACTTCTCGTTTCTAGCTTGTTGTTGTTGTTGTGTTTAGTGGATAGCCTTGTACTAGAATTGTGTAGGTGGCTTGCTTAATTAGTTAGAGCTAGTGCTTTGTGCTTCGCCACCTTTCGTACTAACTTGTGGTTAAGTATTTCTTGTAGAAGTTTTAATTAGGCTATTCACCCCCCCTCTAGCCTATTTGGACCTTACACGGGGGTTGTGGAGGCGCCGGGGAAGAAGGTGTGGCCACCGGCGCCAGGAGGAGGGGAAGGAAGGGGCGCCGGGGAAGGAAGGGGCGCCGGCGGCGGGTGCGCCCAGAGGTGGAGGAGGCCCGGCGGGAAGAGCAGCAGAGGCAGGTGCAGCCAGTGATTGAGCCCAGGAGGGTGAAGATATAGGTGGGAAGAAGGTGTAGAGAGAAGGAGGAGGTGGAGGACCGCCGGCCATGGCACCAGGGGCCGGCAGCGGCGCCTCCAGTGAGGGGCGGCGGGCAGCAAAGAGAGAGGGAAGAGGAAGACCTAACCCTAGGCTGCTGATACCATGTTAGGGAATGATTTTCATTAATTTGGGCTAACCCTAGAAGGGTAGCTATATAGGTACCATACATGGGCCACATGGGCCTAGCCTCATGGGCCTAATACAATCACACTCCAACAGATGGTCACCTCATTATATGACTAGCAATGCAGAGGACCCCTGCAAGGATGTGCTGGGTCCAATACAATGGTCGTAGCCCCCAAATAGGACATGCCAAATCAATCCCAGAGGTAGACTGACACTAACATATGACAATCAAACTTGTGGTGACAGATTATGAGGATGTAAAACACGCTAATCCAATTTATTAACATATGACAATCAAATCTGTAGTGGTAGACTATGAGGCGGACCTAGAATACGCTAAGCCAATTTATGGAGATGGATTAGGAGAAGGAGAAAAGGCAAAACCAGTACTACATCTTCGGTAGCAGCATATGCAAAAAAAAAACACATGAATGCGATAATTTAACTATGACAGGATCAGCAAAATCAAGGTCAACAATGCATGAGCACAATGCGTATGTAGAAAGGTTGATGAAGGAACCTCATACTGAAAACAAGGACAAACTTTTGCAGACATTTCACTTCATTAGTAAAATTCAGATATGGATGTTCATATCACATAACTGCACCTAGTTGTAGAAATGAAAGTTTAAAGTTGTCATCATTTCGATTAACTAACCTATGGAAAGGACAATGATAGGGAAGAAGCTGAGTCATTAGGATCTGATCGGCTCCTGCAAAAGAAAATTCATTTTTTTTGTTGCATGAAGCCTTGACTGTAGAGCATAAATGAATTTGCCATTTAGGCATACCCAAGAGACAGTGACCTCTGCTCGTCCCTAATTAAACCAATGGGCTGAAGCTATTGTTGTTTCCTTGACCTGTTGGGAAGAGGTACCATCTGAAAATAGTAGTATGAGTGTTTTTTTTTTCAAAAGTGCTGAAATAAAGGAACGAAATTAAAGAAGAAACAGAGAACGTACTTTCCACCCATAGCTTGTTCCAGTGCGTCACGATACTGAAACCATCGATAAAGCTGGTCATTTGCCTTCAGAATGTACTAAGGGCTTCCCCAACGAGGTGAGTTGGCGTACTGCCTCAGCTGCCATATCATCAACTAATGTTCAGATCACAGCAGCTAGTGGTCTCGCAGACCGTCAATGGCGCCTGCAGAAGAGGCGTATGCCCCAACCTGATAAAAGTTGAAGCAGCACTTGAAATTTGCGTTGTGAGGCAGAGAGACACTGGTATTTGCTTGGGACAGCAGATAAAGAAGGATGTGATGGGAAAAGACCGTGGAAAGATTCCATACTCCCCTGTGTGCTTGCGTTGGGAGAAAAGCGCCTCAGTCTCAGCCTCATCTACGTGTACTGTATTTTTTGGTTGAGGCTAACGAGGCTGTGCGCCTGCGTTGCTGGTGCCCTAAATCAAATTCACGATTGCTATGACAACGTACCTTGTCAGAAAGCTAGCAGCCTAACGATTGCTATGACAATGTACCTTGTCAGAAAGCTAGCAGCCTAAAGGTCTTCCTTACAGCTTTGAGCTGTAGACAACGAAAAGTTCCATTCACGTGATGAGTACGGATACGGTAATTGGAAACTTAGAGCCTGGGCGGTGTTTATATCTTTGCATAAGACATTTGAATTAACGGGAACCTATTGAAACGGGAACACATATGACAGTAACTAATAATTTTGGTAGGCACCTGTTGCCAATCGGCCATGTGGTCAAAAAGTACAGGCAAATAATTTTAGAATGGAGTTCAAGTAACTTTAGTATAAATAATTTTAGAATGGAGTTGAAGTAACTTTAGTATGGAGTTCTTACCCAATAAAATTGGCAAATGAATCCAAAGAGAGGGGGTGATGGGCACACAAATGTTAGTAAGATCACACCAGATATCCAAGGAAATAATCAGTATATTTGAAAGTCATCCGGGTCCGGCAATGCAGAATGTAGATATCTCTGGATCCATTAACACTTCAACTACTGTCCTATATCAGGCAGCTCAATATCACAAATTTATGAAGCAAACACACACTCAGTGCTAATTGGTACATGGCTAGTATTTAGTAACAGAAATTCAGTGTTGCCTGTAACTTAGAATAGGGTCTAAATTGCTGATGGTCAGAATAGCATGCGACTGATGAGTCCGGACAGTAAGTCAGCGAAACTATCAGCCTAAATCACAGCAGGGAGAGGGAGAGGGAGGGAGAGAGAGAGAAACAGTCACCTAGGGTTTCATGGAGCACAGAAGAAGGCGCGGCGCTTGGCAAGACGATGCCGCATCAGGGGGACCCGCGCTGGAGAGCACCGGCAGGGTCCGGGCGGCCACGTCGTGGCCGGTGACCGCCGCCGTGGGGGCTCGTCGCAGCCGGGGACGGCGAGCCGCTGCAGCGGCGCAGCACCTGAGGAGGCCCCCCGTCGCCCTGCCCTTCCGGCGCGAGCAGGAAGGAGCGTGGAGGAGGACGAGGGTAGCGGCCGCGCCGCGCGCCGTGCCGGGGGGGGGGGGGGCGCCTGCGCTGTGCGCACGGTGGCGCCATCACGGCCGCCTCCGTCACGGGAGAGGAAGAGAGAGAAGAGGAGAAGGATCCAGAAGCAGTGTGGGGAAGAGAAGCAGGAGCCGATATATATATTTGTTTCAGCGGATCCGGGATGAGAAGCTGGAGAAGCCAAAGGGAAGCGGACGAGAAGCCGGGAAAGAGGAAAAGAAGGCCGTGAAGCTGGTTTCGATAAAATCTGATTCGGACAATCTGGACCGTTCACCGCAGGATCCAACGACGGGAAACATTCTGGACGACGTAGACGGCGCTCCTGGCCGAGGAGCAGGGCGCCCTTGTCTGGGTTAATAATTAATACAGGTACGTTTCAAAAAAAAATGTCAACAGAATCAGCTGCTTTTGCCTTTTTTTTTCCTGCCGCGATACTGCATCTTCAGTCTCCTCATTGTGAAGTGATAGTCATGTGCAGACTAATCAAGCTAAGCAAAGTTTAGCAAGTCACGTTTCCTCTGCGTAATCTTTGTTGATACGGATGTAACACCATATCATGTGTCAACCACGACAAACCGACCTGATGTATCTTGAGACTAGTATATGATACCTTACGCCTTGCCTACTAGGTCAAAAGTTCAAACCTACAGCCATCGAATCTCTCTGTATTTTTTTTAAAAAAAGCTTTCCACAATGGTCCAACGCCTAAAATGAGTGAACTCCACGCTTGAACGCAAAGTCAAATGATGAGTTGGGACGAAGACAAGGAGTAACGTCAAAATGAATTTCAAATACCAATTCCATGTCTTGATTGGAACGCAAACACAAGATAGTTTGATTGCATGAATTTTGTGGTTACTGGCTAAAAGAAAACGGTAATTTTACACTTCACTCGAGTGTTGGAACACTCAATTCCACCTCTTCTCCATCTCCGACCTCTCCCTCTCTTCTCCATCTCCAACGGGCTTAGAAGAGATTTTTGGAGAGATAGAGGGGCGCGGGAGAGACGGTGGCGAGGCAGAGGCGGTAGTGACACTGCCGGAGCGGGCGGCAGTGGAGGAGGCTAGGTCAGGTTAGCCATGCCATGATGGCGGCGAAAGATGTCACCACGGGTGCGGTAGGGTCTCTCTGGAACTCCGCAGTACCGTGCCGTGGCGTGGCGGTGGACAACAGCTGTGGCGGTGGACAACAGCTGTGCATTGAAAGGAGGATGAAGGTGCGAAGAACAAAAGTCAAAGTGTTCTGGCATCAGAAACACTTGAGTGTTCTGTAGACTGATGACACGGACTCAAAAAAAAAAAGCCAAATGACACCTAGAATTGCATTGCAAATGCGTTATTGCTCTTTAGAGCATTCACCTACCAAGCTAAATGCGTTATTTGCCGTTTTCCAGAGAAAGGAAAAGGCGTTAAAGGCATGGGTCCTTTTTTAAACCCAGATCGTGCTCGCGTCCAGCGGCGTGGCAGCGTCGCCCGCCTCCCGAGTCCCACATGCCCACAGACAGAGGTCGCACCAGCCCGCGTTCCTTCTTTCCGCTCTTCCTAGTTCCTACCAACTCCCGTTGTCTACGGCGATTCCAAATTCGCATCTGCTGCTGCTCCACTCCACTCCAGGCTCTTTCCCTGCTCCTGTGGCGAGCGCAAACCCGCCTCGCTTCCCCAAACCCTAGTTCCTCGCTCGCCCGCGTGGCCTGCGAGGCTGCCACCCTCGGATCAAGTCCGTACAGCGCCCCAAGCGTGCGTCCCCCGCTCCCGGACTTCAGCGGCGGCGGGATGGGGTCTGACTCCAAGAGGACTTGCTCGACATCGAGCCCCTCGAGCTCCGATTCCCATGTACGTTTCCTCCGCCGAACATTCCCTCGTGCCGTAGTTAGTTTAGTGTTTCCTGCACATGCTTTCCTGATGTTTTCTGAAGCGGAATTTGGGCTGTTGCTGGGGTGCCTGCTCACAGATTCTCCCGCATGTTTTTCTCCCTATTTAAGAATAAGAATGTCGAGGGAATTTTGGCTTTATTGTCGCATTGATTTTCTCTCTCTCTTTGTTTTTTGCCCCATTCATCACGCAGTCGAGACAAAGAAGCAGATCTCGTGCTCTATGCAGTTGACGAACAGAACAGATGACTACATCGCCTTTAAGGTAAACTCGGTATTCTGAAGCCACCTTTTCCCACTCGGCAGATTGCTTTGTCAAGGTCACAGAAGTCAGCAACTGTGTGAAACGTTGAGTAGTAATTGATGATCTGGGTGGATTTTGTGTCTGTTAGGTTAAGACAACGAACCCGAAGAAGTACTGTGTCCGGCCGAACAGCGGCATTGTGCCACCTCGGTCCACCAGCGATGTCATCGGTAATTCCAGCACCCATCTCCTTCCCTACAAGTTCATTTTACATGGGCCTCCTCCAGATTATTATCAAAATGCTTGACGCCCTTTGCAATTTCTCAGTGACAATGCAAGCACAAAAGGAGGCGCCACCAGACATGCAGTGCAAGGACAAGTTTCTTGTGCAAAGTGTCATTGTGGCGGAGGGGACGTTAGTCAAGGACATCACTGTAGATATGGTAAGTGTTGTAATCTCTGTGAAAATTTTTCCAGCAGATGTTTGTTTCCGAAATGCTTAAGGTTGTACCTTGTGTAGTTTACCAAAGAATCAGGTAATGTGGTGGATGAGGTTAAGCTGAAGGTTGTCTACGTCCCACCACCCAAACCGCCATCCCCAGTGCGTGAGGGATCTGAAGAAGGCTCGTCACCCCGAGCTTCATTGTCTGATGGAAGTAACTTGAATTATCAAGAGGTATGGCCTGCAAATGTTATTTGCTTGTTTCATTTCCTTGTTTGTCCATAAATAATTCTCCCATGATTGGTTGCTTTTTAGATGCAGACAACGAGGGAACCTGATGAGCCACTGTTTTCCGTTAGTATCTTAACGTTCATGCACATTTACAGAGTACTTCTCTTTATCAGACTGATTTAAACTTACTGCTAGAAGTTGTGATTCATTGATTTGGGCTAACCCTAGAAGGGTAGCTATATAGGTACCATACATGGGCCACATGGGCCTAGCCTCATGGGCCTAATACATTCACACTCCAACACCACATGGGCCTAGCCTCATGGGCCTAATACATTCACACTCCAACACCCCCCCGCAGTCTGAACTACCGGCGCAGCGGAGTTCAAGGCTGAACAAGAAAGAAAACAACAAGTAAGAGCACAACACACAGGACCCCCCCGCAGCCACAACTAGCCACCGGAGACGTTGAGGCTGGAGCGAAACTCGGAGAAGGTCGAGGAAGGGAGGCCTTTGGTGAAGATGTCCGCAAACTGGGAGGTGGTCGGGACGTGAAGAACTCGGACGTCGCCGATGGCCACCCGGTCGCGGACGAAGTGTAGATCGATCTCCACATGCTTGGTCCTCTGGTGCTGCACGGGGTTGGTGGAGAGGTAGACCGCGCTGACGTTGTCGCAGTAGACGAGCGTGCTCCTGGCGAGTGGGCGGTGAAGCTCGGCCAAGAGCTAGCGGAGTCAGGCGGCCTCGGCCACGCCGTTGGCCATGGCACGGTACTCCGCCTCGGCACTGGAGCGGGAAACCACCGGCTGGCGCTTGGACGACCAAGAGACCAGGTTGCCGCCGAGGAAGACCGCGTAGCCGGAGGTGGATCTGCGGGTGTCCGGGCATCCCGCCCAGTCAGCGTCGGTGTAGACAACCAACTCGGCAGTGGAAGACCGGCCGAGGAGCAGCCCGTAGCCAAGTGTGCCACGGAGGTACCGGAGAAGCCGCTTCATAGCAACCAGGTGAGGCTCCCGCGGAGTATGCATGTAGAGGCAGAGCTGCTGGACGGCATAAGTGATGTCCGGCCGTGTGAAAATGAGGTACTGAAGCGCGCCAGCAAGACTCCGGTAGACGGTGGAGTCCGCTGGCCCAAGCATCGGACCCCCAGCCTCTGACAGCTTGCCCTGGGTGTCCACCGGTGTAGAGCAGGACTGGCAGGCGGTCATCCCTGCGCGCTCCAGAATGTCACAAGTGAACTGCCGCTGGTGGAGGAACAGGCCTGAAGGTCGGGGCTCAACAGTGACGCCGAGGAAGTGGTGGAGCACCCCAAGATCCTTCATAGCAAATTCCTTCTGAAGTGAGGCTGATGCAGTGGAGCAGAGACTCGCGGGAGGCAGTGAGAACAATGTTATCCACATAGAGGAGCAGGTAAGCAGTCTCACCCCCATAGTGGTATATGAACAGGGAGGTGTCAGACTTGGCCTCCGTGAACCCAAGAGTCTGCAGGAAGGTAGCGAATCGAGAGTACCAAGCCCGGGGTGCCTGTTTGAGCCCGTAGAGAGATTTGTTGAGCCGGCAGACGAAGTCAGGACGAGAAGCATCCACAAAACCTGCCGGCTGACTACAATAGACCGTCTCAGTCAGAGTGCCATGAAGGCATTCTTGACATCCAGCTGATGCACAGGCCAGGAGCGCTCGAGAGCCAGGGAGAGGACGGTGCGGACTGTAGCTGGCTTCACCACGGGACTGAAGGTCTCAGCATAGTCAATGCCGGGCCGCTGAGTGAAGCCGCGAAGGACCCAGCGAGCCTTGTAGCGCTCCAAGGAACCATCAGCCCGCCTCTTGTGCGTCCAGATCCACTTGCCGGTGACAATGTTGGAGCCCGGCGGACGAGGCACTAGGTTCCACGTCTGGTTTTCGAGGAGGGCCGCGTACTCCTCGTCCATCGCGCGGCGCCAGTGAGGATCCGCCAAGGCCGCACGGACGGAAGAGGGTACCGGAGAGATCTCCGGCTCGCAGGCGGCGGCGGTGAGGGCCTGCGGGCGAGACGCCTGCCTCGTCACCATCGGGTGAGTGTGACGAGGGTCCCAGTAAAGAAGAGGCGGGTGGTACACCGGCGGGTCGGCGCGAGAGCGTGGTGATGCCGGCGGAGCATGCACCGGCGACGACGGCGCTGGTGACGAGAGCGGCGGAGCCGGCTCACGCCGGCGCTCGTAGACGATGCCGAAGCGTCCGGGAGGAGGTGAGGGCGGACGCGGCTCCCGCCGGCGCTGGTAGACGAGTCCGAAGCGCCCGGGAGGAGGTGGGGTCGGTGTGCTCGGTCCCGCGATCGGAACGGCAGCATCTGGCACAACGGGAGGCAGCGAAGCCACAGGGAGCGAGGGTGGAAGCTCCGGGGCTGCCTCGACCGTGTCAGGCACCGGAGGGTCCTGGTGCGAGTCCGGCAGGGGCGAGGCGGGACCACCAGGAGAGCGCGTCGGAGCAGTACCTGCAGGGTAGGGGAAGAAGGGTGGCGGAATCGCCGGGTCAGTGGGAAAGAAGGAAGCCTCCGCAGGGTCAGCGGGAGGTGTGGGTGGAGAGGTGGTGGAGTAAGGGAACACCGACTCATCAAACACGACATGGCGAGAGATGAGGACACGGCGAGAGGTAAGGTCAAAGCAACGGTAACCCTTGTGATCCGGAGAGTATCCGAGAAAGACACAGACGGTCGACCGGGGAGCCAGCTTATGGGGAGCGGTGGCGGCGGTGTTAGGGTAGCACGCACACCCGAAGACTCGAAGGTGGTCGTACCGAGGAGGGGTACCGAAAAGAGCGTGGTGAGGTGTGAGAGTTGGGCAGGCAGTAGAAGGAAGTCGGTTAAGGAGATAGGTAGAGGTGTGCAGACACTCAGCCCAGAAGCGAGCGGGTAGAGATGCCTGGAGCAGAAGGGTGCGCATGATGTCATTGGTGGTGCGGATCATGCGCTCTGCCTTGCCGTTTTGAGAGGAGGTATACGGACAAGACATGCGCAGGTGGACACCGGAAGAAAGGAAGAAGGCACGTGAGGTTGAGTTATCGAACTCACGACCATTGTCGCACTGGACAGCCTTGATGGTAAGGCCAAATTGAGTGGATACCCAAGCAAAGAGGTGGCTGAGAGTGGTGAACGCCTCGGACTTGGCACGCAGGGGAAAAGTCCAGGAATAATCGGAGAAATCATCAACCACCACCAAGTAGTACTTGTAGCCAGACATGCTGAGAACAGGAGAAGTCCACAAGTCGCAATGAATAAGAGCAAACACGCGAGTGGCATGTGAGGAAGAGGACTGAAAGGGAAGGCGAACGTGACGACCCAGCTGGCACGCATGACACAAGTGATCATCAGGAGCCCGAGAGCACCGAATGTCGGCACTATGACTGAGCTGCAGCAAGGCATCCCGGCCAGGGTGGCCGAGGCGACGATGCCAGGTGGTGGAGGAAGGAGTGGCGGCGAAAGCGGCAGAGGAAGTCGAAGAAGGTGAAACAGACGCCGGAAACTGAAGGGTGTAAAGAGGCCCAGTGCTATTACACCGGAGCCGAGGAACCCGGGAGGCCAAATCCCGCACGGTGAGGCCAGAGGGGTCAAACTCAACCGAACAAGAGTTGTCAGTTGTGAAACGGCGAATAGAGAGAAGGTTGTGAACCATACCGGGAGCCACAAGAACATCAGGGATATGAAAGGAGCCGTGGGAACTGGCAGTGCCCACGGAGGAGACAGGGATGCAGGTGCCATTGGCGACCATGATGGAAGAGGGACAGGAAGGGTGGGGAGGACGGAGAGAAGAAAGTAGACGCGCATCAGGCGTGGTGTGGAAAGTGGTGCCCGAGTCGGCGATCCAATCAGGACTGGTGGTGGTGCTGAAGGAGCAAGCCAAGGCAGCCGGGTCCCAACCGACAAGCCCAGGTGAGGCACCGGGAGGTGAAGTGGGGTGAAATCCCGGGAAAGCACCAGTGACCATTGCCGCCGACGGGCGAATGCCACTCTGTGGAGGCAGGGACGACTGTGAGGCAGGAAAGTGAAGGTCGCCGACAGGAAGGAGGACGGGCGCGCCCTGAAGAGCAGGAGTCGCGCCAAAGGGTGGGGCGGCAAGGAGGAGACTGGGCGCGCCGTCATTGGGCGCCGTGGCTGGCAGAGGGTAGGGAGCCGACAAGGCCCGGCGCGCGACGCGGCGCCGGCACATGGCACGATAGGCAGCGGTGGTACTGCGCACGCCCGCGTGCCAGCCAACGCCCAGGCCAGCAGGTACAGAAGCAGTAGCGAGAGAAGGGCGCGAAGGGGAAGGAGGGATGCAGTGATGAAAGAGAGGAGGAAGAGGGATGCGGCCCTCTGGCAAGGGCAGCGGCGGATGGACCAGCTCGGCACACCCCGTGGTCTGCGGCACCGCGCCAAGGGCGGGAAGGCCTGCAAGAGTACGGGCGGCGCTGGTGCCAGGGGACGGCGCGGCTCCAGGAGGCGCGGCTGGGTGTCCAGGAGGCGGTGCTGCTCCTAGCAGGCGGGCGCCAGGGGCAGGTCGCCCAGGCAGCTCCCACGACGCCGCTGCTGGCTTCTCTGCCCCGGACGGGCGCCAGGGGCAGCCGGGCGCCAGGGGCGGGCGTGCACCAGGGGAGGGCGGCCCAGGCAGCACGGCGCCAAGGGGAAGCGGCTGCAGCTGCTGGGGAAGAGAGGAGGAGCGCCCGGCGGCCAGCAGGGGCGTGGAGCCAGCAGCGGTGGCCTGTGCGGCGCCCAGAACAGGGCCGCCAGGTGCTGGAGCGTGCAGCCCCCTGGAGGCGGCAGGAGAAGGGGCAGCAAGCGCCTGCGCCCATGTGGAAGAGGAGGAGGAGAGGGAAGGGAAGGGGTTGTAGAGGGAGGGGTGGGGAGGAGGAGCGCCGGCCATGGCCTCTTGGCCGGCGGCGGCAGGGACCAGGAGGGGCAGCGGCTGGACAGGGAAGAGGAGAGAAAAAACTAGGCTCCGATACCATGCTAGAAGTTGTGATTCATTGATTTGGGCTAACCCTAGAAGGGTAGCTATATAGGTACCATACATGGGCCACATGGGCCTAGCCTCATGGGCCTAATACATTCACACTCCAACACCACATGGGCCTAGCCTCATGGGCCTAATACATTCACACTCCAACACTTACTCATTGCTCATTGCTGGTTACAGGCTGTTAAAACTTACAAAGATCAAGAGGACTACACCTCCGAGGTGAGCTCCAGTAAAGACAATCTTAATGTATCCTCTGTGTGTGTTTCAACCAAATCTTAACGAAGCTTGCACCTGAATCTTCCATTGAAATTAATCTCAAGGTGCCCTGGGGGCTGGGGATAAAAACCTTTATTTTTGAAAGTGTCAATTGACTGGTTGACCACTACAATGAAAAGGACCATTGCTAAGCTGATGGTACCTAAACATCACATATTTGGAATGAATGCAGCTATTATCTCCAGAATTTTGCAGCTCATGTGCTTTACAACTATGAATGATAAATATTTTAGAGAGCCACACTTACACCTTGATGTTAGGAGTCCCGGTTCAAATGCTAATGAGATATTGAGACTGACTTGGTAAATTTTGTGTGGCGCGGTGGTACCTGTCAATGATTTTAGTATATATTATGTACCTTCATCAGATTTATAGAAAGAGACATTGAGCAGCTTAAGCCTCATCACGTGGTGCGATATAATTCTATCAAGAACCTGTATTGAAACCTGAAACCACTTTACAACAGGTTGATAGCAATTATCCAAAACTGATGATGTTCTGCTTTTCTACACCATTGGGCTAGAATATATGCACACTTTAATAGTCCTTTGTATTATTGGAAGTTTGGGATTTGGATTTAGATCCTTGTGCAAGGAGATACATAAGCTACTATTGACTATGTTTATGCTCTAGCCTGCTTGGTCATTGTACATGTCATACCTGCACAAGATTGCAGCACTGTGCATCAACATCCATACAGTGGAGTTGGTTAAGCTTCCAGGGTGCTGCTGTGTTGATTGTTGTTTCTAGCTTCAGTTTATAGGGAGCAGAAGAAGGACTTGCACATGGTCTTTATTGACCTCGAGAAGGCATATGACAAAGTACCGAGAAATGCCATGTGGTGGGCTTTGGAAAAACACAAAGTCCCAGCTAAGTACGTTACCCTCATCAAGGATATGTATAGGGATGTGGTGACGTTTGTCCGAACATGTGATGGCGACACCAGTGACTTTCCAATTAAAATAGGACTGCATCAGGGGTCAGCTTTGAGCCCTTATTTATTTGCTTTGGTGATGGATGAGGTCACAAGGGACATACAAGGTGATATCCCTTGGTGTATGCTCTTTGCTGATGATGTGGTGCTAGTTGACGACAGTAGGACAGGGGTTAATAGGAAGTTAGAACTATGGAGGCACACGTTAGAGTCGAAAGGGTTCAGACTTAGTAGGACCAAAACCGAGTACATGAGGTGCGATTTCAGCGCGACTAGGCATGAGGAGGGAGACATTAGCCTCGATGGGCAAGTGGTGGCTAAGAAGGATACTTTTCGGTATTTAGGATCGATGCTACAAAAGGATGGCGACATTGATGAAGATGTTAGGCATAGAATTTCAGCCGGCTGGTTGAAATGGCGTCAAGCTTCTGGCGTCCTCTGTGACAAAAGGGTGCCTCAGAAGTTGAAAGGTAAGTTCTATAGGACGGCGATTCGCCCGGCGATGTTATACGGTGCTGAGTGTTGGCCTACAAAAAAGGCGACATGTCCAGCAATTGAGTGTAGCAGAGATGCGTATGTTGTGTTGGTGCTGTGGGCACACAAGGAGGGATAGAGTCCGGAACGACGATATTCGGGATAGGGTTGGGGTGGCACCAATTGAGGAGAAATTGATTCAACATCGGTTGAGATGGTTTGGACATGTTCAACGGAGGCCTCCTGAGGCGCCGGTGCGTAGTGGGGTTCGAAAGCGGGCTGATAATGTAAAGAGCGGTAGAGGTCGACCTAAACTAACTTGGGACGAGTCCGTTAAGAGAGACCTTAAGGAGTGGAATATCTCTAAGGATTTAGCTATGGACAGGAGCGCTTGGAGACTGACAATCAACGTGCCTGAACCGTGACCTCTTTCTGTCTTGTGTCATTTATGTCTTTTTATGTGTCTCCCTGTTTATCGTCTCTTTTGGGTTTCATCTCTAGCCTACCCCAACTTGCTTGGGACAAAAGGCTATGTTGTTGTTGTTGTTGCCCTTGTATGCATCCACCTCAGGATTGATATTGATTTATGCAATCTCCATTCCCATTGGTCCTTTGTAGTTAGTGTGAACTGTGAAGTTGTCTGATGTAGTTGGTCTCACAAAATATTAAGCGTTATTATATCTTAGCACTGTTGTTAACTCGTCTCACAAAGTAGTTAATGTGGTCCAGTTCAACATTTGAGTTGCATTTTGTGGAAAAGGCACCTTATCCCTATTGTTCTCTGTGTAGACATCTGCTTTGATTTCAAAGTTGACAGAAGAGAGAAACTCTGCCATTCAGCAGAACAATAAGCTTCGTGAGGAACTGGTTAGTGCATTCTATCTTTATGCAAATATTTTGCGCATGCTCTACTATTCCATTGGAGCAGATTATTTTTTTTCCCCCGTAGTTGAGGTTCATTGTTATATATGCATTTTTCCCTGGGAAACATTAGCTCTTTCCACTCCCACACATCTGACTATTTCGAATTTGAATACTATACTTTCATAAGGAACTCATCTCTAATCCTTTTTCCTTCTCATTTTTGACACTTTACAATCATATGTATGCATCTATTTACATTTCTCTAGGTTCATAACTCAGTGCGTTCCACAAAGGTGATATCCATGATTTTCTAGGCAAACTTTTTTATATTGCATCCATAACTAGCTCTGCATGTAGAAATATAGTACGTCTGTAACAAAAAAGTCTTGCTGAATCTCAATAGGACCTTTTGAGGAGGGAAGTCAGCAAGCAGAATGGTGGATTCTCCTTTGTGGTCGTGGGGGCCATTGCTCTCCTGGGAATGCTACTAGGATATATCATGAAGAGATAGATGAGCTCGTGTGACTCGGCGTCATGTTAGACCGTTTTTCTCACAATATTGAATATTGTCTAATGCACTTATCACATGTACACTGCTACTCCATAGCATATTCATCTGGTGTCTTGCGTAATTGCGTGCTTGGGATGGCTAGTCATCAGTCACCACACACAGGCTGTCAGGCAATGAGTCTGTGTCCTTAATCTTGTTTTAGCTGTTATGTTGTGTGCAACTAAGAAGCTGGGTAATTAATGATATCTTTTTGGTCGACCGTTGAGATTAAATCCTTTCAGGCATCTAGGGTGTGATTGGTTTGTGTAACAGCCAAGCCTAGCCTGCTGTGGGAGCCAGAGTGCGAGACCCTCGGTGGGCACTGGACAGGCACAAGGCCGAGCGAACCCAACATTGCCATGTTTGGTTGCCTGTACTTGGTTAGCCTGGCCAACCCACATTGTCTTGTTTGGTTGCTTGTACTTGGTTAGCCTAGCCAAGTTCGTATAGCGTATGGTTGGTCGCACGAGAACATACTGCATGAGATAAAACTATATAAATAATAATCATCATGATATTTATTATGTGCAACTATTCTTTCATAGCTCTTAATCATCTTATATTATTTGAAGCCTGTCTTGGAAAAAAAACATGTATGCCATTCTCGTTTCTGTGGAGCTAGGCCCAAAGCACGTTTTGCACCTATTGAGCCAGGTCCGGCGCATCCCACTCCATTCGATCCGTCGTGTGCATGGCTGCATGCTGCCGAATGACCGTGTGTACAATTGAAGTTTTCGTTACCATCGTTTTTTTTAAAAAATAAACCAAGCGGAAAAGCTGCTGGTTATATTAAAAAGAAAATGAACCTAGACTGAGTAAGACAAATTATAACGGAGTAACACGACTCCAACAACAAAAGCAACAAAGAGCTAACAACTAAAAACAACAAAGACTACACAAGATATTTCGTTATCATTGTAGGACTGATTGCTCTCCCTGGCAAGTGGTAACCCTGGATTCTTGATCCATGCATATGTGCTCTTGAGTGCATATGCTGCATATGCTACGTACGGGCATGGTCATTACACTGTTTTAATTGTAGACAAAAAATATGACCAAGGAGGAACATGGATTATTTTTCCATCATTAATCATTAATTAACTAAGAAGAAAATAGGGAATTCGATCTCATCTGCAATTTAATCTTTGCTCAGTTTGATCTCTACGTCTGCAATTTGATATACAATTCAAGTTGGAAGAGGACGGGAACCTGTTTGGTCATATGATCACACCACCTAAACAGCTGAGTTAGGCTCGCTTTCTTTCAAATTGTAGATCATATATCACAGATTTAGAGATCAAACTGAGCAGCCAGCCAAGGAAAACAGAGTGCTATACTTCAGTATCATTTCAGGGAAAAAAAAGTGTAAAGTACATGCGGACTGGACTGGTTCACATTAAAACAGTGGACGTACATCTTTAAAAAAATAACAGTGGACGTACGATAATTACTACTAGAACCCGAAATAAAAAGAAGACAATGTATGAAACCCTCCAACTCGTGCATGGCCTTCTCTGACACAATTTCTCCATAGAAAAAAGGTGATACCTAAAGGTATTAGTACCTCTTAAAAACTTTAAAAGCTACGATTGCAGCAACTATCATTTTCATAATCTGTTTGTTTACACGGAAGAACAGTCATGTAGAATCATAAAATCCCTGGTCAACTGGACTTGACAAGCTCCAACAACAAAGGTTATGTTCAATGGCTAAAAGGAAAACACAAATGGGCTTCACCTTCATTGCCTCACTATGTCCCCCCGCTATGTCAGTAATGTTGATGCAATGTCACAGGTTGGGCCATGCAAAACTAGAGTCCAAGCATCTTCAGACCAGCAACACTCGTCATCCTCACTTCTCATGCTCCTGCAACATGTTGCATTGAGATACAATGCTGCGGAAATCCTCGAGGTTTATCTGTGGAGCAGCAAAATGAAGATGTAAGAAAATAGGGGAGAAAGTATAGTGGAATTGGAGGTTGAAAAGAAACCTTATATTTCTAGTGCTTGTTCAACATTGGCAATCATGAACAGACATATATAAAGAAGAATTTCTGGAATAGGAATCAGTAGTACACATCCACAATGCTAGCTAATGTCTGATTAAATTGACAAGTTAAAGAGATTGATATCCATTGAATTGCAGATTCAGCGGGTTCATGGTGATCCAGGGTGTTTTCAAACATACAAATCAACTTGCTTTGGTTATGCAAATAAAAATGAGGAAACCAAATTATCAGTTCTGGTTCATTTTCAGGTGCTAGTGAATGCTTAGCAAATCACATGAACGAGACTGGTTCTACCTTTTCAAGTGGGTTCCAAATAAAAACATTGATACTTAAACTTGAGTGGAAATCAAAGACAAACCTTTCCATCACCGTCACTATCAAAGCAACGGATCATCTTAGATATCTCAGAATCTGTCCAGATGAAATAATTTATTGTGGCCATTCTTTCAAGATTCCATGGCGTAATATATCCTTTACCAACTTCTGTGAAACAAAATATGAACAAATCGATACTGTTTGCACAAGTAATATACCAAGGACAATATTTTTACAGAGCATGCAGTATGTATAAGCAATAAGTGTATCAATCATTTTTTTAATAAAAGTGTATCAATCATTTGTTTGCTCTTTAGATAACTATATCCATCTCCCTCAGAACAAATATCCAGAGAAGCTATTTCGAGGCTAGTAATTTCAGTTTGACTCATGATATACATACAGTACTACTGTACTAACACATGCACAATAAATGGATTGTAGACCAAAGTAAGCTCGCAAATGTTCCTACCAGCTTCTGCAGAAATTAAATTGTGAGCAACCAATGAAGCTAAAGGTGTATCAGTTATTCCTTTCAAGTCTGTGTGCACCAACATATTACGAATAACGGCATGGTCCTTCTCTAGAAACAAGACTAGAATACATGCTAGTTTTAAGTTTGGTTTAAGCTTCTATCTTGCATCTAAACCTACAGCCGATCCATAAGCAGATGGGGATTGGGAGGGGGGCGAGGGGCTAATTCTATGAGCTGCAAACAAGTATGAGATGGTCAAACTAGACTAAAAACATCTGCACCAGAGCAGATTCAAACGAAAATGGATTGAAACCAAGTTACTTTCATTACGTTTCATGAAAATACTATTCATTGCACTTAACAAGATCCTGGAATAATGATCAGTATTCAACCCATTTGATGGGTCAGACATGTAGAAAATGAATTTTGGTGTGAGATAAGAGTACCGTCAAATGAGAAGAAGAATGCAACCACATATCTTCTGTCAGCTGAATCCTGCTCTTACCCTTGGGGGGAAAACGAGTGTGTAAAACACTAAAACATACATGGCACAGGTGAAATTGATACAAGTCAAGCTTGAAGGGACTTACCAGCTTTTTAATCTTCTTGTTCTTAGCTGAGTCCTGAACGGATGCTTTGCTCTTGTTTTTGTGTGGAGTACTTTCACTCTCTCCTGTTACTGTGCTCGATGTTTCTGCACCCACTGCACTTGAAGGCTTTTCTGAATATTCCGCCAGGGAGAGAGCAATTGCCTGTATATTATAGCATTCTTAAAGTGCTAACTAAAGCATATAATGAAAACTTAGCAGAAACGTTTAGGATTTGAGCGCCATTCTAGGGTCAATATTGCTCTGGTAGTGTATTCGTGGTTATCACCAGTGGCGGACCCAGAATTTGGCTATGACTAGGGCCAAATTTTAGTGGCCAAAAATCAAGACCCAAATTTTACTATGTCCTCTTCATCTTGTACGCTATAATTTTAGAACGGAATCAAAACTCTACGAAGTGCGAAGGACTGAAAAGTGAAATTGGAAAAGGAAAGCGAAATGCAAACCCGGGCTGCAGCTGCTCGGTCCGCTGGGGGCTGCGGCGGGCGGGCAGCCGGCGACTGGCCGAGCCGCCGAGGGTGCAGCGCCGCAACCGGCAGCCGCGCAGGCCGGACCTACGAGCCACCGAGGGCGGAATAGAGAGGGCGAGCCACAGAGCCGGCGAGGGGCGGAGCACAAAGCGGAGGCCGGGAGACGTGAGCGAGGCAGTGGATGAGGACGAGGACGAGACGCGAGCGAGAGCGAGCGAGGCAGTGGAAGAGGACGAGACGTGAGCGAGGCGGCAGAGTCGGACGAACGCGCTGCACGGCTGCCTTATTCCCCAGCTCGCTGACTCCTTGTTGGGCTGTTGAGCCAAAATCTAAAGAGTTGCTCCTAAAATTTCTAGGCCGCGACTAGGGCCATGGCCCTACTGGCCCTGGTCCTAGGCCCGCCCCTGGTTATCACAATACCTGCTGTAAGGCTGTATCATCATCCACCACATCAGCAAAAGAAGCACTACCCTTAGCAGGCGTGATCTTTGTAGATTTACCAGATTTTGACAATTTCCTTTTCTTTCCCTGAAACAAAATGTGAGAACAATTATGAAACACATCTGTGGTATAATAGCAGCTACCAAATCGTACCCTTTCATTAGTGGATCTTAAACCCCCACTGTGCACTAAAAATCACCATTTATGAGGGCGACGCCAGACGGCTAGACGCCATCGATGAATGAGGATGAGTGGATGACATAGAACTGAGGAAAGGGGAAGCCCCGCACCTTGGCACGTGACCTAGAAGCTGATTTCCCCTCTCCCTCCACCTCTTCGTCTTGCGCGCTCTCCGACGAGCTCTCGTCGTCCTCCTCACCACCACCGCTATCGGACGGGACGTACTCCTCGTCCTCGTCGGCGGACCGCTTCTTCTGCTTCCCCTTGGCCGCCCCCGGCGACGGGCTGCGGAGGAGAGGAGACGCTGCGAGGCTGCGGAGGCCCAGGGCCTCGAGGCGGGCCTCGTTCTCGCGTATCCGCGACAGCCTCTGCTTCTCGTACTCGGTCAGCTGTTCGTCGGTTTCACTTCCCGCCGCCATGGCGACGCGGCGGCAAAAGGACCTCCTTCCCTTCCCCCACGCTTGTTATATTCTCATAAAAAAAGAGAGAAAAGAAAATAAAAGAAAAGAAAAGAAAAGGAAAAAGTTCACTCCCAGAGAAAAGAAAAAGGTTCCATCTGTGGCTGTTTTTTGTAGGCCGTTGGAGATTTGAGCCCTACGGCCTCCGTGGTTCGTAGGCCGAATTTGCTTGGGCCTCCGATGAAATGGACCCCCTGTTCGGCTGAGCTTATCAGCACGGCTTATCAGCCGTGAAACAATGTTTTTCTCTCACAGCAAATCAGCTACAGCCGGCTTATAAGCCAAAAAAACAGCCTGCCGAACAGGGCCGGAAATAAAAGAGTCTCAAGAAAAGAAAATGCTACCCGTTGCTCAAAAAAAAAAAAAAACGCTCCCTCTGTATTTGAAAGGATAAAAAAGACTCAGCTTCTCGTCCTGATCAAATCAAAATTTGAGTCATTTTGAATTCAGCTTTATATGCCATTTCCTCTCTCAGGAAAAGAAAAAAAAACATTACAATGCCAAACGGAGTAACAATGGTGGGTCAAACCATCACTGTCCAAGCAACTATACAGTCTAGCGAGTGCAGCAAACGAGCAAAGGGCATCTAGGAGATGGCCAGCTCGGCTTCGGCCCAGGCCAGAGAAGAATTCCTGAGCAAGGTGGCCGCCGACGCCTCGATGCCTTCCTCCAGGATGGCCGCGATCATGCTCATGGACGGCCGCCGCGACGGCTCCAGGTCGATGCACAGGTTAACCACGTTGCAGACGATGCCCAGGCTCTCCTGGTTCACGCTCTGCAGCCTCGTGTCCACCAGCTTGCTAAACTCCTCGGGCTGCTCCAGGTGCTTTCTTGCCTGCATGCAACACGGCCAGTACTTGTCAGTGATCATAGGTACAGGTAGCCTGAGGCAGTAGTGTGTAGTTGTAGCATGAGCAGGCTTGGCCACTTGAGTCAAGAAGAGTCAGCAGTTACCCAATCCACTAAGCCCCCTGTATCTTTGGAAACAGAGGCTCTGCCACTGATCAGCTCCAGCAGGATCACGCCGAACGCGTATGTGTTGGCCTGGACGTCCATGAAGCGCTTATGCCGAGAATCTGTAATGCTGTTGACTGACCCACCATTCAGTGAGCTAAATCCCAGTGAGCTAAATCCTGGTTTTGTCGCAAGATATCTCCACCTCTCGAAATCGATTATCTGCAAAATCGCATTCAGTTGCAGTTGTTACTGAACTGAACTAAGACTGGAACCTCATGCTCAGGAATCAGGATGCTATGCTACCAGCAACTAATGTTCTTGATTTAGCAATGTGTCTAGAAGTGCATATATACAACACAGAGTCACAGACCTTTGGGGAGAAGTCTTCGGTCAGGTAAACTGAACTAGACGTCAGTGCAGCAACTGCAAATGGAGGTTGCAGCTCAGTGTGCAAGTATCTGAGAACCCGCGAGATGGCGAGTGCTAATTTCATCCGTCTAGGCCAAGATAGCTGCCACCCATCTCCATCTGCAAATACATAACCACCGAGCTCATGCCACCATACATGGAGGCATGGAGCAAGGCAAGAGCTTGTTGACTTACCGTGCAGATGCTCGTAGAGTGTCCCATTTGGTGGATACTGAAAGACTAGCATTCTTGAAAATGGATCAGACTCCTTGCAGTATCCCACCATCTTTGCAACATTTTCATGGCTCAGTCTGGACATTTCTATCACCTGAATATTTCGAGCATACTATGAGATACGATTATACAGCAGTAAAATCTTAATGTGGGTTTAGATGGTGAACACTCGCCTCCTTCTGAAAGTAAAGTTCCACATAGTCATTCCAGTAATGCACCGGCACAGTCAGCGACACAACAGCGATTTCCCGGCCATCCTTCAGAGTTCCCTTGTACACAACTGTCTCCTGAGACGATCCAATTATGTTGCTGAAGTCTTCACAAGCCTCTGCCAGCTCATGCCGGCTTATCTTTGGCACATTTACCAGGAGGTCATCATCTACACAATCAACAACTGGTAATCAACACAATTTCTTCTTTATCAATATAATAGGCAGCTCTCGTGCCTGTTCATTTTGTTTTGAAGGCAACCCGTAATCAACACAGTGTAAAGTTCAGTTCGGTAAGTAACTTGCAACAAAAGCAGGCACTGACCTATTGAGATTACGGTGTTCTCCTTCCAGCTTACAGCTCTTGTCCATGGAACACTGGTCCCGGACCCAGATGATCTAGCTCTGCACCTTCGGAGGCCAGTCATGGTACAAAGTGTTAACAAACAAAGCAATGAAACTGCTGCGATGACTTCCAGAATGAATAGCCAAAGTGGCTCTGGCAGGCCTTTATGCACATTCTCATCAGCACCATTGTCTTTGCCTCTGTCCTGATTAGTTTCACCTGTAATTATGTAGTGCACTTGCTCACTATTCAGAAAAGCAAATTACAGTAACATTGGGAACGTTATATATATATAATTTTATATACTAATTTACGACAATGTCAATACATATTTACGATAGTTGAATTACTATAACACGTGGGGATATTTACCGTAACGTTGTAGTAAACCACTTAGTAAGGAGTTACTATAATCTCGTAAATTAACATAGTAATTATCGTAACTCAAAGTGGCTACAGAATAAGTTATTCTGTAGCCAGCTATAGAGTAGCAGTTATATATATATATATATATATATATATATATATATATATATATATATATATATATATATATATATATATATATATATATATAGTTTGACAGTATATAGATCAGTATGAGTCATATTGTATTGCTTAGATGTAATAAGCAAATGAAAACGCACAGAATCAATTTGGGCATCCTTAAAAAACAAGGTGGGGCTATTAACATGAACCAAAACAAAAGGAGCATTAAAGATCCAAGCACAAAAGGACAAAAGGAAGAATGTGGGGGATCGGATCCAACAAGGAACCAAAACAAAAGTGTAAGTTCAGGCCTTTATTTTAACAACCATAGCCATGGTTACACTATCCTAGGTCCGACATCAACCGTAACTTAGTGATCCGAAACTGACAACGCAATAAGCAATGTGACTAGGGTTACTTTTCTTCTGTTAAGTGTCACATACTCGAGTAAGTTTTAACAGGCTATAGTTAGGTTTCCAACATTGCACTATGTCCTCGAGCCCAGAAATGCACCCTAATTTCATCTTCTAGCCTTCTAGGGATGAACAGAGGGTTGGACTTCTTTACTCAGACTAGCCTAATGGGGTAGTTGACAAAATGTGTATGTAGTAGTACTTCCTAAAAAATGTAGTTTATTAAATACTAGGATTTCTACACTGATATCTTATTGGTAAAGTATTTTTGTGAAATTTTCATTTTCCTCCACACGAGGATTCACCAGGAACCATCAATTGGATTTTGGAACCAGTGAATATGCTCTTGTCAAATAACGAAGGAGAAAAGGGTGTCAACTAGCCAAAAAAGAGGAACAAATTGTATTAGTGACTCTATAATATGTCAAAAGTTAAAATATAAAATATCACCATACATTGTTGTAGTGGACGGTTTGATGTGCTGTTCTGGAAGCAATTCCCTACCAAGCTTGATCTGTTCAAATACTGTAAAGCAGGTAAGTTCAGGAAGACAACTGAAACATTTGAGCCACAAAAGGTGAAGGTGTACCTTTGGATTTGCTGTAAGCATGTGGGCACATCTCCAACCAAAAAGTTATACGAGAGATCAATATTGGTTAGATGAGATAGCTGACACAATCCA
The DNA here is from genome assembly GCA_038087645.1 of Saccharum hybrid cultivar R570. Taxonomy (NCBI): domain Eukaryota; kingdom Viridiplantae; phylum Streptophyta; class Magnoliopsida; order Poales; family Poaceae; genus Saccharum; species Saccharum hybrid cultivar. The sequence continues at coordinate 304,240 of JAQSUU010000837.1, forward strand.
ATGTCATCAGTGCTGTTGGTGGATTCCCTGAAAGAAGCAATACAAGTACAAGTGGTTGTTCATATGCCATACCAATTGATGTCTGAATACAAGAGTACTGTTAAGGTTCTGGAGTTCACAGTTTGATCATTGTTTCATGTCTCATTCAGTCATTCAGCTTGTCTCCAGACAGTTAATCAAATTCAAATTGCATGCTTCACAGTAAGCGACTAAGTGTGGCAGCATGCAGTCAGTGCTATTGATGCTAACTTCTTAACTAATTGCATTATTCCTTTGTACAGAAAAATACATGCTTTCAAGATCATGCTTACTGAAAACAACCTTTGGGGTTTTGAAGACACTGAAAACAGTTACTTACATGTCCGAATCATCACTTGCAGGAATAATGCCTGTAATGCTGTTATTGCTCAACCGTAGCTCAAGGAGGCTTCCCAACTTGCCAAGCTCTGGAGGGATAGTGCCATCCAACCGATTTGCATGAAGGTCTCTAGAGCATAAGAGAACAAATGAGTTATAAAATTGAAGTAATGCTGAGAATAGCACAAGTTGATCTCTAGCTCTTCTTGTACATTTTTGTGATCTTTGCCATGTCACCAATCTCACTGGGTATAGGCCCTGCAAGTTGGTTGGAGCTAAGGTTCAGCTCAATCAGGTTCTTTAGCATGCCGATGTCTTTTGGTATTGAGCCCATGAATGTATTGTGATCCAACGCGCTGCAAGAATTTTCGCAAGACTATCAGTTGATATTCTTTTTGGGTGAAATTAAAATTGGAGTTTCATGGAGTGATAGCACTCACAGAGTTTGCAAAGATCTTAGGGATCCGATCTGTGGTGCCAAAAATCCTTGGAGAGATGAATTTGACAGCTCACTATATAGTGAAAATAATAGACACTTTAATTATATAAGAACAAGACGTTCATCAACAGAGAAAAAAGTAGTTTAGTACTTGTTCACACAACAAAATCCCTATCTGAATTTGGAGAATGTTGGAACCGAGGATCGACGAACGATCATAGTAACATAAACAATAGACAAGGAAATTCCGGCGACGAATGCCGCGGCAACAAACGCCTGTATCTTAGCTATTATTAATGATAACACAACTCGGGACACACTTGGAACACGAGAGGAGACTCGCCGGGCGACCCACGCCTACCGGGGCGACGAACGCCGCAGCAGCGACACAACACCGGCACTCTCTCTGTTTCTCTCGGCTCACTCTAAAACAAGAAGTACATGGTGTATTTATACAACCAGGAGACGCACCACGGAGCTCTCTCTCCTCCACTCACACCTGGTCTTCACGCCATGATCTGCAAATGCGCTCAGCAACACCAGTGAGCCATTCACTCATCCTGGACATGCGGCTTCCACTGCTGACCGGCTACATGCACACCACAAACTTCAAAAATAGTCATACCTGAACCCGTCTTGGCAACCTCCATGCACAGAGACTATAGTCCAGCTCCACCACGACATGTCCTCACCGCAACACAAGGCCCCCTTGGACCTAGCCTCGCAACTCACATGCATGGCGCATCACACAACACGCAGCCACACACGGCACAACCAAATATGGCGTGGTTTATTGCTAACAATCTCCCCCTAAACCACGACATCACCATGCTACCTGCCACACAGGAACATTGGTTTGTCAATGGCGTCGCCAAACAACGTCTCCCCCTAATCTTAACATCATCGTGCATCCCGCCATACAGGAGCATCAGTTCTTCAACGGCATCGCCAAACGACGCCTCCTCCCCCCTTTGACTTGTCGTTGCCAGAGTAGCTGCAGTTGACGTTGTCTTCATCGCCACAGCCGCCGCTACGGCCTCGCGACCTGACGTGCCACATCTGCATGCCCCATCTCCGCACGAACGCCACCGTCTTCTTCTCGGCAACACACGCCGATCTTTTTGGGCCGGTGACACACGCCGTGCTCTGCACCTCCATAGACCGCCACACGGTCCGGAGCTTGAGTGCCCCACCGTCGTTGATCGCCACCTCGTGCCAGCCGCCACCAGCACGAACGAATCGCACGACGAGGCTTTGGGACCTCTGCCATGCCGCCAATGACACGCTCCACCACGACCGTACGTGGTGCCGACGTTGACATCTTCAGATGGCTCTCCTCTCCCTAACCTAGGCTCTGGTACCAATTGTTGGAACCGAGGATCGACGAACGATCATAGTAACATAAACAATAGACAAGGAAATTCCGGCGACGAACGCCGCGGCAACAAACGCCTGTATCTTGGCTATTATTAATGATAACACAACTCGGGACACACTTGGAACACGAGAGGAGACTCGCCGGGCGACCCACGCCTGCCGGGGCGACGAACGCCGCAGCGGCGACACAACACCGGCACTCTCTCTGTTTCTCTCGGCTCACTCTAAAACAAGAAGTACATGGTGTATTTATACAACCAGGGGACGCACCACGGAGCTCTCTCTCCTCCACTCACACCTGGTCTTCACGCCATGATCTGCAAATGCGCTCAGCAACACCAGTGAGCCATTCACTCATCCTGGACATGCGGCTTCCACTGCTGACCGGCTACATGCACACCACAAACTTCAAAAATAGTCATGCCTGAACCCGTCTTGGCAACCTCCATGCACAGAGACTATAGTCCAGCTCCACCACGACATGTCCTCACCGCAACACAAGGCCCCCTTGGACCTAGCCTCGCAACTCACATGCATGGCGCATCACACAACATGCAGCCACACACGGCACAACCAAATATGGCGTGGTTTATTGCTAACAGAGAAACAACACTTGTCTTTGTTTTTTCTTTCAACATAAAAACTGAAAAAATACTGGTCTGAGGGTCTGAATGGACCACAAAATCCACATACTCAAAACTATATATGTGCATGTTTTTTTAGGAGGAGAATTGGAGAAATATTGTGGATGCTTGTTAAGTCAACTGAAGACAGGAATAAAAAGTAGTAGATAAAGTTGAATGACAGCTTCCAGTTGGGTGCCTTATCTGGTGTCAGAAACTTTGTCCACTTTAACTGTGGAAGAACATGCACCATTCTGCTATTGCTGCAGATATTTCTATCACCAGCAGGGTATAATTTCAACCACAGTGCATAATTGTCCATTATCCATTTGAGCAAGCTCTAAAATAGGCCGAAATATCACATTTCGCATATGTTTAGCAACCTTTTCTTTTTCATCTGAGCTAGTAATGAACTATGCATGCTATTTGGACAAGTAGACAGAGAAGGCCACGAATATGCTTGAACAGACAAAGCACTTGTGAAAACGAGAATCTTAGAATTCTTTTGCTTAGAATCGTATGACCTTAAGCAATGCGAGAAAGGAAATACAGTAACGAATAATAAGGGATGAAAAAGAGGGCGGCCAGTTCTTGTGATTCTTACAGCGTGACCACGCGGTTGTTGAACGGCGAGCACCCGACACCGGACCAGGCGCAGGGATCCTTGTCCTTGGAGTTCCAGTCCGACAGCTTGGACAGAGGGTCCTCGTAGATGGCTCTCCTGAACGCAAGAAGCGCAGATACTGGCAAGCGCAACGCAAGAAGAACACAGCAGTCAGCGGCTATCAACTTGTCACCAAGTAGGGGTATAGCTGAAGGAAGCACACAGCACACAGAACACAGAACACAGGAGAGGAGCAGCAATACCGTCATCCGAAGCAGATTCAGAGGTCCTGACGAAAAGCACGCAGAGGAAGGAGATCCCGAGCAGCCTCGCCGTCGACTTGCCGCTCCTCCCCATCCGCGCTCGCGCGCGCACACACACCAGCCCTCCCGGAAAATGCTCACGGGTGCTGGGTGCAACACCACAAGAAAAAGAAGCGGGAGAAAAGTATCACGCGCGGCGGCAGCGCGGTGGCGGGCGCTGCAAGTGTTCGAGAGGAAAGCAGAGGCGGCTCGCCTGTTCGCTTGCTTCACTTCGCAATCACATGGTCATCGAGGTCCTCGTGTAGTCGTGTATGTTTATGGCCCGCCGCGCCGATGGAGCCGCGAGGAAGGTGGAAGAGGACGAAGCGGGTTGCACACTGCGTGCACTTAACGGCCACGCCAAGCGGTGATGATGGCTTGGCAAGGGCAACTGCTTGCTACTAGTCTAATCGTACGAGGACAAAGCCCCAACCAAACCCGCCCCCAGGTATTAATCCTGCCGTGCATCACCCCCGCTTTACTCTGCGCCCCTTTTCAGGTCTCACTCTACAGCCGCTGTATGTACACGTACCGGAGCCGAGTTTGTATACCTGGGGCACGTGCCGCCTACCTACTCTTCTGGACACGGCACACACTCGCCCCATGGCCCGCACGGCCGCACGTGACATGCTACTCTCGCTTCAAACACAGCAAGCTCCAGAGTACCAGATCAGGTATCAAATCATCTTTACCTGAAGCTGACAGTTGAGCTTATCCCCTTATCAGAGCACGGGTGTTCATCCGGTCATCCCTCCATCGGAGTTTGAAATCTTCCGGACCAATTCAGGTCTTCTCAGCTTGGAGGTCCGGTTCCAACACGCTCCTTCACGCAGGCACACTGAGAGCGACTGGCCGGTTTAGGTGACGCTTCAAATCTTCCTGGGATCAGGGGTATAGAATACACTTTCGTTCCGTGTCACGGCCGAACCTGGTGTTTCTTTGCGCCGTGGTCGTTTCCTCGCACTTGCTTGCGACCTGATATCTTTGACATTTTTATTAGGGAAGGATGACGCAATAACCTGAGAAGAGTTGTTGCACCCACTAGTCCACTATATTGCAGAAAGTTACGACAATTCTAGAGTAATCACCTTCGTTTTTAAAAAGGAAATCTAGAGTAATCACTGATCAGAGATGGGGGTACACGTCACCGTTGTCACGTACTACTTAGTTTGACAGGGCGCCATCATCATGCCGTCACCTAGCCAAATGTTAGCCTGCAAGGAAAAGCAATAAATGGTACACTAGTTGATCAGAAGAAATGAGGACATGAGGTAACTCAAAAGTCACAATCATGTTCTTAAGCTTGGATTCAGAACACATGCTTCCTAGTTTTTTTCTGAGGCCTTATTTGGATATAGTCGGATTTGCATTAATCCATATGTGTTGGGGTGGATTGGAATGGAACTTGGACTAAATTTCGTCTCAATTCACCCTAACACATGTGGATTGAGATGAATCCGATAACATCAGACAAGGTGTGGAACTTCTAAAAGAAAAAGAAAATGCCTGCTGTGTTTTTTTTTTGAGAAATGTGAGGCGTTTCGGTGTTCAGTTTCATTTAGCATCTGTGAATTTCTTGGAGCCTACTAGAGGAGAGAGAATTTTTTTTCCCACACGAATATGCACGTGCAGGCCAGTGGAGATTGTAAGTTAAAGGTGGCCCGAAAAGGCAGATGGTGCTGCTTCCAAGCAAATCAACACAAGACTAATCATGATTCCTGTGGCTGCCAAATGGGATGCGGTGTGATATAGCCTTCAGACACAAGGTTCCCTGGTACTCTATTGAGAATGGCATTCTTTACTTTATCTCTCCTTTCTACATTCGCCTCTCAAAAAGTTGTTTCACCACATTGAGCATCAAGTACCAGCTGTAACCGCTTGCAATTCCCAAAAAGAGCATGGGTACAGAAAGAAATGCATTACAAATCAATACGATCTAAACAGGTCTAGTCTAGCTAATTATTAGCTGAAGTACTAACTAACAGCTACTAATTATGAGCATCAAGTATCTCACTAGTTGGAGTAAATTAGCTAATAACAACTAATAGTTAGCTAGCTAATATTAGCTACGAGGTATGAGCTATTAGCAGCTGCTGGATCCAAACAAGACCTTAGTCTTCATTCCAAAATGATTTTAATTCTCTTCACATTTCAGCCTCCTTGTTTCTTTTCTTGTGGCTTGTTTCACAGGAAAAAAATACTTGCTCCGTTCTAAATTAGATGTGTCGGTGTAAGAAACGGCGGTTCTAGCACCAACGAGTAATATGTGTCTGCGCGTCGGGGATCCGGATGGTGTGCAAGAAGAACACGAGCGATTTATACTGGTTCGGGCCGAAGAATACCCTACGTCCAATGGGGAGGGGAGTCTCGTATTATCTTGCATCAAAGTGCTTGTAGTAGGGGTTACAAGCGGGTGAGAGAGGGAGGAGCTCCCAGGTCTCAAGAGTATGTGCGTGTTCGCCTCTGATGAGTCGAACGGCCCATGGATTTTCTTTCGTCTTCTCTCCTTGAAATGGTCCCTGCCCTCTCCTTTTATAGACGCAAGGAGAACGCCGGGTTACATGCATGTGCTACGTGATATCTTTCCTAGGAAGGAAGATCTGAGGCCCTCGCTCTTGCCCTATAGTTGGAGGCGTGCCGCTGTTGGAGGAGTGGCCCCTGTCCTTTGCTGCTGTAGCGATGTGTCCTGACGTACGTGGCTCTGTGGATGACGCAGCTACAACGCGTAGAGTCATGATTATCCCTGTGGTGATGTGCCCGTCCTGCGGTTTGACTGGTGTAGAGGGCCGAGGCCTCGGAGGCGTGAATCATGGCGTGATCTCGCTCTGTTCGAGGGAATAGTGGCCTAGAGCGGCGCTTCGTACGCCGTGCAAGCCTGGATCGTGCGTATAGTGCCAGTATGGGTGACATAGTGACCAGCAGCTCTTTCCCATGCTGTTATGGGCGACGACGTCGTGATTTGACCCCTGTCATTCCTGGCTTGTCCGGTTGATCGGCGCAAGAACGTGGGTGACGTCACAGGGGGGTCTCGAGCGTGCCAATGGGGGAGCGGCATCAGAGGCCGGTCTTGGGCGAACCGAAGACATATGACGTCATCCTTGGGGCTCAGACGAGACGGTGATGATGATGCGGGTTGGCCTGTGCCTGTGCCCCAGCACTGGGGTCTCGGGTGAGTCAGAGATGTTCTGAGACCCCTCGTGGGAGGCCTCGTATGAAGTGGAGAGATGGGCTAGTATGCTCACGCAGCTTGCTGGAGGCCCAGCAAGGGGAGAGTTAGCCCGTGGGTCTCTTTAGTTGATTTTTTTCTTAGACGGGGGCAGATTAATGTTTAGTTTGGGAGGCCGGGTGGATTTTTATCATAATTTGGGTACCCCTAATTATGGTACTCGACAGTAGCCCCCGAGGCTGTGGCGGAGTAGGGATACTCCTTTAGAGGTTGTACGTCGGGTTAGCTCTTTGTCGGGCTTTAGCCAGGTTGTTGCTGGGGCCTCGGCTTGTCTTTGTACTGCTTTTTTCCAGGGGATGCGCGTGAGCGCACCCGCCGGGTGTAGCCCCTGATGCCTTGGAAGGATAGGATATGCTTCCAAGGTCTTGACTTTATGTGGGGTGTGAATCAGAGGCTTCCGCCTTAGTGCAAGGGTAGCCCCCGAGCCTCTGCTCATGGCGAGAGGACGGTCAAGGGCGCCTCGTCTTTTTTCACGTCCCTCACGCATCTCTTTCGCCGAGAGGAGGGGTGGAATATGTCATGCTATCCTCGGTGGGCGGGCAGTAGCACCTCTAGTGAGCAATTTATCGGGTAAGTCCAGGTGGAGGCCTAAGCCCTGTTCGCTTAGGGTCGGCTGGTGGTCCCGAGACGCATTCGAAGTCACCTGAGGGTCGTCCAGTGGTCCTTAGATCCGTTCGATGGGATCTGAGGGCTCGGTGCCTCCCTCCGATGGTATTCCACTGATCAACGCCTATGGGGCCCTAGACACGGCTTAGGGTGGTGCGCCATTTTTTAGGGCTGAGAGTTGAGTAAGGGTGCATGGGGCCGAGGGCGATTTCGGTCTTTTGCTAAACTGACATGGTAGGACTAGCCCCCGAGCCCTACGCTTACGGCAGTCTGAGAGGTCTCGGGGAGTTGGTGCCTTCGACCGTCCCCCCGGTAGGGTTAGCCACTGGGCCTATTTACTTTGTGATGGCTTTGTCTACTAACGTTCCGCGACTTCCCTTTTGGGCCTCTTGGATTTGACCAGAAGTCGATGGGCCACATTAGTCATTACCATGTGGTTTTTGACATTGGTCGTAGTTGAATTTGAGGGAGGCCTTTCTGGGCCAAACCTAATTTGGAGAACACTTTTCTCTCATGAGGCCCATGGTTAGCCCGAGAGCTCGCGGTTTGGGGTAAATAAGTGCGTTGTGGTGAGTGAGAACATCGAGGATTTAACTGAGGGAAGTGGAGGGGACAGTTCTGTTACTCGGTTTTAGCGAGAAGTGGGAACGTCGACTCGAGCTCCAAGATCGCATTGATCGTCCTGCGCAGCCGTGCATCCGAACAGTCATTCGGGTCTTATTTATACCCAGCCCGGCGCTCGTTCTTTCCACCCCCATCGCCATTTTCCACTTCCCTTATCACCTAGCATGATCCCAATGGAGCGCGGCAACTCCCCGCAAATGTCCGAGGAGGTGGACAGCCCCCCGGTGGCGCAGCGTCACTAGAAAGGCGACCGGGCCTTCATTGGGAGTGAAAGCATCTAGGCCCCGAGAGTTGGTTTTGGCAATTGATGACAATGCTTTATTACCATGACTAACGTGTGTTTTGCAGAAACTTTGGTAAGTTAGGTCATGGAGGTGATAACTGCTTTGGGCACCATGGTATTCATGCCCCTTGATGGAAATCATTTCGGTTTTCAAAGGAGTGACGTCAAGATTAAGGACGGTTAGTTCCAGATGTCAAGGTGTTGAGATACATTCGGAATAGTCGTTGGGATCTTCGTTTTCTCTTTTGGCCGTACTATAAAGGGGAGCATGAGCGGGTAGCTTGACCTAGGTGAGTCTTATGTTTAGATGTGGTGCACACTTGTTAAACTTAGCACTAGGAAGCTCTAGAATAGCTCAAAGTTCAGTTGGAAGCAACTTGGTTCAAGTTGCGTCGCGTTTCGGAGAGTTTAGAGGGTTTTTCCCTTGACCGAACGCGGTTCTCGGCTTGACCAGCGCGTCCGGTCAGTTCAAAACCGTGACTGTGTTTCGGCGCTGACGACCGGACGCGGCTCTTGCAAGGACCGGACGCAGTGGTCAGGCCGACACGTGTCACTTGAGGGAAACCATCTAATCGGACGCGACCTGGGTGTGATCGGCGCGTCCGATCACGTTCCAGTAAGGTCCTGCGATGACCGGACGCGTTCGGTCATCACCGATCGGACGCGGTCGCGCGTCCGGTCTCGTTACAGTAAGCTCCCTGCACGATCGGACGCGTCCGGTCACCCCTGACCGGCGCGTCCGGTCACTCAGCCAAAATTTCAGAATTTCGACCGTTACGAGCGACCGGCGCGTCCGATCACTTCGACCGGCGCGTCCGGTCACCCCGTATTTTGCTGAGTTGGCAGGTAACGGTTCATTTCGACTGTGGGGTGTATAAACACAACCCCACCACCTCTTTTAGAGGTCTCTTGCTCATTTGTTCAGCTGAGAAACACCTTTGAAGTGCAAGGGAGTGCAAGAGCTCTAGTGAGGATTGTGATTTGAGAATCAAAGCTTGAGAGTTCCTCACTAGCGATTAGAGAGTAGCAAGTGTGCTTCCACCTTCTCATTAGGCTCGTTGTGGTCAAGTGAGAGTTCTAGCTTATTACTCTTGATGATCGCCATCACCTAGACGGCTTGGTGGTGATTGGGAGTTTGGTGATCATCCGGCGGAGCTTGTGGATGACCCAACTCATCTTGTGAGCGGTTTTGGGTGATTCACCGCGACGGAGTGTCGAAGAATCAGCCCGTAGAGAGCACTTGATCCTTGCACGGATCAAGGGGGAACTACACCCTTACGCGGGTGCTCCAATGAGGACTAGTGGGGAGTGGCGACTCTCCGATACCTCGGAAAAACATCGCCGTGTTCCTTGCCCTTACTTTCAAGCATTTACATTCTTGTATTTACATTCATTGCTTGATTTACTTTCCTAGAATTGCCATGCTAGACTAGGATTGGAAACTAGGGTGCAAAACTTTTTTACCGGTAGAATCTCTAGGAACACAAGTAGGCACTAGGGGTGAATTCTGGCTTGTAGGATTTAATTCTTGCAATTAATTTTTAGAAAAGCCCAATTCACCCCCCCTCTTGGGCATCTTGATCCTTTCAATTGGTATCGGAGCCGAGTTGCTCCTAATTTAGGCTTCACCGCCTAGAGCAAGATGTCTAACGGGGAAGGACCACCTCCCACCTTTGAGGGGGATGATTTTCCATATTGGAAAATTGTCACAGAACCTCCTAATTATGATGGCCCACAAGTACACATCATTGCCAAAATGACCTCTGACAGTCGTACTTATGTTCACCATAACTTAAAAGGCCTGCTTTCCTCCGAACAGGATCCAATCACAGGAGTATTGCAATATTACAACAGTTTATTCAAAATATTCAACAGAGTAAAATAGCGGAAGTCTTACAATAACTTAGGGTTACAAACCAGTTTTCAAACTTCAAACCTTATGTAACATTATTACAAACCATTAGTAGAGAAGTATCGGTAGTAACTTTATTACATCACACAAGCGAGATGCCTTACCCAAAGGCCACACAGTCTACTCGTCGTCACTGTCTTCAACCACGACGGTCATGCAACAAGGCTCGAAGCAGACTTGTTCATGAACCGCACCTGCAACAAGGGGTTCAACAAACCCTGAGTACGAGAGTACTCAACAAGACTTACCCAACTAAGAGAAAGACTCCAAGGGCATGCTAGCTTTAGGGAATCAAGGTACGGGTAGTCCAGAATCAAGATTTTCTTTTGCAGAAAAGCTTACTAAAGTAAGTCCTTATCTTCAACATTTTACTTTTACCATTGATGGTTCATTAACCAACTCTAGGTGATCCTAATCTAGATCAAAGTAATTATCATCAAAATCTTTCTCATTCTTTCTTTCAATTCCAGTTCTTAACTATGATGCAAGTCAGGTGATCAAGTCTCCATAACCGAGGAGCAACGACGATTCGAACCGATTATACCCAGCTGGGGATCTCTAACATCATGACATATGTAGAACCGAATCTGCATATATCAACCCTCATTTAGATCTCCCAAAACCAGAACCTGTCCATCGCCACCCGAGAGTACATTACTCCTTGAACCCGGCCCGATTCTAGCCCCAAGGGTACACGCTACTCCCGCCATCTCTCCACTCCTAGTGCGAGGTTAGACGTTCTCATAATGGAATCACTAACATGTTGGGCTTACCCAAGGCATGAGGCTAGTTGCAAAGTCTCGAACACAACAGGCTTACAACGAACGGACCTTAACTGACAAGGCGGAAACACTACATTGAGACTCCTTTCCAAATGCATGTTAGCAGTGGCCAAACCACCCGCCCGATCTTTCCAGTTCATTCTCATATTTCAATATTCATTCAATATGCTGTCATGGCTATGTAAACATTTCATTTAAAAGCTTAACTTCTAAGCATAGCGAAGCATACTACGCATTTTTAGTAAAACAGGTATCAAGGTTGATATCGCAATAATCAAAGATGATAATGCAGCAATTAGGTTATCACTCAACCCCTAATTACTTAATGCAATAAACTATAATATAAATAATAAAAAATTTGTAAAATTTAAGGTAGGGTTTAAATGCACCGGGGCTTGCCTGGCTCAGACACGACGACTGACTCAGACTCGAGAACTCCACCGTCTGGTCCGGAACCCACCGACGATCGCTCTTCTCCGGAAACTTGCTCGACGACTTCGGCTTCCTCGAAAGCGGAGACTACACGAATACATAACATGTTTTAACATGATGCTCGATGATAAACATGATGTTTGATGGTAACATGCTACGAGTTACGACTGGAGTACAACTTCCCTTCACGGTACAGTCGTAAACAGAAAACCTACTAACTAGTAGCGACGATTCTAGCGATACCAGCTTTAACCTAAACAAGATACTAACAAGCTTAATCATGAAATTAAGGTGCTAAAGATCACCAAAGGGTAGTGACCTAAGGACATCACTCAATCAAAAGGGCACACAACACTTAAAGTTCTCAAATTAACATTTATTTACTATTTAAATAATTAGGGCATAATTAGAAGTTGATCAAACTTTATCTAAACAAGCTCAAACTTTTTCTATGGGTTAAGAATGATTTATAACAGTGCCATAATAAATTTCATAATTTTTGGACAAATAAATTAATCATTAAAATTCCTGAAAGTTGTATTTAATCTTTATTGGAACCAATTAATTCTACTGCACAAAATATTCAAATTCATGATTTAACATTTTTCCTAGATAGTTTATACATTACGAAGCTTACACAAAAATTTTCATGAATTTTGGAACTCTACACAATTTTTAATGGAATAAACAAATAATAACACTATTCATTTATTTGAAAAAGAAAACAAAAACGAAAAACCGAAATCGGGCTGCTTCTCTTCCTCCTCTCCGATCCGGCCCAGCCCAAACGGCCTGCTCGCGCGCGCCCGCGTCCGCACGCGCGCTCGGCCCAGCAAGCGGCCCAGCATCGGCCTGCTCCGCCCGCGCGCGCCTGCTCTCCCTCTCTCTCTCTCGCTGACACCGCGTCCCCACATGTCATCTTTCTCCTCCCGCTCGACTGCTCGCTCCCGCATGCCCGCACGCTCTCTCGTGGTGGCCGGCCGGTGACCGGTGCCTCGGTCGACAAACCGACCCTACCATCACCATCTACACTACCCCACGATTCCATTTTGCTACTAAACACCATGGTTCGAGCTCCGGCGACAGCTCACCGACGACGGTGGCGGCTCGACGGCCACGGTGACCGGTGACTCGACGGTACAACGAGGTAGCGATTAAAGCGAGTGGTCAGGGAGCATCAGGGGCGTACCACGATCACGAAGGAGTGATCGGTTGAAGCTGAGAGGCTCTGGAGGCTGCTGGCCATGGTGGTGGGGCTCGACGGGAACGACGGCGACCCGAGGTGGAAGACGACGGCTCCCCGGCGATCCAGGCGGAATTGGGCTAGCTCAACTGGTTCACGAGGTGCGCAAGGATGAGGCGGAGCTAAGGGTGCTACTGGCGTGGCCGGAGACGGCTTGGTGGCGGCAGCGGCGAGCGGCGGAGCTGCGGTGGCGACGGTGGCGAAAACGGAGAAACAAAGCCGGCCACGGTGAGCTCGCATATATATAGGGAACGACCACGGTTACTGCACTGGAAGACGCGCGATGTCGTGCTGGCGATCGAGGGCACGCCTGGAAGCCGGCCGAAGCCGTCCGGCGTCTCGCCGGCGCCCATACTGCGCGGTGGTCGGCGGTGATTCGTCGGTGCACTGTAGCTGTCCCCCCCCAACTTTTGAAATTCAAACTGATTTTTTCAAATTACTCTCAAATTTGTATAACAACTTGAAAAACTTCCATTGTATGAAATCTTTAGAATTTTAAGCTCTACAAGTTTGGTATTGAACACTTTTTCATATTCTCACTGGATTTTGAAATTTGAGTTTAAATTCAAAAAGGGACACATTTTTCAGATTTGGTAATTTAGAAATTACTTTTGATTTTATATTGAAACTTCAAAATCTCCAAACATCAAAGTTGTATATCTTGACCAGACCTATAACTTTTCTGTTCAAAACTTTTTCAAATTCTATCTCCATTTTGAAATCTTAGTTTGGGGACAAAAATGAATTAAAACTGAAATTTTTTATTTTCAAAATTACTCCACATTTTACACTAAAACTTTGAAAACTCAAAACATCAAAGTTGTAGCCCTTGAAAAGTTATACAAACTCGGTTTTGAACTTTTTCCCAAATTTTGCTTAGATTTTGATTTATTTCAAAAGGGGTAAAACAGGGTTTTGAAATTTAGGGTTTTCAGAGGAATTTTAAATTGGAATTTGTTGCTACTTTGATTTGTGATTACTTAGTGATCAAAACCTCACCCAAGGGCATCATTTGGACCAACATGACATGGTTGACCAAATGCCACTCTTGGTTGACCAATTTAGCTTTTGAAATTCTTTTACATTTCTCCCCAGATTTGAATTTAAATTCGAATCGAAAAACTCGTGACAAGTTTTGGGACTCCAATTCAAACTCAAATTTGGAGCTTCATTTTAGAGGTTGTACTTGAACTCATACCCTACACTTGACACTAGTGTGCAACACAGTCGCGCACCTCAAATTACGCAGGGCATGGACTAAGCATTTGCGGTGGCATTCGAAATTAGGGTTTTCAGGTTCGGAACACACCACTGAGAAACACATTCAACCTAGATAAGAAAACTTGTTTTAGTTGATGCATAACAAAGTTAACCTAACAGGGATGCTTTGCAATGCATTATGATGACATGGCAGATTAATTAGCACTATAACACCCGGATTGTTACAGCCCTTCCCCTTAAAGAAATCTCATCCCGAGATTTAAAGCCTTGAGTTAAGTAATGGAAAAGGAAACGTGTCAAGTAAACACGTCCAAGACTTGTCTACAAAATAGGTAGGGGTTTTCTACATTACAAAGATTTTAAAAGGATAGGTTATAGTTTAAAGAAGAAATTGCAACCTAGATAGAAGCAAAGAACTCTGGGAAATTCTCCAACAGATACTCTTCTGATTCCCAGGTGGCTTCCTCTTCGGAATGTTGATTCCATTGTATTCTGTACCATTTGGTTGTTCTACTGCGGGTAACACGATCTTTTTGATCCAAAACTCGGATAGGATGTTCAGAATATGTCAAATCCGGTTCAAGTTCAACTCCCTCAACATCAACTACTTGATCATGTACTTGCAGACACTTCTTCATTTGTGATACATGAAATACATTGTGCACGGCTGACAGTTGTTCAGGCAGCTTTAACTTATATGCCACCTTTCCACATTGTTGAATGATTTGAAAAGGACCAATATAACGTGGTGCGAGTTTGCCTTTGACTCCAAATCTGCTAACTCCTTTCATGGGAGATACTTTTAGATAAACATAATCCGCTACTTGGAATACCAAAGGTCTATGCCTTTTATCAGCATAACTCTTTTGTCTGGACTGAGCAACTTTCAGATTATTCTGGATCTGTCGAACTTTTCTTCTGTTTGTTTCACAAGATCAACACCGAAAAACCATCTTTCTCCCGGTTCTGACCAATTCAATGGAGTTCTGGACCTGCGGCCATACAATGCCTCAAACGGTGCCATTTTGATACTCTCTTGATAACTATTGTTGTAGGAGAATTCTGCTAAAGGTAACCACTCGTCCCAAGTGTCTGAATAATTAAGTGCACATGACCTTAACATGTCTTCTAGAATTTGATTGACCCTTTCAGTCTGACCACTTGTTTGTGGATGATAAGCGGTACTGTGCAGAAGTTTTATACCCAGGGACTCATGTAGGTGTCTCCAAAATTTGTTGACAAACTGCGTACCTCTATCAGATACAATGGTCTTTGGTACCCCATGAAGACTCAGGATTCGTGCAATATATATTCTTGCATAAGTTATAGCAGAATAATCCACCTTAACTGGAATAAAATGAGATGACTTTGTCAGTCGGTCCACAATGACCCATATTGAATCAAAGCCTCTTGAGGTCTTGGGTAACCCAGTAATGAAATCCATACTGATATCTTCCCATTTCCAGGATGGAATGGGCAAGGGTTGTAACATTCCTGCCGACTTCAGGTGTACTGCCTTCACTTTACAACAAGTGTCACATCTGGCAACATACTTGGCGATCTCAATTTTCATTTTGGTCCACCAGAATCTCTGTTTCAAATCTTGATACATCTTATTACTCCCTGGATGAATAGAAAACCTTGTACTATGTGCTTCATCAAGAATGAGCCGACGTAACTCTGGAACTTTTGGAACCACTAGCCGGTTCTTAAACCACAACACATCTGCATCATCAATGCTGAAATCTGTCTGTTGACCAGTTCTAACTTTTTCCTTGATATGAGCTATTCCGGAATTTGTTCTCTGAGCAGATACAATCTGATCTTTGATTGTTGATTCTACTGTGACATTAGTCAACTGACCTTGTTGAACTATTTCAATATTCAACTTTTCTAATTCATAACATAAACTGTAATCTATTGGCTTCACAGTCATGCAATTGCAATGATTCTTTCGACTGAGTGCATCAGCAACAACATTCGCTTTTCCAGGGTGATAGTGTACTTCTAAATCATAGTCCTTTATTAACTCAAGCCACCTTCTTTGCCTCATATTCAATTCTGACTGAGTAAAGATATACTTTAAGCTCTTGTGATCTGTATACATGTGGCAAGTATTACCTAACAAGTAATGACGCCAGATTTTCAATGCATGAACCACAGCTGCTAGTTCAAGATCATGTGTCGGATAATGCTCTTCATGGCGCTTCAACTGTCTCGAGGCATAAGCAATGACTCTGCATTCTTGCATCAATACACAACCAAGGCCAATACCCGAGGCATCACAGTAAACATCAAATGGCTTTTCTATATCTGGCTGTGCCAAAACTGGAGCAGTTGTCAATGACTTCTTCGGAATTCTGAAAGCTTTCTCACATTCCGGAGACCATATGAACTTAGTTTGATTCTTTAATAACTCCGTGATTGGCTTGGCTACCTTTGAAAAGTCAGGTATGAATCGACGGTAATAACCCGCCATTCCCAGAAAACTTCGGACTTTATGAACTGAGATTGGTGGTTTCCAATTCAGAATATCCTCCACCTTGCCAGGATCTACTGCTACTCCTTCGGCTGACAACACATGTCCTAAGAATTGCACTTCTCTTAACCAAAACTCACATTTACTGAACTTGGCATACAGTTGATGATCTCTCAAATGAGTCAGAACAACTCTAAGATGCTCAACATGCTCTTCTTTACTTTTGGAGTACACCAGAATATCATCAATAAACACAACCACAAACTTGTCAAGCTCCGGCATGAAAACTGAGTTCATCAAATACATGAAATTGCCGGTGCATTAGTGAGACCAAAAGACATAACTAGGTATTCATACAGTCCATATCTGGTGGTGAATGTAGTCTTTGGGATATCTTCGGATCGAATCTTGATTTGATGGTACCCTGATCGAAGATCAATCTTTGAAAATACCCTTGCCCCCGCAAGCTGATCAAAGAGCATATCAATGCGCGGCAACGGATATTTATTCTTAATGATTACTTCATTCAGCGGTCGATAGTCAACACATATCCTTAAAGTCTGATCTTTCTTCTTGACAAAAAGAGCTGGACATCCCCATGGTGAGAAACTAGGTCTGATAAAACCTTTGTCACGTAACTCTTGCAATTGATTCTTGAGTTCTGACAATTCATTGGGTGGCATTCTGTAAGCTCTCCGGGATATTGGGGCAGTACCCGGTTTTAACTCAATCACAAACTCTACATCTCTGTCCGGTGGCAGACCTGGTAGATCATCTGGAAACACATCTAGGAATTCACAGACTACCGGTATATCATAAATCTCTTGTACTGAAGTTGCACATATCCTTTCAACTGTTCTCTTTGGGTTAGGAAGTTGGATAAGAAGATGAGATTTATTATCTGGCAGGTTCAACCTTATAGTTCTGTGCAGTGCATCTATAAGGGCTCCTCGTTGGTACATCCAATTCATACCCAGGATTACATCTATATCCTGTTTCTGTAATATTATCATTGAGGTAGGGAATATATGCCCACCTAACTCTATAGGTACGTCACATACCATCTCCTTAGTACACAGTCGTCCCCTGGGCAACTGGATAAAAAAATCTTGTGTTCCCACAATTGGAATGTCATGCTTAACAACAAAGGTGCGATTTATAAATGTATGCGATGCACCTGAATCAAATAACAGTACTGCTGGATGATTAGCAACAGGGAACATACCCATCGTAACAGGTTCTCCCTCTGGGATTGTACTTGCTTGAGTGTAGAACACACGTCCGGTCTTCTTTTTCTCACCCTTACCCTGCTGAACATTCAAATTATTATTCTTGCTCTGAGGTTGTTGCTGTTGTGGTACGGGAGCTCTGAGATAATTGGGATTGTACTGCCTTGGATACGGGCAGTCCTTAGAAAAGTGGCCTGGCTTTCCATAATTGTAGCAGGGAAAGTTATGGGTTACTGGAGTCTGGTTTGAATACCAGAGGCATTCGGCTGTTGTGTAAATTGCGGGGTTGCGGCAGGACGGAAAAACGTCTGCGGCTGAGCTTGGTATTGCGGTGGACGATAAGTTGGGCGGAAATGGTTCTGAGGGTAATAAACAAACTTCTGGCGCTTCTTAATGCCGCCAGACGGGCTAGAAAACACTGGCTTCTTTTTCTTCGACTCTTTGTGCAGTCGGGACTTCTCTTCTGACGCAATAGCCACATTGACTATCTCATGGTAAGTGACATTATAGCAGGTGACCAATGCTTCCTGGATTCTGGTACTCAAACCTCTCATGAAACAACTCTTCTTTTTCGCATCGGTGTTCACATATTCCGCTGCATACTAGGACAGATGATTGAATTTGCCCACATACTGCAGAACTATCTGGTTCCCTTGCTTCAGCGAGAGAAACTCCTCTAGCTTCATGGCCATGACACCATCTAGGATGTAATGTGCTCTGAAGGCTTCACGAAACTCCTGCCAAGTGACACGGTGGCCAGCAGGCCGTGCGGCGACCAGATTCGCCCACCACGCCCCTGCGGCACCTCTGAGCTGCTGTGCTGCAAACACGGGCTTCTGGTGCTCCGTGCACTATAAAAGTTCAAACTTCTGCTCCATGGTACGGAGCCAGTCATCCACCTCTAGCGGCTCATCTGCCTTTGAGAACACTGGTGGACGGGTATCGGTGAAATCCACATAAGTGGTTTCCCCTCCATTGTTACGGCCTCTACGACCCTGATTTCCATTCTGATTCTAATTCTGATTCTGAGCCAATAGGGTAGTGGCATTAACCAGTGCGGCAATAGCTTCTGCCAAGGTGGGTGGAAACGGTGGGGGATTCGAAGTATTGTCCCCTTCCTGGGAAGTTCCAGTACCGTCCATCTGTTGTACACAAACCATGTTTATTTACATCGCTTTATTGAATTAAAAAGCAGTTAGAACAATACTTGTATACACACACAAACTTATCTTACATTATTTCATTACAAACTTGCTCACAAGCAAGAAACTACCCACTAAGGTTCTTAGAAAGCAGGAAAGACTACTATGTTACACAACCTTCCATGTCGACCCTTCACTCATCATCATCACTGATCACGATCACTCCATCCTCAGCCTCTGGAGCACTTGCACCAGTGACATGACTTGCATCATCCCCACTTTTCATCATGGGTTCCTCTTCTTCCGGACCTTCTTCATCAGGAACAATCACGACACCGACATCATCTTCTACTGCCTGGGGCTGATGATTGGGATTCATCAGATCATGTAGCCTATGGACCTCCTCATGCAGAACAGTGTTGTACTGCTCCAGGTGTGTCGCATAAAGCTCCAACTCTCGAACACGAGCCCTGGCTTCTGTCTCCTTTTCTAGAGACTCGTTCTAAAACTGTTTCCAAAAACGCATGTTGCGCTTTAGTCGCTCCACTTCTGATGTAAGCCTTGCAACCTCTGATTCCAAATCCGGGTTCGGATTACGGCTACTGCTTGCTCCATCAGCTCTGGCGGCCAACTGATGACGCGGCACTCCTTGCGGACCCGTTTTCTTGCGAGGAGTTGTCTTCACACGTGCCATCCTAAAGCAAGATAGAATTAGGATGATGAGAATAGATAGGAGGGATCTGAAGGTTAGCATGAATAAGATTGAACCTTACTTAACCCAAACCACTTTAAAAGGGAAGGTAACTTAAGCAGGTTAATTAAACATGATGCATGCATCGTACTTATGATCTAACAGAAATATTAAGTAACACATGCAATCTTTATAACATAGGGCACTATACATGATACTTCACTATGAAGCTTTCAAATATGAGCTAAGGAAACTATAGAATAGATTAAGATAAACAAAAGCAATTTGGACCAAAATATCAATATTAAGTTTATTTGACCCAAAACATTTTGAAGTTTTGCAAAGTAATACTACAATAACTCGAGTGATTATGCTCTGGTACCAGCTGTCACAGAACCTCCTAATTATGATGGCCCACAAGTACACGTCAATGCCATAATGACCTCTGACAGTCGTACTTATGTTCACCATAACTTAAAAGGCCTGCTTTCCTCCGAACAGGATCCAATCACAGGAGTATTGCAATATTACAACAGTTTATTCAAAATATTCAACAGAGTAAAGTAGCGAAAGTCTTACAATAACTTAGGGTTACAAACTAGTTTTCAAACTTCAAACCTTATGTAACATTATTACAAACCATTAGTAGAGAAGTATCGGTAGTAACTTTATTACATCACACAAGCGAGATGCCTTGCCCAAAGGCCACACAGTCTACTCGTCGTCACTGTCTTCAACCACGACGGTCATGCAACAAGGCTCGAAGCAGACTTGTTCATGAACCGCACCTGCAACAAGGGGTTCAACAAACCCTGAGTACGAGAGTACTCAACAAGACTTACCCGACTAAGAGAAAGACTCCAAGGGCATGCTAGCTTTAGGGAATCAAGGTACGGGTAGTCTAGAATCAAGATTTTCTTTTGCAGAAAAGCTTACTAAAGTAAGTCCTTATCTTCAACATTTTACTTTTACCATTGATGGTTCATTAACCAACTCTAGGTGATCCTAATCTAGATCAAAGTAATTATCATCAAAACATTTCTCATTCTTTCTTTCAATTCCAGTTCTTAACTACGATGCAAGTCAGGTCTCCATAACTGAGGAGCAACGACGATTCGAACCGATTATACCCAGCTGGGGATCTCTAACATCATGACATATGTAGAACCGAATCTGCATATATCAACCCTCATTTAGATCTCCCAAAACTAGAACGTGTTCATCGCCACCTGAGAGTACAGTACTCCTCGAACCCGGCCCAATTCTAGCCCCGAGGGTACACGCTACTCCCGCCATCTCTCCACTCCTAGTGCGAGGTTAGACGTTCTCGTAATGGAATCACTAACATGTTGGGCTTACCCAAGCCATGAGGCTAGTTGCAAAGTCTCAAACACAACAGGCTTACAATGAACGGACCTTAACTGACAAGGCGGAAACACTACATTGAGACTCCTTTCCCAATGCATGTTAGCAGTGGCCAAACCACCCGCCCGATCTTTCTAGTTCATTCTCATATTTCAATATTCATTCAATATGCTGTCATGGCTATGTAAACATTTCATTTAAAAGCTTAACTTCTAAGCATAGCGAAGCATACTACGCATTTTTAGTAAAACAGGTATCAAGGTTGATATCGCAATAATCAAGGATGATAATGCAGCAATTAGGTTATCACTCAACCCCTAATTACTTAATGCAATAAACCATAATATAAATAATAAAACATTTGTAAAATTCAAGGTAGGGTTTAAATGCACCGGGGCTTGCCTGGCTCAGACACGACGACTGACTCAGACTCGAGAACTCCACCGTCTGGTCCGGAACCCACCGACGATCGCTCTTCTCCGGAAACTTGCTCGACGACTTCAGCTTCCTCGAAAGCGGAGACTACACGAATACATAACATGTTTTAACATGATGCTCGATGATAAACATGATGCTTGATGATAACATGCTACGAGTTACGACTGGAGTACAACTTCCCTTCACGGTACAGTCGTAAACAGAAAACCTACTAACTAGTAGCGACGATTCTAGCAATACCAGCTTTAACCTAAACAAGATACTAACGAGCTTAATCATAAAATTAAGGTGCCAAAGATCACCAAAGGGTAGTGACCTAAGGACATCACTCAATCAAAAGGGCACACAACACTTAAAGTTCTCAAATTAACATTTATTTACTATTTAAATAATTAGGGCATAATTAGAAGTTGATCAAACTTTATCTAAACAAGCTCAAACTTTTTCTATGGGTTAAGAATGATTTATAACAGTGCCATAATAAATTTCATAATTTTTGGACAAATAAATTAATCATTAAAATTCCTGGAAGTTGCATTTAATCTTTATTGGAACCAATTAATTCTACTGCATAAAGTATTCAAATTCATGATTTAACATTTTTCCTAGATAGTTTATACATTGAGAAGCTTACACAAAAATTTTCATGAATTTTGGAACTCTACACAATTTTTAATGGAATAAACAAATAATAACACTATTCATTTATTTGAAAAAGAAAACAAAAACGAAAAACCGAAATCGGGCTGCTTCTCTTCCTCCTCTCCGATCCGGCCCAGCCCAAACGGCCCGCTCGCGCGCGCCCGCGTCCGCACGCGCGCTCGGCCTAGCAAGCGGCCCAGCCCAGCATCGGCCTGCTCCGCCCGCGCGCGCCTGATCTCCCTCTCTCGCTGACACCGTGTCCCCACATGTCATCTTCCTCCTCCCGCTCGACTGCTCGCTCCCGCGTGCCCGCGCGCTCTCTCGCAGTGGCCGGCCGGTGACCAGTGCCTCGGTCGACAAACCGACCCTACCATCACCATCTACACTACCCCACGATTCCATTTTGCTACTAAACACCATGGTTCGAGCTCCGGTGACAGCTCACCGACGACGGTGGCGGCTCGACGACCACAATGACCGGTGACTCGACGGTACAACGCGGTAGCAATTAAAGTGAGTGGTCAGGGAGCATCAGGGGTGTACCATGATCACGAAGGAGTGATCGGTTGAAGCTGAGAGGCTCTGGAGGCTGCTGGCCACGGTGGCGGGGCTCGACGGGAACGGCGGCGACCCGAGGTGGAAGACGACGGCTCCCCGGCGATCCAGGCGGAATTGGGCTAGCTCAACTGGTTCACGAGGTGTGCAAGGATGAGGCGGAGCTAAGGGTGCTGTTGGCGTGGCCGGAGACGGCTTGGTGGCGGCAGCGGCGAGCGGCGGAGCTGCGGTGGCGACGGTGGCGAAAACGGAGAAACAAAGCCGGTCACGGTGAGCTCGCATATATATAGGGAACGACCACGGTTACTGCACTGGAAGACGCGCGATGTCGTGCTGGCGATCGAGGGCACGCCTGGAAGCCGGCCAAAGCCGTCCGGCGTCTCGCCGGCGCCCATACCGCGCGGTGGTCGGCGGTGATTCGTCGGTGCACTGTAGCTGTCACCCCCCAACTTTTGAAATTCAAACTGATTTTTTCAAATTACTCTCAAATTTGTATAACAACTTGAAAAAATTCCAATGTATGAAATCTTCAGAATTTCAAGCTCTACAAGTTTGGTATTGAACACTTTTTCATATTCTCATTGGATTTTGAAAATTGAGTTTAAATTCAAAAAGGGACACATTTTTCAGATTTGGTAATTTAAAAATTACTTTTGATTTTATATTGAAACTTCAAAATCTCCAAACATCAAAGTTGTATATCTTGACTAGACCTACAATTTTGCTGTTCAAAACTTTTTTAAATTCTGCCTCCATTTTGAAATCTTAGTTCGGGGACAAAAATGAATTAAAACTGAAATTTGTTTATTTTCAAAATTACTCCACATTTTACACTAAAACTTTGAAAACTCAAAATCCCAAAGTTGTAGCCCTTGAAAATTTCTACAAACTTGGTTTTGAACTTTTTCCCAAATTTTGCTTAGATTTTGAATTATTTCAAAAGGGGTAAAACATGGTTTTGAAATTTAGGGTTTTCGGAGGAATTTTAAATTGGAATTTGTTGCTACTTTGATTTGTGATTACTTAGTGATCAGAACCTCACCCAAGGGCATAATTTGGACCAACATGACATGGTTGACCAAATGCCACTCTTGGTTGACCAATTTAGCTTTTGAAATTCTTTTACATTTCTCCCCAGATTTGAATTTAAATTCAAATCGGAAAACTCGTGACAAGTTTTGGGACTCCAATTCAAACTCAAATTTGGAGCTTCATTTTAGAGGTTGTACTTGAGCTCATACCCTACACTTGACACTAGTGTGCAACATAGTCGCGCACCTCAAATTACGCAGGGCATGGACTAAGCATTTGCGGTGGCATTCGAAATTAGGGTTTTCAGGTTCGGAGCACACCACTGAGAAACACATTCAACCTAGATAAGAAAACTTGTTTTAGTTGATGCATAACAAAGTTAACCTAACAGGGATGCTTTGCAATGCATTATGATGACATGGCAGATTAATTAGCACTATAACACCCGTGTTGATGCAAAAGTGAATCTGCAAACACAAAGGGCTAATACCCGAAATCGATATCCAAAGCGTGCCAGTCGATTTGACCTGTTAATCGACAAGGATGAAGATACGAGCACTTTGGTCCTGACAACAGCGATACGCCCGGAAGTCACGGCCAAGAGGTACTCACGCGGAACTCGAAGATCAACGAAGATTGCACTTAGAGCAATGCAACTCGCCGAATCGATGAGAACTCGTAAAAAGGAAAAATATGCAAATTGACGAAGTCGCCGAAAAGTAGATATAAATAAGAGTAAAAGCTGTTTTTTGATGTATTGATTGATTCATATTACATTGCCCTTCACTCTATATTTATACCCTGATCTATAGAAATGTAACCAAATACGACTAGGACACTAAATCTAAATCTAAGGAAAAACATGACTTTGATACAACTCAGACTCTACTAAACGTAAACAAGGAAATTAACTCCTATTTTACTCCATAGTTCGCCTCAATCACGATGGTATTCTCATCGACCTCCTTTTCAATGACACGGCCCCTGTTCCATCGGCAGCAGCCTTCGAGCTCCTTCCATCGGTACATTCCCTGTTTCATCGGCTGCAGTCTTCATACCTTCCTTCATCGGTACATCCCCTATCTCATCGGCAGCAGTCTCCAATCCCTCTTTCATCGGCATCGGCAATAATACCCTTAACCTCATCGGCAGCATTTCAAATTAAACCCATACGCTGCCACCACTCAAAAGCAAACTTATTCTCCTTGGCTATCAATCTACACGGTAATCTTTCCTCTGTTGATTAGCCCTTCCTGATCATCTTGACACGTGCTAAAAATGATGTCAACACATGCCCCCCAATTTCGGAGTATAAGATACTGATGCTCCGAAATTTACTCCAGCTGATGCTTGCTATCACCTATTTCTTCAACCCATTCTCCAAGCATAACATGATTTGTTACCAGATTTAATCAAATCTATATCCAATCCATGTATCTCAATAAATATCGCACATTTTCCAACCTTCTTTGCCTTAATTACTTTTGAGATACCAAAATAACAATCCATCAGCAAGATCTTACCCTAACGTATCATTTTTTAGAACTGAAAAATCCTGTATCGAGATATCCTTCAAGTCATGATTACTTGCCGTCAAATCTTCTATACCATCCCTTGATTGTCGTGCGAACAGTTACCATATCCAACTGAACCACCTCGATCCATCCGCATACGGCATAGAGATAAGTCAAGAATACCCCTACTCCAAATGGCCTATAAATAGATTTCTCCGGGCTGCTCATCTTCTACCTTCAAACTCCATCCTTTAGCATTCTCACTCCGGCGGCAACCCTAACCAACGACCGCGCATCCTCAACTCTCCAGAGCCATCGTCATCTTCAAGTTCCTAGCTCGTGCCCTCATCTGCTTGAAGCAATGGCTGTTAACTTCGACGTCCCTGCGGTTCGTTCTTCCTCTTATTACTTTTACTTTAATCCTTTCGGTTCCCTGCGAGTTCTTACAGTCGACATTTTTCTTTCTCTTCCATTTTCTTGGTCCTCCAAACTCAGGAACTTCGCAACACACTGGTGATTCTAACCCATTAACCTCCCCTCCATTGCCTAGGTCCAATGGGTGACCCAGATCCAACTGACCTGATTAATGCAGAGGCAAATCGTATTCCCTTCAAATCTCAAAATTTCTCTTTGAATCTGTGAAAAGACACGTTCCGTTCTTGGCCCAAACCCACTAAAGGGTGGAAAAACTGGTTCTTGAGGGTCAACAGATCAATGCAAGTGTTCTGGGCAGAACGGAAGATAGATCAGTGTATCAGGCTATCCATTGCCGATATACAAAAGAATGAATCCATGATGATAGCTGCCGCTCAGTTTTGGTCCGACACCACCAACACCTTCATGTTTGGTCATGGCCCATGTGCCCCTACTCTTGCCTATGTATATATGCTCACAGGCTTGGACATCTCAACTGTCGATGAAGGCCATATTTTCGGCAGAAAAGCTGAATACAGAGTAAATACACGCAACATCGGCGGATGGACGGGATACATCCAAGAGTACCAAAAGACTGGTACCGTCAATCAAAGGGAACACGCCACATTCCTGAACATGTGGCTGGAGAAATTTATTTTCTGTGGCCGATCGGTAGGACCAACCAACGCTTTCCTCCCAGCAGCAGAACTCTTAGCCAACGGTGTCAGATTCCCTCTTGGCCGATATCTCCTGAGCTCAACCTACCACCTTCTCCACCAAGTATCTCAGAAGCTTATACTTGGTGAACCCATCGGCAATCTGGGAGGCCCATGGTGGTTTGTCAATATGTGGTTAAACGCTCACATGCACAAGCGTTTACAGTGAGATCTCTTTGCTCAAGAATTCCCACGAGAAATTCCCGAAGATTACGTCCTTAGAGACGATGAACCGGCAACACGCCCTCCTCTCAACTTCGGTGAAGCCATAATTGTCCTTTCCGGAACAGATGCTAATGAAGATCAAATCGGCAGATTTTTTCAGACTTTCTACCATGGCCTCCCTCGTGACCTTAGGGCTTGGGTACCTTACATTGATGAGGACAACAAGTTCCCTCTCCTTTTCAATTTCGCCGATAGTGATCTGAACCAAGACAACGATCTTATGATGGCCATTATCACCCCCAGAGCAATTCTAGTCAACACATTTGGTAGCGGGAAAGCTTCCCACATTACTTATGAATTTTACAATCCATTGGCAGTATCCCGCTAGCTGGCTTTTGGGCAATTACCAATCAAGTTATGTTATGCCGATGTGATAAAACCTAGAGAAATCATAACCACTGGAACTGAATGGAGCAGGATAGTAAGGCTTGCTCCCGATGCCGATATCTCAAATGTCGATCTCTCCACCTGGTCACCAGCATCCTTCATAACAGAGTCATATAAGCAGTGGTGGCAAGAGTGGAAAGAACAGTTGTTTTCAACATCTGTTCACACATATCGGCATATGATCAATCCCGAATACGCCATTCCTGACAATGCAGTAAGTTCCTTTTAACTTTTGTCTCTTTATTTCCTCGTATCTGCATATCGGTAGCTAACCTTCCTTGAAACAGGCTGATGATCCAGTTCCACCGATAAGCAAAAGTGGAAAACCCTTCAACCTCCTTCCAGCCTCTCCGGTCTCAGTAATCGGCTATAACGCCCCCACCTTAGAAGCCTTGACCTTCCAAAGGGCTCGCACCAAAACCATCACTTCCAGACCAAGACTGGGAACATCCAGGGTTTCTCCGAAGGCTGCTGCTTCAAGCCTAATCAAGGCTTTTAAGGTAATATCCTGGCTTACTCTGTTTTCTGCCGATATACTCTACATTAACACACAACTATCAGGGTGTGCAAGCTGCAGCTGGTTCGTCATCAGCAACTTTACCAAGCACCACAACCTCTACTCCCCCTTCAGAGGTATTCTCTTATTTTACATGTTTTCCTGCTAAATATCCAATCTTATTCCCATTTTTGCAGCAACAAACTGGCATATCGGCAAGCACGCCAAGCATGCAGGCTCCCCAACCAACAGATGTCGATGCCCCCCAGCCAACTGTCGCTGAAGCACAAACAAAGCGTAAGGCTTTGACCGATGCTAAAGCCCAACAAAAACGACAGAAATCTACACAAGCCCCTGTATCTGCTCCAGCACCCGTCAGCCAGTCAACTGATGTAACTAAACAAGCTGCTCCTTCTGCCCAAGATACATCATCGGCAATTATACCTCAAGGGCCGACTACCGATGTGATCATAGAAGACATTCCATCGGCATCTTCTGCCGATCCTTCGTATGATCCTCTACAAGCCGCTCCCTCAAGTCAAGCTCAAGAAATCGCCCTGAAGCAGGTAAACCAATTAATTATTTGGTTTATTATATCCCCAAATATCGTAAACATGATTTCTAATTCTCTTTACTTCACAGGAACAAGATTCTCCCGATAGCTTATTCTCTTTCGCTATCGATGTCTCTGATGATGATGGAGAAGAGGCAAGTTCTTCCCTGGCATTGGGAACCATATCGTCAGACACCTACGGCAAGCTAGAAGCCCTCCTAAATTTACTGCAGCAAGACACTGCCCAATTGGTGATCGACTCGGACCCTGCGAGGTCTATCTTCAAAACGATCCGCAGCCAAGTCCCTGCTAATGTTGAAGAAATCATCTTTCCAGCAGTCCATCTGGAGAGCAGACAACTTTAATATCAAAGGGCCGTTCATCGTATTGCTGACAGAGCAGCTCAGTCTCAACTTAAAGAAGAAATGCTGCAACTGAAGCAGACTGCCGACGAGAAGCACAAGAATATCAACAACTTGCAAGCCTCCAGTGCCGATATTAGACAGAAAATCTTAGATCTATCGGCAAAGAAAGCAGCCCTGCTAGCTGAACTGGAAAAGGTTGAGACAGCTCTGACTCAAGCTAAACAATAAGAAGACCAGCTCCCCGACGCCATCAAGACCCTTCAACAGAAACGAGATGCTCAAGCTCGCAAGGCCTTGGTCTTGAAAAAGAAACTCAAGCCCATAGAAGGAAGTGCCGATGAAGATGCCAAAGAATTAAAAGAAGCCGATGAAATTCGCCTGCGTGCGATATCAGCCATCCAGGCTTTGTTAAATTAGCACATCGGCAACAATTGATACTTTGTTTTAACTCCAGCCGATAGGATTGTTATCGGCAACTATACTCTTATGCGTCTATCCAAATACTAGGGTAATATTTCCTTAAATATTTTCCATTTAATGCTCTGGGAAATACAACTCCTTCGAGAGTTTCAAGAATATACGCATTACCAGGAATAGATTGATTTATCCGATATGGACCTTCCCAATTAGGTGACCATTTGCCAAACTTAGAACTTTTAGTCCCAATCGGTAAAATCAATTTCCAAACCAATTCACCATCGACAAATTCCTTTACCTTCACTTTCTTGTCATACCATCTAGCTACCCTTTTCTTATTCTCCTCGATGCTGACTAAAACCTTTAACCGATGACCTGCTACATCTTCCAATTCATCTTTCATAAGAATATCATAATCATCGGCTGTCAGTTGATCCTAAAAGCGCATTCGCCTAGTGCCAATCTTAATCTCCCAAGGTAATACCGCATCGTGTCCATACACCAATTGATAGGTGATACCTTGGTTGCACCATGACATGCCATCCGATATGACCACAAAGCTTCATTTAATATTGTATGCCACTTTTTAGGATACTCTTTAATCTTGCGCTTAATAAGTTTGATAATTCCTTTATTAGATGCTTCAGCCTGGCCATTAGCTTGGGCATAATACGGTGAAGAATTCAAAACTTTAATTCCCATACTTATAGCAAACTCATCAAATTCACCCGATGTAAACATAGTGCCCTGATCGATAGTGATGGTTTGAGGGATGCCAAATCGGTAAACAATATGCTCCTTTACAAAATCAACCATGTTAGCCGATGTCACCTTTTTTAAAGGAATTGCTTCAACCCACTTTGTGAAATAATCGGTAGCAACCAGAATAAACTTATGCCCTTTACTCGATGGTGGATAAATCTGACCGATGAGATCAATAGCCCAACCCCAAAACGGCTAAGGCTTAATTATGGGGTTCATAGCCGATGCGGGTGCTCTTTGAATATTACCAAATTTTTGACATTCCTGACATCCTTTAAAATATTTAAAACAATCCTCAAGAATAGCCGGCCAATAATATCCATTTCTTCTGATCATCCATTTCATCTTGAACGCTGACTGATGAGCCCCACATACTCCTTCATGAATTTCACTCATCAGGCTTTTTGATTCCTCTATGCTAACACACCTGAGTAAAACTCCATCTATGGTACGGTAATACAATTCATCATCGAGGAGTACATACTTGGTCGCTTGGAACCTTATACGTCTTTCGACCTTTTTAGATGGATTCTTTAAATAATCAATAATTTCATTTCTCCAGTCATCGGTATCAGCCACTGATGTCAATGCTTCTTGAACAGGTTGATATCCTGAGGCATGCTGAGCCAATCGGTTAGCCTCTTCATTATGCATCCGGGAAATATGCTCCAGATGAAAACTCCTAAACCCTTTTAACAATTCCAAACACTTTTCATGATATGAAATTAGAATTTCACTTCAGCATTCATAAACTCCAATCAACTGATTTATAACTAGCATAGAATCACCAAAGACTTCAACAGCATCAGCCTGTACTTCTTTAAGCAATTCTAACCCTTTTATCAGGGCTTGGTACTCAGCTTGATTGTTTGTCGATGTGGCAACGATCGGCAATGAGAACTCATACTTCTTCCCCTGAGGGGAAATCAACACGATGCCGATGCCTGCCCCTTCACCACAAGTAGACCCATCAAAGAAAAGTGTCCACGGAGCAACTTCCAGAGAATCCACCGTGTTGCAATGTTGAGTAACAAAATCGGCCATAACCTGTCCTTTAACTGCCTTAGCCGATTCATAACGTAGGTCAAACTCTGATAACGCTAAAATCCATTTACCAATCCTACCATTTAATATCGGCATAGATAGCATATATTTGACCACATCATCTTTGCATATGATAGTACATTCAGCCGATAGTAAATAATGCCTCAACTTAATACAAGAGAAGTATAAGCATAAGCATAATTTCTCAATGGCCGAATACCTGGTTTCAGCATCTATTAACCGCCTGCTCAAATAATAGATAACACGCTCTTTCCCTTCAAATTCTTGAATAAGAGCTGAACCGATAACAGTATCTTCAGTTGATAAATACAATCTGAAAGGTTTTCCATGCTGGGGTGGAAATAACACTGGAGGATTTGTTAAATAACTCTTAATCTGATCTAAGGCTAATTGTTGTTCATCCCCCCATTTAAATTCCTGATCGGCTTTCAATTTCAATAATGGACTGAAAGCCTTGATCTTACCTGACAGATTAGATATAAACCTTCTGATGAAATTAATCTTACCGATCAAGGACTGTAATTCAGTTTTATCGGCAGGAGCAACAACCTTGTTGATTGCCTCAATAGATTTTCTACTAATTTCAATGCCAAGCTGATGCACCATAAAACCCAAGAATTGTCCTGCCGATACACCAAATGCACATTTATTGGGATTCATCTTTAATCCATGTTTTCTTGTGCACTCCAGTATCTTCCGTAGATCGGTCAGATGCTTTGTGATGTCTCCAGACTTAATCACTATATCATCAATGTAGATTTCTACCAACGTGCCGATATATTCATGGAAAATAAAGTTCATAGCTCTTTGATAAGTAGCACCGGCATTTTTCAAACCAAATGTCATAACTATCCACTCAAATAATCCCACATGACCTAGACACCTAAAATCAGTCTTGGAAATATCTTCTTCAGCCATGAATATTTGATTATAACCCGCATTACCATCCATGAAACTAATAATCTGATGCCCTGCTGCAGCATCAATCAACAAATCAGCAATCGGCATTGGGTATTCATCCATTGGCGTAGCCTTATTGAGATTCCTGAAATCAATACAAACACGAAGTTTCCCATTTTTCTTATATACAGAACCACATTAGAAATCCACTCTGCATATCGACACTGCCGAATAAACTTTGCCTCAATTAATTTGGTTATTTCGGCCTTAATATCAGGGAGTATATTAGGATTGCATCGGCGAGCCGGCTGCTGATGTGGCTGAAATCTAGATTTAATAGGCAACCGATGTTCAACTATAGATCGGTCTAATCCAGGCATTTCAGTATAATCCCAAGCGAAACAATCTTTATATTTCTTTAACAAATCAACTAGTTGCTGTTTACACTTGGAATTTAACTTAGAGCTAACAAAAGTGGGCCTTGGCCTATCGCCTTCACCAATATCTACTTCTATTAAATCATCTGCCGATGTAAATCCTTGACCTAATTTTCCATCATCGGCAAATCTATCCATTAAAACTTTTCTTCAGAACCGACTGCTTGGATCGGTAGAATTTCATAATCGGCAACTTTGAGGAACTCTTTTTCCCAGGCTTCTCCTGATATACACTTGGTTCGCTCATAAGTGTCTGATTCTGCCGATGCAATGATATAAGAAGAGTCACCAGGAACAACTTCAATCTTATCTCCAATCCATTGTACCAGACATTGATGCATTGTAGAAGGAACACAACAATTAGCATGAATCCAATCCCTTCCCAAGAGCAGATTATATGCACCCTTGCCATTAATAACAAAGAAAGTTGTCGGTAAGGTTTTACTGCCAATGGTCAACTCAACACATACTGCCCCTTTAGCTGGTGATACATTGCCTTCAAAATCCTTTAGCATCATATCGATCTTAGCTAAGTCTTGATCTCCCTTACCAAGCTTCCGATACATCACATAAGGCATAATATTAATTGCAGCTCCTCCATCAATAAGTATCTTAGATACAGGCTGCCCATCAACTCTGCCTTTTACAAATAAAGCCTTGAGGTGTTGTCTCTCATCATCGGCAGGCTTCTCAAAAACGGCCATCATTGGATCTAACGTTAATTGAGCTATTTGGTCAGAGAAAACAGTCTCTTCTTCGTTATCAGACAGAGCCAAAAATTCTATCGGCAACATAAACACCATATTGACATCTGCCGATGGACCTTTATTTTTGTGCCTTATCTGCCACTGCTGGTTACCAGGTTTCTCATTGGAGGGACTTTCTTCTCGATACAAATCTTTTTGATGCTCTCGCTGCATTTTTCTCTTCTGTGTCTTGGTCAAACCCTCTGGACACCATTGAGGAAGCTTAGTTTTCCATACTGGCTTATAAGTCCTAGTTGTCTCCACACGACGTATATTAGGATCCCTGTAAAATATTTCTTCATCAGGAACTCTTGCATTTGCCATCTCTTCAAGTTCCTCTTGGTTTCTCGGAAAATATGCAACGCGTTTACCAAGCCTTTCATGTACACTAAGCCTGCCCCCAGCCGATCATGTACTGATACTCTCCCTCTGATCGGCTCATTAATGAGCAAACCTTGATTACCAGACTGAAACCTATTTACAGGATGATTAACTCCATAATAACCATTGCACTCTAGACAATTTTCAACAGTAGGTAACTTAATACCTTCCTCCCAACAATGAATAAAAACGGACAATTCCAATGATCCTTATGCCGATTCCACTCTTCTTGACGCCTTTCCTTTTGTTGTCGTCGATACTAGTCCCATCGCTGATGCCAACCTTCTTGTTGTCTTCGATGAGTAATCACGATGCCAGATCGAGGAGGCCTCCCAGAACCGCCACTTTCCGTCAATAGCCCCTTGCCTTTTGCATCATCGGTAGTTATCCGATGTTGGGGATCTACTGATGCATTCTTTTCAGCAGCTTCCGATGTCAACACCTTAATTTTCCCTTCAGCATCCATCATATTTGCTGGAAAAGGATGTTGATCAATTTTCATTGGCTTTTGAATCTTGGAATTGCCAAATTTTATTCTGCCAGACTCAATAGCTAACTGCAATTGTTGTCTAAACACCTTGCACTCATTGGTACTGTGTGAAGTTGCATTGTACCACTTGTAATACAGCATATGCTTCAACTCTTCTGCCGATGGGATCACATGATTAGGTGACAATTTAATCTCGCCCTCCTGAAGCAAAAGATCGAATATTTTATCGGCTTTGGTGACATCAAAAGTAAACTTCTCTGGCTCTTTGTGACCAAAGGGACAAGATATCGGCTTCTTATTCTTAACCCACTCCGCCAAACCGATAACTGGTTCATTATCTGAATCAGAGTCTTCCGCCTCTTCAACAAATGAAACTTTCTTGTTCCAATTTCTTTTAGGTTCGAAAACCCTAGTGTCTTGATCAGAAATCCTTTGCACTAAATGACTTAGGCTTTCGAACTCCTGAGAAGCATATCTGTCCTTAAGGTGTGGTAACAATCCCTGAAAGGCTAAATCGGCAAGCTGCCGATCATCCAATACCAGGCTATAACATTTGTTCTTTACATCTCGTAGCCTTTGCACAAAGCCTTCTACCGATTCATCATTGCGCTATTTCATCTTTACTAAATCGGTAAGCTTCTTTTCACGAACTCCAGCAAAGAAATACTTATGAAATTGCTTTTCCAAATCAGCCCAAGTGATAATAGAATTTGGCGGTAGTGAAATAAACCATGTAAATGCTGATCCAAATAGAGATGATGAGAACAGACGAACTCTCAATTCATCTCTACAAGCTGCCTCTCCACATTGAATAATAAAACGATTAACATGTTCCATGGTCGATGTATCATCTTGCCCAGAAAACTTAGTGCAGTCTGGCACCTTGTAACGATTTGGAAGAGGAATTAAATCATAAGCCAGAGGATACGGAGTCTGATAAGAATAGGTATTAACTTTGGGCTTGATCCCAAACTGATCCTTCATAATTTCTGCTATTTTATCGGCCCAAAAAGCATCGACATCTTGCTGACGATATGGTTGAATCTCTGCTGGAGGTATCTGTTGATACCCTTCTCCATACCTTTGTGGCCCACGATCTCTAGCAATTGGCATATTTGCTACTATCTGTGGTCCATTAACCTGCTGAAAAGGGTTCATCGGCTGAGCTGCCGATGCTTGATTCTAAAAACCAGCATGCATGTGACCTTGATGAATTCCTGTGGCTTGCTGATTTGGTTGAACTGTATGTTGAGTGGGAAACTGCCCTGACCAATTATTAGTATTCATCGGCACAAAGTTTGCCGATGGCTGATAGCTTGTTGGCATTGCTGGATAATTACATCCAACTTGAGGCATAACCTGGACTCCAGGTTGACTGGTGATAGGAGCCTTCTGCTGCATCGGTAACAAATTTGCCGATGGACTTGAACTAGATGTTTGACCCAGAGACGCCTGAAAACTTCCTAGATTCGGTTGTACAGTAGTTGTAGTATATTGAGGCGCTTGAGCTATCGGCAAACCAGCCGATGGCATAGGAGTTTTTCCCGCTGCATCAAACACTTGAGATGATCCGTGATTGAAAGTAGATGGCTCCGGAGGCATACCATATCCCCACCAATTAGCAGGAGTTTGATTATTCTGTGGTACAGGACCTGATAAAGCTGATGCTGATAGATCTGTACCAAGCTGAACTCGTCCTGATAATGCTGAATCCGGACGCACCGGAGTAGACTGTATGTTAGATAAACCTGCTGATACTGGAGGAGAAGAAATTTCTATACCCGCAACGGCTAGGGAAGCCGATGGAGCAACAGCAGATGCTGCTTCTGGTTGATGATAAGCAGGCCCAACATAACGAGGTGACACTTGCCCTTCTTTGAAAGTTCGAATCACAGCATTATGAACAGTATTGGACAGCACATTGGAGTGATTAATTAAAGCATGATTCACCGCAGAATTAACCATCTCTTGAAGTTTACCCGGATTAGGATCAAAGGTAACCTGCCGAGGCAACAGCAAGTCCTGCTTCTGGATGACTTGTCCACTTTTGTTCAAGCTGAATGACCTCAAGCAAAGCTGTCTATATTCTTCAATAGCCCTCTCCATAGCCTGCTTCTGATCGTCCTTAAGATCTTCTTCTGTTACTGCGATGATATTCCCATCATCGATCTCATAATCAGGCATCTTGACTAAATCTGTCCCACTGGGCGTGCCAAAAGATGTGTTGATGCAAAAGTGAATCTGCAAACACAAAGGGCTAATACCCGAAATCGATATCCAAAGCGTGCCAGTCGATTTGACCTGTTAATCGACAAGGATGAAGATACGAGCACTTTGGTCCTGACAACAGCGATACGCCCGGAAGTCACGGCCAAGAGGTACTCACGCGGAACTCGAAGATCAACGAAGATTGCACTTAGAGCAATGCAACTCGCCGAATCGATGAGAACTCGTAAAAAGGAAAAATATGCAAATTGACGAAGTCGCCGAAAAGTAGATATAAATAAGAGTAAAAGCTATTTTTTGATGTATTGATTGATTCATATTACATTGCCCTTCACTCTATATTTATACCCTGATCTATAGAAATGTAACCAAATACGACTAGGACACTAAATCTAAATCTAAGGAAAAACATGACTTTGATACAACTCAGACTCTACTAAACGTAAACAAGGAAATTAACTCCTATTTTACTCCATAGTCCGCCTCAATCATGATGGTATTCTCATCGACCTCCTTTTCAACGACACAGCCCCTGTTCCATCGGCAGCAGCCTTCGAGCTCCTTCCATCGGTACATTCCCTGTTTCATCGGCTGCAGTCTTCATACCTTCCTTCATCGGTACATCCCCTATCTCATCGGCAGCAGTCTCCAATCCCTCTTTCATCGGCATCGGCAATAATACCCTTAACCTCATCGGCAACATTTCAAATTAAACCCATACGCTGCCACCACTCAAAAGCAAACTTATTCTTCTTGGCTATCAATCTACACGGTAATCTTTCCTCTGTTGATTAGCCCTTCCTGATCATCTTGACACGTGCTAAAAACGATGTCAACAACCCGGGGTGTTACAAAAATCCGTATAGAGGCGTATCTCGAAGCCATAGATGTTGGTTGTCTTAGAGCCGCAACCCAAGGGCTTCCCGCTATCAAGGATCCCGCCAACCCTATTGGTGACGAGGAGAAGTACGACCGGTGGAATGCAAAGGCCAAAAATGCACTCTACCGGGGCTTAGGCAAGGATATCTTCAATCGTGTGCGTAATGCAAAGAACGCTCATGAATTGTGGGAAAACATTTGTGCTCTCCATGAGGGAACTAAGAGTGAGCGTGAGGAACGCTATCATATTGCTTTAAAGAAAATTAATTCTTTTGAGATGCTTCCCAAAGAAAGTGCTAATGACATGTACACTCGATTGAATGTTCTTGTAGAGGACCTCAATGCTCTTGGGCTCACTCAAAGGAGCCAATCGGATGTTGCAAGGAAGATCTTGAGTGTTCTTTCCGTTGAGAAATATGGTCACATTGTCACCGTGCTTCACCAAAGTGATCTTTCCACCGCAACACCGACACAAGTATTGGGGAAGATCAATGCTCATGAGATGTACATGCACATCACTCCGGAAGAGGGCTCATCATCTTTCAAGAAGAAAGACTTGGCCTTCAAAGCTAGTCATGACAAGAAGAAGAAGGGTCAAGCCATGTTGGTGCAAGAAACCTCAAGTGAAAGTGATGTTGATGATGAATCACTTGCACTCATGGTGAGGAAGACAACCAAAATGCTAAAGAAGCTCAACAACAGTGGCATCAAGTTCGATGGCAAGAAAAAGAAATTCTTCACAAGTAGCAAAAGGAAGCCAATCTCAGAAATGGATTGCTACAATTGTGGTGAACTTGGCCACTTAGCTCATCAATGTCCTAGACCTCCGAAAGAAAAGTATAAGAACAAGAACGAGGGCAAGAAAAATGATTCAAGTGATAAAGAAGAAGAGAGAAAGAAAAACAAGCCATACAAGAAGAAGGATGGCAAGAAGAAGGAGTTCCACAAGAAGAAGAAGGGAGGAAAGGCATACATTGTTGGTGATTAGCTCACCGATATTGAATCATCTTGTGAGTCCTCCGAAGATGAAAGCAACGATGAGAAAGAGAAGGTTGCCGCATTTGTGATGGGGCCATCATCTTCACCGACATCTTCATCACCACCTTCACCGCCTCCTTCATCATCATCGTCCACTACTCACCTATGCCTCATGGCCAAGGGTGAACGAAAGGTACAAAACCATGATAGTGATGATGATGATGATAGTGATAGTGATGATGAATATGATGCACCCTCTTATGTTGAACTTGTAAAATTATTAAACAAATACACTAAAGTCATAAGAAGGACTAGAAATGAAAATGATGAACTTCAAAATGAAAATGAATCACTCTCATCTAAGCTTGAAAGTGCTCAAAAGGCTAGTGGTGAGCTTAAAGATCAAAATGAAGTTATGTCTTCTACTCTCAAGGAGCTCAAAACTTCTAACAAAGAGCTTAGAGATCAACATGATAAACTTGAGAAGAAGCATGATGAGCTACAACATTGAAAATTGACTATGATAGTCTTGTGGTTGCTAATGAACTTGCTATTGAGACACATGATGCTACTAACAAAGTTGTTAAGTGTGATATAGCTACATCATTTGATGACTTGATCATTGAAAGCATTGAGCAAAGTTCTAGTAGCAAAGGCAAGAGTGTGGTTGAGTCAAGCAACTATGATGATTATGCCAAGATCAAGAGTGAAAATGAGAAGCTTGCAAATGAGAACAATAAGCTAAAAGGTTTGATGGCTCTTGAGAAGCAAACAACAAATGATTCACTCATTGAAGAAAACAAAAATCTCAAGCAAGAGAAAGAGCATCTCAAGACCGGCCTAAGCAAGTTCACAAGAGGTCAATATTTGCAAAGTGAGCTACTCATGAACACTGTAATAAAGATGGATAGAAGTGGTATTGGGTACTTGGCAAATCAAGAGAGGAAGGCAAAAGCTCAACAACAACAAAGCAAGTCAAAGCCCAAGCCAAAGAGATGTGTTGAGTGTGGACAAGAAGGTCACTTTGCTCATGAGTGCAAAACTCCAACACCACAACCCTTGCCCAAGCATGCTAGACCCATTGCCTTCAATGCTCATTACATGCTAAGAAAAGATTCAAATGGAAATATGAAAGTTATGTTCTTGGGTCCCCCAAACAAGAATAGGCCAAAGAAAATATGGGTTGCCAAGTCACTAGTTGAGAAAGTCAAGGGTCCCTCTCAAGTTTGGGTCCCTAAATAAAAAGCTTGATCTCTTGTGTGTAGGTGAACTACAAGACCGGTGGATCTCATTGGGTTATTGATAGTGGTTGCACTCAACATATGACCGGTGATCCTCGTATATTCACCTCCATTGAAGAGAATGGGATATGTCAAGAGAAGATCACATTTGGGGATAATTCAAAGAGCAAAGTCAAGGGTATAGGTAAGATTGCAATATCAAATGATCACTCACTCTCAAATGTGCTCTATGTTGCTTCATTGAGTTTCAACTTATTATCCGTTGGGCAACTTTGTGACCTTGGCTTCCAATGCTTGTTCACACCTAATGAAGTGGTAGTTTCAAAGATAGATGACAAGCAAGTGATATTCAAAGATTTTAGATACAACAATCTTTATCTTGTTGACTTCACCTCCGAAGATGCAAACTTGATGACATGTTTATTCACCAAGACCTCACTTGGTTGGTTTTGGCATAGGAGGCTTGCTCATGTTGGAATGAACACTCTCAATAAGCTATTAAAGAAAGAACTAGTGAGAGGATTGAAGGATGTAAAGTTTGAAAAGGACAAACCTTGTAGTGCATGTCAAGCGGGCAAATAAGTTGCAAACACTCATCCAACCAAAGCTTTCATGTCAACTTCAAGAGTACTAGAACTTCTACA
This sequence comes from Saccharum hybrid cultivar R570, assembly GCA_038087645.1. Classification (NCBI taxonomy): domain Eukaryota; kingdom Viridiplantae; phylum Streptophyta; class Magnoliopsida; order Poales; family Poaceae; genus Saccharum; species Saccharum hybrid cultivar. The sequence continues at coordinate 343,680 of JAQSUU010000837.1, forward strand.
CATGGATTTGTTTGGACCTACAACCTACAAGAGCTTGGGTGGAAATCTCTATTGTCTTGTGATAGTGGATAACCACTCAAGGTACACTTGGACCTTCTTCCTTCATGATAAATCCGAAGTGGCCAATTGCTTCAAGAAGTTTGCAAAGAGAGCTCAAAATGAATTTGAAGTCAAGATAAAGAAGATTAGAAGTGACAATGGCAAAGAGTTTGACAACACAAACATTGAAGCTTATTGTGATGAAATTGGAATCAAGCATGAAGTCTCTTCAACCTATACTCCTCAACAAAATGGTGTAGTTGAGAGAAAGAACCGGACTTTGATCACCCTTGCAAGAACAATATTAGATGAGTACAATACTCCGGAGAAGTTGTGGGCCGAGGCAATTAACACCGCATGCTATGCTTCAAATTGCCTCTTCCTACAAAAGTTTCTTGGTAAGACCCCCTATGAGTTGCTAAATGGGAAGAAGCCGGACGTCTCATTCTTCCGGGTGTTTGGTTGTAAATGCTACATCTACAAGAAGCGACAACACCTAGGGAAGTTTCAAAGACGTTGTGATATTGGTTTTCTTGTTGGTTACTCATCAAAGTCCAAAGCATATAGAGTATTTAACCATGCCACCGGTTTGGTTGAAGAAACATATGATGTGGAATTTGATGAATCTAACGGCTCCCAAGGAGCAATTGAGAATTGTGATGATGTAAGTGATGAACCCTTGAGGGAGGCCATGAAGAACATGCCGGATGGGAGACATCAAGCCAAAAAATGATGAAGATGATGTACAAATTGTTGATCCACCATCTTCATCACATGTGCCTCAAGATGATGACAAGAATGAGAGAGTTGAAAATGAAGACACTTATGTCTCTCATGAACAAGCCGAGGCACAAGCTCAAGATGTTGATGCTCCCCGTCCACCTCCTCAAGTGGTTGATAGAAGAAACTCACCTCTACTTTAAGCTCATCCACAAGATCTCATCATAGGGAGTCCTACTAAGGGAGTAATGACTCGATCTCAAAAGCTTGCTTCTTTTGTTGAACATCACTCTTTTGTCTCTTGTGTTGAACCTAAGAATGTAGAAGAAGCTCTTCAAGATCCGGATTGGGTGAATGCTATGCATGAAGAATTAAACAACTTCACCCGCAATCAAGTATGGATACTTGAAGAGCATCCTAAAGGTGCAAGAGTCATTGGAACCAAGTGGGTGTTCCGCAACAAGCAAGATGACCAAGGCATAGTAGTGAGGAACAAGACAAGACTAGTTGCAAAGGGGTTCTCTCAAGTTGAAGGTCTTGATTTTGGAGAGACCTTTGCACCCGTTGCAAGACTTGAAGCCATTCGTATCCTCCTTGCATATGCATCACATCATGATATGAAACTATATCAAATGGATGTGAAAAGTGCATTCTTAAATGGCTTCATAAATGAACTAGTCTATGTTAATCAACCTTCCGGGTTTGAAGACCCTAGATATCCTAATCATGTTTATAGGTTGTCTAAGGCGCTATATGGGCTCAAGCAAGCCCCTAGAGCGTGGTATGAGCGCCTCCGGGACTTCCTCATTGAGAAGGGCTTCACCATTGGGAAGGTTGACACCACACTATTCACCAAGAAGCTTAATAGGTAGATCTTTATTTGTCAAGTGTATGTTGATGATATCATCTTCGGATCAACAAATGAAGAATATTGCAAGGAATTTGGTGAATTGATGTCGAAGGAGTTCGAGATGTCTTTGATTGGTGAGCTCACATTCTTCCTTGGTTTTCAAGTCAAGCAAATGAGAGAAGGGATTTTCATCTCTCAAGAAAAGTATACCAAGGATCTTCTCAAAAGGTTCAAGATGGAAGAATGCAAACCAATCAAGACCCCAATGCCATCTAATGGACATCTCGACCTAGATGAGGGAGGTAAACCGGTTGATCAAACTCTCTATCATTCTATGATTGGTAGTTTGTTGTACCTTACCGCATCTAGGCCCGATATCATGTTTAGTGTGTGCATGTGTGCTCGCTTTCAAGCGTGTCCTAAAGAACCTCACTTAAGTGCCGTAAAAAGAATCTTAAGATATCTTAAGCACACCCCAAGCATTGGTCTTTGGTATCCCAAAGGAGCTAGATTCTAACTAGTTGGCTATTCCGATTCGGATTATGCCGGTTGCAAAATTGATAGAAAAAAGCACATCCGGAGGGTGCCATTTGCTTGGGAGATCCTTAGTATCTTGGTCATCTAAAAAGAAAAATAGTGTGGCTTTGTCCACCGCCGAGGCGGAATACATTGCCGCGGGGGCTTGTTGTGCACAAATCTTATATATGAAACAAACCCTCCTAGACTATGGAATTGTTCTTGAAAAGGTGCCACTTTTATGTGATAATGAAAGTGTCGTTAAAATTGCTAACAATCCGGTACAACACTCTCGCACCAAGCACATTGATATCCGCCACCACTTTCTAAGAGATCACGTTGCTAAAAATGATATATCACTAGAAGGTGTAAGAAGTGAAAATCAATTAGCGGATATCTTCACTAAACCTTTGGATGAAGCTACCTTTTGTAGGTTGAGAAGTGAACTTAATGTGCTTGACTCTAGTAACTTTAAAAAATGAGCTTGTGTTGTCCCTTGCATTGCATTGTATTATATGTCATGTTTATTTTTCCGCAATGCATCTAGGGCTTGGCTAACACGGTTACGATAACCCTCCTTTGGAGGAGTGAAGAAGCCTAACCGTGGATCAAACTTGACAAGCAACCTAGCTTTACTTACTTGTATCGCATTGCATATGCATGGTTGTTGCTTTGTCGTTTCTTTTCGGTTTGGCTTTGAGCAACCTCTGTGTTCGTCCATGGGTAGAGAGAGCATTTTGACGCTCCTAAGGGCTCAATAACTCTATTGCATGGCCATACGTTGCTCCTCGGGTGTTTGTTGCCTATTTTCTTAAAAATAATACTAGCCAAAGGCAATCTATTTTGAAAAACTTGAGGGTTTGAGTGAGGTCACTCATATCAGGTTCCAATTGGTGTTTATTTGTGTCTCTTTGATTTAGAACTTGATTGGGAGAAGTCGCGTCGAAGTTCAGAATGAAGAAGGGCGAAAAACTATGACCGGACGCTGGACCGGACGCTGCACCGGACGCAGTGATGCTTCACCACCGCGTCCGGTCCCGGCGACCACCAGCGCGTCCGGTCATCCAGAAGACCAACTCCTGACCCAGTGACCGGACGCTGCACCGGACGCGCTGCTGTTGACCACCACGTCCGGTCCCGGTAACCACCACCGCGTCCGGTCATTCGCGATGACTTTCCCGGATAACCCTCGACCGAACTCCGTCCGCGTCCGGTCAGTTCTTACCAGACGCGTCCGGTCGCTCCAGGTGCTTACTGGAGTGTGACCGGACGCTGCACCACCGCGTCCGGTCAAATCGACCACCGCGTCCGGTCATCGTTTCCCGAGCGGATCTAACCCTTCATATATTTCTTCGGTGCCGGTTCGTTCTTCTTCAATCTAATCGCCGCCCGTGCCCTTGCCACCACGTTTTTCGCCGATTCGCCGCCTCCTTTGCCCTAGGTCACCGGAGCTCACGCCACCGCCGCGCCCTGCACCTCCTTCTCCGGCGAGCCACGCCGCACCGCCTCCGCTCACGCACCACCGCCCGTTTCACGCCTGCAGCTCACGCCACCGCCGCTGCCCTAGCTGCGCCTGACCCGTCGCCGCAGTGCCCTGTAGCCGCCGGTGAGCCGCGCCACCTTCACCTGCACCTACTCCGGGGCGTGTTTTGCCGTGTCTCGCTGCTTCCCGTGAACCCTAGCCTCGCCTCGTGCCCTGCCGAGCTTCCTCTCACCTAGGGTTTGCCCTAACTTGCTGATCGAAGGTGAAATTGCGCTCCTTCTTGTTTTCAATCTTTCAAATCCTTCGTTTAGGGCTTACCTTCATCGTCATTACTTGACTTGATCTTTCCAGTGCTCGTCCGGCGTATTCGGGAAGTCTCGCGAACTAGGTCATCTTACCTTTTCACCGTCTACTCGTCGATCCGAGGTAGCTATCACATTTCGATTCATATCTTACCTTATATGCTTGCTATCTCTAGGGTTTCGTACCTTTTAGTTATATATGTTTCTTATAGTAGATCTATCTATTCCGTCTTTTCAGCGAGTTTGTCGGTGTGTCGGGGTGACTGCTGTTCAGTTGTTGAATCCGAGGCCAAGCCTGCGGATACGGATTGAGGCCAAGCCTCTCGAGTGTCAGTACACCATCTTTCAGAGGTTTCCCGATAGTGTGACAGCATGGTTCGTTGCAAGAACGCCGGTGGTGCTCCTAGTGACGGGGACGAAAGTCCTCCTCGTCTGTCTGAGGTTGCGTGTGGCAAGCGCATTAAGGTTATGGCCAGAAAGAAGAAGACCCTTACAGATGCAGAGATAGCTCAGGCAGTTGTAGATGCAGCAGAGCAGGCAGAGAGGGGAGGCAGGAGCAGTGGTATTCGCATTGGCGAGCGTCGCTTTCATCTTGAAGGACGACAGCTTGGTACAGAGGCTACTGAGGGTACAGAGGGCACATAGGATGCAGATGCTATGTCAGTTGATCCACCTATAGAGGCTCCAGAGGGGACAGAGGAACAGCCAGCTCAGACTCCACCGCGTCACCGCTCCACACGTACACGCGCTCAGGTGACTCCTAGGCCAGAGGGCCAGCGTCGTGGAGGACGTCCACCTCCTAGGGCTAGAGGTTCACCCCCAGTCGAGCACTTTGACTTGAGGGGTGCTACAACGCGTCAGGTGCAAGGTTTGAGGTTTGTTGAGGTCAGCCGGTGGTTCCCACCTCAGCGGGATTCCAGAGCTTCAGAGGGATTCTATACACCTTTACAGGAGGACTTCTATAGAGCTTATGTTGACAGTGGCATTACTTTTCGACCACAGAGGGTCTGTCGCATTGAGTCCCTTGTTGAGGTAGTGGGTGAGCAGCTTCGTCCGCACCTGTCTTTTCTACCTGGCTTATCTGACTTTCTTGGACGGACAGGTGCATATTGCGGCACATGGGTCAGGGAGTTCTATGCTTCATTGTGGATTGATCCGGCCCATGAGTTCATACACTTTGCTTTCCGAGGTCACGACCGTAGACTGTACAGCACCAGAGTGCAGGAGATTCTTAGACTCCCAGCTTCAGAGACAAAGATACATCAGCTCTGCTTTGGTCAAACTCCTCCACCCAGACGTCCTCACGGTGGGACAGTGCCCCCTACAGATTTGATTCGACCCTGCTTCCGTGAGCCTTTTGGCGAAGGGTCTCGTCGTACTCCTGCCAGTTTGACACCGCTTGCCCGAGTCCTGGATGCTATTGTCAGGCGCACTCTTCTTCCCATGCTTGGCTACAGAGAGGGATTGACCAGGATGCAGCTATGGGTTGTTCACCACCTCCTCTCACAGACACCTTTTGATATATGGGATCTTATGCTTAGTGAGATGGAGGACACCCTGGCAGAAGGCTTCAAGGGACATCGTCAGCTGCCCTATGCTCATTGGATTTGCTTCATCATCAGATCTGCACTTGAGCTTCCTGCAGAGATTAGAGCTGAGATATCTGATACTACCACTGCTTTTCCTGAGTATGATATCCGTCAGCTATGGGCTTCAGTTACGAGAGAGCAGGCCCCAGCGCCAGGATAGCGAGAGAGACCTGAGGTCCCTGAGACAGCAGCTGAGCAGGACGCCACCGTTGAGGGTCTTGCTGAGGCAGAGCTTGCAGATCTAGATGCTCAGCCTGCTGATCTAGGTGAGGATGAGGCCTCTGACAGTACTGACGAGGATTATCAGCCCATCCCCAGGTATCGGTCTCCTCGGCCTCACGACCACGAGGCCGATGGCTCTGGTTCAGCCTCCCGCTCAGATCCAGTCATGGTGGCTATTCTTGAGAGGCTGACCCAGGCACAGGAGCGATAGGAGCTTCAAATACAGAGACAGGCTCAGGACACAGCTGCTGCGTTTGCACAGATACAGGCTCGAGAGGACGAGTTCCAGAGACAGCAGCTTGAGATACAGCGTCAGCAGGTCGAGATGCAGCGTCAGCAGTATGAGATGCAGCGACAGAGTGCAGCTAGCCAGCAGCAGTACTTGGATCTTCTGTGTCACCTCGTCATAGTTGGGTGTTGGGCATTCTTAACGTCATTACCAAAAGTAGACTTAGTTTTCTAATTCTAATAACGGCGCCAAAAATGCCGAACCTATCCCTCATGCCACTTAAGCCAAGTTGTCATCCCCAGCATGACATGAGAGACGCGGTATTGAAATATGCAACTGCTCTTCTAAATAAATAATAAATAAGATCTGCAAGCGCACAGATTAATACCGATGTAGCATTTTAACCGGGAAGTATTCCAGGTATCGTTATTTATATTTTTACCACTGGGAAGGGATTACTAACATCAATGTTGATTATGGAATGGAATATAGGAATGAGTATCAATCATTGCATGTATAAGTGAGAGCATTCATCTATCTCTTGAATACAGGGGTAAGTGTCACATAAAATATAGATAAAGTATGAATGGTGACAAAGATAATTAATCTGATCAGCTAGCCACATATAATAATGATAAGCACCTCAACAGATATTCTAGCAAGTCATTAGCATGGTATTAGGACGAACTACAAGGATATTTCCTAAGTTATTCTTAACTATAAAGTCTAGCATATCATAGTTAGTGCAAGTACACTTGGCAATCATTGCGAGAAAGGACTACGCCCATGCATAGTGATATTATCAAGGAAGATGAGAAACATAGCAATCACTCCCCCGTAATAATGTCGCTCTGCCTGCCTTACACACGGGAGGGGGACTATATAAGAACCAATGAAGCTGTCACCATCGCGGACCACCCCACGATCCGACATATAAGGTGCAATCGCAGATAAATATGGTCTAAGCACCACGCCTACACAATATTTATCATTTACCCATGGATCCGATGGATAAACGCTATACGATCCTAAACATGTATATAATTCCAATCTAACTAAGCCAAGCGTATAACTACGATAAACTAAGAACAATATAATCGCAAACATAAACAAGTAGAGCATAGTCATAATCAATATATTGAAATAGAACAAAGTTGTATTCATAATATTGAAGAACAAAGATGAACAATGAAGAATAGTAAAGGAATTACCAAGAATCCTCTTGACAGATCCGGAAACCAATCGAAGATTGACTCCTTCTAGTTCTAATCCTATGTAGCTATGCTATACTAGAGATCTAGTTGATGTGGTGGCTCTAGGGCTTGATCAGAGACTCTCCTCCTGAGATTAGGGTTTGAGGAATTGAGAATGAGGGAGTGCCTCCTCCAGGGGCCAGGGGTCCTGCTTATATAGCCCCCTCAAGTGAACGTGGGCCGTCGGATCAAACCGACATTAATCGCACGGTTTTCCTTGATCCCTTAGGTCGGTGGAGCATAATCCGCGAGACGGAGCCTGATTGGCTCTCAGGCCAGGGCGGGCGCCCTAGGGAGCAGGGCGGGCGCCCTGCCTCCGGGCCCGTTCGGCCTCCCGTTCGATCTCGTGGCTTCTGGAGTCTTCTAGATGATAGAAAATCGGTGAACACGTTATTATCTCTATGTAAACCCGACGTGTGGGCCTTTCCTCCGTATTTTCTGATAACCCCCTGCAGAAACAGACAAACACCAAAACTCGTTGAATTCTGTCAGATAAAACCCTAAGTCTAGGTGTTGGTTGCATTTGGATCCTTTTCTTTATTTATTTGATAACTATATTTGGTACTTAAGGACCGTCAACAAACTCCCCCAAGCTTACCTCTTGCTCGTCCCTGAGCAAGGATAGACTCATTATGGATCAGAAGTTGCTGCAACGCCTTTGAACGTTGACGGTACATATGCTTTCAAATAAGGTCTCATCCCTGAGTTAGAGTAAACTGTCAAGACTTAAAACTTACTCATTTTACCTTTCACCATGGGGCTTGCAACCGTCACCTGCATCTTGAGTGGTTAAAAGATAGAACGGTCTAGTCAAACGCCATGTCTCTTATTCTTGATCAGCTATAGCTCTGGAGTTTTTGCAAATTTTTCAAATAAAACTCAGAGATTCCTTGTATGACTTTCTCGGGTCTCTCTTTTGTGGTATTTCTGGATCCTTACCAAGGCAGTAATGGTATATGCCTTCTCTCTCAAAGTATGTGGTATTTATGGTATAAGGCGTAGTGACATTGCCTTCTCTCTCACCCTACTCTAATAAGACTTTGATATCTGGAGCTCATAGGTGGGAGATACAGTATACATACTCATAGAACATTTATTGCATAGTCAAACCATGGATCCAGAGAAACAAGTCAATAAGTCAAATCAAGATGTGCATGTGTGGTGAATGAGTGGTGTATGGTGATGATGGTGATAACAAAAGTCTAATGCTCTTTTTGAGGGAATACATACCTTTCTTGCTTTTTAAAACTTTTGAGGGGAATGAGATGCTCTATTATTTTTTTCTCCTTTTTTTTTCTCTTAGGTGGGTATCTTGTACCCCTAATTCTACTGTCGGACACTTGTCCATTTTTACCTCTCGTCTCACTTTTTCTTTCTTCGAGGTTCCGAGCACTTGCTCCTTTTTATTTCCTCGTATTTATATATATATATATTTTTAGAGCAATCTCCCTCTTTTGAAAATATAGCAAGTGGTAGTAGAAATGACTTGAGCATTAACTTCACAGGGAATAACAGGAATGGGATAATGTTTTTGGCTATTCTCTCCCGGGTCAGGAGTAGAATAATTTTGGGTGAATCTGGAGTTGAAAATGAGTGGATATATGTGGATGCGTACTTCCGGAGTAGAAGCAGCATGTATGAGTGAACGTGCAAGTGAATCTTGATTTTAACCACATGACAAGTTCCTAAGGGTCTACACAGCTTGACCACACTCAATGCCCATAAGCAGTAAGTAGTAAAAGTGCGGCTCTTAATCTAACAAGCATGTATATATGGCTGTGGTAGGAATTTAAACTCTCATCATACAGGAACTCATCATGCAACATTTTAAAGATTTTTAAAGATAAAATTCTCCAGAATTCTAGCATTTCTAGGAACAGATAAACAGCAGCTCAACCTTCCCATATCATATCCGCTAACAACTTAGACTTCAGATCAAGTTCTCTTCCCACTAGTTCAGGTTTAGAGCCAGTTTTAAATTATAACAGTTATGTCTAAACTAGAGAGAGAACAAATTTGAAAATTAGGCAGAGCAACTATTCATCATATCCATGCTAGAGTTTTATTTTCAAGATTCAATTTAGCATATCTACTTTATTTATTTATTAAACTAAGCAAATATATATAAACACAAAATATTTATTTGGGTTTTCATGATTATGCATCTTTTTATTTTAATAAAACATAGGTATAAATGTAGATAAAAATACTTATCGGGATAAATGGGGGTGTTCTCCCCCAAGCTGGATCTTGACGTAATTTCTTCTGATGTAGCTAGCAGGTGCAGAGGTGTATTTGAATGTCGGCAGCACCCTAACAACGATTAGGATGTCCTCTATCTGCTAGTCTTCCTAAATTCTGTGGAGCTCAAATAGACAACAAAGCTTCGTGGAACTTGATTAAGCGTTAGCATAAATATCTAGCCTTTATCATGTTTGAGCTTCCTTGATAAATGTCACTCTCTATTTTTATTTTCATTTTTATAGAACAAAAAAAATATATTATTATTTTTTTTATGCCACCACAGTGAATGTACTTATGGGTTTTATGCCACTCGCATACTCACATGGGGCTTACTGTTTTCAACATTTTTTTAGACAGAATGAACATGATTAACTAAGCAATAATTAAAGGGAAAATGATAACTACCAAGTTTACCTCTTGGCACGGCGTTCGGTGTTTTTAAGTCCTCCGAACAGGACTTCTTTTCTTCTTAGTTGTCCTGGGATTTGGGTGGCGTAGACGGTGGTTCCGGCAGCGCCTCCTCTTCTTGTGTAACTGTCTTCACTTTCCATACCCGACTTGGTGCTTCGGTCTCCTGTTGTGTATCCTCAGGCCTTATGACCTCTCCTTCATAGTCTGCCCATACGTCCTTGATGGTTTGCCTCCTTTGGTTACGGTTACGTCGCCTTCTTCTTGTCCTGACCTGCTTAGAATCTTCAACTATATAGTTAGGGTCATTAAAGTAGCGGCGTACCTTCTCAGAGGGGAAATGCATATGGACTTCTCCGGTTCCAATGTAGATGATTGCTTTGACGGTGCCTAGGAACGGTCTTCCTAGGATGATGGGTGGATCGTACTCGTCGTCTCCCATGTTAATGACCTGAAAGTCTGTATGGACAAAATGATCGTTAATTTTAACAGGGACATCGGTTACTATACCTTTGACCTTTCGGGATGTCTGATCTGCCATCTGGAGCTGAGTGTATGTTGGTTTTAAGGGCATGGTCCCGTACAAGAGCTGATAGGTGACTGTTGCCATTATGTTGACGCCTGATCCAGTGTCGCAGAGCGCCTTCTGAAAGGAGTATCCATTGATTGAGCACTCAATGCTTGGCATGCCTGGGTCGTCCTTCTTGTTCAGGAAGGGCGACTTGAGTCGACCATCTTGACCTCCTTGAACTGCAGTGACCATCTTAGCTGATTCGGTCCATCCTTGGTTGTTCTTGTTCTACTTGTTCCTCCTGTTGGTCCTCTTCCTTGGTTCATGTTGGGGTTGCTCTGGGATTTGTGTAATCTTGTTCTTGAAGGAAAACGTCTCCTTCCTCCCCTTAATGTTGAAGTTGATCTTCGCAGCGCTGGTGTAGATGACAGCTCCCGAGGTGTTCAGGAATGGCCTTCCCAGAATAACTGGTGACCTCTCATCGGACCCGGTCTCTATCACCACGAAGTCAGCTGGAGCATACGAGGTACCAACTCGGACACACATGTTCTTTAATATTCCTTTAGGAAAGCTTAGTGTCTGATCTGCAAGCTGCAAACACATAGTTGTTTCTGATAAAGGATATGTAAAGAATTTTTATAGAGTACCCTGGGCATAATGTTGATGCTGGAGCCAAAGTCACAGAGTGCTTCTGGGAAGTCCACCATGCCGATGGAGATCGGGATGACGGGGCGTCCTGGATTGCCTCTCTTGACTGGCAGAAGGTCATTATGTACTCTGACAGTGGGATTACTCCAATAGTTACCTGCATCAAACATGTCTACAAGATTTACAGATTCTAATCCTTCCGGTTGTGATGGTATACCGGGGTTAGTAGCAGGAACAGCAGCAGCTATTTGATTTAACTGAGATTCAATCATTTTATTAAAGCTAATTTAGTTTTTGATGGCAGTAGAGAAATTATCCATTCTATTATTTATGTTTTCTAGTATTTTATCATTGGATGCCAATTTCTTAGACAAGTTATCCATTAGCTTTCCTTGATTAGACACTAACTCTCTCAGGGGTGAAAAATTATTATTGTTGTTGTAAGAGTTATTACCTTGATAATTACCTGAGTAGTTACCTGAGTAGTTAGGCCTCTGTTAATTCCAACCTTGATTTTGTTGAGGACGGTTGTAGTTGTTGTTGTTGTTGATGTACCTTGCATCCTCAAGCATCTCAGGGCAGTGATTGCCTGAGTGTCCAGTGTCTCCACATTCCTCACAAGTCATGTGAGAGTCGTAGACGTTCATGACTTCTCTTTTGTCTCCAGCTTTGTCATCGAGCTTTTTCATGAGTAGGTCTAGCTTTGCAGACAGCATGTCTACCTCCTTGAGCTGGTGCATACCTCCACCCTTCTTGCGTGTTTGGATCCTCTCTTCGTTCCAACCTTGGTTGGACGCCATCTTCTCCACAAGGGCTGTAGCTTGTGGTATGGTGAGTGATAGAAATACGCCTCCAGCTGCAGCATCCATGGTCTCACGAGCACTAGTGATGAGCCCATGATAGAAAGTCTGCATAAGTAGCCAGTTCTCCATTCCATGATGGGGACATTCTAGGATGTAATCTTGAAAGCGCTCCCATGCTTCTGGAATGGATTCATCATGTTGTTGCTGAAAACTTGTAATCTTCCCACGGAGAGCATTGGTCTTGCCCATGGGAAAGAACTTAGCCAGAAAGTTCATAGAGCAGAGTGCCCACGTAGTGTTCTTATCCTTCGTCGCGTAGAACCACTGCTTCGCTCTCCCCAATAGTGAGAATGGGAAAAGGCGAAGTAGTATGGCGTCTCTGGGAACATCTAATATAGTGAATGTGCTGCAAATCTCCAGGAAGTGTTGGAGATGAGCACTTGCATCTTCGTGCGGCTTTCCACAAAACTAGTTGGCTTGTACCATGTTGATGAGCCCTGGCTTGAGCTCAAAGTTCTTGTCGATGGCCGCGGCAGGTCCAGTGCGGATGTTGTCCGTAGTGGGAGCTGAGAACTCGCGGATCGTCTTGTTCGCCATGGCTGCGAACTCTGTTGACAAATTCCGGATGAAACTTCGGCGGTCTTCTGAATTGGATGAAGTGTTGCGTCGAAGTGTTGACTTCTTGAGCTTGGCTCTTGCCCCTCTGATTAATGCTTCGGGGTTGTCAACAAAATTTTCTGGAAGATGTCCTCTATTCATACATCACCCAGCAAAACAATAAGAATGGAAAAATACAGGGGTAAATCTGTATGGGAGAATTGATGATCTCAATCACTTAATGATGCGAATGATGACTCAAATTCCGTATTCATTCCTTGTTAGTAAATCAACCTTCCCTGGCAACGGCGCCAAAAATGCTTGTTGGGCATTCTTAACGTCATTACCAAAAGTAGACTTAGTTTTCTAATTCTGATAACGGCGCCAAAAATGCCGAACCTATCCCTCATGCCACTTAAGCCAAGTTGTCATCCCCAGCATGACATGAGAGACGCGGTATTGAAATATGCAACTGCTCTTCTAAATAAATAATAAATAAGATCTGCAAGCGCACAGATTAATACCGATGTAGCATTTTAACCGGGAAGTATTCCAGGTATCGTTATTTATATTTTTACCACTGGGAAGGGATTACTAACATCAATGTTGATTATGGAATGGAATATAGGAATGAGTATCAATCATTGCATGTATAAGTGAGAGCATTCATCTATCTCTTGAATACAGGGGTAAGTGTCACATAAAATATAGATAAAGTATGAATGGTGACAAAGATAATTAATCTGATCAGCTAGCCACATATAATAATGATAAGCACCTCAACAGATATTCTAGCAAGTCATTAGCATGGTATTAGGACGAACTACAAGGATATTTCCTAAGTTATTCTTAACTATAAAGTCTAGCATATCATAGTTAGTGCAAGTACACTTGACAATCATTGCGAGAAAGGACTACGCCCATGCATAGTGATATTATCAAGGAAGATGAGAAACATAGCAATCACTCCCCCGTAATAATGTTGCTCTGCCTGCCTTACACACGGGAGGGGGACTATATAAGAACCAACGAAGCTGTCACCATCGCGGACCACCCCACGATCCGGCATATAAGGTGCAATCGCAGATAAATATGGTCTAAGCACCACGCCTACACAATATTTATCATTTACCCATGGATCCAATGGATAAACGCTATACGATCCTAAACATGTATATAATTCCAATCTAACTAAGCCAAGCGTATAACTACGATAAACTAAGAACAATATAATCGCAAACATAAACAAGTAGAGCATAGTCATAATCAATATATTGAAATAGAACAAAGTTGTATTCATAATATTGAAGAACAAAGATGAACAATGAAGAACAGTAAAGGAATTACCAAGAATCCTCTTGACAGATCCGGAAACCAATCGAAGATTGACTCCTTCTAGTTCTAATCCTATGTAGCTATGCTATACTAGAGATCTAGTTGATGTGGTGGCTCTAGGGCTTGATCAGAGACTCTTCTCCTGAGATTAGGGTTTGAGGAATTGAGAATGAGGGAGTGCCTCCTCCAGGGGCCAGGGGTCCTGCTTATATAGCCCCCTCAAGTGAACGTGGGTCGTCGGATCAAACCGACATTAATCGCATGGTTTTCCTTGATCCCTTAGGTCGGTGGAGCATAATCCGCGAGACGGAGCCTGATTGGCTCTCAGGCCAGGGCGGGCGCCCTAGGGAGCAGGGCGGGCGCCCTGCCTCCGGGCCCGTTCGGCCTCCCGTTCGATCTCGTGGCTTCTGGAGTCTTCTAGATGATAGAAAATCGGTGAACACGTTATTATCTCTATGTAAACCCGACGTGTGGGCCTTTCCTCCGTATTTTCTGATAACCCCCTGCAGAAACAGACAAACACCAAAACTCGTGGAATTCTATCAGATAAAACCCTAAGTCTAGGTGTTGGTTGCATTTGGATCCTTTTCTTTATTTATTTGATAACTATATTTGGTACTTAAGGACCGTCAACATTGGGGTTCCTCCACCTGCTTCTGTCCTGACTCCAGCTTTACAGAGTGGACCTTCGAGTCAGGGACAGCCGAGTTTTCAGTTCACTTCTCCACAGCAGCAGGTTCCCCAGTCTTTCTAGTCCCCGAGCTACACGCCTATTCAGACGGGGTTTACTCCTTCAGACCAGCCTCGCCCTCACCTACTGACAGGCACACCATTCATTGATTTCAGTGCCACATATAGCGAGTTGACTGGTCAGCCGACACCCTCGCACACCACTTTTGCTACGTCTTCAGGGTTGTCCGCTTCAGAGGTAGCTGTTCCTCCTATGATAGGGACGGGCACTACAGAGACAGTTTCTTCATCAGTTGCCTCGACAGATCCCTCAGCTGTTGGCTCACTTCAGGCACAGGTCACAGAGACTGCTTCACTTGTCGCTACTACATCAGCACCTGTTCCTGTTGTTCAGACCCAAACCGCTTCACAGCCACGTGCTTCTTTAGAGGGTCAGCCTGACAGCTCCGAGTCCGAGGAAGACTCTTCTCAGTTTGTGATCACTCCGCGCTCCTCGGCACCCGACTCGACTCCATCTGTTCCCCCGTCAGATCCTTAGATTAGTTTTTGGCGGTTGATGCCAAAGGGGGAGAGAGAGTAGATTCAGGGGGAGTTTTGATAGAGGGTTTTCGTTCTTTTTTGTGTGCTACATTCATGCATCATGTTTACTTTTCAGTACTTGCATTTTTGTGTGACATGCGGTCGTGTGAGATACTTTGAGTCTATTTGATATATCTAGTCACAGTTTTGAATCATGTCACTTGTTTGGTTATAGCTCATAAGGTTGTGCTTCTGTGCCTTACTCCGATTTCTTTTGAGCTATATCTTTATGTGTACTAATGCTTTATGTCTTATCTTATGAGTTCACACTTTTAGCTTGGGGCACATAAGCAATTCCTAACCCCTTGTGCTTATTGCTTTTTGCTTTGTGAACCAAGCATGCTCG
Organism: Saccharum hybrid cultivar R570; assembly: GCA_038087645.1. Lineage (NCBI taxonomy): Eukaryota > Viridiplantae > Streptophyta > Magnoliopsida > Poales > Poaceae > Saccharum > Saccharum hybrid cultivar. The sequence goes on from JAQSUU010000837.1 coordinate 359,044, forward strand.
AAAACCTCAACTCCTATCTTTTGAATCTTAAGTGTTGTCATCAATCACCAAAAAGGGGGAGATTGAAAGCATCTAGGCCCTGAGAGTTGGTTTCGGCAATTGATGACAACGCTTTATTACCATGACTAACGTGTGTTTTGCAGAAACTTTGGTAAGTTAGGTCATGGAGGTGATAACTGCTTTGGGCACCATGGTATTCATGCCCCTTGATGGAAATCGTTTCGGTTTTCAAAGGAGTGACGTCAAGATTAAGGATGGTTAGTTTCGGATGTCAAGGTGTTGAGATACATTCGAAATAGTCGTTAGGATCTTCGTTTTCTCTTTTGGCCGTACTATAAAGGGGAGCATGAGCGGGTAGCTTGACCTAGGTGAGTCTTATGTTTAGATGTGGTGCACACTTGTTAAACTTAGCATTAGGCAGCTCTAGAATAGCTCAAAGTTCAGTTGGAAGCAACTTGGTTCAATTTGCGTCGCGTTTCGGAGAGTTTAGAGGGTTTTTTCCTTGACCGGACGCGGTTCTCGGCTTGACCGGCGCGTCCGGTCAGTTCAAAACCGCGACTGTGTTTCGGAGCTGACGACCGGACGCGGCTCTTGCGAGGACTAGACGTAGTGGTCAGGCCGACACGTGTCACTTGAGGGAAACCATCTAATCGGACGCGACCTAGGTGTGATCGGCGCGTCCGGTCACGTTCCAGTAAGGTCCTGCGACGACCGGACGCGTCCGGTCATTACTGATCGGACACGGTCACGCGTCCGGTCTCGTTACAATAAGCTCCCTGCACGATCGGACGCGTCCGATCACCCCTAACCGGCGCGTCCGGTCACTCAGCCGAAATTTTAGAATTTCGACCGTTACGAGCGACCGGCGCGTCCGGTCACTTCGACCGGCGCGTCCGGTCACCCCGTATTTTGCTGAGTTGGCAGGTAACGGTTCGTTTCGACTGTGGGGTCTATAAATACAACTCCACCACCTCTTTTAGAGGTCTCTTGCTCATTTGTTCAGCTGAGAAACACCTTTGGAGTGCAAGGGAGTGCAAGAGCTCTAGTGAGAATTGTGATTTGAGAATCAAAGCTTGAGAGTTCCTCACTAGCGATTAGAGAGTAGCAAGTGTGCTTCCACCTTCTCATTAGACTCGTTGTGGTCAAGTGAGAGTTCTAGCTTGTTACTCTTGGTGATCGCCATCACCTAGACGGCTTGGTGGTGATTGGGAGTTTGGTGATCATCTGGCGGAGCTTGTGGATGACCCAACTCATCTTGTGAGCGGTTTTGGGCGATTCATCGTGACGGAGTGTCGAAGAATCAGCCCGTAGAGAGTACTTGATCCTTGCGCGGATCAAGGGAGAGCTACACCCTTGCGCGGGTGCTCCAACGAGGACTAGTGGGGAGTGGCGACTCTCCGATACCTCGGAAAAACATCGCCGTGTTCCTTGCCCTTACTTTCAAGCATTTACATTCTCGTATTTACATTCATTGCTTGATTTACTTTCCTAGAATTGCCATGCTAGACTAGGATTGGAAACTAGGGTACAAAACTTTTTTACCGGTAGAATCTCTAGGAACACAAGTAGGCACTAGGGGTGAATTCTGGCTTGTAGGATTTAATTCTTGCAATTAATTTTTAGAAAAGCCCAATTCACCCCCCCTCTTGGGCATCTTGATCCTTTCAGGGAGCGGCCGCCAGTTGCGTACTGGCGGCATCTCAATAGGGAGCCTCCGCTATCGTCAGGCCCTCCCCGGGGCTCAGGCTGGCCCGTCGGGGCCGATGGTGGAGCGGACGGAGAGCATGCGCTCGTTCACACGACGACAGCGTGATGGGGATGTGATTCTCGATCTTCCATCAGGTTCAAGATAACTATCGATTTGGTTGGAAGCGACACACCGATCCGGCTTCAGATCACAAAGACCGAACCCTGCAACCTTAGCACCACGTCTCCTTTGGTTATCAACCGTGTCACAATCCAGTTGACCTCGCCACGAAGGTTAATCCCTGCTACGAATCGAAGTGACAATTGCGGATATATGATTAAGAACTCGAAGTTGGGGTCTCGCAAACCGATAACAGCGACTGTTCAAAAACAAATTGATCTAAAGCAAAACCCAAAACCTAAAATAGGTGGTGGCTACAGATTATAAAGCCTAAGGGGCATTCAAGGACCCCCACTCATATCCCTAAGGTGTCTCTACACGTTACATGGCCCAAACGGCCCAAAAGACAACGACGCAGCGCCCTGACAGATTCTGGATGTCAACTTGTTTCAATGATTTCCATTGACTCCAATGGAATTTGGGCCTCAAACCAAAGCCATTGGTTAGCTTATGAAATTATCTTTTCCATATGTGGATCATCAAAAACGGAGTCCGGATGCGTCCTGAGCGTCCATTTTATTGCAGACTGGTCCAGAAGGCCGAAGCAGACTCGAACTCGAATTGGACTGGGCCTCCGGCTTGGCTTGGACATCCTTGCTGGCCTCCTAAGGTGGTAGCCAAGGAGTAGGATGTCCTTGGGCATCTCTTATGTATTCTCCATCTTCTTAGGATGTGCTCCAACTTGGGCCTGGGTCCCAAGTGTGAATAACAAGCCCGTGACGACGCCGTAACACCCGACAGAAATAGTGGCAGAATGTCTTGATGATTTGGAGACCTTGCCAATGTGATATTGAGGTGGGACTAGATATATTTAAAAGCTTATCAAATAATCTTTCTATCAAGTGCTCATTGACCTCGATCGCACTCCGGATGGATGAGTTATGACCTTTCCAATGAAGCACTATCGGGCTGCCGACGAACTGAAAGTTCAACTTTGATGGACTTGCACTTTGAGACACATTTGTATCTACATTCAAATAATGACATGTACATGTGGAACCAAGTGAATTGTACCTAAAATTACTATGCAAATATAGGAACGAGCGGACCTTATAATCAATGGTCGTATCCGTTGGTGTCATGTCCTCATCACAGCGGACATTGAGGGGAGGGCGAATGTCCTCCGTCAGCTGGAGGATGCCGACCACCATGGCGTCGGTAAGTCTCTTCCCTTCTGTTTCCTTTCTTCCTTTTTATATCTCTTTTCTAATCGTGGATGGAATATCGTGTGTCAGAGGTGACCGTGGAGGTGGAGGGCCTCCGCACTGCGGTGGACGCCTTCCTGGACTACCTGGGGGTCACCCCAGGTCCTAGGGAGGATTGGCTCTGGGCTGCGCGTCGTTGTGTCACCGCCGCCATTGAGAGCGGCATCCGTCGTAGCACCAGAGTTTCCCTGGCTATGGCGGAGCTGTCGGTGGGGTGGACCTTATCGGAGTCAAGGGCTTCCCCGCGAAGGAGCCTCTGTGACACCACAAGGATCTGGTGACGCGCTATGGCTCGGCCAAGGAGGCGGTGGTCGCCCTCGTCCCCGCCTAGCAGATCCTCGCAGAGCTCCCCCGCGACGTTGCCCCTTAGGCCCCTTTTTTATTTTGTTATGTTTATCTGCTTGCGACGCATGGCGTCATTTATTTTGTTTCATGGTGAACTATGCTGAAGTTACGGTTTAAATTCCTTCGTTGATCAGTTGGTTTATTGTTCGTTTGCAATATCCGTTTGGTTAGTGAGGAAAGCCGTCGGAGCATCGCGGGCGGCGAGCGTGGTGGGGTCCTCTAGGGGGAGGTATCCGTCCTGAGGTGCAGGTAGGGTTTTAGCATCAACGCGAACCCTACCGTCCCGTGGTCCGAGGCAGGGTCGGCGACCCTCGAGACCAGTGTGTGGATGGGACGTTCATCGGCTGACTTTTTTGCCCCTGGGTGCCTTCTAGGCTCCAGATAATTCATCGCCACACTTTGAGCCTTAGCAGGCCTCGATAGGCCGTGCACATGAATCTGGACCTCAGAAAATCAAGACTCGTGGCCCTGATCTAGTCAGGAGGCCCCATGTATTCCCCTCTCGCATCTTTTTCACAAAGAAGGAGGGGTTGGACAGCGGCACATCATCCCTCTCGAATAAGGCCATTTTCCGTGGTGTCCGTTTGAGTTGCTAGCGGGTATTTCATTTTGAGTGAGGCCCCGGATCCCGTTCGCTAAGGATCCGACGTAGGTATCTAGCGACCGACCTCATACCCTCGATGACCAATTCAGGGTAACCAGGGTCGTTTCGGCATGACCCCGGCGACTCGTTGCCTTTCTCCGATGAAAAACCCTTAAATCGGTGTCCGTCAAGGCTCGAACATGGTTCGGGGAGTCCCATATGGTGCTCGAGGCACCCGGGTGTTGGCCTCTATTGTGCCACTCCCCACACACCATCTCTCACTCTGTTGGGCTGGAGCGGCTATCGAAACCCTTTCGCAGGGCCAGCCTATGAACTCCAGGCCTGGATTCGGACCGTGTGCAGATGATGTAGCATGACGTATGTATGATGCATGTATGAGGCATGTATGATGCATGTACGCACATACGGTGTTGCAAGGGAGTTAAAAAATAGCTCATTGAGAATTTTAAGAGCGATTCGGAGGCAGTATTAACAATAAAGATAACGGGGGGCAGGCTTGGCAAACCGAATCCTGCGTTGGGATCTGGTTATCCCCTTCATGGCCATGAGAGCTCGTAGCCGTCGAAGCGATCGATGAAGTCGTCATTGCATGGCTCGTCGTTGAGGAGATAGTCGCTGATGCGCAAAAAAACGTTGCATCTTTTGAAGCTTGGGGAAGACGGTGCTGCCTTGGTAGTCGTCATCGTAGTCGTTGTCGTAGTCGGAGTCGAAGAAGTCAGAGTCGGAGCTCGTCTCTGTTGATGCCAGGGTGTCGGCGATGGCGCGCCTGGGCTGTTATGGCAGGTCCTCCGGCACCTCACCTGCCTTAGGGCTGAGATGGTAGATATTAGTCGATGGCTTGCAAACCTTTTTGTCACGGCAGGGCTGAGCAGTTCGTGGTAGACCAGGTAGGCTAAACTCGTTGGGCCATGTGTTCTTCAATTCGTCAAAACGGCGTCGTAGGTCGACCGCGGGCTCGAGGAAGCTGGTAGGCTTGTTGGTCGGTGGGATGAGGTCGAGGTCGTGGCCTTCCCTAGTGATGACGAACTCGAGACTCCCAAACCAGATGTGGGAGCCCGGGGTGAAGTTGACGTTGCCTCCGGCCGCCGAGGACATGATCGGCGGGTGGGGGCGGGATAATGTAGCCATCCTAGACCCTGCAGGATTAGTTAGTTGTTACGCACAAACCTCCCCTACCTGACGCACCAACTGTCGGTGTAATATGTGTCTGCGCGTCGAGGATCCGGATGGTGTGCAAGAAGAACACAAGCGATTTATACTGGTTCGGGCCGAAGAATGCCATACGTCTAGTGGGGAAGAGGAGTCTCGTATTATCTTGCACCGAAGTGCTTGTAGTAAGGGTTACAAGCGGGTGAGAGAGGGAGGAGCTCCCAGGTCTCAAGAGTATGTGCGTGTTCGCCTCTGATGAGTCGAAGGGCCTATGGATTTTCTTTCGTCTTCTCTCTCCTTGAAATGGTCCTTGCCCTCCCCTTTTATAGACGCAAGAAAAACGTCAGGTTACATGCATGTGCTACGTGATATCTTTCCTAGAAAGGAAGATTCGAGGCCCCCGCTCTTACCCTGTAGTTAGGCATGCCGCTGTTGAAGGAGTGACCCCTGTCCTTTGCTGCTGTAGCAACGTGTCCTGACGTACGTGGCTCTGTGGATGACGCAGTTACAACGCGTAGAGTCGTGATTATCCCTGTGGCGACGTGCCCGTCCTACGGTTTGACTGGTGTAGAGGGTCGAGGCCTCGGAGGCATGAATCATGGCATGATCTCACTCTGTTCGAGGGAATAGTGGCCTAGAGCGGCACTTCGTACGCCATGCAGACTTGGATCGTGCTTATAGTGCCAGTATGGGTGGCATAGTGACCAACAGCTCTTCCCCACGCTGTTATGGGCGACGATGTCATGATTTGACCCCTGTCATTCCTGGCTTGCCTAGTTGATCGACGCAAGAACGTTGGTGACGTCACAGGGGGGTCTCGAGCGCGCCAATGGGGGAGCGGCATCAGAGGCCGGTCTCGGGCGAACCAGAGATAGATGACGTCATCCCTGAGGCTCGGACGAGACAGTGATGATGCTGCGGATTGGCCTGTGCCTGTGCCCCAGCGCTGGGTCTCGGACGAGTCGGAGATGTTCCAAGACCCCTCGTGTGAGGCCTCGGATGAAGTGGAGAGATGGGCTGGTATGCTCATGCGGCTTGCTGGAGGCCCAGCAAGTGGAGAGTTAGCCTGTTGATCTCTTTAGTTGATTTTTTCTTAAACGGGGTAGATTAATGTTTGGTTTGGGAGGCCGGGTGAATTTTTATCATAATTTGGATACCCCTAATTATGGCACTCGACAAGATGTCTCTTCAATTTTATAATAAATCATATGTCTCTAATTTTAACTAAATTTATAGAAAAATACAACAAAATCTATAACACCAAAATTAGATTCATTAAACCCATCTTGAAACATTTCCTGATAGTATATTTATTTGGGCTTACAGATGTTAATCTATACCTAATAATAAAGAGGCAAAATTTCAGACTCTTTTTTTTCGTCCATCCATTTTTCTTTGTCCATCTTCCTCTAACTACCGAACAATGGAGAGTTTCTTTTATTCAGACTTATATATATAACCCGTGCTCATACGAGTTACAATAGCTCGCGTTTTGACCAATATGGAATAGGAATCCTAACCTCAATAGATTTCTCAGATCCTGAGTACTCTAAATAGAACTCTTAATAATAAATAGAAAATGATAAGAGTTATGTTCTTTATTTTGCACTGCTTTCTTTATTTACGTACGAGTTAGAATAGCTCGTGTCTGGACAGATATGGAGTAGGAATCCTAATGTAAATAGATTTCTCAAATCTGACGATAATGTTGTGCATTTATTTTCCTTTGACGGGATATATAAGGTAGATTATAGGGACTAGTTTTTTTAATGCTGGAAACTTTCTTTCCCTCAAAAAATGTTGGAAACTTCCATAATAGACCAGAGCTTGGCGTTGTTTTTATGATGAAAGGACGAACAATATAATCAGAAAAATAGAAAAAGAAAAAAAATACTATGGTTATGTCATCTCTTTTATCCACCTTATTTTTTCTCTCTTTTGTCCTAACGTGTTCTCTTTTTTCCATCCTTACAAGTGTGTGCAGTCTGGATAAAACAACATCCTTGCAACAAACAAACGGTAAAAGGTGAAAAAAAATACTTGACATCAAACTTGGGGAGGCCTTGTTTAGTTTTCACCATAAAACTTTACATCCTATCACATCGGATATTTAGACACATGCATAGAGTATTAAATATAGACTAAAAAATAACTAATTACACAGATTGCGTGTAATTTGCGAGAAGAATCTTTTAAGCCTAATTAGTCCATGATTTGACAATAAAGTGCTACAGGGCTAATGACGAATTAATTAGGCTTAATAAATTCGTCTCATGGTTTACTGATGAATTCTGTAATTTGTTTTTTATTAGTATCCGAACATCCTATACGACCACCCCATGTGACACGATATGACACCCAAAACTTTACACCCGGAACTAGACCACGCCCAATCCTATACGACCACCCCATGTGACATGATACACCTAAAAACTTTACACCCAGAACTAGGCCACGCCCAACGCTCCTACGTGTCTGGTGGCCTCAGGCCTCGTTTAGTTCAGTGAATTGAAGAGAAAAACACTGTATCAGAATTCCTGTAGTATTTCGTTTGTATTTGGTAAAAATTATCTAAATTTTGACTAACTAGGTTTAAAATGTTCGTCTCGCAAAGTACAACAAAACTGTGCAATTAGTTTTTGATTTCATCAGCATTTAGTACTCCATGCATTTGCCGACATTTTGATGTGACAGAGAATCTTCTTTTTGCACAGTGAAATTTGGAGAAGAATTGGGGAAACTAAACAAGGGCTCAAGTCTACCCGCTTGACACAGTTGTCCAGCTCAACCGGTTTGGGTGCTTGCAGGCGGTCAGAGTCCCCTACCGCGAAAAGCAGACTCTGCCAGTATTATGTGAGAGAAAAAGCTGGCCTGTAGAGCTGAGAAACAAAAGAAGTACTGCTATCACTGTCTGCTTGCATTGGGTGTCCAGCGGTCTTAAATTTTCACTGCTTATATGGACGTCAACTTTTTCATGGGACTACTAGTACTGTGTGCTTGCGGTGGTCATGCTCTAATGAAGAAGCCTCAAAGAAATTACGCTTCTGACTTCTCCCAGTCTCTTTTTATTCCATTGACTATGAGCTTGTTGACTGTTGAGAAAATAGTATGTAAATCATTCCAAATAACTCTGCTTGATATTCTTATGCTGCATAGCCTTTTTCCCACAATGGACTGTAAGCGTGGACACCAAGGTGAGATTTTCAGCTCTCATTCCAACCAAAGCCATGAGCAAGGTAAGTTCATATACTTGATATATGGAAGAACTCAAAGAAATTTAGTAGTAACAACCTTTACCTGACATTAACGCAAAGAAAACAATGCATTGCTGTAGTGGAGAACTGAAACCTGCAATCTTTCCCTGTTCAACACAGAAAAATGCTGAATTGGATTGACTCTTAAGAAACTGGCACAGGCTTCGGAACTCCCAGTGATGCAAACCATAAATGGACCAGAAATGTTCACCAGGCACCACCTTCTTTTGCATCGTCTATCAGAGTACCGTCAATTCAAGAGTTTTCTGCAGGGTAAAAATACTGGTGAAGTTGTTCTTTGTGTTAAGCTGTGGAAGCAGCAAAGTTGCTTACCATGCGTTAAGCTGTGGAAGCCAGTGACCAGTGAAAGAGAGCATCTCAAGTAAAATTAATTAGCTGGAGGTCAAGCGTTAACTTCCCAGAGGATACCCTTGACATGCTCCATCAAACTCTCCACGGTACAAGAACACCCAGGAGTTCACATTGCAATACTTCTTTTTGAGCTATAGCACAGATATCTACGACATCCAATCTCAATGAGGAAGTGAATATTGTCTAAGAATTATATATTCCGCATAATTGTTGTTGAACTATTTCTGTGTAACATTTACAGTTGCTTTACAAAGTAAAGCCAATCAAAACAAAATTAAATACAGAAAAATGGTTATAGCTAAGTTGCTAACCATCACTTTATACGAAAAAATACCTAAGGAATGGGTATTTGCTCAATTTATCTAGATTCTTCTACGTTGATTTCAGCCAATGAATAATTGGTATTTAGTCGCACCTCAATGACACTAAGTTTTTTTTAAAACGAGAATTAACTCTGCTTTTCAGAAAGCAACAAGATACAAAGTATACCGGGAACACCGGTCACATTACAGGATCAGGCTAGATAACACTAGCAAGCAAAAACACATACAGGGGTTCACAAAACTAAGCCACTTAAATTTCAACCACATCCGTTGCCGTTGTCGTCCAGCCTGTTCGTTTCGCTGGATTATTGTGGCTGAAAGTACTGTTCGCTGGTTTATTGTGAGAGAAAAACACTGCTGGATGACTGTTGATTTGGATTATAAGCTCAAACGAACAGGGTGGCATGAAGTTCTTTATCCATCTCAGCATTGCCTCCAAAGCTTGTGAGACCCGCTCCCTGGCCTTTTCCTTCAGGAGCACGTACCACCTCTGCAGAAATGATATTGCAATGTATAGCACATCAGTTGGTGCTTTAACAAATGACTTTTCAATAGTCATCTTATTCCTAGTGTTCCACAATGCCCAAGCAAAGCCAGCAAAGAAAAACATGATCAGCTTATTCGGCAAAGGCCCATTGCCCTGTAACCAAGTAACAGACAACTCTTCAAGAGATGAAGGGCACAAGTCAAGGTTAAACACGTTTTGAATCAGGCCCCAAACCAATTTTGCAAGATGACAATTAAAAAGGAGATGATCTATAGACTCAACACAGTCACGCAAACAGCAATCCTTATCTCCTTTCCATCCTCTTTTCACCAGGTTCCCAGACACTAAGTTAGATCATACTCCCTCCATTTCAAATTATAAGACACCAATTAGGGCTAGTTTGGAAACTCAAATCTCCTTGGGATTCCTCACTTTTCCCAGGGTGAGCAATCCATGGGGATGTCATTTGAATAAACCATTTCTCCATGGGGGGCTTTCCATCCCTGGGTTTGCTTCCCCCTTCTTTCCAAATTAGGCCTTATGTGTGACTGCGATTGAAAGAAAAAAAAAGCAGGGGGTCATCTAAGACCCTAAATCTCTTTGCTCCCACATTTGAATCTGCTTTATTGAATTTTCTTTCCTCTGCTTTAGCAACTTGAGCTCATGAGGGTCGAAGGGAGGAGGCAGATCGCATGGGCATGCATCACAGGCAAACTTCACCATGGATTCCATAAGAAACTTCTTCTCGAGGCCTTCAGCTTGGCAGACCAAAGACTCTGAACAGACCTCAACAGCTTCAGGTGGCTTAGTGGGCTTGAACTTTAGGAGCTTGGCATATTCAGTTAGAAGATGAAGCATGTAGTCATAAACATGGTCCATACTGAGCTCCTCTTGAATGAAATTACTTGCTTGCTTTCCTATGCGCTGTGCCTATGAAAGATTTGGAGTATGAGAAAAGTATTTCAATTGAGAAAAACATAGTAGATTGCCACATAAATGCACACTAAAAATTCTACACAGTGCAAGTAAAAAATCACTGCCACCTGTCCAATTTAGTAGTTGTTTATGATATTAACACTCACCTTGAGTTTTTATTTTTCTAAGATATACTGAATTCATAAAACTATATTACCATTGAAGTACTTTTGATGATGGTAATGTAAAGTTTTGCTTGACAAACTAAACCATTTTTATTAGCATAATGGCCCCGACTCCCAAGTTTTGAATCCTAGGGCATTAGCATGCATCCTAGGCCATTTAAAAGTTTTCTTAACTCTGGAAAACTCAAAATGGCTGTTAGTGGAGAGAAGCCTAGTGAAACAAGTGTTCACTGAATGGTAGACACTTATCCAGCCTAAGTTGAAAAGTAGGGCACTTCCAGTTTTGAATGAAAAACTAGTGTTGGATGATAAACTTGTATCTTTAAGTTCTTAATCCCATGCTCAAATATTATATATCTGCTTGCTCCATTTTATGTTCTGCCATGTTTTGCATCATGGTGGATTTTTATGCTACTTACGTTTCAACAAAAGGTCCCAGGTTGATTTCTCAGTGCACGCTATTATGGGCAGAAGTTGTTTGCTTCAAACTCTTATCAGTAACACCAACGGGTGATGATTTAATTATGTTGCCTTAATGAGACATAGCTATCCTAAGAAAGATTAGGCACCTTGGGTTCACACCATAGACCATACGCTGCATCTCAACTGGATTTCAGTTAGTAATAAGCGGAGCGTATTACTATTATTTCCAAATCTAATGTTTAGAACTGCAAAAAATTGCCTACAAATGTAGATGACAAAACATAGATAGATGCAAGGTACCAATTGCTTGTGAGAGTTGCCCCAATCAACAGCATATTTTATGGAGGCACATTTATTGTCATCCCGAACAGGCCAATAATGCTGAATCGGCATAAGTGACCTCGAAAAGAAATCATAGTATCTTGGTGTAACCAACAGGGTCATTGAATCACATGCTAGTATATATTTCTCACTGATGGACCACGCTGATCCTTCAATATAGATCTTGTACCTGTGAACGGTTAAGCAAAAGTGCTAAGAACATAAAGTGCTATTGATAGAACTATGTAACTCCTTGCTTGTTATAACTCAACAAGAACAAGGGAAAAAAAGGCAAACCTGTGAGCACACTGACTACTCAAATCTGTTATTACCATCCTTCAAGTCCTCCTGCAGGGCATCCCATGGCTTTATGTTGATCTCCGGCCTGCCAAAGAAGGATAGAAATGGTGCATTCAGTAGGTCTTCAACTGATGATATGTGCATATAATTGACATACATTTTTGTGCCATCTTCTGGTGTTCAGTTCCCAATTTAACCCTTTTAGACTGAAAAATGTGCAATTCAAACAAGCAAGCGAGTAAAATTACCATCCCCAGAATGACCAATCCGGGAAGACGATATCCAGCGTTGTATCATCCCCGCAGTAGCGGAACAGCGGTGGCAACATCTCGGCGTACTTCCCGCGGTAGAGGTGGGCACGGACGACGGGCCAGTCGACGGTGTCGAACATGAGGTCGAGATCGGGGACCCGGCCGGGGTAGCGGCGGAGCAGCTGGACGACGCCCCAGATGGTGAAGAGGTCCCGGGTCTGGAACGCCGGCCGGAACCGCTGGACGTAGGCGCGGCCGCCGAGCACGACGAGGCGGAAGGTGGCGGTCAGGCGGGCGCGGTCGAGCATGGCGCGCGTGATCCCACCCGCGGCGCGCCATGGGCGGAGGTCCTCGTGGATGAAGCGGAAGTAGGACGGGCACGAGTTGTTAGAGGATGGCGGGGCGGCGGACGAGGAGGAGGGCGGCGGTGGGCTGGGGGAGGCGGGGCAGACGGAGGGAGAGGAGAGCGCGCGCGCGAGGGTTTGGGAGGTTTTGGGCGCTTTGGCGGGATTGGAGAGGTTGAGGCTGGGGCAGGAGGTGGAGTAGGAGGGAGGTGGTGGTCGGGAAGGGGGAGGAGGCGGCGGTGGTGCGGACTGGTGCGGCGGTTGTAGGCTCAAACTAGCTCGTGCGTGCATATATGCTCATTTTAGTATTATTTTAGGTACTGACAAGTGACATGTCATCGAATGGAACCGTACCACAGTAGTACTACTACGACGCGGCGACATGCATTATATATTCCCAAGGAGAACTTAAGGTCTATTCAGTTTCTACGTGCTAATAATAACCCGTTGCTAAACCTTAACCTTGGAGGATCTAAATAGAAGGGTTAATGGGTGGGCTAAAAGAGTTTCAATATATAAAAAAGAGTCTGTTGTGTTTCTTTCCCTCCCCACACCTGTGTTTTTTACTGCACTTCTTCTTCCTCCCGCTGGTCTTCTTCATCCTCCCGTTGCCCGCCGCTGCCAGACCACGTCCTTGCCCCCCGTCGGCGGTCACCGCCTCGCCTAGACGAACCCTAGCGCCCGCAGCAGCCTCTCTCTTCCCCTCCTCCCACCGCCACCATTTTCTCCAGCTCTGGTGAGCTCGCTCGCCGCCATCTTCTCCAACTCCAGCAAGCCTCCCCCGCCCCGACCTAGCCCGACTGCCCCTACATACCACCGCTTGCTCCCCTAAGCTGCTCAGCCACCATCCCCACCGCTTGATCCTACCTACCTCCCCCGGCCGGGCCCTTCTATACCCGCCGGAGTTAGAGAAGAAAGAGAGAGAGAGAGAGAGAGAGCTCGCCAGAACCCTAGCTGAGGGAGAAGAAGAGGTGGGGCGGGCATCGGGCGTGGGCGCAAGCGAGCGGGAGAGGGCACGGGCGCAGGCAATCAGACGGCCTCCACCGTCATCCCCCACGCAATCGGACGCCCCCAAAATCGCGTGTTGAGGGCGGCTAAAACACCCGAGTGTGATTTAGCATTATTATAAAAAAAGTCATCTATATCATCTATTCTCTCTCTAGCGGTGTGAGAGAGAAAGGGAGGAGAAAAGGTATTTTTATCTAGGAGCGAATTTTCACTACCTGAGGATCAAACAGGCAAGGGCTAACGACTAGTTGACTAATTTTTAACTGATTAAAATTTTAGCTATGTCTAATAACTAGTCCTAGTGCATCCAAACAGGCCCTCAATTATGAAAAATATTTTTGCGATGGCGACAAGCATCTCGTGGGCTCCACAACGACGATCATCGCAAACAGCAAACAAGCAACACAATGCTGCCTAATTGACCTGCTTTTGGACTTAAAAAGAAAGGGTTCTTTTATCTCTCTTTTTACACTTCTGTTTTTGGTTCTGGTAGGAAAGCGAGCTCGTCGCCTTCGTTTCTCCCTGCTACCTACTTCCTCCGTCTGAGAAAAGATGCAATTATGGGATGCGTGCCAGTCAAACTGACTCAAGTTTGACCAAGTTTATAGCAAATAGTATTAACATTTATGTCTTCAAATAAATTTATTATAAAAATATATTCTATAACTAATCTAATGATACTTATTTTGTATCATAAAATTAGTATTTTTTATATAAATTTAGTCAAAGTTGAAACTGTTTGACTTTTCGAAAAGCGAGAATTGCATGTTTTTATAGACGGAGGGAGTATCAATTAGTTAGATCTCTCGGATCTGGTCTTGACGAACAGCTCGTTATCACTTTTAAAACACGACGGTGATACGATGGTAGATCGAAATCAGTCCAAAACCCGTATCCATGGTCAAAACAATCTTAACGAGATTTTGTCCTGTACGGCCGGAAAGAGACGGAAAGATTCTCATAAATACGTAACCGCGTGTCAATTTTGGCCTCCGATATGATCCTCCGTCCATGGAATGGAATTCGAGCCACCCTCTGATTTGCATTGGGCGTGATTTAATTATTATTGGCTTTTTAACCCTCTGCATGATATCTACGGATGCAAATATATATATATAGCTCGGTTTCACATTCCGACCGGACATGCCTTTTCATTTATATATTCCATGCATATGTTACACGCCAATATGCATATGCCATGCATTTACTTCATTTCCAGCATGGTCCAATGCAACTTTTTTCCACCAGTAGGAGACTTTTGTGCAATTCTTGTGCATGACTTTTATTTGGAGAAATTGTCTATACATTAAATTGCTCAATATATACTCTCTACTTTTTAGGCATTGTTTAGTTCGCGAAATATTTTGGGAAATGTAACTGTAGCGTTACTGTAGCACTTTCGTTGTTATTTGGCAATTATTGTCCGATCATGGCCTAACTAGGCTTAAAAGATTCGTCTCGTCCATTTCGTCTAAACTGTGTAATTAGTTTTATTTTTTATCTATATTTAATGCTTCATGCATGTGTCCAAAGATTTGATGTGACGGGAATCTGAAATATTTTGGGAAATATTTTGGGAACTAAACAAGGGCTTAACTATCATTCTCACTTCTCTAGAAATTAAACATACTTAACTTTGATCAAATATATACTTAACATGCTTAACTTTGACCATCTTAACTTTGACCAAATATATGGTATCTCCAGAAATCCTATTTTTAGAGGCGGCTCAAAACCGATTTTTAGAGGCAATTGAAAGTAGACCCGTCTCTAGAAATCGATTTCTAGAGGCGGCTAGAAATAGAGTCACCTCTAAAAATTGAAGCATTGGTAGATCAGCCGCCTCTACAGATGCATTTTTAAGGACAGCAAGGTTTGAAGGCCACTGTAGAGGCGGACCTTCCATTGCTACAAATCGAATTTGTAGTAGTGAGACAAGAGATCAAAGGAGAAAAAATAAAGCAACTTCGCCCAGCTCCTCTGACGGGGCCCATGGAGTGCGGAGTCGTCGGAACAGAGCTCGAGAGAGGCTGCTGGGGCGTGTGGGTTTCTAGCTTGCCATCTAGGTCGGACAGGAGGAAGCTGCCGGACCGTGAAAGCCGGCGATACAGGAGGATAGAAGAAAGAGAAGGAAAGGAAGGAGATATAAAAGAGGAAAAAAATGAGGAAAAAGATAAGGATATTATGAACATTTCATCCTTTGTTGTCTACCACAAGAAACATCAAACAACTTCAACACCACCAGGCGAGCTACTTGGGGAGCCAAAATTAAAAACTACTCCACTAATAAAGCATAGTTGTACCAAATAGGCCTGTAGACATTCACATCCATGCACACATACTCATGTCTGCAGGAACGTGCAACACTCACCCTACTACCCTATGAGAAAACTCAAAAGGCATTGGACCAGCAGTACTTGATGTTAACAAAGACACTGACACTTTGACACTTTTCTTACAGTTGAAAGAACAATTAGCCGAAAGTGTGGGCAACCATACGGAAATTAAAAAGTTAAGCCCAAGATGAATCGCGACTCAGCAATGTGACTTGTGAGGATACATTTTCTCTCTTCCTTTTTCTATAAATATGAATAGAAGTGCTAATTTTCAGCAGCAGCAGAAGAAGAGTACAAATCCGAGTAGCGCTATGTTTTGCAAGTGCCACTTCGCGCTGCATGTAATTAAGAAGAAGATCTTTTTGGAAGAGACGGGAGGTAGAAGAAGATTGATGATGTTATCTGGAAAGTTCGTGCAACCTGCAGTCGGAACTGCCAACTTGACTCTCCTTTTCTTGGGATGGATGGATTGCATTGCATGCCAACTGGCCTGCAGTTAGAACTGCCAAGCTTGCAATGTCCACATCACCATCACTTTATACCTTACTCTATCTCTCCCCTCTGACTTTCAGATGATTTTTTTAGAGACTTTGTGTTCCAGGTCTCCTCTACATGCTTTCTTCTTCTTCTTCAACTCCGTGTCCCACTTTGAGAATGCAACAACAAACCATTATACTGAGTTGACATTTAAAAATGCAAATTAAAGTACTGTGTTAGCGTTGGAAATCCAATAAACAAATTAATGAAGGACGACATGCAGCCAATAGGAATGCAAGGCGGGTTGTTAGTGAGCCCACAGATTGACTTAATTTCTACGTGTAACCTGTGAAAATTAAGCCTACACTACTGGACTCGCATGCTTTGCCGAGGGCCAGAGGCCAAAAACCCTCGGCAAAGGCTTTGCCGAGGGCGGCCCTCGGCAAAGAGCCCTCGGGAAATTTTGAGACGGCGAAGGGGTCTTTGCCGAGGGCCCTTTATCGGGCACACGGCAAAGCCTTTGCCGAGGGCTAAAAAAACCCTCGGCAAAAAAAAACCCTCGGCAAAGAAAAAATCAAAAAAATCCGAAAAAAATAGCAAAATAATTTTATTTTTTTTGGAGACGCGGGATTCGAACTCGTGACCTCTCACACCCTCTCTCACTTACCTCCTCTAACCACTCCAACCCTTTATCACTTGTGTTTTTATTCCATTTCGATTCCCCATATATTATAACAAACCGAGTGTAAATTGATTGTTTGAGGCACTAAATGAATTCAAATGAAAAAGTTGTCAACTACAAAGTTTCGTAACTTTTCGAGATCTACAACTTTCGTTTAGAGTGTTTCTCCATCCGAGGTTTTTTTCAAAATTTCAAATTTCAAATTTCAAACTTAAGACGCAATTATCGGCAATTAGATGCTTTCAAATGAAAAAGTTGTCAACTACAAAGTTTCATAACTTTTCGAGATCTACAACTTTCGTTTAGAGTGTTTTTCCATCCAAGACTTTTTTTAAAATTTGAAATTTTAAATTTCAAACTTTAGATATAAATATCCTCAATTAGATGCTTTCAAATGAAAAAGTTGTCAACTATAAAGTTTTATAACTTTTCAAGATCTACAACTTTCGTTTAGAGTGTTTTTTCATCTGAAAATTTTTGAAAAAACTCTTTGCCGAGGGCCAAAAGGTTGGCCCTCGGCAAAGACCCTCTTTGCCGAGGGCCATGACGTAGGCCCTCGGCAAAGACCCTCTTTGCCGAGGGCCTACGTCATGGCCCTCGGCAAAGAGAATTTTCAAAATATATTTTGAGGCACTAAACGAATTCAAATGAAAAAGTTGTCAACTACAAA
Source organism: Saccharum hybrid cultivar R570 (assembly GCA_038087645.1). Classification (NCBI taxonomy): domain Eukaryota; kingdom Viridiplantae; phylum Streptophyta; class Magnoliopsida; order Poales; family Poaceae; genus Saccharum; species Saccharum hybrid cultivar. Next base: position 376,562 of record JAQSUU010000837.1, read on the forward strand.
GTTTCGTAACTTTTCGAGATCTACAACTTTCGTTTAGAGTGTTTCTCCATCCGAGACTTTTTTCAAAATTTCAAATTTCAAATTTCAAACTTAAGACGCAATTATCGACAATTAGATGCTTTCAAATGAAAAAGTTGTCAACTACAAAGTTTCATAACTTTTCGAGATCTACAACTTTCGTTTAGAGTGTTTTTCCATCCAAGACTTTTTTAAAATTTGAAATTTGAAATTTCAAACTTTAGATAAAAATATCCTCAATTAGATGCTTTCAAATGAAAAAGTTGTCAACTATAAAGTTTTATAACTTTTCAAGATCTACAACTTTCGTTTAGAGTGTTTTTCCATCTGAAAATTTTTGAAAATTCTCTTTGCCGAGGGCCATGAGGTTGGCCCTCGGCAAAGACCCTCTTTGCCGAGGGCCATGACGTAGGCCCTCGGCAAAGACCCTCTTTGCCGAGGGCCTACGTTATGGCCCTCGGCAAAGAGAATTTTCAAAATACATTTTGAGGCACTAAACGAATTCAAATGAAAAAGTTGTCAACTACAAAGTTTCGTAACTTTTCGAGATCTACAACTTTCGTTTAGAGTGTTTCTCCATCCGAGACTTTTTTTAAAATTTCAAATTTCAAATTTCAAACTTAAGACGCAATTATCGGCAATTAGATGCTTTCAAATGAAAAAGTTTTCAACTACAACATTTTATAAATTCTCAAGGTCTACAAACTTTATATTGATTGTTTGGTCATTTGTTCAACCGACGTGGTGGTTCTAACATATTTCACAATCCTTATATATCCTCTCTAGTAGTTTCATGAAACTTATTAGAGAGATGTAAATTTTGTGAACAACATTACTATTGATTTGTTAAATGAAGAAATGACCAATATATACTTTGTAGATCTTAAAAAGTTAAACAATTTTATAGTAGAAAACTTTTTTATTTGAGTTAATTTAGTGTCTCAAAATATATTTTGAAAAATCTCTTTGCCGAGGGCCGTAAGGTAGGCCCTCGGCAAAGACTCTTTGCCTAGGGCCAATAGGGAGGCCCTCGGCAAAGATTTTTTTTTTGCCGAGGGCCGTCCAAAGGCCTCTTTGCCGAGGGCCTGTCTTTGCCGAGGGCTCCTTCGGCCGGCCCTCGGCAAAGAGGGCCTTTGCCGAGTGCCCGATATTTGGCCCTCGGCAAAGCCGGAAGCCCTCGGCAAAGTTTACGTTTCCGGTAGTGCTATCTGTGGATTCACAGACAACCTGTCTTGCATCCACTAGCAGTCATACATGATGGGCGTACAAAATTAGTGATTATATATATATATATATATATATCTGGCTACAGAATAACTTATTCTGTAACCACTCGGAGTTACGATAATTGCTATGCTAATTTACGAGATTATAATAACTCCTTACTATGTGATTTACTATAACATTATAGTAAATATCCCTATGTTATAGTAATTCAACTATCGTAAATATATACTGATATTGTCGTAAATTAGTATATAAAATGATCGTAAATAAAGGTGGCTACAAAATAACTTATTTTGTAGCTAGCTACTCCCTCCATCCCAAATTATAAGGCATTCCAAGAATCTTGGAGAGTCAAATCATCTGAAGTTTGACCAAAATTATAGAAAAAACTACAAAGATTTATGACATCAAATAGGTATACTATGAAAATATAATTAATGAAGAATCTAATGATACTTAGTTGGCATCATAAATGATATTATCTTAAGATGCTTTGACTCTCCAAGATTCTTTGACTCTCCAAGATTCTTGGAATGTCTTATAATTTGGGATGGAGGGAGTATAGACTATACTCTCTCTCTATATATATATACACCCCCTCTAACTTCTCTACCACTGCTGCACAACGGGGCTGTAGTTCTGGTCCAAAAGGACCTCTAGTTCCGGGCTGCGAGTCGGGACTAAGGTTTCGAGACTAAATGTCTCACCTTTAGTCTCGGTTCTCAGGCCCGGGACTAAAGGGAGACATTTGCCAACCAGGACTAAAGGTGCTGCCAGGCATCGATATGGCGCAGCACCTTTTAGTCCCGGTTGCCCGGTTGGTATTACCAACCGGGACTAAAGGTTCTTTTTTCTTTTTTCTTTTTCTTTCCAATACATTATTGATTTTGGTTTTCAGTTATATTGTTTTCGAATTTATTCTTCGCTGCTATTATCCATATACGTTGCACCTATACGAGAGCGTTATTATTGCACACAAATAAAGTATGAAACTACACACACATATATATATACATATATATATATATATATTATAGAGCTATACATATACGTACATACACATTACATTTACAATAATATACAAGTAATCAAGTGTTTGGCCGCCGGTTAATGAGTTACACAAATGTTTGCCCGCCACTCAAAGCTCATACAAGTGTTCGTTCTTGTTTGGACTCTTCAAATTCAATCTAGGGTTGTGGTGGAACTCGCCGTCTTTCGGGATGACATGATCGTTGATGAAACCTGCGATCGTCTTCTGGATTGCAACGAGTATTGTGTGCTTGAACACTTGTTCTTTCAGTTCCCACTCCTTCCATTTGCATTAATTAAAGGAAAAGATATTAATATACATAAGATTTATTTAGTTTCAACAAATAAATAAGATATGAATTTACTGTATACATATGTTACTTACTTTTAGCATCTCTTTAGCAGGTGTAAATTTGCTACACCACATGTACTCGCAAGCCCTGCCCAATAAGTACGATATCTTTGTTGTAGCCAAGCCCAAGCCCTACCCAATAAGTCGGTCGTTGATTAGGTATAGCATAGTAAATTAAAGGAGCAGGCAACGATAATTAACGAATGATAAACTTACCTCTGGATCATGTCTATCATGTCTTGGAACATTGCCAACTCTTTTCTCATTGAGTCCCACACATTTATAGTTTGTTCCTTGATCTTAATCTCAATAAGTATCCAGTGATCCCTGCATTTGTTTATAGAGTCAACTTATATATATATATATATATATATATATATATATATATATATATATATATATATATTAATGTTGGATTGACTAAGACATGATATAACACAACACTTTACCCCATATTGTAAGGGAAGAGTATCAACTCCTTATACCTTTGGTTATAAAAGAACCTCCGGAGGTTTTTCTCCATTTCCTTGATCTTCATATTGAATGGATCTTTAGTCTTTGTATCCTTGTACATGACATACGGATCGATAAAACCAAATCGATCGTCTTGTTTCAATCTGAGTTCTCTCTTCATGTGTCTGCACATCGTGAGCATAGTTATTACGAATACATACATATGCTAGAGTGAGATTATTGATTAAAAGGAAGAATCACTTATAGACAGTAGCAGCTTATGAGAGATTTGTCAAGAGCATCCATATAGAGAAGCTGGTGTACTTCACTAAACTGTACCCAGATGATGTCATCTCCACGGAAGTAGTGACGGTCTCTGACTTGGACACTGTCGGTACCAATAGTATAGGGGTACCCATAATCAACGGTTAAAACGAACGAAACATTAATGCGCAAACACAGCAAGAACAAAAAATAGCGGACGATGTACCTCGACTGCGTTCCGACTCGCACGAGGCCGGCTCGACAGGACACCTCGACCATGCTCCGACTCCGCCTCGTACGAGGCACCCTCGACGGGACGCCTCGACCGCGTCCCGACGCGCACAAAGCCCGTTCGACAAGGCATCTCGACAACCGGCAAAACTCCGACTCGCATGACCCCGGGTCGAAACGCTCGACCCACTCTGTCCACCTACTCTGAGACGAAAGTCAAAGCATTCAATACGATTACCTGCTACCATCTACGGACATGGCTACAGCCGTGACCGACGTGGGAGCAACGCCAGTGTCAGTCCTCACTTTTTACCGCTCATCCCGTGATGGGAGGTGAAACCTGTCACTGTACACACCTTACCACGTACTGTTTTGCCACCGATCACCCTCGAGGGAGGATACAACAAGGTCCGTATTCCACGATCTCAGAGATTCGGCCTTATCCGCCCGGCCTCGACCCAACCTCGACCTGGCCTCGACGTCCACCGCCGGTTAACAGGAAGGAAAGGCCAACGTAGCACAGGACTCAGGGTCATTTCGCCGTCTCGTCCCTGACGTCATCACGATGTCTAGGGATGGCCGGCCGTTCCTAGGGCACGTCGCTACAGCCACCCCCATAGGGATCGACAAAACTTTACCTCAAGGCACCCTGGTGCCCCGGCCTCCTCTTTCCCTATAAAAGGGCAGGCCAGGGCTCTACAAGGAGCAGAGCAAGACACAAGCCAGAAGCCAGGCGCTAGCAAGCAAAGGCACACAATCCACAGATCAACATCTCAAGCAATCACCTTTGTACTCTCTCATTTCCCTTGAGACCTGGGCTCAGTTCCCTCTCTCACCGCTTGTAACCTCTACGCAAGCACTTAGGTGCAAGGAAATACAATACTCCTCCCTCCCCGCTGGACGTAGGGCCTTCTTTTGCTCGAACCAGGATAAATCCCCATGTATTCCCCTTGCATCACTATCCGGGTTAGGGACACGCAGCACTCACTCGTCGGCTTAGGACCCCTACGGGACCGAACACCGACAGTTGGCGCGCCAGGTAGGGGCCGCTGTGTGCCAGTATCGTTTTCCTGCCATATTCCCGGATGGCTGACCCCGAACGCCCTCTCCCGTTGGCCACGGTGATCTGGTTTGGGAGTTTGGAGTTCATGTCGCTTGGCCACGGCTACAACATGGTCCTCCTCCCGCCCAGGCACCCGACCAACGGGATTACGAGCTCTCCCAGCCCGGGGGAGCGTTGCGCCGGCATCACCACTCTCAAACACGAGCCGTCAGACGACGACGAGCCTGGCGCAACCGCCGTCATCACCTCACGGAGAGCGATGGGACTCCCCGGTCCGGTGCCCCTCAGCCAGACGCCAACCCAGACTTCCTCATTAAGGGTCTGAGTAGGATGAGCTTGGCTGAGGGTAAGATGCTGACGGAGAATTCCGCCGCTCCCCCGTCCGGTGTGACACCACCACTATCCGGTCCGACCACTCCGGCACGAGCAGCGATGTCTCCATCAGCATTCCCGTTTGGGCTAGATCCGGTTGCCCGGGCCTTATGTTTCACTTCTTGGCCCAGTTCCAAAAGGGGTTCCTTCACAGTGTCCTTCTCACAGTTAAATTCACCACTGTCAATGTCTATCTCCATTACCTCAGGATTAACTGGCAAGAAAATATACACCATCAAACCAACAAGAGCCATGATAAGGCTAGGGACGGCAAATGACCAACCCCACCCAAACTTCAGGAGGAATGCAGCAAGCAGTGAGCCAGCTATATTCCCAATAGAAGTGTGTGCATTCCATATACCCATGATTAACCCCCTCTTGCTCTTCCCAAACCAGTTACCAACAACTGCAACAACTAAAGGCCACCCAATTGATTGAAACAGGCCAGAAAGCATCTGAATAACCAAGAAATAGTAGAAGCTGTGGACATTCAGCCAATATCCAGCACCAAAGAGAGTTGTGAATATGGCAGTCAGTCCCAATCATGCCAATTGTCAGAAAGATCCTTAAATCCATGCGGTCCCCAATATGTCCAGCAAAGAACATCCCGGTAGAATATACAGCGAGGAACGCAACATCTATCTCACCAAGTAATGCTGAACCATCAACAGTGTTAAATGGCAACCAGCCAATGTTAAGAGCGTTGCTCTTGCTCATGTGCAGTCGTCCCAAGTGGGAGAATCCCACCTTTGTCTGGGGATCGAGAGCGCTCTTAACGATGCTTGTGATGTTCCGAGTCATATGAAAGCATGTGTATGCAAAGAATGTCAGGACCAGGACTAGTGTCTGGTACGTTCTTAGCGAACCGGCACCTCCAAGTAACCGAAGACCAGGAGGTTTCCTACTCGTCATCTCTTGAGAGTGAGACATGAGAATCCAAGATTGCTGAGAAAGGTCACAGCGCAGTTACTGCCAGTGCAGGGACACCTTTCTGGGATCAACAACGGTTGCCACCTGAAAGCAACAAAGGAAGATTTTTTTTTTTTGAAACTTAAACGGGGGAGAGCTTCCCCACCTTTTCATTCCAAATGCACACGCTTAGAACTCTAAGCGCGGCGAAGAGTTTGAAATACAGCCGCGGAGATGGGCGTACCAGCCTAGAAGGCCGTCTACATGCTCAGGGGGGAGGCGTTTTCACCAATTTACAAGATCATCACACACCCGGGAGATAATCAAACGACTACAAAATTTTTCTCCACGAAAAACATGGCCATTGCGACCGTCCCAGATCCTCCACAAGAATGTCAGAAAGATGAATGGCCAGAGCTTCCGTTCAAGTCCAGCTGGTGTAGTAGCGCTCCAAGCGTCGTTATCCGTCAAGTGTGGAACACCGGCCATGTGTATTGTCGCCCAGATCGAGGCGCTGTCGCTGCATCCGAAGAACACATGTTCCTTGTCCTCCGATTGGCGTGAGCAGCGCTCACAATTATCGGTGTCAACGACGTTTTTAGCGTGCAGATTGACTTTTGTGCTGAGTCGGTCCTTGAAGTACAACCAAGCAAACACCTTGACTTTGTTGGGCAGCTTCGTCTCACAGACCCGTCTCCCGTTGATGTCATTGGCGTCCCCGCTGGTGTCCAGAGCAGCATAGGCGTCTCTTGTTGTGTAGGGGCGGCCGGTGAGCTTCAGCAGGCGTACGTCTGGGCCGTCGTCTAGGTGTATGTCCTGCAGGGAAGAAAGCAGGCTGTCTAGCTGTTGGCTAGCAGCATTAGTGAGGCGGGGTCGCAGGCGCAAATCAAAACCGTTTTGGAAGACAAACTGCACCGAAACGTTAGGCACGATGGTGTGAGAGAAGAGGGCGTAGTGGGTGGAGCAGAGAGGACCATTAGGAAGCCAGTGATCGAACAAAAAGAGGTAGCAGCCCCATTACGGACGCAGACGGTGGTGATGGAGCGGTAGGTATTAAGTTCATCATTGATAATCCGCCAGAGAACAAAGGAAGATGTAATCAGGATAACAGGCGTGCAAGGAGCTTATGAATTCTATGTTGATAACTGAGACAGCAGATGTTATGCAACTCTTCGCTCATAGTATGCAATCATGCTCTGAAAGGTTGGAAAAACAATGATCTCAATGCAGCCTCGTACAGCTGTTACAGTTCCACCACTAAAAAGAGGAAAACTGATGCACCGAATGATCCAAAGCATCTCAGCATATTTCAGGAAACAAATTAATCTGCTTATTTAGTAGTCAAATTCAATGATCACAGGTGCAAGACATCTGTAAATCTTGTTCCTCAGCAACTGCGATCTTGGATCAGAGACACACAGTGATTAAATTTGCATGTCCAAAATGCCCCACTGATCAAAATTTCACCAAATTAGTGCCTTTCTTAATTCCTAATATTAGCCTAACTGCGTCCGTAGCACTAGCAGCCAACAAACCTAGGCGTAACTCCCGAGTCTCAAGTAGCATACTCCCTGAAACCTGCGCCTTGTTTAGATGCACATGAAAAGTTAGAATTTTTTCACTCTCTCCATTACATCAATCTTTAGACCCATATATGAAGTAGTAAATGTAGATAAAAATAATAACTAATTACACAGTTTAGTTGGAAATCATGAGATAAATCTTTTGAGCCTAGTTGGTTCACGATTGGACAATATTTGTCAAATAAGACGAAAGTGGTACTATTCATCGAGTTGAAATTTTTTCAGCATCACAACCTTGTCGCAAACTCCCATCAAATCCTTCACCAAATTTTCCCTCAATTTCCACCCAAAACCCCCTGAAACTGAAAGGCCTAAACCCATTACAGTACTACAGAATCACACACCGCCGTGAAAAACAATAACATCGAAGAAGGAAGAACCAACAAAAGAAGCTGCAGATTCAGCCCAGAATCGCCGCAGAGATCAAGACCAGGACAAAGCACGGACCTTTTTTTTTCGCAGCCCGGCTGATCTTCGCCGGATCGGAGGGGCGGCTCCTGCGCCGGGGACGGATTGGGCGCCGCGCAAATGCACACGCGACGCGGCGGAATCACGCAATGGGAAAGGAGCGTGGAAAAGGAGAAGCCCCGGTGCCCGTGCGCTTCCTTCTCGGGCCTCGTTTAGATGGGTGAATTGGGGGAGAAAAACACTATATCAGAATTCTTGTATCATTTTGTTTATATTTGGTAAAAATTATCCAAATTTTGACTAACTAGACTTAAAATGTTCGTCTCGTAAAGTACAACAAAACTGTGCAATTAGTTTTTGATTTTATCAACATTTAGTACTCCATGCATTTACCGACATTTTGATGTGACGAGAAATCTTCTTTTTGCATAATGAAATTTAGGGAGAATTGGGAGAACTAAACAAGGCCTCCTTTCGTGGAATGGTGGTGTTCTCGAGCTCGGTTTGCGTGGTGCGAGTGCGAAGTCACCGAGCGGGCGAGGGCATTTATTCGAAACTGCGCCGGGTACTTTCGGTGCTGCCCTTGGACGGAACTGCCCTTGCTTTGGTGCTTCTTGTTCTTGGGATGGGATGTTGACAAAAGTGGTTGCTGACACCACACGGCCACGAAAGGATGCTTTTTCCTAAGCTGGTAGTATGCATCATGGTTCCACGACGGTATTTGGTTACCACTGGCAGTTTGCTAAACCGAGGCCAGGGCAATTAGGTAAACCGACAAAACTATCATACAAAGTTCCCAAGTCATATGTTAGAAAAAAAAGGTTCCCAAGTCATGTTTGGAACTCCACTGGCTCACTTGTTTGTTACGATGAAATCTCGCGTCAGCAGCAGTAGGACAGGTAGGCAAGTGGTTAAGGTAGAGTAGTTGCTAAAGTAGTTTTATTTTCGAGTTTGTAAGTTTTTTATTTTTTTTTCTCGTCTAATAAAAATCTGGCAAAGCTTTTGCCGCCTTTCGAAAAAATGGTCTCTAAACCACGCCGGAAGGAACTATTATCTCGAATTTCCATGGTGCTGTCTAGTTTTGTCATGACCCTTTTTAAAATAGCTTTTATTGTACCTATGAAAAGTATGGGCCCATTTGGTTGCTCAGCGCCGCTGGCCAACCCTCGCATAGTATTTTTCGCTCATAGCGGTCTGAAGCAGCAGCCGAAGCAATGCGTTCTAAAAGCCAGCCGAACGGTCCTGTAGCTATATAGGTGTGCTCCATCTATGTCAAATCGTAAGTCGTTTTAGTTTTATCACATAGGCCAAACTTGTACAACTTTGATTGAGATTATAAAAAATAGCATAGATATCTACAACATCTAGCTAAATTAATTAGATGCATAATAAAATATATTGTAATAGATATTTATTTGACATTATCATAGATATTACTGTACTTATTTTGTAAACTTAGTTAAAATTGGACAAATTTAGTTTAGAAAAAAGCTAAAACGACTTACAATTCGGATACATGAACAAGGTGTATCAAAAGATAAACCTTATGACTGGTTCTAGTTTACGAACATGACATATGCACCGGTTAATAATAAAAGGGTAAAAGAAGGATCGGATAGAGCATACCTCTAGGCTCTAGCAATCACGGAGAGGAGAGTAAAAAAAAAACTCTTCGATCTACTTGCTCCATACCAGAGTATATTGTGGGTGCACACCAGCGCAGGCGAGGGCTGGGCAGCGCGGGTATAAACGGTGACAAGGCAGGAGGGGTAGATTCGGAAATAGGGAGGAGGATCGAAATTCATGGGCGACCCGACGGGGCGGCGAAGCTCTCCGAAGTCCGAATATTCCCTTCCCGCCACTGGAATTATCCATCGCGTGCCGTGCGGGTCTTCCGCTTCCCAGCCCCACCGCGTCGCGCGTGCCCGTCCGTCCCCACGCGCGCGGCCACAGGCCACAGCACGGGCCACACGGGAGCCGAGCCACAGCCCACAGGCACCGCACAAAGCCAGCCAGCCGACTCGGCTCCGCTGCGCCGCTGTTCTCTTCGCCGCTCGGCCGCTTCCCGTTCCCGCGGCCGCGACTCCGGGAGGTGGGCCCGGCTTCGTCGGTCCACGTCAATGGTCGTGGGCCCCACTTCGAACTGTCCCGGAGAAGGAGAAAGCTGGGCCGCGCGAGCCGGGCACCGGCACGGATCTTCTGTGCCGCGCCCACGCGTGTCTACTCCTGCGGCTGCGCTGCGACGCCCCCACAGCCCGAGGGATCTTCAGGGCCGCCGGGTATATTCTGGGAATAATCCGTGCGAGATGCGTTCAACCATTCAAAATCAATAATTGGGTCCGTAGCCCGTGCTTTCAAGTTAACTGTTGCGTATATTTAAAAAATCTATTTGTACCATTCATTAAGGTACCACTTCTCCCGACTCTAATAAGGGCGTGTTTGGTTGAACGCCGTAACTCGTCACGCCAAAGGCTCGACAGCTTTGGTCGCTGCTTAGTTGTGTGTAACTATTGGCTGCCACAACTGTCGTTTTACTTCCGCGACTGGTCGTTCTGCTCTATGTCCCTTGCTCGGCTGAGCTTATCAGCACGGCTTATCAGCCGTGGAATACTGTTTTTCTCTCACAGCAAATCAGCCACAGCCGGCTTATAAGCCAAAAAAAAAACAGCCTGCCGAACAGGGCCATGGTCAAGTGTAGCGTGTGGCGGCCATTTCTTATGTCACAGCCGCAACGCCACCGAACCTACGGTGTGACGAGCCGTGGCAGGCAACCAAACAAGCTCTACATGTTTGAGTACTAGTATACTAGCAAAGGGCGGGGACACTCAATATTTCTCCGTACCAAGGTTCTTGGCCAAAATTTTTTGAAAGGCATTTTAAAAACCTAAATTTCACGGTGGAAAGTCAACCTGATGCGAATTTGCTGTCTAGCAGTTGTAAGCAAATATGTACTCCCTGTCCCAAAATAAATAAGAATTCTAACACATGTCTAAACTATTTAAGAAATGATCCACTCCCTCCGTCCTTAAAAGAGAGTCGTTATTGGGTTCGTGCCGATCAATATTTCTCAAGTTTAACAAGATTTATAGAAAATATTAACAATATTTGTATCTCTAAATAAGTTTTTGTAAAAATATATTCAACGATTTATCTAATAATACTATTTATGTATTATAAATATCAATATTTTCTTTACATATATCTAGTCAAAGTTAGAAGTGTTTGACTTCTCGGCGAGCCAAGATGACACTCTTTTGGGGATGGAGGGAGGATGTGTGTGTGCATCTTGATAAAGAAATAAAGAAAACCATGCAATTTAATGCGTTGACAATTGATCGACCACTTAGCTAATCCAGAAGCTACAACTCCTTAGCAAGTTGTTGTAAATGAATATTGTTGAACAGAGCCTCTTTGGTTCTGCTTATAATCAGATTCGGAGTTAAGAAAAACAAGAATCCTACTAAACGTTGTCGATTATTTTTATTTTTTCTAATTGCTGCTTTTCAAAACTTTAAACTAGCATAATCGAGAATCAAAAAAATCCCCCATAGTACCAAGATTATGAAGGTTGCTTATGGTGGAACATGTCATTTATGTTGATTGAAGTCTCTAATTTAGCATGGAAGAGAGAATTATTGGCTAAATAATTATTTTTTACGGTAAGATGTCCTCGTCATCAATATAAATATATAACAGCCTAATCTTTCAGAAATGTTCTTAAAAATGGTGCATGTATTGGAAAAGGAAGAGAGTGAGGCGTGGGTCTGCATTAACAGCGGGAGTAGGGCATCGTTGCATGGGGAAGGAGGACGGAAAGGCGCAAGTGCGCAACAATAGTGGGAGCAATCGGCATGGGTGATAGGATTAAGAGCTGACTAGAGTGGGGTGAATAGTCATTTCTAAAACTTAATCGCACTAGCTAACCGAAACAAATACGCAATAAACTAATAGATCTAGCCTTGACTATACTCCTCTATCTATGTTCACAGTCACCTTACAAAGATCTTAGATCGGCAACTAAAATTTAATTGGCAAGGTAAAACTGCCTCTACAAATGGTTGCCAAAACGAGCTGCCTCTACGGATGATTACCAAAACGAGCCAGCTCTACAAATCAGTTTGTAGAGGCCACCTCAACAAATGACCTATTTATAGGGGTGTCTCTAAATTCATGCGCCCCCACAAATCGATTTCTAGAGGCGCTAGATCTAGAGCCGCCTCTAAGAATATATGCGGAACAGTAAAATTACATAGTAAAATTAGAAGTTTTCAAATAACATGTGAAATTATCAAAGCAAAAGTTGTAGATCTCAAAAAGTTATAGTACTTTGTAGTTGACAACTTTTTCATTTGAAATCATCTATCTAATGTAAATTACTTTTGAATTTCTCACATTACCTCGGATGGAGAAATAACCAAAACGAGAGTTTTAGATCTTGAAAAGCTAAATACTTTGTACTTGAAAAGTTTTTTATTTATCTATCCAAGAAAAACTACGTTAGAATTTCCTCATGTTTGAAATTTGAATTTTCAAACGACCTCGGATGGAGAAATGATCAAAACAAAAGTTGTAAATCTAGAAAAATTAAACAACTTTGTGGTTGATAAATTTTTCATTTTGAAATCATCTATCCATGAAAAATTACGTTTGGATTTCATACATTTGAAATTTAAAATTTTCAAACGACCTCGTATGGAGAAATGACTAAAGTTGTAGATCTCGAAAAGTTATAAAACTATGTAGTTGATAATTTTTTTATTTAAATTTGTTTAGGGCCTCAAATACTTTTTTGAAAAACGTTAAAATAAAATGAGGAGGACGAAAATGCCAAATGAACACAAATGTCTTATATGTGAAGTGGTTAGGGGAGAAACACGCATGGTCGAGACTTTGAGCGCCGATGGCCGCATAGTGCGCGTTTTCGCGAGAAAAATCGCCTGCGACTGCACACGCGAGTGGCTGCCTGGTTGATGTCTCACATGATTAAAAAATACTATTTTTTCTTGCTATTTTTAGATCTAGATTTGTATTTACATTGTTGATTTCTAGACAAGTGGGTAGGGATGGCTGTCCGAACCATCCTTACAAACCATCACCGGCCGCTCTTTGAGATAAGTGAATGGATAAACTGTATTTTACACACGAGGAGCCCAGGGTCATCCGAAGATCGTGAGTCATCGAGATCGAAGCCCGATGTATCCGGACCAAGATTTCCACGTACTCCCATGCATTTGGTACCAAGAAAATCATGTGGTGGCAGTACAATCACTGCTCTGAATGCTATGCTAGCCAGGAGTGTGGAAGCAGTACAATAGTGGGATTAATTTATTTACCCTAATAATCTCCATAAATAAATAATAACAAATTCATATACTGAGGAGTACAGCAGTACCTGTTTAATCTGTGCAAGCTAAAGGTTCGCGTGAATTTTTCAAAGGGTATCTGTATCTCTCACATGGTGGCCAAAGCAGAAGACGCCGAAAAAGATAGGTGGCGTACCGAGGCGGAGGCGCAACAGACACAGCGACGTGTTTCCCGATGTGCATACCGGATATGGCGTGTGCGCCTCATTTTCTTGGCTATTCTCGCCGCTGGCCGCTGCTTCAAAGAAAGCTGGATCAGTGGACCGGGGTTGGATTTTGCAAGGCGCTAGCTAAACAGACAGTGAGACAGCCACCCGGTAGACAGGGACGGACAGAGCCATCGCAGAGTGACCTCGTCTAGTTTGCTGGCATGGTTTCTGACAGCATTTTCCGAAACAGTTTCGCACTAGGGCCGTGTTTAGTTCGCCGGATTTGGCGTGCCAAGTACTGTATAGTACTGTGCAGTACTGTAGCATTTTATTTTTATTTGGTAATAATTGTCTAAACATTGACTAATTAGGTTTAAAACGTTCGTCTCGCAAAGTACAACAAAACTGTGCAATTAGTTTTTAATTTCATCTACATTTTGTACTCCATACATGTGCCGACATTTTGATGTGATGGGAATCTTCTTTTTGCATAGTAGAATTTGGGAGAGAAATTTGGTATCTAAACAGGCCCTAGTTAAGCGTGTCATGGAAAGTTTTATGAAAGCTTAGCAAAATTTATTGATATATGACACAATATTAATAAAGAGAAAGCGCTTCGCTGAAAAGATAAACTGAAAGATACTATTCGCTGATTTGTTTTGAGAGAAAAACATTGTTCCTTCGCTAAAAAAGTACGGCTCATAAGTTCAAACGAACAGGGCCTTTGTGCTTAAGAAGAAAAAAAACTTGACCCACGGGGGAAAGACAGCCTCCCCCCCCCCCCCCCCACAAAAGTCCCCCCCCCACCCCCACCCCGAAAGTCCACAATGTTTCCAATACATGAGAAACTTAAGAAACTGGGATACGAAACCGCATTGAGACTTGCTTAAGAATTAAATCACTTCTTTTTAACTAAACAACACATTGACACTTGTGAGCTAAAAAACCTGTTCCTCACCGAGTTACTGTTCACTACTCAATCCTCACCAAAATCACTTGATTCTCAACTACTATCCAACCCTGTTGCTCCACCAGAACCACTCTATTAAAGGATTAAGGAGTTGAAGCTAAAAAATAAATCAAATAGTGGAGCTCCAACAACAAACCCTTACACAACTCTAGCTCCTTAATACAGGGCACGAAGAAAGCTTAACTCATGTCTTTTAAGGGCATGCTTGGTTGGCTACCAAATGTTGCCATGCTAAAGATTTGGCAAGAAAAAGTTGCCAAAACTAGACGAAAAATTGTTACCATGGATCGATTTGGCATGCTAAATTTGAGGTGTTGGTAAATTTCGGTAGTAAGCCAATAGCTGCCAAAATTTTGGCTTATCCAAGTTTTGGTAATCAAAATTTGGCTATCAACCTTATTTTGCGAAGAAAGATAGAAACGACGACCCTTTCAGGAAACTGAAGCCGGTGCTAGACGAAGCTCCATCAGAGGTAACCTAAAGATGAAGAAAGCTCGCGTTAGTAACCTAAACATGAAGAAAGCACGTAGGTAAAGACAACGGAAAACCGGGCACACATGTGAGCTAGCGAAGACTTTCAAGCTAGTTTCAAGTCCGGTTTAATTAGGTGACGCCGCGCCGGCCAAAGACTTGAAGTCTTCTTGAAGCTGTCTATTTGCTCGAGAGTGAAGTGTGATCACTCATCACATTTTCACACACGAGCACACGCACGTACCGCGAAAAGCTGGGAAAATTCCCGTGACGCCGTGCGATCGACGTACGTGTGTGGCCGGAAACGGCTGGGCGATCATGCATCTTCGATTGTCCCGGCCTAGCTTAGCCTGCAGATAATTGACTAATCACTATTCATTGCGCCGCGTAATGTTGCTGTTGCATGTATGTTGTTGTTGTGGATAATGCACTATTAACTGCAGGAAATATATGTTGCTATATATAGCTGTCGGTGACGATGTATACACCCCCCTATATCCTATTAATACTAGCAGGGACCAAGGCACGGGCAATTTATTTATTTATTTTGGGAAGAAGGAAGAGTGGAGGGGGAAAAGAAAATGTGTGGGACAGTGACAGGCTTTTGCTGCGGTAGCAGACTGGTTAAGGTGCATGAACGGGAAGTTGGGACAACGACGGGTCCGTACTGTTACAGGGCACTGTTGCATAGGGTAGTCACTGTTCATGCCAGGTGGGTATGTGCACGGGATCCGTACTGTTTTGGGTGGGTACTGTTCATGCAGCCGGTACTGTTTTGTGAGATCTAACAGTGTTATGTGAGAGGAGAATGTTTATCTACAATGTTTTGTGAGAGGGGGAGGGATCTCCACCTTGAGTAGTATAGATTCCATGATATGATGATATGATGGCGTTGTGGTGCTTTCTCGTGCATGGTGACGGTCGATGCCTCGATGGCGACTGGGGAAGGTAACGTACGTGGCGACTCATGAGTCATGATCGGGGAAGAAGCAATGCAAGCGTACGTCGCCGGGCCATCGATTTTCTTCGTGTCTCCATTTCTCGTGCTGTCGACAACAGTGTGTGATGACCTGGACTAGCCGGACAGAGATGCATGGTCCTGGATGCATATGCTTGGCTAGGTACCTTCTGGGGAAGGCTAGGCTCTACAATGCAATCACACGAGACGAGAGCACGCGGACACACAGATCGCGTCATTTACTAGCATCCAGCCAACTCACCCGTGTAAACAGTGCTACTAGACTATACTACTACTAGTACTCATGCGAAGTGTTTAATAATAATGTGCAAGAAGAAGAAAAGAAATCGTTTGACGAATCATTGCAACGACTAAACGATCGAGGGCAAAAGGACACGTAATGATAACACAACATAACACGTTAAGTCTTTTGCGTGTTCTCGATCGAGAATGATACAAGGAAGCACACTGCACGTATTCCCGGGGTTACAAAATTAGCGATGATAAAAGACACCATCACGGCACATTTTTCTGCGGGTGGGTTCAATAAAGAGTAATCTATTGGGGATCCCAAAAACTAATTCGGGGATACCAATACCATCTACAAGTCCATAAAGAAACTTGTACTCGACAATGATCGATTCAAACTTTATAGTTTTTGATCTGTCATTCAGCCAATAGTTTTTAACTATTGTAATACAAACTTGATACGGATGGAATTGAAATCAAATATACTATACAATTCTAATAACCGACTAGGTTTGATCTCAAGAAACCCACCAAAAAAATATAATTCAAAACAAATTAAATCCCTCTGTTAAATCTTGGTCAAAGCAAACAAAGTTCCATTTACTCGAAAATTAGTGAACCCGCATATGCTTTTATCACAAAGAATCAAGTTATTAGCACAAAATCCACCCCAACAATTCAAGTCCAAACCAACTCTCCTTACGTTGTCAGATGGTCCAAAGCTCTCAACAGACAATTAGACATGCCAGCCAAACATCCACCTAGTCAATCTCACCTTGGTCACATTGCGCTGGCCCGGTAAAAGTCCCATTTAGGTTTTGGTAATTGATGACAATATTTGTGAACTGGTGATTTCATGTAAGATGAAAGATAGGTTGACTAGTCCACAAGCAAGACTTGAGCTACATGGGAGCCATGGAGGAGAAATGACATGAACCATGTATTGCACAAGCTCAACATGACAATGAAGATGAAGTATGGAAGGCAAAGTGAAGGCAAAGGTATATGAAATGTATAGACCAGGCTAGGTTTGGTAAAGTTCTCAAAATGCTGAATGGACTTCACCATTGCGGTCCTCTCGTCGAGATGGTCAAAATACATATGTGAAACGTCCAATTTGGGGTCTGGATGAAGAAATTGCGCTCTCAGAAAGATTTCACCCTGCAGAACCAGGCTAGGCCAAGTTTGGAAGCTAGCCAAGCAGGGTTTTATGGTCCAGTCCGAGGTTAATTTATACGGGTTTTGCAAGGGATTTCGACTCCTCATGGGATAAGACTGCACCTTCCTTATAAATATAAGGGGCACAACTGACTGAAGTACTACTATTCATCGCTTAAACCCATGTTGTTGTTGTTCATCATTTGATCCGACAACCAAGGATAACGTCCTAGACTTGCTGACCGACCTTGGGCAATCCATCACCCCGGTGACGTCATTGCCCCGACTGTCCTTGGCGAGAGCTTCGACGATTCATTTGCTAGTTTGTCCAGGAACTAGTTGTTCTTCATCACGTAAAAAACGATTGGTTATCCTTTGATGGTTTGCTCGAAAACCTCGCCATTCTTCACTACGTAAATGTTACTTGCTGCTCTTAGGTGTTCCTAGATAAATCTTAGGAAAATCGACTAGGCTGATTCCCGAACCCGGCTAGACCTGTTTCGGTAGAATTGTGTCGCCTGTTGCGATTCGAGCGTTCTAGCTCTTTGCGATGTGTGACTTATCTTTGCGTCAACATACAGTGCAACATTTACTCTAATCCTAGCTGGTGATTGCGAGGTGGAGGGGGCTACACTACACGGCAATGGCGACGGCTGCAAGGAAGGTTTCTTCTCTGCTCACATTGCAATTTCATCTTGTGAAACTGAACTCTGATGATTGTAATGGTGATGGATCTGTTACTTTGTTAGCCTGTGACGTACTCTTGTGAATTGGTTATGCAAGATATTGTATTGTTATTTTTTTTCTAATTTTTGCAAAACCGCTAAATCGGCTTAGCTCAGCTATCTCCGGCGGCTGAATTCACAAGAGCTTGTGAATTGGTTATGCAAGATATTGTATTGTTATTTAGGAAAACCTAGCTGGTTGAATTGCGCCACCATGGATAACGACCGATCGCCTGGTCGACGAAGACGTGGCTGCGTTCGTAAGGTGGAAGGGTGATATAGTCAGATTGCGTTTTTTTGATCCGTCGGGCCCTGCTCACCCAAGCTCTGTCCCCTTTCGAGTTTTGACGCTCTCTTCGATTTGGATGGAAAATAGTTTACTTGTATATATATATAATTATAAGCAAAAACAGTGGGCGTATACATGCATCATGCATGCATGCGGCAGGTAGCAGGCGCCAGATGGATACACGCACAGCCAAGAGAACCAAAAGCGGTTTTGCGAGAGTGGCTGTACATGCATCCTTGCGGCTCCTTCTTACATTAATTCTTCTATAGATATAATATAATATGGGGGTCAGGTTCATCGAGCTTGTAACGTATTCTCTGGTACAATACGTCCTTGTCGTTGTCTTGCCTTTGCATGCTTGGCTGGTGTTGCTTGCTATTGCTAGTAGTATATATAAGTATAGTAGTAGCTTGATAGCTTCTCATGTGCAGGAATTTGATGTGTATTATTCGGTTCAAGGACGAATGAGCCGCCACGTGGTCAGAGTGCATTATATTGCGCTGCACCGGATTGGAAGCCTCTGACTCTGAATGAAGCTCGCTATCACATCAGGCTATCTGCACTCATGAACCTCTATATTCATCTTTTATACGTCCTAGTCAGTAAGATTCTCTCCTCTATACTCAATTCTCCCGCACCTATCCATCCTCTATATCATCCTCTATTCACTCTATCCACTGTAGGACCCATTTGTCACTTTATCTAAATATATCCATGTGTGATCTAGTTTTGAAGGATTTATTGAGACGAATTTAATGGTGCAATTGAAATTTAATTTGGATTTTTGGTTTATGAGTTATATCATTTTTTTTCTTTGTTTAGCTAGTGGGGCCCACCACTGCCCACTATAGAGTAAGCATTGTACCACTATAAATATAGTAAGCACTGTACCACTATAAATATAGAGTGAGAGAAAGAATAGAGCATCGTTTTAAAGTACTCAGTGCAGCAGTTTTTACTCTATATTTATACACTAAAGCTTTAGAGTACCCTCTGCGGGTAGTCTCAGTTAGCTGTCAGGACACGTACAGTCTGCAGGGTGATCTAGATGATGATGTGGCCGTTCCAGAAACGTACAATTGACCGCGTGACCTTTCTACTTGTGGATATATAGAAACGCGTCGTCCGGTGTAGACTTGTAGTATATTGTACGTACGTGATGTCGTCGTTGCTATCTAGTATATGCTCGTATATAATTCGGGTACTTTAGTATTATATATACACGAGTGCATGCGTTCCGGTGGTGACCACACATGGCTGTTGTTGACAATGACCGCTCCCCGGATCGGCGATGAGTGGGCATCATGCTTAGTTGCTTACTGAGCTCTCGTTTTTTGATCCTGCGTCGAGCTCAGCACTGCTGCAATCTACCCCGGCCCCTTTTGGTTTCCTGGATCCGGCTGGCTTCACCGGATGAATGCATGGTTAAGGTAATCCGCCGCTAGTGGCTGTGTGCCTCCGATCCTACCATGGAGTGGAGAGGTCACCTTCACCTCCACTTGCTTTGCTTAGCTTTCCATGGTTAGGTCATCTGCAGTCGCCGTCGATTGGCGAACTAAGCAAAGCAAATAAACGAATCCAAGGCTTTCCATCCCATTCCCTTCCCTGCTTGCTTGCTTAAGTCGATCATATGATCTATCGCTGCATGCATGTGCCATGGATCCAGCTTTTTCGATCAACCCGATCGAGAGTAGTAGGCTATGAAGCACAGGACAGGCAAGAGGAGACATGCATCGCAGTGCCCGGCCGGTCGGTTGCGTTTCCTGACGGAACTGAGTGAAGAAAGGAACACACGGGACGGGCTAGTAGTAGCGAAGCAAAGCAAAGCAGCTGCAGGAAAGCGAGGAGTAGGAGACGCTACGGCCGCAAGTCGCCGTGGAAAGGAAGCGCGCGCGGGTCATGGATGGCGTAGGCGTAGGCGTAGGGTGGCCGGCGGACAGGGACAAAACCAAACCAAGGCGATGATGGATCGGATGCGTGACGCGACGGCGACGCGCACCGGTGGTCCTCCCATCCGCTGCTTTCCCGTTTCCATCCCGGATCTTTACCACGGCGCGCGATCGAACCGCAGCTGCGGTTGCAGGCTCACCATTCACCACCAAACCCGCCGGCCGCCGCCCGGCCTCTTATCCAGATTCTGTCCTCTGGCACGAAAGACGAAGGAATTTTTTTAAAAAAAGGAAATCGAAAGATGGAGGATTAGAATTCCCGTTCAATTCAAATCCTACAAGAATCTGGAACGCAGAAAAGTTATAAATAGCGGTCAGATGGTGCAGGAGAGAGCAACACAGGAGTCCCGAGCAGGGTTAAAAATCCCGGGCGGTAAACCGCGGTTTACCGCGGTAACCGGGCTAACCGGGCCGGTGAAAGGTCTTGATGGCTAGAGGGGGGTGAATAGCCTTTTAAAAATTTCTACAAAGACAAGCTAAACAAGTTTATCAATATAACAAATAGCGAGATGCGTAGTTTGCTTAGCCTACGGGGTGTTTGCAAGCCACCTATCCAATTCACAATTCTAGTAAAATTGCACTCAACCGCACAAGTCAAACCGAAAAGGAAACTACAACTAGCAAGCTACACAAAAGAGCTACTCTAGCAAAGTAACTAAGAAATTAATACAAGAGAGAGTTAGAAGGATATCACCGAGGGGCGAAGTATTGAGCCAACCAAACAATATGATCAAGAGATGAATTTCACAATACACAACCACCAGGATCGATCAATCACAATAAGAATGATGACACAAAGATTTATCCCGAGGTTCACGTGCTTGCCGGCATGCTAGTCCCCGTTGTGTCCCTCTTCACCACGTGGTTCGGTGGCTAATCGGTCTCACACCGAGCCTCTCAAAAGGCGCCACAAGAACCTACCAAATGGTAAAAGGTTGCAATGACACGAGCAATCCACTAATGTTGCCTTTGGCGCTTCGCCGAGGTAGGCACAAACCCATCACAATCACCGGAGGTGGCCAAGAACAATCACCAACTCTTGCCAACGCCTCCAAGCTGCTCCAAGCCGTCTAGGTGGCGGCAACCACCAAGAGAAACAAGAATCCCGCAGCAAATCAACCACCAAGTGCCAACTAGATGCTATCTCACAATGCAAATGCACTTGGATCACTCAATCTCACTTCGAATATGCAAAGAAGCAAGAGAGATGAGTGGGAGGGAAGTTTCTTAGCTCAAAGTGCTCACAAGTATGTCAAATGTGCAATAGTGAGAGCCTTGAGCCGGCCAACGAGTATTTATAGACGTACCCCTTCGAATATAGCCGTTAGGAAAGAGATCCAGCTGAAATCGCGCTGACCGGACGCGCTGGTCCGACTGACCGGACGCGCCGGTCGTGTAACGGCTAGTTTCGCGAAGCACTGACCGGACGCGCCGGTCGCAACGACCGGACGCGCTGGTCACGACCGGACGCGCCGGTCCCGTGACTGACCGGACGCACTGGTCGCTTCCGTTTGATTTCCGTTTGATTTCCGACTTCCGGCGTAGTGGAAAATAGGCATTTCATTTCCCCGAAATCGCCTGAATCCCGCGCTCGCACGCTCGGCGGGAGGGAGAGAGGACCCCCAAACCCTCTCTACCGCTCAAACTCCAACGCCGTCGCAAATGTGCTAACAACACCAAGTGATCACAACATGTGCGAGTGTGTTAGCATTTTCACAATCATTTTTCGAGGCGTTATTAGTTCTATCCAAATGCATATGATTATGAAATGCACACCTAGAGGCACTTAGGAGTTCAATAGCCGCGTCATTCCCCTCTTTATAGTACGGCTATCTATCCTATAATGTAACCACACCCACTAGGTGTCTTGGTTACTAAAACACAACCCTTAAGCATATACCTTTGCCTTGATCACGTAGGGTTGCGTCCAAATCCAAGTGTGGCCATCATGATCACCATGTCCATCTTGCCACCAACCTTGGAATGTACTAATCCTCATATACTACATACAACTTAGGCATAGGATTAGTACTTAGGCATTGTCACTAATTACCAACACCAAACATAGAGCTTTCAATCTCCCCCTTGTTGGTAATTGGTGACAACCCTTTCACAAAGATATTATGATAAAATTTTGATTGAACCCATGTCACATTGTCCAAGTATATTACCATGTGTAAGAAGTATGGACAAGTAATCATGAATTCAAATTGATAGCAATGGCTCCCCCTACATGTATGCTATATGTTTGGATTTTGGAAGCATACATGTTAGATAGGAAAGATTAGGAGCATTGACTATCAATAGGTGCTAAGTGTTTTAGATTATAGACCTTTGAAGCGTGATACCATCGGAGTAGCGATAAACAGCATCTTAGCACCTTGTGTAGTTAGATACCACTTGGAAAAGCACAAACATAACTAGAAACCTCGTGAGATCAACATTATAAGCAAGGTTCTAGTACCACTTTGAAAACATGAAGCAAGAAAAATCTAACTACTTCCTATTCATGCTAGTACTTCAATTCATCATTCAAATTATACTAGCAAGTCACCACACAAGCAAAGTATCGGAGAAAAAGAAATGCATAACTATGCATCATACATATGTAGTGCACATGAAAATGCAACATTCATGTTTAAGAGCTTGCTCCCCCTACTTGTGTACTCAAAATTTTAGTTGATCCCCTTCTTTTATCAAATCTCCCCTTTAGGTTTTCTCACTTTGTGAACAACATTTTTCTCCCTTTGTGCTTCTCCCCATTTGAGTTCTATCTTTGTGAACAACATTTTCTCCCCCTTTGGCACCAATGACCACAAGGGACTAACTTTAGATAGATTATCATGTTGAATTATGGGGTGAGGATCAAGTTTGTGATTCAACCTAGATTGCTTGAAAAAATAAAATGCTTCGGTTTGATCCAAGGGCAAGCTTCTTCACACCTCACTAGAAGGGTTATCATGCACCATGTAGAAGCAAATACTTAAACAAGTTCTCTAGATCAAACACTTAGGATCACAAGCTCGCAAACAAGTTATATGCTACCACTAGATCATACAAGTCATGGAAACAATAGTGGCACCATATAAACTTCAAATTCATTTGATTTTCATGAATGAGCCTAGAACATGTAAATTATGACTAGATGCACTAAACAAGTCCTTAGCATAGGATGTATGATATGTCAACCAATTGTACCTTGGGGCTCGAAGGAGAGGCATGTCATATCATGGAGGTGCATCAACTCATGTTGGAGAAGTCAAGTATGTTCAACTCATTCTTTAGCTTGTGAAATCTCTTCTCATCAAGTGGCTTGGTGAATAGATCGGCTAATTGATCTTCGGTGCCCACACTCTCAATAGCAATATCACCCTTTTGTTGATGATCTCTAATAAAGTGATGACGAACATCAATATGCTTTGTTCTTTGATGTTGAACCGGATTGTTGGTTAGCTTTACAGCACTTTCATTGTCACATAGCAATGGCACATTCTTGAAATTGATTCCAAAATCCCTCAATGTTGCCTTCATCCACAAGATTTGTGCACAACAACTACCCGCGGCGATGTATTCGGCTTCGGCGGTAGATAGTGCAATACTATTTTGTTTCTTGGATGACCATGAGACAAGTGATCTTCCCAACAATTGACAAGTCCCGGAAGTGCTCTTTCTCTCCACTTTGTCACCGGCATAGTCGGAATCCGAATATCCAACTAGCTCAAAACTTGCACCTTTGGGATACCATAATCCAACATCTTGTGTATGCTTCAAATACCTCAATATTCTCTTTGTTGCCTTCAAATGACTTTCTCTTGGTGAGGCTTGAAATCTTGCACACATGCATACACTAAACATTACATCGGGCCTTGATGCCGTCACATAGAGTAGGCTACCAATCATTGATCTATAAAGCTTTTGATCCACCATGTTGCCACTCTTGTCACTATCCAAACTTCCACTAGTGCCCATTGGAGTTGTAATGCCCTTTGCATCTTCCATGCCAAACTTCTTGAGCATATCTTTAATGTACTTGGTTTGGCTCACAAATGTTCCTTCCTTCATTTGTTTGATTTGAAGGCCAAGAAAGAAACTAAGTTCACCGATCATTGACATTTCAAATTCCTTTGCCATCATTTTCCCAAACTCATCACAATAATCTTGATTGGTTGAACCGAAGATGATATCATCAACATATATTTGCAATACAAACAAGTCTTTCCCAATCTTCTTGGTGAAGAGAGTAGTATCCACTTTGCCCATGACAAATCCCTTGGATAGCAAGAAGTCCCTCAATCTTTCATACCATGCTCTTGGTGCTTGCTTCAATCCATACAAAGCTTTCCTTAACTTGTACACATGGTTGAGTTTCTTGTCATCTTCAAAACCGGGAGGTTGCTCCACATACACCTCTTCTTGAATGTACCCATTGAGAAATGCACTCTTTACATCCATTTGATATAGCTTGATATTGTGAGCACAAGCATAAGCAAGTAAGATCCTAATTGCTTCCAATCTTGCAACCGGGGCATAAGTTTCACCAAAGTCAAGACCCTCTATTTGTGTGTAACCTTGAGCCACTAGTCTTGCTTTGTTTCTTACTACTATCCCATCTTAATCTTGCTTGTTGCGAAAGACCCATCTTGTTCCAATGACATTATGATCCTTAGGCCTCTCAACTAGTTCCCATACTTCATTTCTCTTGAAGTTGTTGAGCTCTTCATGCATTGCATTTACCCAATCCGGATCTCTCAAAGCTTTATCAATGTCCTTGGGTTCTTCTATTGACACAAAAGAAGAGTGAGCACAAAACGATGCCAATCTTGATCTAGTTTGAACTCCCCTTTGTATGTCACCAATGATGGAATCCAATGGATGGTCTCTTGCAATGTTAGTTGGTTGAAGCACTTGGACTTGATTGCTTGGATGTTGATGTTGATCATGAGTCGGAGATGATGAACTAGCCACTTGTTGATCTTGTTGCACTTGAGATGATGTACTAGCTTGATTTTGCATTAGAGACCCACTAGCTTGTGTAATTGGACTTTGGAGCACTTGATCTTTGTTGTCATCCACATCAATCACTTGCTTTGGCCTAATATCACCCATATCCATTTCTTTCATAGCATTGGTCAATTGAGTTCCTCTCACATCATCCAAGTTATTTTCCTCATCTTGAGAGCCATTTGTTTCATCAAACTCAACATCATGAACTTCCTCAAGTAAACCACTAGCCAAATTCCAAACTCTATAAGCTTTGCTAGTAGTGGAGTAACCAAGTAAAAATCCTTCATCACATTTCTTCTCAAACTTGCTCAATCTAGTGCCCTTCTTCAAGATGTAGCATTTGCAACCAAATACCCGAAAGTATGCAATGTTGGGCTTTCTTCCATTTAAGATCTCATATGGTGTCTTCTCTAGAAACTTGTGGCAATAGAGGCGGTTGCTATAGAAGCAAGCCGTGTTGATTGCTTCGGCCCAAAATGAATGACTCATATTATACTCATTCAACATTGATCTTGCCATATCAATCAAGGTTCTATTCTTTCTCTCAACTAAGCCATTTGATTGAGGTGTATACTTGGCCGAGAATTGATGTTTGATTCCAAGCTCATCACATAGTTCATCAATTCTTGTATTTCTAAACTCACTTCCATTGTCACTTCTCACTTTCTTGATTGTGGTCTCAAATTTATTTTGCACTTTCTTGATGAACTTCTTGAATATGTCAAATACATCACTCTTGTCCCCAAGAAAGAATACCCATGTATATCTAGTGAAATCATCCACAATCACAAAGCCATACTTGTTGCCACCAATGCTTGTATATGTAGTTGGCCCAAATAAATCCATGTGCAACAACTCAAATGCCTTGGATGTACTCATGATGCTCTTCAATGGATGAGTGTTGCCCACTTGTTTTCCGGCTTGACATGCACTACATAGCTTATCCTTCTCAAATGTGACATCCTTCAAGCCTCTAACTAAGTCATGCTTCACTAACTTGTTCAATTGCTTCATGCCAACATGACCAAGTCTTCTATGCCATAACCAACCCATACTTGATTTGGTGAGCAAGCATGTTGAAAGTTGAGTGTCACTAGCATTGAAATCAACCAAGTATAGATTCTCGTATCTAAAACCTTTGAAGATCAAGTTGGAGCCATCAATACTAATTATCTCCACATCATCAACACCAAATATGCACTTGAAACCGAGATCACACAATTGAGCAACCGAGAGAAGATTGAAGTTCAACTTTTCAACTAAGAGCACATTGGAAATGCTATGATCATTTGAGATTGCAATCCTTCCAAGAGCCTTCACATCACCCTTGCTATTGTCACCAAATGTGATACTATCAATGCCACTATCATTTGATTTGAGAGAGTTGAACATTCTTGAATCACCGGTCATATGTTGAGAGCACCCACTATCAAGCACCCAATGCCTTCCTCCGGCCTTATAATTTACCTACAAAACAATTTAATGTCTTTTAGGTACCCATACTTGCTTGGGTCCTTGGAGATTAGTAACTAAGCTCTTTGGTACCCAAATGGCCTTCTTCTTTGGACCCACAATTGGTGTACCAACAAACCTAGCATGCACACCTTTCTCACCCTTGGTAAGCACATAACAAGAATCAAAAGGAATGTAATCCATTTTAGCATGAAACTTGTTGTTGTTCTTGTTCATTTTATTGCAATTAATCTCTATATGCCCAACTTGCTTGCATCTATTGCAATAACGACCATTGCTCTTCACAAAGCGAGACTTTGGAATAGCAAAGGCCGTCTTGCCCTTCTTGGGAGTATAGCCCAAACCCTCTTTGTTAAGAGAGAACCTTTGGCTACCCAAGCATTTTAGCAAGCGGGCATCCCCACCATAGGCACTGCCTAATGCGCGGGTGAGATCATCCACCTCTCTCTTGAGAGTCTCATTCTCAACCACAAGTGATGAATCACTAGTAGTAGAGATAGAGTTGGTTGTGGTGGATGATGATGAGCTACATGAAGCATTAGTAGGACTAACAAATAAAGAATCATCAATAATATCACATGTTAGTCCAATATCACAAGTGACAATCACTTGCTCCTCCTTAGCTTCCTTCATGAGCTTCTCCAACTTGAGGTCCTTCTCCTTGATGAGCTCAAGTAGAGAGGAGTGGGCTTCCTTAAGCCTAGTGTGAGCAACTTCAAGGTCCTCGTGGTCTTGCTTTAGACACTCACGAGAGGCCTCTAGCTCATCAAAGGATTTCCTAAGAGCTTTGAGCTCTTGTTCAATTCCTTTGCACTCCTTACTCTTTTTGAGAGCAACAAGCTCTTCCATCAAGGCATCATTTTCATTGCTCTTGGCAATGAGCTCTTGCTCCAAGATTTTGCACTTCTTGGTTGTCCTCTTGTAGCCCTTGCTCATTTGATCTATTATGCCCAATAGATCATCCTTGGAGTAGTCCTCATCCTCCTCATCATCACTCCTACAACCATCACTAGCACAAGAATCATCATCACTATCATCATATTTTACCTTGGTAGGCTTGGCCATAAGGCATGTCGATGTAGTGTCGAAGATGGATGGCTTGTTGGAGAGGGCGATGCTTGCAATGGCTCGCCGAGTGGTCCTCTCATCATCACTAGAGCTATCATCATCACCATCGGAGTTATCACTATCCCAAGTGACCACATAGCCACCACCCTTCTTCTTCTTGTTGATAGTGAAGCTCTTCTTCTCTTTCTTCTCCTTCTTATCCTTCTTGTTCTTCTTCAACTTCAACTCTCCATCATGATATCTTTTGTCTTCATAGGGACACTTTGCCACTACATGATCGGGGCTATTGCAATTGTAGCAAAGCATCTCCTTTGCCTTCATGAAGTCCCTTCTCTTTCTTGCACCATATCCTTTCTTCTTCATGAACCTCCCAATCTTGTGCACTAGGAGGGCCATGGTCTCATCATCGAATGGATCATCATCATCGCTCTCCACCTTGCTCTTGCCCTTAGAAGATGAAGCCTTGAATGCAATGGGCTTCTCTTGCTTGACCTTGATCTCCTTCTTCTCATCTTCATCTTCATCATCATATTGAGCATCGGTCATGACATCTCCAAGCACTTGGTTTGGAGTCACCTTGTCCAAACCCTCTCTTTGGATCATCTTCCTCAAGATAGCAAACTTCTTAGGTAAGTTCATCAAGAACTTATGTGAGAAGTCCTTGTCCTTGACATCTTCTTCTAGGCTCTTGAGATCATTGACAATAACTTGTAGCCTATAGAACATCTCCGGTATAGACTCATCATCCTTCATCTTGAAGCTTGCAAACTTATCCTTGAGCATATAGAGCTTGGCACTCTTTACCGTTGAAGTGCCCTCATATGTTTCCTCTAATCTTGTCCACACTTCACTTGCCATCTCAAGATCCTTGATTTGCTCAAAGACCTTTGCATCAATCCCATTGTAGAGAGTGTTGAGAGCCATAGTGTTGCATTGGTTGTTGATGCGGTCATTGTTGGTGAGGTTGTCGGGATCAATGATAGCATAATCATGATGTGTCACCTCCCAAACCTTCTCATTGATAGAGCCAAGATATTGCTTCATCTTTCTTTTCCAATGATCAAAAGATGAGACACCATCAAAGAATGGAGGCTTGCCCCCGACATGGTTGAACACAACTTGAGCCATCTTACACCGAGGTTGTTAAGCCTTACAAAAGGTGACCACGGCTCCGATACCACTTGAAAGGTCTTGATGGCTAGAGGGGGGTGAATAGCCTTTTAAAAATTTCTACAAAGACAAGCTAAACAAGTTTATCAATATAACAAATAGCGAGATGCGTAGTTTGCTTAGCCTACGGGGTGTTTGCAAGCCACCTATCCAATTCACAATTCTAGTAAAATTGCACTCAACCACACAAGTCAAACCGAGAAGGAAACTACAACTAGCAAGCTACACAAAAGAGCTACTCTAGCAAAGTAACTAAGAAATTAATACAAGAGAGAGTTAGAAGGATATCACCGAGGGGCGAAGTATTGAGCCAACCAAACAATATGATCAAGAGATGAATTCCACAATACACAACCACCAGGATCGATCAATCACAATAAGAATGATGACACAAAGATTTATCCCGAGGTTCACGTGCTTGCCGGCACGCTAGTCCCCGTTGTGTCCCTCTTCACCACGTGGTTCGGTGGCTAATCGGTCTCACACCGAGCCTCTCAAAAGGCGCCACAAGAACCTACCAAATGGCAAAAGGTTGCAATGACACGAGCAATCCACTAATGTTGCCTTTGGCGCTTCGCCGAGGTAGGCACAAACCCCTCACAATCACCGGAGGTGGCCAAGAACAATCACCAACTCTTGCCAACGCCTCCAAGCTGCTCCAAGCCGTCTAGGTGGCGGCAACCACCAAGAGAAACAAGAATCCCGCAGCAAATCAACCACCAAGTGCCAACTAGATGCTATCTCACAATGCAAATGCACTTGGATCACTCAATCTCACTTCGAATATGCAAAGAAGCAAGAGAGATGAGTGGGAGGGAAGTTTCTTAGCTCAAAGTGCTCACAAGTATGTCAAATGTGCAATAGTGAGAGCCTTGAGCCGGCCAACGAGTATTTATAGACGTACCCCTTCGAATATAGCCGTTAGGAAAGAGATCCAGCTGAAATCGCGCTGACCGGACGCGCTGGTCCGACTGACCGGACGCGCCGGTCGTGTAACGGCTAGTTTCGCGAAGCACTGACCGGACGCGCCGGTCGCAACGACCGGACGCGCTGGTCACGACCGGACGCGCCGGTCCCATGACTGACCGGACGCACTGGTCAACCCTGAGTCGTGCAAAACGAACCAGCGACCGGACGCGCTGTTGAACTGACCGGACGCCACAGTACCCGCGTCCGGTCGGAGTCCAGTAAGCTCCCTGGACGACCGGACGCGTCCGGTCGCCTGTGACCGGACGCGCCTTGCGTCCGATCAAACAACTGAAAACGCGCAGACACTGGACACTGACCGGACGCGTCCGGTCAAACAGTGACCGCGTCCGGTGCAGCGTCCGGTCACCACTGTGACCTCCGTTCGCTTCCGTTTGATTTCTGTTTGATTTCCGACTTCCGGCGTAGTGGAAAATAGGCATTTCATTTCCCCGAAATCGCCTGAATCCCGCGCTCGCACGCTCGGCGGGAGGGAGAGAGGACCCCCAAACCCTCTCTACCGCTCAAACTCCAACGCCGTCGCAAACGTGCTAACAACACCAAGTGATCACAACATGTGCGAGTGTGTTAGCATTTACTGTAGGATGTTTTTTTGTTAGGTTTTAGGTAGAATTTACTGTAGGATGTTTTTTTAGGATTTAGGATTAGAGGTAGGATTTGTGGTAGGATGTATATTTTAGGTATATATTGTGTGGATATATTTTATTTAGGTGTGACTTTGTGTTGTCCGTTTATGCAGGTAGACAATGTCAGGCAGAAACAGAGACGTTGTATGGGAGCATGGTGAAAATCTTGCTCCTGGATGGAGATGCAATTATTGTCATGTGACGAAAGCAGGCGGTGGTTGCACTAGATTTAAACAGCATTTGGCTGGGCACGGGGCGGACACCTTGCATTGCGACCGTGTGCCACCAGATGTGTGTGCGTACTTTCGACGAGATCTTGACAGAGCTAAGAAGACGACTGCTGACCGGGCTCGACAAAGGTTGGCACGAGAAAAAGCTGCAGCGGAGGGAAACCATCCCCTCGGTGATGATGAATATGAGGTTCAGATGAAGGAAGCACTAAACCAGTCGAGAGCAAAATATGACTACGAGCAGAGGGTGCAACAGAGAGGAGGTAATTACGACCGTGGAGGGGGTAGTGGTGGTGGTGGTTTGCATGGTGGGAATCCTATTGAGAGGTTGTTTAGAAGAGCAGGATCACGGAGGGAGACTCCTGTGGAGGTGGAGGACTATCATGTGGCAGCCGGTGGGAGGAGAGGAATGCACCAACAAAAGATTGATACAGGGTCTTGGACGCAGAAGGGGGAAAATGCAAAGGAAGCTATTGGTAAAGCTTGGGGAAAGTTTTTCCATTATGTAGGAATCCTAGGACGAAATGCCGACAATTCGTACTTTGTCAGTGCGGTCCGAAAGACACAGAAGTGGGGTAAGTACCTATACTTGAAGACCTATGGCCTTATGTATCTTTCCATATTCTCATTCTTTGCTTATGGTTTCAGGTGAAGGCATCGCGTCACCCACTGGAAGGGATATTGATGGCAACTACCTAGATCAGAATGAGAAAGACTTAAAGGATAGGTATGCAAAGTTTCAGAAGGAGTGGCCCAACTTTTACATCACGTTGATGTGTGATTCATGGACTGGCCCAACTAAAATGAGTGTCATAAACTTTCTGATTTATTGCAATGGGGTCACATGGTTTCACAAATCCATTGATGCATCTGGAAAAAGTCAAGATGCTAACTATTTGTACAGGGTACCTCCTAAACATAGTTGTCATGTGGTTCTTTTTATTTATATATATATGTATATATAATATGTTCTGCTTTTTTCAGGAGATTCGGAAGGTGGTGGAGGAGATTGGTGCCGAGCATATTGTCTATGTGGTCACCGACAATGGCACCTACATACGCACAATTGTTTCTGTCTATGCCTACTAATTATGGTTGATTGCAGGCGAGACCCAATTCACACATGCTACTCAAGACCGTGACTATGGACAACCGACATCGCAGAGGAGAGCATATACACCGACGGACTACGACACTCCACAGTACTCTTCTTCCTCCTACAGCGATACCTCACAGCCTACTTATAGCTATCCCATTCCTGACATGACCATGCAGACTCAGACTAGATGAGTGTATGAATGGGAAGACCCCAGTTTTTACAATATGTTAGTTCAAGAATGGGAGAAAACAGCAGCATGGACAGGTCAAACTTGGCAAGATTACAAGGCTGCACTGCTTAGACAGCAAGGTATCTCTCTTATGTCCACCGCCGAATATGAAATGTCGTGCCAACAAGGGGTCTTCCTATACATCCTACGTAGTTGACCATGCGACTATTTGTTTGTGTAAGCGAATATGTATTTGTATGCGACTATATATTGTTGCTTTAGTGACTTATGCTATTTATTACCGCATTGTGTGGTCTTTTTACATTAATTTGTGCAAAGGAAGTACCAAAAATTCTTTTTATTCATGCAAAAAAAATCTAAACGGTTTGTAGCGGTTACCGCTCAAACCGAGCGGTAACCGCCACAAACCGCTCGGTAAACCGGCCGCCGACCGAACCGAAGGCGAGTTTGAATTCAAATTCAAACTCGTCCGGTTACCGGCCGGTTACCGGCAAACTGGACCGGTAAACCGGAACCGGAGGCCGGCGATGTGACCCTTCTGGTCGGTAAAAAAACCCTGGTGGTAGTTGTTGCGTTTCGGGGTGGTGGAGTACGGTGGCGGCGGGAATGGCCGCGCTGGTGGGGAGACGCGCCAGGGGTCCCTGCAACGGCAAAGAGTAAGGCGACGAATAATTAAAACGGTTGGCCCAAAAGAAGTCATTAGAATGGTAAACCATTTGGGCCCTAAGGCCCAATGCAGATGTGATTCGGTCATGCAAGCCCAATTATGAGCTAGCACAGAACATTAGCTGAACCAAGGCTCGCCTGACACTTGTTAGAGCATAATAATATACTCCGTATTTATTTAGCGCTCGTACCCTGTTTCCTGTTTCCAAAAAAACACATAGTTTTAAACCAGACTCTTTCAACTCCTTACATAGCTTTTTTTTCTCACACGAATATCCCTCCTTCTTTACATGTCAGGTTCTTAATCTCTCGTTATTCTTACATAGTTACATGAATATCCATAGATATCTTTAATTAATTTATCCTCTTGATTAATTTTCTTTCAGGATTATTGAATTTTATTCGCTGTTAGTAACGAGTGAGCAAATGAGCGTGCAATAGGAATCATCCGGCTGTTAGAGGGATCATCCTAATCGGCTTGTGCCGCAGCTGGCAGCTCCGCCCGCAGCCGAATGCTGTTGCCGTTTCTGACCAACGGAGAAAGCAACTGACGACGATGCTTGGTCACGGCACATCACATGTCACATTGTCACTGGCTCGCCCAGTCACCGAAAGACGTGGCCGAGTTTGCAGGTTCCATTTGCCTTCTGTGATGTGAACTTTCGTTGAGGAGCCATGAACAAACGCTCCTTGGCTTTCTATTTCGGCTCTGTCTCTTTCCACTTGAACCTGTTCTTTAACGACCACTAGCCTACACCGCTACATGGATCCGTCTGCAGGAACGAGCAGTCGAGCACCGTGACGTGCCGGGCAAAACAGAATACAGAAACGTAGGGCTTGTTTATTTGGCGAAAAAGTTTAGGTTCAGCCCTTTTCATTTTATTTGGCAATTTGTGTCCAATCATGGACTAATTAAACTCAAAAGATTTGTCTCGTGATTTACAACTAAACTGTGTAATTAGTTTTTTCTTTTGTCTATATTTAGTACTCCATGCATATGTCGTAAGATTTGATGTGACAGATACTGTAATATTTTTGAGTTCACTTTTTGTGAACTAAACAGGCTCGTAGTATAGTCTAGCTAGCTCTAGCTGCTAGCCAGCCTACCTACCGGCCTTCCTGCGCCGGCGGTCCAAAGGGGAGGGGAAGGGGCGCGGAGCTCACCGGACTGAGAAAGGGCCTGTTTAGTCGAGGAAATTTTTTTGGTTCGGCTACTGTAACACTTTTCGTTTTATTTGGCATTTGTGTTCAATTATGAACTAATTAGGCTCAAAAGATTTGTCTTGTGATTTACAATTAAACTGTGTAATTAGTTTTTTCTTTCGTTTACATTTAGTACTCCATGCATGTGCCACAAGATTTAATGTGATAGGTATTGTACCACTTTTTGAATTCCCTTTTTGAAACTAAACAGGCTAAGTAGGAAGCCTCTTCCCTCGATCTGGGGTCCCCTAGCGTTCACGCACCGCCGCCTTAGTGGACACTACACGACGCAAGCTTCATCATAAAATAAAGTCAGCTAAAGGAATAAACTTTTGGATGGCTAGCTCCCTCCTTTCTGAGCTACAGGAAGTCTACGACTAATCAATCATGCAGCAATTATGGAGGAAAAAACAGTATTTTTCCCCTCAACTTAGGTCTAATTAGTACTAATAATGACTAAATTGTACGTAAAAGCAAATAGCTTGACTGTCCATAAACAGCTATATTCGAAGACAGCGGGAACTATAATGGGAGATAAAACCTTACTTTTTATGCCTTCCAGATACAACATAAATTGAGAAGACACACCTCCACACCCGCGGTCATGCTCACTGCTTCTCGTCTCCACACCTGCCCACTATGGCTCTTCCTGCTGCTTCTTGTCTCGCCGCCCGCCCACTACGGCTTTTCGATAGGACACACCTCCACACCCTTTTCTCGTCTCCCCGATCACCCACTACGGCTCTTCAACAAGATACGCCTCCACACCTGTGGTAGGGCTCACTGCTTCTCGTCTCCATGCCCGCTTTCATAATCACTATTGGGTCAAAACTCCCTATCATACTTACTGTCGGGTCAAAACCCCTATCACTGTTGGAGCTAATCCAGTAGTAGTGGGCAATCCAGCTGAGCTACGCGACACATGTGGCTATACAACAGACGTTATTCTTTTAACTACATAATTTTGAATATTATATTATATATTTGACACTCCAAACAACATTAAATGAAAAAGTTGTCAACTGCAAAGTTGTAGATCTCGTCGAGTACTACAGCTTCGATGTTGACTTCATATCCATTTGACATTCTTAATCATTTCAAATCTGATCTGAAATATTATATTGCATATTTGGACTTGTAAACCATCTGAAATCAAAAGGTTGTCAACTATAAAGTTTTAGATACCTTTAAACTCCACAATTTTGATACAAAGTTTAGCTTGAAAAAGTCATGATTTTTTGTACAAATCAGGCTACCATTGCAGTGACGGTCCATCCCATCAATGTCGTGCGTGCTATTACTGTCGGTTAAAGCCACGAACCGGCAATGATGTACTTATCACTACCAGTCCACCATAACAGACAATGATGGTCCTGAAGTGATTGTGTGTTCTAGTATAGGACAACTGTTTCCCACGCCTTCGCTTCCTGAACGCGAGCTCGACCGAGCGTCACTCCTCTTCCTCTCTTCCTCCGCCGGCGAGCTCGGCCGCAGCCATATAACCTTGCTTGCACACCCCAAAGCATGGTCTTGCCCTAGCATGCAGCCACTGCAGCTACGCAGTGGTACACTCGGAGTGTCGCCTCGTCTCAGTAGTAAGCCTTCACGCTTGCACAGTAGTCTTCTCCCGCAAGACCGATGCCGGCCTAGCTCGCCCTCCGCTCATTCCACCTAAGATGATCATGCCCGCCATATTTCTCCAGCGAACTGATAAAAAATCTAGAGGGTATACTCTCTAGTAGGATCATGTGTCTCCAAACACTAAGCCAAAGTAGGATATCTAGGACTATTCTGTTCTTAGAACCAAAACACTACGTTAGAATAATTTAGGTCCTTATTCTCTCCTTCGTACCATGAAGAGAGGTATGAATGGATAGCTTGACCTAAATAAACCTAGTAAGTGGATACACTTGTATTTTTAAAAACTAGCACTAAATAGCTCAGATAAAGCCCAGTGATGGATGAAATTCAAAGCCAAACTGTGAATCGGAAGAGTAATAGCAGGTCCATGTATGATGCATTTGGGAATTGGGGATAGGGTCACAGGGAGTATTGGTACGTGAGGAAACCTTTTTCTTTTACGAAACCCAGTAGCACATACAGGTATGAACATACGTACGCATGTTCTATCTCTGTGTAACCGAGCTAGGGACCCATAAATTTATCGTAGACATCTTACTGTCGACTGATACGTCGTATCTAAAATAATATCACGGTTGTAATGCGGCAGCTATAACTTGAGTTGTTGATTTTGTGTCATCACTGGACTCTTGATTCGGTGCCATTACTCTTCCGATTCAACTCTTTTGAGTTTGGCTTTCAATTTCATCCATCATTACTGGTTTCATATAAGCTATCTAGTGCTAGTTTTTAAAAATGTGAGCGTATCCACTTTTTAGATTTATTTAGGTCAAGCTATCCGTTCATACTTTTTCTTCATAGCACAAAAAGAGAATAAGGACCTAAATCACTCTAACGTAGTGAGGTTATGCGGCTGCGGTTGCGGCTGAGCTCGCCGGCAGATGAAGAGAGGAAGAGGAGTGACGCTCGGTCAAAGTTCGTGTGCAACGATTGGGGATCGCCCCCCACCTATCTGGCCCAGGAGCAGACGGGTCGCCGCCCAACCGTTGGCGCACGTTCCGCCCTCCCAGTGGGGCGAGGTACTCCTCAGGCAACGATTGGGGATCACACCGCCGACCACACCGGCTTCAACCGCGCCCAAGGGGATACTCGACGCCCTGCGCTCCGGAACCTTGTCTTCGAGCGAGGTGGAGGCCATGGACGCGTTGTTCCCTGTGTTCAACGGGTGCGCGTGCGAGCTCTTCCGGGAGGACTCGTAGGGCGCGGCGGTGAGCACGCTTTGGTTGATCCTTTTATATAATATCGATTTAGGGAACTTTTTCGCTATGTTGGTCCAGCTGTTGACCACCTAGCACGCTTGATGCGCGTTGATTGTACTGAAAACTCTTTCTTCTTAATGTAATGATACGTAGATCTCCTGCGTATTCGAGAAAAAAAAGTTCATGTGCAAGCGGCGGAGGCGCGGGCAACAGCTGCCCTAGAGGGCCATTACACTAGAACATGCATTACTGTCGGATCATCGGTACTACTTCGTGGCTTCAACCGACAATAATAGCATACCCGACAATGATAGGTGAAATATCATTGTCAGCTTGTGGCCACGAACCAACATTGATAGCCTGGTTTACACAAAAAAAACCATAACTTTTTTCATATGATATTAAACTAAGATAAAATTTATATCCAAATTGTAGAGTTTAATAAACAAATCTAAAATTTTATAGTCGACAACTTTTGTATTTGAGATGGTTTCAAGCCCCGACTGTGGGCGCGAAGGTGTGTCCCGTTGATGGGAAGAGTCGTAAAAAGCAAGGTTTTAAATCTCTCACTGTAGCTAGCGCTATCTCCGGACTGTTGGTAGAGGGTCAAGTTAGTTGCTCCTATGTACAATTTAGCCGTTATTAGTCGCTATAGTCTGATTTAGCCTGCTATTAGTTGTTTCAAAAGAGAGATCGCAAAATGTATTAGCCCACTATTTAAAATACTGGTAAAAAAGATATTTATTTTACAAATTCGCTCTATATTTCTTTGACCAAATTTGCAGGTAAAAAAAGTTGAATCCTCCTCCATACCTCCTACTCTCTGTACGCGTGGCAACCGTCACTTCTCCCACGCCTCCACTTGTCTCACCACATCCTCTTGCGCTCTTCGCAGCGCCTCTACAGCCTGTTCGTTTCGCTGGTTTATTGAGGTTGAAAGTACTGTTCGCTGGTTTATTGTGAGAGAAAAACACTGCTAGATGGCTGCTGATTTGGCTGAATAGCTGAAACGAACAGAGTGCTAAGTTCCTCGGCACTGTAAGCCGGCTGCAGCCTGCTGGGGCCTTCGCCATTCGCGCTGGCCACCACCGTGTCCATCACGAACTGCCTCTCCGGCCCCCGCCTTCCCCGAGTCATGGACTCGACGGTGACCTCCGCAGAGCCGCGCGGCACCGCGGGCCTGTACCGCAGCAGCCTGGCGTACTCTGTCAGGAGGTGGAACATGTAGTCGTAGACGCGGTCCATCGTCAGCTCCTCCTGGATGAACCTGCTCGCGTTCCCTGCCATCTCCTGCGCCTGCCATTGCCAGACGAGAGCGTTTGGTATTGGTCCGGTTCGGAATTCGTAGTACTATACGGAAGGTGAAGTCGATCGGGGAAGGTACCCTGTCCGTGTGAGCGTTGCCCCAGTCCACGGCGTACTTGATGGACCGGCACATGCCGCGGTCGCCGCGGACGGGCCAGTAGTGCCGCAGCGGCGACAGCCCCCGCGAGAAGAAGTCGTGGAACCTCGGCCGCACCATGAGCGCCACCGAGTCGCACGCCAGGATGTACTTCTCGCTTACCGACCACCCCCGCCATTCGATGTAAATCTTGTACCTGTGCACACGTGCCCAATTGTTGCAGGGCATAGCAGGTGCAGCCAGGGTTTTTTTTACCGACCGGTTTCTGGTAACCGCTGGCCGTCGGTAGCGGTTTACCGGTCGGTTTGACCGGTAACCGGTCGGTAACCGGCCGAATTCAAATTTAAATTCAAACATGCTTCGGTTCGGTTCGCGGCCGGTAAACCGGCCGGTTTGGAGCGGTAACCGGCCGGTTTGGCCGGTTTACCGCTCCAAACCGTTTTTTTTATGAATAAAAAAGAAATTTTGGTACTTCCTTTGCACAAATTAATGTAAAAAGACCACACAATGTGGTAAAAAATAACATAAGTCACTAAAGCAACAATATATAGTCGCATACAAATACATATTCGCTTAAATATATAGTCACTAAAACAACAATATATAGTAGCATACAAATACAATATATAGTCGCTTACACAAACAAAGATATAGTTTCCGCTCGCATGGTCAACTACGTAGGATGTATGGGAAGACCCCTTGTTGGCATGACATTTCATATTCGGCGGTGGAGATAAGAGAGATACCTTGCTGTCTAAGCAGGTCAGCCTTGTAATCTTGCCAAGTTTGTCCTGTCCATGCTGCTGTTGTCTCCCATTCTTGAACTAACATATTATAAAAACTGGGGTCTTCCCATTCATAGACCCATCTAGTCTGAGTCTGCATGGTCATGTCAGGAATGGGATAGCTATAAGTAGGCTGTGAGGTATCGCTGTAGGAGGAAGAAGAGTACTGTAGAGTGTCATAGTCCGTCGGTGCATATGCTCTCCTCTGCGATGTCGGTTGTCCATGGTCACGGTCTTGAGTAGCATGTGTGAATTGGGTCTCGCCTGCAATCAACCATAATTAGTAGGCATAGACAGAAACAATTGTGTGTACGTAGGTGCAATGGATACCTGTGAAATGAAGACCTACATAACTACTACCACCAGCACCAATAGTAGCATCCCCACTCCCACCACCACCACCGTCTGTCCCACCAGCACCGCCACCATCACTCCCACTAGCACCGTCATTGGCACTGTCATCGTCACTACTGTCATCGTCACCACTATCCTGGGACTGGTATTGCTCATCCTCAGTCTCTGTGTCGCTGGTCACAGCTTTTCCTTTTCCTCGGTGACGCTTACCGTGACCCTTCGGAGGTACCATCTGCATCTTTCTCTTCCCGAGGTGACTTGCACCCACATTTCTACGGGCCCAATCACTGATGCAATCATGCCCCGTAGCCTGACGTAGATCATCGGGGTCTATTTGGTCACTGCCAACACAAACAAATGAATCACATAATACCAATAGCTTCCTTTGCATTTTTCCCCTTCTGCGTCCAAGAGCCTGTATCAATCCTTTGTTGCTGCATTCCTCTCCTCCCACCCGCTGCCACATGATAGTCCTCCACCTCCACTGGAGTCTCCCTCCGTGATCCTGCTCTTCTAAACAACCTGTCAATAGGATTCCCACCTTGCGAACCACCACCACCAGCACTACCCCCTCCACGGTGGTAATTACCTCCTCTCTGTTGCACCCTCTGCTCGTACTCATATTCTACTCTTGACTGGTTGAGTGCTTCCTTCATCTGAGCCTCATATTCATCATCACCGAGGGGATGGTTTCCCTCAGCTGCAGCTTTTTCTTGTGCCAACCTTTGTCGAGCCCGGTCAGCAGTCGTCTTCTTAGCTCTGTCAAGATCTCGCCGAAAGTACGCACGCACATCTGGTGGCACACGGGCGCAATGCAAGGTGTCCGCCCCGTACCCAGCCAAATGCTGTTTAAATCTAGTGCAACCACCGCCTGCTCTCGTCATATGACAATATTTGCATCTCCATCCAGGAGCAAAATTTTCACCATGCTCCCATACAACGTCTCTGTTTCTGCCTGACATTGTCTACTCTACCTGCATAAACGGACAACACAAAGTCACACCTAAATAAAATGTATCCTAAATCCTACCACAAATCCTCCATAATATATACCTAAAATATACCTAAAATCTATACCTCACATACACAAAGTCACAATATATACACAAAGTCACACAATATATACCTAAAATCCTAAATCCTACCACAAATCCTACCTCTAATCCTAAATTAAAAAAAACATCCTAAAATAAATCCTACCTAAAACCTAACCAACAAACTATCCTAAATCCTAACACAAATTCTACCTAAATCCTAAAACTACTCTAAATAAAAAAAACAAAAAAAACTCACCTGCGCGGTTAGCCGCGGAACCGCTCGGTTTACCGGGCTAACCGAGCGGTTAGCCGCTGGATCCGGCCGGTCAACCGACCGAGCGTCGCGGGCTCGGTAAACCGCGCGACCCGGTCGGTAAACCGAGCTGGAGGCGCGGTAAGCCGGCGGCGGCGGGCGGACGGGTAGGGTTAGGGTCGGACGCTCGCGGTGGGGGAGAGGAAAAGAAGCGTCGGCGCGTTTGACCCCCCCCCCCCCCCGCGACCTCCCGGCTCGTTTTGTGCCCGTGGCGGCCTAATGGGCCTCATGGGCCTTAACGGGCCGGCACTGTTTTTTTCTTTTTTTTTTAAACTTCTATTCGTATAAATAAATACTAAACGAACTCAAATTTGAAAAATTTTTACACCATTGGCTTCTATAAATCATGGACTATTTTTAGGAATTTTTTCAGCATTTTTTTTCAAATTTTAAATTTGAATTTGGGGAAACCCTAACCGGACCGGACCGGAACCGGACCGGCCCGGTTAGAGCGGTTACCGCGGTAAACCGCGGTAAACCGGCCGGTTTTTTTAACCCTGGGTGCAGCAGCTAGATATGTTATGGCGAACAAGCTCATGTCATTGTACCTGTGCGTGCACTGCTTGGGCAGGTCCGATCCCCTGGATCCATGCCGCACATCCTTTCCCCAGTCCTGAAAGTTGTAGCCTCCCGTGTCAGTGTCACGTCACGTGCCATCCGTGATCCGTGGCGAGTGTGTTTGCGCACGCCTGCACACGATTCAGAGAAGAGTGTACCTGCGCGTATACCCGCGCGTTCCAGTCACGCTTGCCCGACGCGTTGCACCTGAGGAGGAGCAGGCGTTCGGCGCCCACCATAGGGTTCCCCTTCCAGTACGCGTACGGCGCCCTGTTCGTCCAGTTCACCATGCGTTCTCTTCGTTGATCTCCCTTCGCAGCGCTTCCCATGGCTTTATGTTGAGCTCCGGCCTTCCAAATTCAAAGAAGGATGAGTCAGTTTGTGAGTCGAGAGATTACGGAGCTTTACGGACAGACATGATCATGCATGGTCATGGCGAAGAACGGCAACTTGCGTTTATATTTACCAACCCCAGAATGACCAGTCAGGGAAGGCGATGTCCAGCGTGGTCTCGCTGCCGCAGTACCGGAACAGCGGCGGCGGCGCTTGGTGGCGGTCGCCAGAGACGACGACGGGCAGGTCCTCACAGTCGAACATGAGGTCGAGGTCCGGGACGCGGCCGGGGTAGCGCCGTAGCGGCGAAGCAGCTGCAGGATGCCCCACTGCGTGAACGCGGCCCGCGTCTGGAAGCACCGGCCGTAGCGCGCCACGTACAGGCGGCCCGCGACCACGGTGACGCGGAACTTGGGCACGAACAGCCGGCGCGCGCCCTCCACCACGTCGCGCGTGACCCCCGCGGCGCGCCACGGCCGCAGGTCCTCGTGGATCCACCGGAAGTAGGACGGGCAGTCCGGCGGCGCGGCTGCTTCCGCGGGCGCCGGGGCGGGTGGCGCGAAACTGGCCGCTGCGGACGGCGTTTGGTTCGTGCTCGCGCCGCCCCGTTGCGGCGTTGTGTGTTATGGCTGGAGTGGCGACAGGAGTGATCGGAGTGACCTACAACTTAGAATTAGTAAAAAAAATTGCATAAGATACGCCATGTGTGTTGTAAGAAGAGAAGCAATTCACACATAACCTTGACCTTTGTTCAAAAAAAAATCGTTGAACGAAAAACAGGTGAATGGCCCGATCGAGAAAAAAAATCGTTGAACGAAGTTAATAAGTTTGACGATATGGCGTGCAGGTTATAGAAAACTTGTCGGCAGCTGTGCCAGCTGTGGTTATTCAACAACCAAGCAAGCATATGGCTACCCAACTACTACTCGCCATGTGTTTCGAGAATCAAGAATCGATCAAGAGACGGACATCACAGATGAGAAAGTGCGCCATGGAACAAAGAAAACACAGGTAGGTATTGCAGGGAGCCTTACTCTGGCGCTGACAGACATCCAGCAGGCGGAGACGAGAGCTCCGGCGACGAGCACGGCGAAGAAGACGAACACGCCGCTGTGACAAGGCGCTGCTGCAGCCAGGCTACGAGCGAGCCGGGACGACGCCTTCGCTGCCGCCGCGGCCTCCATCGTCATCCCTCAATCAGATGGCATATGGCCGGCGTTCGCCGAGCGAGGACGAGCTGACAACAACAGACGCATGATCGAGGCGACGAAAACACCACGCCGTGGTCCCTTCTCTCCCCCCTTCCTTCCCTATCGCGGTAAGACGGTAACCGAGCTCATGGGCTTGAATTCAATTTCCTGCTCGGCCGTTCAGTTGTGCCTGGCTTGTTTGGGCGTGTAGGATGGGGAAGGGAAGGGGAACGCATGGATCAACCAAGACCGCGACGCGATGCAGCAGTGCGGTGTCGTCTGCCCTAAGCCTGGGCACAAAAAACCGAAA
The DNA here is from genome assembly GCA_038087645.1 of Saccharum hybrid cultivar R570. NCBI lineage: Eukaryota > Viridiplantae > Streptophyta > Magnoliopsida > Poales > Poaceae > Saccharum > Saccharum hybrid cultivar. Next base: position 419,590 of record JAQSUU010000837.1, read on the forward strand.
CTGAGGAACCGAACCGAAAGAACCGGAACCGAAACCGAAAGAACCGAAACCGAAAAATTTGGTTCCTTGTTCGGTTCCTAATTTTGAGGAACCGAAATAACCGAAGAAAATTCGGTTCCTACTCTCGGTTAACCGAACTAACCGAAAGAACCGAATTACATGTATCATATTCATCTACTCATATTTTGTAAGATTATTTTTGGTTTATGTGTGATATTTTATATTTCAAAAGCTATATATTTGTGTTAGTACATTGCTATTATTGCCTTATAAATTATTATTAATAAAAATGGATATAGTGTTGCATAAATTTGCCTTGGAACATGTATATTTATTCTTGTCTTGACCTATGCTGAAAAATTTCGGTTAGTTCGGTTAGAACCGAAACCGAACCGAAATAACTGAGAACCGAAATTGTCGGTTCCAAGATTTTTTAGGAACCGATCGGTTCCTATTTTCTGAGAACTGAATTTCTTCAGAAACCGAGGAACCGAACCGAACCGAACCGAAGAACCGAATGCCCACACTGAGTCTGCCTTGCATCCCTGATGCTGACCGCATGCCTACTCAGACTAGCCGCAGTCGGTACTCTAGCTCTAGAGTATGAATATAGAGTAAAAACTGCTGCACTAGGTACTCTAAAACGATACTCTATCTTTTCTCTCACTCTATATTTAGAGTAGTACAGTGCTTACTCTATACTCTATAGTGGCGGGTCCCACTAGCTAAACAAAGAGAAAAATGTTATAACTCACAAACTAAAAATCCAAATTAAATTTCGATTGCACCATTAAATTCGTCTTAATAAATCCTTCAAAACTAGATCACACATGGATATATTTAAATAAATTGATAAGTGAGTCTCACAGTGGATAGAGTGGATAGAGGATGATATAGAGGATGGATGGGTGCGAAAGAATTGAGTATAGATGAGAGAATCTTACTGACTAGGACGTATAGAGGATGAATATAGAGGTCCATAAGTCCGGGTAGTCTCACTCCGCTCCCTCCGTGCCGTCTGCTCACTGCAGCGTCCGAATCAGATACTGTACCATTTTGATTTTGAAGACGCACGGTGGCCAGCCGCCGGATGGTTGTTTTCATTTGGGCTTGTTTAGACACCAGATTTTATTTTAAATTTCACTATCCCCTGTTCGGCTGAGTTTATCAGCACGGTTTATCAGTCGTGGAACAGTGTTTTCTCTCACAACAAATCAGCCATAGCCGGCTTATAAGCCAAAAAACAACCTGCCGAACAGGACCTATGTAAAAAGAAGATTCCTCGTCACATCAAAATGCCGGCACATGCATATAATACTAAATGTAAATGAAATAAAAAACTAATTGCATAGTTTTGTGTATTTTACGAGACGAACATTTTAAGCCTAATTAATTAATATTTGGACAAAAATTTATAAATACAAACGAAATACTACAGTGAAGAATCTTACACTGTATAAAATCTGCACCTCCGAATTTGGCCGAACTAAACACGGCCTTGGCCGCGTGCTGAGTCTGCTGACCTGAAGGTCGCGTACGTGGGTGGAGCTTCCACTGACTTCCATTGTCTCCTGCCCTGCTGATTTGCGTCATTGAACGTCACTGCGATTTTTATCCTTGCACGTTAGCAAGAGTATGGCAAAAGGCGAACAAAATTAGCCTCGTATCGCTTCTGGTTAGCTGCGCGGCTGCGCCTGCACTCTGCAGCTGTTCATTCGCTGCCTTGCTTCTCCGGGTCGTTGTGTTAGGAAGTGTACAGCCACCAGACTCAACCAACCTCACCTGACCTTGGATAGGGATTCGGGACGAAGCTAGCCGCGCAGCGAAATCGTGTACTTCCTCTGTTCGGTCACAATGTAACTCTAGATTTGGCCATTTAGGACTGGTAAAAAATTTTAAAGTTTGACCAAATTTATAGTGTCTCCAAATAAGTTTACTGCAAAAATATGTCTTATCTTACGATACTCATTTTGTATATAAATATTGATATTTTTCTATAGATTTGGTTAAACTTTACACTATTTGATTTTTAGAAAAAAAAAGGAGAATACTGTATTTGGGACGAAGTGGCATTTAATAGCTGCAGGACCCAGTGAGCAAGGTGGTATTTATGGCAGTTGGCAGCTGGTCCGAGCCGCCGCCATTTACACGTTCATGCGGAAACCTTTCCACATGCTGTTTTAAAATGAACTACCAAATTCCGGGATTCGTGAGAAAATATTCAATATCATACTGCGTTTTTCGCAATCTATATGTTCAGTGTAAACTTACATCTCTAATGGAATTGTAAAAACCTTCTAAAAAATTATAGTTAAATTTAAAACGACACATATCCATAGCGCATATATACATGTACATCTATACTATAAAAGAGCGAAGGAATTGAAAAATACAGGTTACCTGAAAATTCCTACTCACCCTATGTTTTAAACCTTAGATCATAGATCCAACGCATCTAATCCCCCGTCCTAACTTGACAAACGGACCCGGCCGGAAAACTTTTAATTCTTTACGCGTGTTTATACGTGTGGTTCCTCGGATTGCTATTTTTTTCTCACAAAAAAATTACCCAACCCACACCCTAGAAACGTCGGTCTCCTCAATTGTTTTTTCCAAAAAAAAAAAACATACCCGCCTATACGTGTGTCCCGGCAAGGCGGCAAGGATGTACATCCGCTTCATCATTTTGAACATGGACTCTTGCATGTACATGTACGCGTGCTGCGTCACGTGCATCTTCTGCTTTCCTTTCTGGTGCCGTAGTTCACGCGCATACGTATCGGAGTTGTACTTTCTGCTTTCCTTTCTGGCACCGTTGTTCACGTGTACGTATCGAAGTAGTACTTGAAGGGATGTGTACGTACATGCTTGCTTAATGCTCAGTTTGCATGCATAAAATTTTCTCCCCTGTCACGTACGCGAATGAACATGATACTTCTAGCTTGCATTGCATGCAGTGTGAATAACTAATATATTTATATTATATTATATTATATGATTATTTGTCTGCATCTGATATGTTGTAGTTAACAAAGTGACTATGTTTAATTTCGATATTTTTTTAAAAATGACTACATAGTTTATATGCCATATAGGATCATAACATCATGCATACAGTAATTGTTACGAAATAAATCTTTTGATGTGGTAATCTTGGAAACTACAAAATGAAACTCTCCACCAAGACTGACCTAAATGAGTTAAATATATTGATATCGTATTAGTATGGTGGACTAACCATCATCATACTGGCCAAGTTTACGGCCGCACGGTGCCATTAGGCAAACGGTAGCTCCATGATTGTGTTACCAGAAATCGACGATGTAGACATCAACACCCACTCTAGACTGGTGTGGCTCATTAATATAATTTTGTAAACTTTTTAACATTTTATGGATCAAATAAGTAATTTATTATAATATTTTTATATTTGAAAAAACTGTTGATGTTAATTGACATATCGAGAATTCAATTAATATTTAATATTATCATTGCATTCAAAATAGTATTTTCATACACACGTGCGTGTCGCACGTGCATATTTGCTAGTTGTATTAAAATCTAAGAACTTATGATCTAAAATCACTGTTCGCCTAAACTGCCGTTTAGCCTGTTTAAACACCGTATAAACGTCATACGGTGGTGCGCCGTTTCTATTTAATCACCTGTTTACCCCGTTCAATTGGCCATTTAGCCGGTTTAATGGGACGTTTTGTCCAAATAATGGCTAAATGGTACGTGAACGATTGTGTTACCGTTTAGCGTTTAAGAAAATATTGTCTAAAATTCATGGGAAAATAACAAAATTTCAGATGTTGTCTCATAGCGTATATGCACATAAAATTTGTTATTTCTGTATGGTTTTTTTTAAATGGTTTTAAGTCTCGAATTTGATGGCCATACGGAGAGTTAGGTTGGACGGAATTTTTTTTCCGGGATTCACCGGACTGACGATATTGTCTCATAAAAAAACAAAAGCTCGTCCAGCCACTCTCTGCCTCTCTAAGTCTCTGGTGTGGTTTTCATTCCGCCCATGCTGGTCAGTGGTGAACGTATGGGTTGGGCTTGGGCCCACAAAAGCGCGAAAAAAAAGAGAGAAACAAAAATATGGTGAGGTTTCTATGCTTTGCGTCGAGATGTGTTATTCCCTTCGTCCAGAAAAGAATGTAATTATAGGAAGCGTGCCGGTCAAACTAGCTTAAGTTTGACCCAGTTTATAGAAAATAATATTAGCATCCAGAAAAGAATGCAATTATGGGAAATGTGTCGGTCAAACTAGCTCAAGTTTAACCAAGTTTATAGAAAATAATATTAGCATTTATATCCTCAATTAAATTTATTATGAAAATATATTATATAATTAATCTAATAATACTTATTTTGTTTCGTTAGTGTTAGTATTTTTTATATATAATTCTAGTCAAAGTCTGAAAGATTTGACTCCTCGGGACATGAGAATTGTAATATTTTATGGACCGAGGGATCGGCTCATTGGCTATTGCAGGGTTGGACAAAAATCAAAGCAGCCTCTATGACGGCGCCGCAGGTATGGTTGCAGTTAGTTGCAGAGGTCGTCAAATGCTTCTCTGCATCAGGCTGTTCCAGCCCGGAACTCGGATAGAGTTCTAATTAACTCCTGGGCTTCTTCCCATGCCAGCAGAAGGTGGTCTTGAAGATCTCCATGAGCGATGAGAAGGTGAACCAGAAGGCAATGGAAATGTTGCAGATATCTACGGTAGGTTTTGATTTTAGCTAGCTTCCACCGTCACAGTGTCGCCCTTCTTCAGTTCTTCTATTTTCAGCTTCTTCAGTTCGGTTATTCTTTTATTGATCCGAATTATTGGAATTGAGCTCTCCTGCTATACACATATGAGCGTATGTGTTGACATCGAAATTGATCCGAATTACACATCAGAAAAAGAGCATATTGGACGTCCGGGCCGCTACGGACCGAAGAATGCAGCGAGGATATCACTCTTTCATGGTAAAGAACGGAGAGGTATATAAGCAAACTACCGAAGGATAATCAACGTGCTTGCCTGACAAAGAACCGGCTAGTTTTTGGCAAACTAACGAAGAAACCGTCGAAACTCTCGCTCAGGAGGGACCCGTCAGGACAAGGACGTCGTCGGGTTGCCCTAGATCGGCCGGTAAGCCTAGAGCGCCATCCTTGGTCGTGTATCAAGGGATGCACAACATGGAGGTTGTAGGAGATGAGAAAAATGGTAAAAGGGGCAAATTGATTTGTTTGTACGACAATGGGATAGTTGGAACTCAATTGGCCGTGATCCTATCGTATATATAGAGGGTGGTCTTATCCCAGTAGGAAACATCTGCAAGATGCGTTCTCCAACTTTCTAATGTCAAAAATAGGTCAAAAACCGACTTATAGGTCAAACGGGAAACAGGCAAAAGTCGGCTTAGCCGACTTCCACAGGCCCGAGATGCTGTTTCTGTGTTGAAAACAGTGGGAGTCAACTTAGCCGATTGGGGGACTCGACTAAGCCGACTTGGCACAGGAAATTCTAGGTGGAAGTCTTCCGAAATTCATAATTAATTCATCCGGACTCCAAATCAGGCGAACCATATATGTTTTTCGATCAGCTCGATGAGGGGAACGCAATGATGAAGTCCATTTTTGCATTTGAGCAAGTAGCCGACGACTCTGGCTAGTTCAGCACCCGAAAAGCCGTTTTCTTTGCCCAATCCTCAAATGTGATGATCCAAGCAGTGGCGGATCCAAAGGGGGGGCTGGGTGGGCTGCAGCCCCCCCTAAGCTTGATTTTTGCCTTTAAAGTACTGTAGCTTAGCCTTAAATCCACCATTAATCTTCAGCTTTAGCACTAAACCTTTATTATTTAGCCCACCCTAGATGCTTATCCTAGATCCGCCACTGGATCCAAGTATGTTCTTTGGTCGTCCCATTGACACAAACATGATGACGGTGTCCGTTGTGTTCTCTGGACAATTTTGAGTGTCAACAGTATGATGTTTTCTTTCCTTTCTTCATTTATATGCATGGTTTTAATAGACATGAATCGATTCGATAGCCGCTGATCACAAAGATCAGAAGATGACCATAATCGGTGAAATGGACACCGTCCTCATCGCCAAAAAGTTGAAGATGTTCGGAAAGATCGACGTCATCTCGGTCGGCTCAGCTAAGGAAGAGAAGAGAAGAGAAGGACGACACACAGTGTTTTGCACCCCTAGCTTAGCAGTGTACCTAGCCTCTCATCTGGTATTAGGCTATCTGCACTCATGGACCTCTATATTCATCCTCTATACATCTTAGTCATCAAGATTCTTTCCTCTATACTTAATTCTCCTGTATCCATCAATCCTCTATATCATCCTCTATCCACAGTGAGGTCCACTTATTATTTTATCTAAATATATTCATGTGATATCTTATTTTAAAGTATTTATTGAAACGAATTTAATGGTGCAATCAGAATTTAATTTGATTTTTTGATTTGTGAGTTATAATATTGTTTTTATCGTTGAACAAGTGGGGCTCACGCTGGTACGTGCTCTCTTTCCTGCTCTCTCTCACGTGCACTTCGTGGGCAGCAGCAGCCACCAGATAGCGGAGCTACACTATGTCACGCTGGGAATAGCGGAACGAGCAGGCAAGCGGCGTATAGCGTAGTTGTGTAGTGTACCCGCTGCGGCTTTTTTCTCCGGTATATGCGTTTACCGGATGTGTTTAGCGGACCCAGTGCAGACAGTCTTAGCAGCCTATAAATAGGAACATAGCCACGTTCCACAGTCTGGGAATGGCTACATTTAGCAAAAAATATTTATGTTTCCACGTTATAAAATAACACCCTAAGTTTCCGGTCTCGTTCCATGTTCGTTCCCTCGTGGGAGCATGAGGGCTAAGATCTGCACATGTACAGTTATAGCAGTTAGACGAACCGCACTGCTACCTGTAAACGCAGCCGCTACCTTCCACGTCGATGTTTACCTGATGAAGTTTGCTGCACTGGAAACGGTAAAACATACGCCACACATGTTTCGTCCGTCAAATCCAGCGTGACCAGCCTCTGCTCGCGTGACAGAGTATAGGAGAGCGCTTGTGAGAGAGGAAAGAGAGAGAGGAGTATCAGCACGGCCCCCACATAATAAACGATGAAAAAAATATTATAACTCACAAACCAAAAAAACCAAATTAAATTCCGATTGCACCATTAAATTCATTTCAATAGATACTTCAAAACAAGATGTCACATGGATATATTTAGATAAAATGACAAGTGGGTCCCACAGTGGATAGAGGATGATATAGAGGATGGATGGATGCAGAAAAACTGTATATTTTATGGTGACTATGATGGAATATTCCTTTTAAAGGATGAATATAGAGGTCCATGAGTGCGGGTAGTCTTATAAATCAAATGCATTTCGTCTAGTTCTAGGGACATAGAATTATTATTTTTTTATTTTGCTCTTGATTATTATCAATACTAGTACATCGAACATGATATGGACTAACAATTCTTAAGAGAAGCAAATGTTTTAGTAACAGATATAATTATCAAAATCCGTGGACACAATTAGAGCATGTAGCTATTTAAAACTGGGTGGATGCCATGTGGCCTGTTAATTTATTGCTATAATGCTATAAACAAACATTTTAGCCCACAATGCAGTGTCTAAGATGTCATGTCTTCTCTATAAAAATATGGTTATACTAAGCAAGCTGCCAATGTACACGATATGCAATGCAATGGCAAACACAGTATGTTTCTGGCAATTATGATTCGAACATAATATTTAGTTGTCTTGCAGTCAGGGGATAAACTAAGAAGCAGCTGAAGACCAAAAAAAAATCAGAGTACAGGACTAATATGAGTTACATAAAGGTACACATAGGGTACTTGAAGAGGTATTGACATGTAAACAAATTACAAATAATGGTAGTTTGTACATGAAGAAGAGGTGATGGTGTGGGAAAATACTAATGCTCCATAATCTAGTAGTGGGAGGTCCTCAAGGGAGCGCTGGATGAGTTATAGAAGCATGTATTTCTGCAAAATAAACTTTATCAATAATAGATATAAAAATCGTTAGCGTACTAACATGTGTCAAGGGGAATGAAACGATTAGATGGAGCACCGCATGTACAGGACATAAACTGATTGTCACACTGGCGAGCCATATCTGATACCTGCTCTACGTTTTCAACATACTTTAGGGCACTGAATAGAAGCTTTGCATTCGTGTTATGAGGGAGATGAGAGATTCCTTATTCCTGCATCGGGTTGAGCTGGTTTCATATTGTTCCCAGGGGCTCGACAGTGTGAACAGTTTTGGCTGTACGAAAGATTAGCTATCAAGGATGACAATAATGACTGATGAAGAATAATATTAATAAATCTATTTTTTATAAGTGCAAAGAGAATTCGATGAAAATGGACAAAAAGGTATGCCACAACTAACTGAAGTACTGCAGGCACGTGCTCAGAAGCTAGATCTGTATTTCTTGGGCGTAAAAATCAGCACACATAGGACTGAGACATGGAACTATAACTATGTAGAAGAACATTCAGGTGCTAATTAAGATAAGTGTGACTGTTATAAGACGTACTAAAATGACCTGATGAAACTATTATAGCTACTTTGCTCACTTCCCCAAAGGCAGCACCCTGGGTTAAGCAATGAATGGACCAAAGATTAGCAGCCAAATTATCTCAGCATAAAGGCAATGTGTTCATTTGGCTCAGAGAAGAATATTTAATTAATCACTCTGAATTAGGCTTCTTTTTGAAGTCAATCTTAAATCAAGAGTTATGACACTAAAAGCAGCTAGGAAATGTCAATCTATTGAAAGGAAAGGTAAAGATGACGATGAACAGGTGCATCGTACCTTTATGTGGCTGCATTAATCGGTGGAGGAAGTACATTGTGCTAGTGGGAAGCGCAACAGCTCGTTGGTGCGGAATGAAGGCAGCCATGATAATGCAGCTTGTTAATTGCAAATTTCTTCATAGGCTACACATGATAGCCAAAAGGAAAGAAACCAATGTCTAAAACAAATATTTTTAGTGTTGTTGTACATCCGGAGTGGCTGCATAATAAGGTAGGATAAAATTAGTATGCCTGAAGATAAATGGCCTGTGAGGACAAAAATTTCACCTATGCCACACCACATCCATGCTTTAGGAAGTTATAATTCATTATTCAGAACATAACAAAGCTTTGGGAGATAGACTATGCTATACCATAGCATGCTCTGAACTATGCAGACAAGGAACCTGCACTGAAGTTGTCGTAATTGAATCGATCATGATTGGTATGCAGAGGATTGCTATATCGTGCTGGAGTTCTTACAGTTCTGTCTGATTGACCTTGTTGTTTAGTATATACATGTAAAACCTTCTGTTGCTCGGTAACAATGACACAGGAAAGAAGAACATTTAAAATAGTAACCGTAGACTACATTTACCACCAATAAAGCTTTAACGGGATTTCTGTACGCATTTGATTATTCTTCTTTAGCATTTGATAAATGTAATGGTTGAAAAATCAATAAGGAAAACAATGATTACTCAATGTATTTACCTTGGGTGGTGATGGTGCCTTTACTGAATTCGGAGTAGCAACAGCTTCATCATGCCCCCTTTTTTTGAATGCCTGAATATGTTTGTGATAGAGATGTGAAATTACTTGAGGCAAATATCATCTTAGAGTAGGAGTGCACCGATGGAAATTTTTTATTGGGAAGGAGGGATAGCAAGGGCAGTGAATAAGGATTAGGCGAAGATGCAAGCCGGATACAAAAATCTGCACAAACTAAAGTGATCAGTTCACCCATATAAATAAACGTTAAAGGGAGTGGAAGGGCGGGGAATTTTATCAGATTAATTGCTGTTGACATCTAACTGAATATGTAGGATCGACATCTGCATATCGATTCCAAAAAAAATAGAAAATAAAAATAAAAAGGAAGAGCATATCTGCGTGTGGGGCTACAGGGGGTGGCGTTGGTGCAGTTGGCATGCGAGGAGAGGGCGGAGGCGCCGGCGTTGCTGCTGCAGGTTGGCGAGAGCGAGGTGCCGCGCGAGGGAGGTGGTCGCTGGCAGGACGGCGCTATTTGCGGGGCCCGTCGGGCGACCGGTAGAGGGCACAGGCGGGCGGCGCGCTGCTGCGGTGCCGGTTCGCGCCACAGATGGGGGGTGCTGGAGACCCGCGCTGGTGCGGAGCCCGTGGCGCCACCGCAGGAGGGCACAGGCGCGTCGAAGCAAGCGGTGGGGTGGCGCTAGAGGAGGGACGCTGCTCGCTCCGTGGCGGAATGACCGAGGGTGCGGGAAGGGAGCAGAAGGTTGGAGACACCGGATGAGGCAGGAAGGGTAGATACAATCATACAACGTCGACTGCCTGTGGAGCAATAGCTAGAGAGGATATGGGCCTTTGGATCAGAGATCGGACGGTGTTGACGGAAGTACTGTTAATGTACAGTGAATTAGAGAGGGAGGATGGTATACAACTTTAAGAGTATCACCCCGTTCGGCTGGGCTGATAAGACGGCTGAAAAACGCTGTTAGTTGATTTGTTGTGAAAGAAAAATATTGTTCCGGCTGAAAAAACGAGCTGAAAAAGACGGATTATAAGCCTGGTGAACAGGCTCTATGTAATAATTCGCGCCACAGATGGGGGGGGGGGGCTGGAGACCCGTGCTGGTGCGGAGCCCGTGGCGCTACCGTAGGAGGGCATAGGCGCGTCGAAGCAAGGGGGTGGGATGGCGCTAGAGGAGGGGCGCTGCTCGCTCTGTGGCGGAATGGCCGAGGGTGCGAGAAGGGAGCAGAAGGTTGGAGACAACGGATGAGGCAGGCAGTGTAGATACAACGTCGGCTGCCTGTGGAGCAATAGCTAGAGAGGATATGGGCCTTTGGATCAGAGATTGGACGGTGCTGACGGAAGTACTGTTAGTGCACAGTGAAATGAGAGAGGGAGGATGGCATACAATATACCAGATCCATGCAGGCAACTCTTCCATCTGGTCAACTCATTGGACTCCAATTAGGAATCATATTCATGATCACCTTATCTTGCCTGTTATCAACTCTCCTTTGCCTGCCAAGGTTTCTGATCTATGGATACCAGGCACTCGCACTTGGGATCTTCAACTTCTATCCACCACCTTTTCTGACCAGGCCACCCAATCCATTGCTACCACTCAAATTGTCCACAATGACCACGACGACATTCTCCGTTGGACTCCAGCGAAAAACGGCCAATGCACTACCAAAGCAGTTTACAATCACTGGTTTCCCAACAACTCTCTCAGTTGCCTACCCAAGGTACCAGGAGCATCAACCATAATGCCAATCAGGTCCTGCAAAAAGCCTGGAAAAGTAAAATCCTTCCACCTCTCCTCAAGACTTTTGCCCGGAGACTCATCAGACGTGCCATAGCAACTAGCGAACGTGGTAGGTATTCTACCCACATTGATCAACACTGTTCCTATTGTGGTGCTATTGAAAATGACCGCCATCTTTTCTTCAAATGTGACTTGCCTAGAGCGGTTTGGTCCAGCGCCAACCCGGCTCTCATTACTGACAACATTCCTGCAGAAGAAGATGGAGTCCAATTGACCCTACCGATTCTTATATCTCCTAACCCTACTGATGAAATCTTATGTAAAACTTTGTTCATAATGTGGTATATTTGGAAGGCGCGAAACGATAATAGGTTCCAGAGGAAAACTTGGACCTCTTCGTAGGTACATCATGCGGCAAATGCACACATGAACACCCACTTCTATGCTCATGAGAGAACAAAATGAAAACAAAAGTGTCCAATAGCCCACACCGGCCATGCCCCGGAACATCGTCACCTCAGGTATAAATTCTTCCAATGCAGGGACTCAAAGGATACAGCAACAACATGCCGATCACAGCAGGCAAGGTACTGATGATACCACCATCGCCGACCAAGGTATAATGGACTCACATGCAGACATCAATCAAGCGACACTTCAGGAGAACAGGCAATCCATTACCATGACGAACAGGTTTTTGGTCCCTTCTCCTACCTTGCTTGAAGGGTATCGATGTTACACTGACGCTTCAACCCAACCGGACCCAGCATTCTCTAATCCTAGAGATGCTGGGATTGGCATCTTCATAGTAAACACAACAATGCACCCTCCACACAGCATATTCATCAAGGCAGCCATGAGGAACTCCTCATCAGTCCTGATGGCAGAAGCAGGTGTTCTTGCTCTTGCAGCTGCGCTGCTCAAAGAAATCCAACTGCACCACACCAATTTATTGTCAGATAACCAACAGCTAGTGCACTTTCTAAATGGAAGTGAGCTTTCCCATCCACCTGATTGGAGAATGAAGCCCTGTACTCAAATCATCAGCTCTACATTGCCGGGTACAACAACTGCCATCCGCAAGATTACAAGAACACAGAATCAAATGGCAGATTTGCTGGCTAGACAGGCTCTTAGAGATTTACATTCCAATCCACATAGCTTCTCAGGTGTTTGTACTCATTCAACTCATGTACAAGAGTGTCCATTACTTATGGCACTCCAAAACAGCGACGGAGCCACCCTAGGGGCGTGGTGGGGCGGCTGCCCCAGCTACCGGCGCCGTAGCCTCAGACCCTCGGACCCCCTCTTCTTCCCTATCTCCGGCGACCGGCTGCCGACGACGCGAGGTGCCAAGGCGCCGACCAGAGCGCCATGGTGAGTTGGCGACGAACGAGCATCAAGCTGCGGTCCATGGTTGCTGCTCCCTGCTGGGCCTTTTTTGTCCGTTTAGTTTAGCCCAGTTAGGGCCCAAATTTGGTCCCAATTCCCCCAATCAGTCGACTGGACGAGCGCATTCCTCATCGTCCGCATCGAGCGCGCTGCACGCCTGCACTTTTCGTCTTTCGCATCGAGTGCATGCCGCCGCTCTCCGCTGCCGCTACCCCATCTGCCGACCGCTGGCTAGCCACCGCCCGACGCCCATTCGCCCGCCGGCCGCCGCCAGGTGCCCAGCCCAGCCCAGGTGCGTCCGCCGTCCGCCAAGGTCCGAGGAGCGGGAGCTGCCGATGGATGGAGGAGAGGAGGAGCTGCCGTCCGCCGAGGTCCGAGGAGCAGGAGCTGCCGATGGAGAACCTGGCGCTGGGGCTGGCCGTGTACGCAGACAAGTTAGCGGTAGAGCAAGGCAGCAGCTCAGCTGGATTCGGCCGAGCCCGAGGTTCAAGCAGAGGTGTCCCAGGAGTGGCATCGGCAAGAACAATTAAAAAAAGGTATTGTTTTATTATTTTATCAGTTGATGAGCATCTGAATTTATCAGCAAGACAGTAATAGAGTATGCCAATTGATCAAGAACTACCTATTTAATCTTCAAATTTGAGGTAACATCTTGTGTTTTTCGTCTACTTTTCGCCATAATGTGTGATTGTAGTGTTTTTTGACATGATTTATGTGATTGTAGTATGTTAATGTTGTGCGTCGTGAATACGGTGTTTTTTTTGTTCATTTCCTCGATGAAATTCGCCCCACCTATAATTTTTTTTCTTGCTCTGTCACTGCTCCAAAATGTAACCATTAACTCTGTAATGGTTCTAACAGCTAGTTGCTGTTAATGAATATAGTTTCCTTGTCAAAAAAAACTTTAACGGTATATAATAATAGGTAGATGGTCTAGCTGCATTTTTTATTTTAGAAAACTTCAGAGTGCCTTTTTAAAACACGTACCTGTTGTGAAACACGTTGCCATCGGCAAGTGGTAACAATACAAACAAGACTGCAAAAGTCTCAACATATATTACAGGACAGGCCATTAACGATTAATCAGTCCAGAAAAACGGTTAAAAAAAAAAGAAGCCCCAAGGGCCGAGCCGAGCCCAACTAACCATCATCCGGTATGAAGCCGCGGCCCCCTAAACCAAGACTGCGCAGCCACCGAATCAATCTCAATTGGGAACAATCCTCCTTGGAAGGGTCCATGACGTGGCCTAGGAACAAGAGCTCGGCCTTCTCGTACTCGACGATCGCGAACATGAACGGATGGTCTGCCACAAAGCTCATCGGTGGCGGCGGGGGTGACCAGAGACCAGTTGGGCTCAAAAAGGAGTACGTCGCTGCAACCGCTGTCGTGCCTTCCTCGTCGACCTCCACGGCGCACGTCTGCCTCATGGCGGACACGTAGAGCCCCTCGGGTGGCATGTTCGACACCATCCCCGACAGGTCGGCGGCGCACTTTAACGGCTCGGACAGTCCGAGCTGCTGGAGCGCGTTCACCGCGTCGAACGCGAAGGAGAACCTGAACTTGGGGACCTTGCATGGGCAGACTTCCTGCTCGCGCAGGGTGGCAGGGGCGTGGATTTTTTTTTTAAAATTTTAATCCTTTTTTAATCAAAATTTCAAAAAAATCGTCCTGAAAAATATATTGCACTCCATAGCCTCTTTTCGTCACGCCAAACCAACTGGCATGATCAATGCAATGCCTCGCGCCGCCATGTTTGGCACGACAAGCTTTACACCGTACCTGGGAGGGTTTGACCAGCGCTTGCGTGGTGGCTGCGGGGCCCACCCCGTTGAGCCACATGCGTCGGCGCGACGGGAGGACACAGAGATGGAGATGGGCCGGCCCATCTTTGTTGTCGTGGCGGGCCCCACGTATACGTCGCGCCGGAAGGTTTGGCGCGACGAGCCGATATAAATGCTGCCACCAGCCCCGCTCTCTCCCTCTCCTCCCTCTCTAGGCAGCTTTCCTCCAGGCCCCGATGAGAAATGTTGTCCAGTCTGTTTGTCTTCCTTTTTTTGTGTGAGTGTTTGGTGCTCATCTTCAAGTGCTTGAGGTATGTTTCCCCGATCTATGCTTTGGTTGGAAGATTTTTTTCATTATGTCTCCATTGCTTAGTTGTTGATTTTTAATTGCAAGGTTGGATTTAGTGTTTTAAGCACAATCCTAGTTATGCAAAGCACTCTTATTGTCTTGGATACATTTTGTCATCATGTAGTGGTTGAAATTCTTGGAGGGAAAGTGTCGTAGGGTTTGGTGGAAATGGATGGGAAATGGCAGTGTTGTAGTGTTCTAGGGTTTGAGAAGGATGGATGCAAAATGATTGGTAATGTTCTTGTGGTTGTAATCTTTGTGGATGCTATTGTTCTAGGGTTTGGGGAAAATGGATGGAAAATGGTAGAGTTCATGTGTTGTAGAGTTTGGTGAAAATGGATGGAAAATGTAGTAAGTTTTGTGTATTGTGTTATTATTATGGTTATGTGCTTATTTGAAATGCTTCTAAGTTTGTGATTTAGGGTTTCATGTGTACTAAGATCTAACATGTTGGAATTAGGAGTCATGTGTTTTGAATACATGTTTTATTCTATGTTTTATGATATAGCGTTTCTTACTATAATTGTTGTCTATTATGTGGCGTGCATTGAATTTGTATCTATTTGACTCTATAATAGGTTGGATGGAGGATCCGTTCGTGCACCATCCACCGTCTCACGATGATCAAGATCTACACCCACCGGATGAACCGCCACCAAATTGTCATTGCAAATTGCCGGCATGGATCAAGCAGTCAAGGCACGAGCTCTTGTCTGGTCGTGCTTTTTTCTGCTGTTCACTTTGACATGGCCCCCGCACCAATAATCCTCATGCTATAGAAGGATGCGACTTCTACCGGTGGATCGATGGTCTTGACAAGTGGGATCGCCGCATCATGTACTTTCCTTACGACCCATGGAAGAGTGTTCCGAAGAGTCAGTATGTTCCAGGGGTGCCTCCACCCGACAATCCTCAACCCATGAACTCTCTTCAGATGTGGATGGCCGCAACAGAGCGAAAAAAAGATCCTCCTAGATGCCACTGTAGCACGGAGGCAGTACTCCAAGAACCAAGCAAGCCGGGAATGTTTGAACCCTTCTTCCGTTGTGGTCGACGTGGCGCCGTATGTGTTCATTCGATTGCTATTCCATTTTCCGACGTCATATGCCTGGATGACATTTATAACAATTTGGTTGGAACATTATGCTATGTAGGGTGGTTTCCCAGCTTGTGAGTTTGATGAGTACATCTACGGACCGAAAGCGCAGTGGCCGTCGCCACAAGAGATTGAACAGTATAACTTTGGCAACCTTCCATGGCCATGCTCATCGAAGCCTCCCCCAAAGTGCCAGTGTGGGATCTTGGCTAAAGAAGGAGTTGTTCCTTCGGAGCTAGGGTGGGGCTACTTTTGCGGCAATGCTCATGGAGGGTCCAATGAGTTCTTTGTGAGTTGACTAACTTAACCCCTCAAATAGTTTTTACAACACAGCTTACCGATTCTGTTCCCTCACTCTTTTTTGTTTGTTTCAGGCGGGGAAGACATGCGCTTGGAAGGATTTCCTGAACCGAGGAAAGATACTGGCGGAACTCAATTTGGATAACCATGTCCGTTCGCCCGAATTGGTCCCCTGTAACACCTCGGGTGTTATAGTGGCTAATTAACATGCCATGGCATATTGCACCGCAAAGTATCCCTGATTAGGTCAACCATGTTATGCATTAACTAAAATGAGTTTACCTTTTTAGGTTGGATGTGCTTTTCAGTGGTGTGACTCGAACCGAAAACCCTAATTTTGAATGTCACCGCAAATACTTAGTTTATGCCATTCGTAATTTGAGGTGTGTGACTGTGTTACACACTAGTGCCAAGTGTAGGGTATGAACTCAAGTACAACACGTAAAATGAAGCTCCAGGTTTGAGTTTGAATTGGAATCTAAAACTTGTCGCGAGTTTTCCTATTCGAATTTGAATTCAAATTTGGGACGTTATTAAAATATTTTCAAAAGTTAAATTGGTCAACCAAGAGTGGCATTTGGTCAACTATGTGATACTTGACCCAATGATACACTTGGGTGATGGTTTGATCACTAATAATCACCAATTAAAATAGCAACAAGTTTCAATTTGAAATTCTTCCGAAAACCTTAAAATCCAAAACCCTGTTTTTACCCCTTTTGAAATAATTCAAAATCTAAGCAAAATTTGGGAAAAAGTTTAAAACCAAGTTTTTAGATCTTTTCAAGGGCTACAACTTTGGTGTTTTGAGTTTTCAAAGTTTTAGTGTAAAATGTGGAGCAATTTTGAAAAGAAGTTTCAAATTTGACCCCTTTTCATCCCCAAACTCAAATTTTAAAATGGAGGCAGAATTTGAAAGTGGTTTGAATAGCAAAGTTGTAGGTCTTGGCTAGGTGTACAACTTTGGTGTTTGGAATTTTTGAAGTTTCAATATAAAATTGAAAGTAATTTCTAAATTACCAAATTTCCAAAAAGTGTCCCCTTTTGATTTTAAATTCAAATTTCAAAATCCAGTTCAAATTTGAAAAGTGTTCAATACAAAACTTGTAGAGCTTGAAATTCTGAAGATTCATATCTTGGGAATTTTTCAAGTTGCTACATGATTTTGAGAGTAATTTGATAAAACATTTTGAAATTGAAAAATTTGGGGGGAGCTATAGTACCCGATGAATCACCGCCGGGCACCGAGCGGCATGGGCACCGGTGAGCCGCTGGGCTGCTTCCAGGCCGTTCCCGCGGGTGCTCGATCGCCACCTCGACCGCGCGCGCCTTCTAGCACTGCCAGCAAGATCGGAGCTCCTTTAAAACCTGACCGCGTCATTGTTTTTCCCTTCCTCTGTTTAGCCGTCGCTGCCGTTGGTTTTCACCGGCAAAATTCATCACCACCACTGCACCGCAAGCTACTCCCTCTTGCAGCCAGCTCTGCCATTGAAAGCATCTAGGCCCCAAGGTTTGGTTTCGGCAATTGATGACAACGCTTTATTACCATGACTAACGTGTGTTTTGCAGAAACTTTGGTAAGTTAGGTCATGGAGGTTATAACTGCTTTGGGCACCATGGTATTCATGCCCCTTGATGGAAATCGTTTCGGTTTTTAAAAGAGTGACGTCAAGATTAAGGACGGTTAGTTCCGGATGACGAGGTGTTGAGATGCATTCGGAATAGTCGTTAGGATCTTCGTTTTTCTCTTTTGGCCGTACTATAAAGGGGGGCATGAGCGGGTAGCTTGACCTAGGCGAGTCCTATGTTTAGGTGTGGTGCACACTTGTTAAACTTGGCGCTAGGCAGCTCTAGAATAGCTCAAAGTTCAGTTGGAAGCAACTTGGTTCAAGTTGCGACGCGTTTCGGAAAGTTTAGGGTGGTTTTCCCCTGACCGGACGCGGTCTTCGGCATGACCGGACGCGTCCGGTCAAGTACAAATCCGTGACTAGGGTTTGGCTCTGACGACCGAACGCAGTCCTTACAAGGACCGGATGCGGTGGTCAGAAGCCGACACGTGTCACTTGAGGAAAACACCCGATCGGACGCAACCTGGGTGTGATCGGTGCGTCCGGTCACAGTCCAGTAAGGTCCTGAGACGACCGGACGCGTCCGGTCATCACCGATCGGACGCGGTCTCGCGTCCGGTGCGTTTACAGTATGCTCCCTGCACGATCGGACGCGTCCGGTCACCCCTGACCGGCGCGTCCGGTCACTCAGTTGAAAATTCGGATTTCGACCGTTACGAGCGACCGGCGCGTCCGGTCACTTCGACCGGCGCGTCCGGTCAGCCCGTGTTTTGCTGAGTCAATGGGTAACGGTTCGTTTCGTCTGTGGGGTGTATAAATACATCCCCACCACCTCTTTTAGAGGTCTCTTGCTCATTTGATCAGCTGAGAAAACCCTTTAGAGTGCAAGGAAGTGCAAGAGCTCTAGTGAGGATAGAGATTTGAGAATCAAAGCTTGAGAGTTCCTCACTAGCGATTAGAGAGTAGCAAGTGTGCATCCACCTTCTCATTTAGGCTCGTTGTGGTCAAGTGAGAGTTCTAGCTTGTTACTCTTGGTGATCGCCATCACCTAGACGGCTTGGTGGTGATTGGGAGTTTGGTGATCATCCGGCGGAGCTTGTGGATGACCCAACTCATCTTGTGAGCGGTTTTGGGTGATTCACCGCGACGGAGTGTCGAAGAATCAACCCGTAGAGAGCACTTGATCCTTGCGCGGATCAAGGGGGAGCTACACCCTTGCGCGGGTGCTCCAACGAGGACTAGTGGGGAGTGGCGACTCTCCGATACCTCGGAAAAACATCGCCGTGTTCCTTGCCCTTACTTTCAAGCATTTACATTCTCGTATTTACATTCATTGCTTGATTTACTTTCCTAGAATTGCCATGCTAGACTAGGATTGGAAACTAGGGTGCAAAACTTTTATCGGTAGAATCTCTAGGAACACAAGTAGGCACTAGGGGTGAATTCCGGCTTATAGGATTTAATTCTTGCAATTAATTTTTAGAAAAGCCCAATTCACCCCCCTCTTGGGCATCTTGATCCTTTTAATTGGTATCAGAGCCGTGTTGCTCCTAATTCAGGCTTTACCGCCTAGAGCAAGATGTCTAACGGGGAAGGACCACCTCCCACCTTTGAGGGGGATGATTTTCCATATTGGAAAATCCGCATGGAGGTGTATCTCGAAGCCATAGATGTTGGGTGTCTTAGAGCCGCAACCCAAGGGCTTCCCGCTATCAAGGATTCCGCAAACCCCATTGGTGACGAGGAAAAGTACGACCGGTGGAATGCAAAGGCCATCTACGGGGCTTAGGCAAAGATATCTTCAATCGTGTGCGTAATGCAAAGAACGCTCATGAATTGTGGGAAAATCTTTGTGCTCTCCATGAGGGAACTAAGAGTGAGCGTGAGGAACGCTATCACATTGCTTTAAAGAAAATTAATTCTTTTGATATGCTTCCCAAAGAAAGTGCTAATGACATATACACTCGCTTGAATGTTCTTATAGAGGACCTCAATGCTCTTGGGCTCACTCAAATGAGCCAATCGGATGTTGCAAGGAAGATCTTGAGTGTTCTTCCCGTTGAGAAGTATGGTCACATTGTCACCGTGCTTCACCAAAGTGATCTTTCCACCGCAACACCGACACAAGTATTGGGGAAGATCAATGCTCATGAGATGTACATGCACATCACTCCGGAAGAGGGCTCATCATCTTCCAAGAAGAAAGACTTGGCCTTCAAAGCTAGCCATGACAAGAAGAAGAAGGAGGACCAAGCCATGATGGTGCAAGAAAGCTCAAGTGAAAGTGATGTCGATGATGAATCACTTGCACTCATGGTGAGAAAGACCACCAAGATGCTAAAGAAGCTCAACAAGAGTGGCATCAAGTTCGATGGCAAGAAAAAGAAATTCTTCACAAGTAGCAAAAGAAAGCCAATCTCGGAGATGGATTGCTACAATTGTGGTGAACTTGGCCACCTAGCTCATCAATGCCCTAGACCACCAAAAGACAAGTACAAGAACAAGAACAAGGGCAAGAAAAATGACTCAAGTGATGAAGAAGAAGAAAGGAAGAAAAACAAGCCATACAAGAAGAAGGATGGCAAGAAGAAGGAGTTCCACAAGAAGAAGAAGGGAGGAAAGGCATACATTGTTGGTGATTGGCTCACCGACATTGAATCATCTTGTGAGTCCTCCGAAGATGAAAGCAATGATAAGAAAGAGAAGGTTGCCGCTTTTGTGATGGGGCCATCATCTTCACCGACATCTTCATCACCACCTTCACCGCCTCCTTCACCATCATCGTCCACTACTCACCTATGCCTTATGGCCAAGGGTGAACGAAAGGTACAAAACCATGATAGTGATGATGATGATAATAGTGATAGTGATGATGAATATGATGCACCTTCTTATGATGAACTTGTAAAATTGTTGAACAAATACACTAAAATCATAAGAAGGACAAGAAATGAAAATGATGAACTTCAAAATGAAAATGAATCACTCTCATCAAAGCTTGAAAATGCTCAAAAGACTAGTGGTGAGCTTAGAGATCAAAATGAAGTTATGTCTTCTCATCTCAAGGAGCTCAAAACCTCTAATAAAGAGCTTAAAGATCAACATGATAAGCTTGAGAAGAAGCATGATGAGCTCATCACTAGACATAACTCTCTAAAAGAAAAATACACCACATTGAAAATTGACTATGATAGTCTTGTGGTTGCTAATGAACTCGCTCTTGAGACACATGATGCTACTAACAATGTTGTTAAGTGTGATATAGCTACATCATGTGATGACTTGATCATTGAAAGCATTGAGCAAGGTTCTAGTAGCAAAGGCAAGAGTGTGGTTGAGTCAAGCAGCTATGATGATTATGCCAAGATCAAGTGTGAGAATGAGAAGCTTGCAAATGAGAACAAGAAGCTTAAAGGTTTGATGGCTCTTGAGAAGCAAACAACAAATGAGTCACTCATTGAAGAGAACAAAAAGCTCAAGCAAGAAAAAGAGCATCTCAAGACCGGCCTAAGCAAGTTCACAAGAGGTCAACATTTGCAAAGTGAGCTCCTTATGAACACCGTAATGAAGATGGATAGAAGTGGTATTGGGTACTTGGCAAATCAAGAGAAGAAGGCAAAAGCTCAACAACAAAGCAAGTCAAAGCCCAAGCCAAAGAGATGTGTTGAGTGTGGTCAAGAAGGTCACTTTGCTCATGAATGCAAAACTCCACCACCACAACCCTTGCCCAAGCATGCTAGACCCTTTGCCTTCAATGCTCATTATATGCTAAGAAAAGATTCAAATGGAAAGATGAAAGTCATGTTTTTGGGTCCCCCAAACAAGAATAGACCAAAGAAAATATGGGTTGCCAAGTCACTAGTTGAGAAAGTCAAGGGCCCCTCTCAAGTTTGGGTCCCTAAACAAAAGGCTTGATCTCTTGTGTGTAGGTGAACTACAAGACCGGTGGATCTCATTGGGTTATTGATAGTGGTTGCACTCAACATATGACCGGTGATCCTCGTATGTTCACCTCCATTGAAGAGAATGGGATATGTCAAGAGAAGATCACATTTGGGGATAATTCAAAGAGCAAAGTCAAGGGTATAGGCAAAATTGCAATATCAAATGATCACTCACTCTCAAATGTGCTCTATGTTGCTTCATTGAGTTTCAACTTATTATCCGTTGGGCAACTTTGTGACCTTGGCTTCCAATGCTTGTTCACACCAAATGAAGTGGAAGTTTCAAAGATAGATAATAAGCAAGTGATATTCAAAGGCTTTAGATACAACAATCTTTATCTTGTTGACTTCACCTCCGAAGATGCAAATTTGATGACATGTTTGTTCACCAAGACCTCACTTGGTTGGCTTTGGCATAGGAGGCTTGCACATGTTGGAATGAACACTCTCAACAAGCTATTGAAGAAAGAACTAGTGAGAGGATTGAAGGATGTGAAGTTTGAAAAGGACAAACCTTGTAGTGCATGTCAAGCGGGCAAACAAGTTGCAAACACTCATCCAACCAAAGCTTTCATATCAACTTCAAGAGTGCTAGAACTTCTACACATAGATTTGTTTGGGCCTACAACATACAAGAGCTTGGGTGGTAATCTCTATTATCTTGTGATAGTGGATGACTACTCAAGATACACATGGACTTTCTTCCTTCATGACAAATCCGAAGTGGCAAATTGCTTCAAGAAGTTTGCAAAGAGAGCTCAAAATGAATTTGAAGTCAAGATAAAGAAGATTAGAAGTGACAATGGCAAAGAGTTTGACAACACAAACATTGAAGCTTATTGTGATGAAATTGGAATCAAGCATGAAGTTTCTTCAACCTACACTCCTCAACAAAATGGTGTAGTTGAGAGAAAGAACCGGACTTTGATCACCCTTGCAAGAACAATGCTAAATGAGTACAACACTCCGGAAAAGTTTTGGGCCGAGGCAATCAACACCGCATGCTATGCTTCAAATCGCCTCTTCCTACAAAAGTTTCTTGGCAAGACCCCCTATGAGTTGCTTAATGGGAAGAAGCCGGACGTCTCATTCTTCCAGGTGTTTGGTTGCAAATGCTACATCTACAAGAAGCGTCAACACCTAGGGAAGTTTCAAAGACGTTGTGATATTGGTTTTCTTGTTGGTTACTCATCAAAGTCCAAAGCATATCGAGTATTTAACCATGTCACCGGTTTGGTTGAAGAAACATATGATGTGGAATTTGATGAATCTAACGGCTCCCAAGGAGCAATTGAGAATTGTGATGATGTAGGTGATGAACCCTTGAGGGAGGCAATGAAGAACATGCCGGTGGGAGACATCAAGCCAAAAGATGATGAAGATGATGTACAAATTGTTGATCCACCATCTCCATCACGTGTGCCTCAAGATGATGACAAGAATGAGAGAGTTGAAAATGAAGATACTTATGTCTCTCATGAACAAGCCGAGGCACAAGCTCAAGAGGTTGATGCTCCCCGTCCACCTCCTTAAGTGGTTGATAGAAGGAACTCACCTCTACTTCAAGCACATCCACAAGATCTCATCATAGGGAGTCCTACTAAGGGAGTGATGACTCGATCTCAAAAGCTTGCTTCTTTTGTTGAACATCACTCTTTTGTCTCTTGTGTTGAACCTAAGAATGTAGAAGAAGCTCTTCAAGATCCGGATTGGGTAAATGCAATGCATGAAGAATTGAACAACTTCACCTGCAATCAAGTATGGACACTTGAAGAGCATCCTAAAGGTGCAAGAGTCATTGGAACCAAGTGGGTGTTCCGAAACAAGCAAGATGACCAAATCATAGTAGTGAGGAACAAGGCAAGACTAGTTGCAAAGGGGTTCTCTCAAGTTGAAGGTCTAGATTTTGGAGAGACCTTTGCACTCGTTGCAAGACTTGAAGCCATTCGTATCCTTCTTGCATATGCATCACATCATGATATGAAACTATATCAAATGGATGTGAAGAGTGCATTCTTAAATGGCTTTATAAATGAACTAGTCTATGTTAATCAACCTCCCGGGTTTGAAGACCCTAGATATCCTAATCATGTTTATAGGTTGTCCAAGGCGCTATATGGGCTCAAGCAAGCCCCTAGAGCGTGGTATGAGCGCCTCCAAGACTTCCTCATTGAGAAGGGCTTCACCATTGGGAAGGTCGACACCACACTATTCACCAAGAAGCTTAATGGGGAGATCTTCATTTGTCAAGTGTATGTTGATGATATCATCTTCGGATCAATAAATGAAGATTATTGCAAAGAATTTGGTGAATTGATGTCGAAGGAGTTCGAGATGTCAATGATTGGTGAGCTCACATTCTTCCTTGGGTTTCAAGTCAAGCAAATGAGAGAAGGGATTTTCATCTCTCAAGAAAAGTATACCAAGGATCTTCTCAAAAGATTCAAGATGGAAGAATACAAACCAATCAAGACCCCAATGCCATCTAATGGACATCTTGACCTAGATGAGGGAGGTAAACCGGTTGATCAAACTCTCTACCGTTCTATGATTGGTAGTTTGTTGTACCTTACCGCATCTAGGCCCGATATCATGTTTAGTGTGTGCATGTGCGCTCGCTTTCAAGCGTGCCCTAAAGAACCTCACTTAAGTGCCGTAAAAAGAATCCTAAGATATCTTAAGCACACCCCAAGCATTGGTCTTTGGTATCCCAAAGGAGCTAGATTCCAACTAGTTGGCTATTCCGATTCGGATTATGCCGGTTGCAAAATTGATAGAAAAAGCACATCCGGAGGGTGCCATTTGCTTGGGAGATCTTTAGTATCTTGGTCATCTAAAAAGCAAAATAGTGTGGCTTTGTCCACCGCCGAGGCGGAATACATTGCCGCGGGGGCTTGTTGTGCACAAGTCTTATATATGAAACAAACCCTCCTAGACTATGGAATTGTTCTTGAAAAGGTGCCACTTTTATGTGATAATGAAAGTGCCGTTAAAATTGCTAACAATCCGGTACAACACTCTCGCACCAAGCACATTGATATCCGCCATCACTTTCTAAGAGATCACGTTGCTAAAAATGACATATCACTAGAAGGTGTAAGAAGTGAAAATCAATTAGCGGATATCTTCACTAAACCTTTGGATGAGGCCACCTTTTGTAGGTTAAGAAGTGAACTAAATGTGCTTGATTCTAGCAACTTTAAAAAATGAGCTTGTGTTGTCCCTTGCATTGCATTGTATTATATGTCATGTTTATCTTATCGCAATGCATCTAGGGCTTGACTAACACGGTTATGATAACCCTCCTTTGGAGGTGTGAAGAAGCCTAACCGTGGATCAAACTTGACAAGCAACCTAGCTTTACTTTCTTGTATTGCATTGCATATGCATGGTTGTTTGTTTGTCGTTTCTTTTCGGTTTAGCTTTGAGCAACCTCTGTGTTCGTCCATGGATAGAGAGAGCATTTTGACGCTCCTAAAGGTTCAAAAACTCTATTGCATGGCCATACGTTGCTCCTCGGGTGTTTATTGCCTATTTTCTTAAAAATAATACTAGCCTAAGGCAAACTATTTTGAAAATCTTGAGGGTTTGAGTGAGGTCACTCATATCAGGTTCCAATTGTTGTTTATTTGTGTCTCTTTGAATTGGAACTTGATTGGGAGAAGTCGCGTCGAAGTTCGGAACGAAGAAGGGCGAAAAACAGTGACTAGACGCTGGACCGGACGCTGCACCGGACGCAGTGATGCTTCACCACCGCGTCCGGTCCCGGCGTCCACCAGCGCGTCCGGTCATCCAGAAGACCAACTCCAGACCTAGTGACCAGACGCTGCACCGGACGCGCCTCTGTCGACCACCGCGTCCGGTCCCGGTTACCACCACCGCGTCCGGTCATTCGCGATGAATTCCCGAGTTCCCCTCGACCGGACTCTGACCGCGTCCGGTCAGTCCTCACCGGACGCGTCCGGTCGCTCCAGGAGCTTACTGGAGTGTGACCGGACGCTGCACCACCGCGTCCGGTCATATCGACCACCGCGTCCGGTCATCGCGCGTCGAGCGGATCTAACCCCTTCATAAAACGGTTCGTCCTCGGCCTTCTTTTTCACCGCTCGCGTTTCACCGCCGCCGCCGAACCCTAATCCGCCGTCTCGCCGTCTTTTTCGCCGGAGCCGCGTGCCTCACCGTCTTCCTTGCCTCCGGCGAGCCCTGCCTTGACCCCGCCGCGCCTCCTCGCCTCCCTGCCCGCGTGCATTGCTGCCCAGCCGCGCCCGCGCCTCTTCCGCGGCTAGCCGCGCACCACCGCCGCCTTCTTCACCTCACGCCGCCGGTAAGCAGATTTCCACCGCCGTGAGCCTCGCCGGTCCTCCACAGCAGCAGCCACGTGCTCCCCCGTGCCAAGCATCCACTCTAGCTCCCCAAATCCATCCTTCGGCCGAGCCCATCCTCTAGGGTTTGCCCTAACCCTAGCTCGAGGTGAAGAACTAGTTTGATTTCTCTAAACTTTATTCAATTTCATCATTAGGGCTTACCATTGACCGTAACTTTCCATTGCTTATCATCGACTCGGTCCTTTCAGAGCTCGTTCGACGAATTCGAGGAATCTCGTGATCTAGGTCACCTCATCTCGTCACCGTCTTCTCATCGATCCGAGGTAGCTTTGCGTTTCGATTCATATCTTATCTTTCATGCTTGCTATCTCTAGGGTTTCGTACCTTTCAGTTATATATGTTGCTTATAGTAGATCCATCTATTCCGTCTTTTCAGCGAGTCAGTCGGTGTGTCAGGGTGAGATCAGTTTGCTGAATCCGAGGCCAAGCCTGCAGATACGGATTGAGGCCAAGCCTCTCGAGTGACAGTTCACCATCTTACAGAGGTTTTCAGTCAGTTTGTCAGCATGGTGCGTTGCAAGAACGCCGGTGGTGCTCCTGGTGACGGGGACGACAGTCCTCCTCGTCGGTCTAAGATTGCGCGTGGGAAGCGCATCAAGATCATGGCCAGAAAGAAGAAGAAGACACTTACCGATGCAGAGATTGCTCAGGCCGTTGCAGATGCAGCAGAGCAGGCAGAGAGGGGTGGCAGGAGCAGTGGCATACGCATAGGCGAGCGTCGCTTTCATCTTGAAGGTCGACAGCTTGGGACTGAGGCCACCGAGGGTACAGAGGATACTGGAGCTACAGAGGGTATGTCAGTTGATCCACCTTCAGAGGCTACAGAGGCTCCACAGGCTACAGAGGATACAGAGGAGCAGCCAGCTCAGTCTCCACCGCGTCGCCGCTCCACACGTGCACGTACTCAGGTGACTCCTAGGCCAGAGGGCCAGCGTCGTGGAGCACGTCCTCCTCCCAGAGCTAGAGGTTCACCCCCGGTCGAGCACTTTGACCTGAGGGGTGCTACTGCACGTCAGGTGCAAGGGTTGAGGTTCGTGGAGGTCAGTCAGTGGTTCCCACCTCAGAGGGATCACAGAGCTTCAGAGGGATTCTACACTCCTCTCCAGGAGGATTTCTACAGGGCTCTAGTTGATAGCGGTATTGCTTTTCGACCACAGAGGGTCTGTCGGCTTGAGTCACTGGTTGAGGTTGTGGGAGAGCAGCTTCGTCCGCACCTGTCCTTTCTGCCAGGCTTGTCAGATCTTCTTGGATAGACAGGTGCATACTGCGGCACATGGGTCAGAGAGTTTTATACTTCACTATGGATTGATCCTGCCCATGAGTTCATTCACTTTGCATTCCGAGGCCGCGATCACAGACTATACAGCACTAGAGTGCGGGAGATTCTCGGACTCCCAGCTTCCGACATGAAGATACATCAGTTGTGCTTTGGTCAGACTCCTGCATCGAGACGCCCTCACGGCGGGACAGTGCCTCCTACAGACTTGGTTCGACCCTGCTTCCGTGAGCCTTTTGGCGAAGGGTCTCGTCGCACGCCTGCCAGCCTGACACCACTTGCCAGAGTTCTGGATGCTATAGTCAGACGCACTCTTCTTCCTAGACTTGGCTACAGAGAGGGACTGACTCGGATGCAGCTATGGGTTGTTCACCACCTCCTCTCATAGACACAGTTTGACATTTGGGATCTCATACTTAGTGAGATGGAGGACACCATAGCTGAGGGATTCAAGGGAAATCGTCAGCTGCCCTATGCACACTGGATCTGCTTCATCATTAGATCATCCATTCAGCTTCCAGCAGAGATCCGAGCTGAGATATCAGATACTACTACTGCTTTTCCTGAGTATGATATCCGGCAGCTTTGGGCTTCAGTCACTAGAGATCAGGCCCCCGTGCCAGGACAGCGTGAGCGACCTGAGGTTCCTGAGACAGCAGCTGAGCAGGACGCCACAGTTGATGAGCTTGCTACGGCAGAGCTTACCGATCTTGATGCTCAGCCTGCTGATGTTCCTGAGGATGTGACATCTGACAGCACTGATGAGGACTACCAGCCCATCCCTAGGTACCGGTCTCCTCGGTCTCACGACCACGAGGCCGGTGGCTCTGGTTCAGCCTCCCGCTCAGACCCAGCCATGGTGGCTATACTTGAGAGGCTGACCCAGGCACAGGAGCAGCAGCAGCAGCAGATACAGCGACAGGCTCAGGACACAACTGCAGCACTTGCACAGATACAGGCTCGTCAGGACGAGTTTCAGCGTCAGCAGCTTGAGATCCAGAGGCAGCAGGTTGAGATGCAGCGACAGCAATACGAGATACAGCGACAGAGTGCAGCTAGTCAGCAGTAGTATTTGAATCTTCTGCATCATCTAGTTACTGTTGGGGTTCCTCCGCCTGCTTCTGTCATGACTCATGCCTTACAGTCTAGTGGTCCGTCGAGTCAGGGACAGCCGAGCTTCCAGTTCACATCTCCACAGCAGCAGGTTCCCCAGTCGTTCCAGTCCCCGAGTTTCACTCCTATTCACACGGGGTTTACACCTTCAGACCAGCCTCGCCCTCACCTCCTGACTGGCACACCAATCGGTGACTTCAGTGCTACCTACAGCGAGTTGACTGGTCAGCCGACACCCTCGCACACTACTACATTTGCTACTTCTTCAGGGTTGTCAGCTCCCAAGGCAGCTATTCCTCCAGTGACAGGGACCGGTACTACAGATACTATTCCTTCGTCAGTTGCCTCGATAGATCCCCCAGCTATTGGCTCGTTACAGGCTCAGGTCACACAGACGGATCCTCTTGTTGCTTCTACGACAGTACCTGTTCCTACTGATCAGACCCAGACCGCTTCACAGCCACGTGCTTCTTCAGAGGGTCAGCCAGATAGCTCAGATTCCGAGGGTGATTCTCTGCACTTCGTGATTACTCCGCGCACCTCGGCACCTGACACGACTCCGTCTGTCCCCCCGTCAGATCCTTAGATTAGTTTTTTGGTGCTTGATGCCAAAGGGGGAGAGAGAGTAGTTTCAGGGGGAGTTTTTGATAGAGGGTTTTCGTTCTTAATTGTGTGCTACATTCATGCATCATGTTTACTTTTCAGTCATTGAATTCGTGTGACATGTCGTCGTGTGATAAACTTTGAGTCTAATGTTTTATCTAGTCACTGTGTTAATTAATGTCACCGTTTTAGTTATAGCTCTAAGGTTGTGCTTCCATGCCTTACTCCGATTTCTTATGAGCTATATCTTTATGTGTACTAACGCTTTTTGTCTTATCTTATGAGTACACTTTTTTGGCTTGGGACACATAAGTAATTTCTAACCCTTTTGTGCTTATTGCTTTTTGCTTATGTGAACCAAGCATGCTCGAAAACCTCCACTCCAATTCTTTGAATCTTAGTGTTGTCATCAAAGTTGGGCATTCTTAACGTCATTACCAAAAGTAGACTTAGTTTTCTAATTCTGATAACGGCGCCAAAAATGCCGAACCTATCCCTCATGCCACTTAAGCCAAGTTGTCATCCCCAGCATGACATGAGAGACGCGGTATTGAAATATGCAACTACTCTTCTAAATAAATAATAAATAAGATCTGCAAGCGCACAGATTAATACCGATGTAGCATTTTAACCTGGAAGTATTCCAGGTATCGTTATTTATATTTTTACCACTGGGAAGGGATTACTAACATCAATGTTGATTATGGAATGGAATATAGGAATGAGTATCAATCATTGCATGTATAAGTGAGAGCATTCATCTATCTCTTGCATACAGGGGTAAGTGTCACATAAAATATAGATAAAGTATGAATGGTGACAAAGATAATTAATCTGATCAGCTAGCCACATATAATAATGATAAGCACCTCAACAGATATTCTAGCAAGTCATTAGCATGGTATTAGGACGAACTACAAGGATATTTCCTAAGTTATTCTTAACTATAAAGTCTAGCATATCATAGTTAGTGCAAGTACACTTGGCAATCATTGCGAGAAAGGACTACGCCCATGCATAGTGATATTATCAAGGAAGATGAGAAACATAGCAATCACTCCCCCGTAATAATGTTGCTCTGCCTGCCTTACACACGGGAGGGGGACTATATAAGAACCAACGAAGCTGTCAACATCGCGGACCACCCCACGATCCGGCATGTAAGGTGCAATCGCAGATAAATATGGTATAAGCACCACGCCTACACAATATTTATCATTTACCCATGGATCCGATGGAAAAACGCTATACGATTCTAAACATGTATATAATTCCAATCTAACTAAGCCAAGCGTATAACTACGATAAACTAAGAACAATATAATTGCAAACATAAACAAGTAGAGCATAGTCATAATCAATATATTGAAATAGAACAAAGTTGTATTCATAATATTGAAGAACAAAGATGAACAATGAAGAACAGTAGAGGAATTACCAAGAATCCTCTTGACAGATCCGGAAACCAATCGAAGATTGACTCCTTCTAGTTCTAATCCTATGTAGCTATGCTATACTAGAGATCTAGTTGATGTGGTGGCTCTAGGGCTTGATCAGAGACTCTCCTCCTGAGATTAGGGTTTGAGGAATTGAGAATGAGGGAGTGCCTCCTCCAGGGGCCAGGGGTCCTGCTTATATAGCCCCCTCAAGTGAACGTGGGCCGTCGGATCAAACCGACATTAATCGCACGGTTTTCCTTGATCCCTTAGGTCGGTGGAGCATAATCCGCGAGACGGAGCCTGATTGGCTCTCAGGCCAGGGCGGGCGCCCTAGGGAGCAGGGCGGGCGCCCCTGCCTCCGGGCCCGTTCGGCCTCCCGTTCGATCTCGTGGCTTCTGGAGTCTTCTAGATGATAGAAAATCGGTGAACACGTTATTATCTCTATGTAAACCCGACGTGTGGGCTTTCCTCCGTATTTTCTGATAACCCCCTGCAGAAACAGACAAACACCAAAACTCGTGGAATTCTGTCAGATAAAACCCTAAGTCTAGGTGTTGGTTGCATTTGGATCCTTTTCTTTATTTATTTGATAACTATATTTGGTACTTAAGGACCGTCAACAATCAATCACCAAAAAGGGGGAGATTGAAAGCATCTAGGCCCCAAGGTTTGGTTTCGGCAATTGATGACAACGCTTTATTACCATGACTAACGTGTGTTTTGCAGAAACTTTGGTAAGTTAGGTCATGGAGGTTATAACTGCTTTGGGCACCATGGTATTCATGCCCCTTGATGGAAATCGTTTTGGTTTTCAAAAGAGTGACGTCAAGATTAAGGACGGTTAGTTCCGGATGACGAGGTGTTGAGATGCATTCGGAATAGTCGTTAGGATCTTCGTTTTCTCTTTTGGCCGTACTATAAAGGGGGGCATGAGCGGGTAGCTTGACCTAGGCGAGTCCTATGTTTAGATGTGGTGCACACTTGTTAAACTTGGCGCTAGGCAGCTCTAGAATAGCTCAAAGTTCAGTTGGAAGCAACTTGGTTCAAGTTACGACGCGTTTCGGAAAGTTTAGGGTGGTTTTCCCCTGACCGGACGCGGTCTTCGGCATGACCGGACGCGTCCGGTCAAGTACAAATCCGCGACTAGGGTTTGGCTCTGACGACCGAACGCAGTCCTTACAAGGACCGGACGCGGTGGTCAGAAGCCGACACGTGTCACTTGAGGAAAACACCCGATCGGACGCGACCTGGGTGTGATCGGTGCGTCCGGTCACAGTCCAGTAAGGTCCTGAGACGACCGGACGCGTCCGGTCATCAACGATCGGACGCGGTCTCGCGTCCGGTGCGTTTACAGTATGCTCCCTGCACGATCGGACGCGTCCGGTCACCCCTGACCGGCGCGTCCGGTCACTCAGTTGAAAATTCGGATTTCGACCGTTACGAGCGACCGGCGCGTCCGGTCAGCCCGTGTTTTGCTGAGTCAGCGGGTAACGGTTCGTTTTGTCTATGGGGTGTATAAATACATCCCCACCACCTCTTTTAGAGGTCTCTTGCTCATTTGATCAGCTGAGAAAACCCTTTAGAGTGCAAGGAAGTGCAAGAGCTCTAGTGAGGATAGAGATTTGAGAATCAAAGCTTGAGAGTTCCTCACTAGCGATTAGAGAGTAGCAAGTGTGCATCCACCTTCTCATTTGGGCTCGTTGTGGTCAAGTGAGAGTTCTAGCTTGTTACTCTTGGTGATCGCCATCACCTAGACGGCTTGGTGGTGATTGGGAGTTTGGTGATCATCCGGCGGAGCTTGTGGATGACCCAACTCATCTTGTGAGCGGTTTTGAGTGATTCACCGCGACGGAGTGTCGAAGAATCAACCCGTAGAGAGCACTTGATCCTTGCGCGGATCAAGGGGGAGCTACACCCTTGCACGGGTGCTCCAACGAGGACTAGTGGGGGAGTGGCGACTCTCCGATACCTCGGAAAAACATCGCCGTGTTCCTTGCCCTTACTTTCAAAGCATTTACATTCTCGTATTTACATTCATTGCTTGATTTACTTTCCTAGAATTACCATGCTAGACTAGGATTGGAAACTAGGGTGCAAAACTTTTATCGGTAGAATCTCTAGGAACACAAGTAGGCACTAGGGGTGAATTTCGGCTTATAGGATTTAATTCTTGCAATTGATTTTTAGAAAAGCCCAATTCACCCCCCTCTTGGGCATCTTGATCCTTTCAGCCATCACCCCACGCTTCATCTGAGCCCACCATCGCTCCATCTCGCCACCCCAAACGGCCTCCGAAGCCGTGTCTTCCTTAGCTCCGGTCAGAGCTCCGTCGCACCCGCCTCGTCGTTGACAGCCTTCTCCGGTGAGCCTCGGCTAGTAGGTCTTCACGCTTAGAATTGCCTTGATGCAATAGTGCTCATAAGCTTGCTAATTTGCACTCTACTGCCCCAGACGCGTCGGAACGCCATCTCCGCCACCAGCTCACCTCACCGGAGCGCCGCCGCTGTGAATCATCCACCCTACCACCTCTCCATCTCGGCGAAGCGTGTCAGCACGTGTAGGGTGAGCTTCTGAGCATGATGCTCTCCTCAGCTTAGTCGCTACCATAGCAGAGGTCGTCAACCGTTGCGCCCGCCATCGCCGGAGTTTGTGTCTCCGTCGCCATTGTCGACGTTGGTGCTCGGGATCGCTAGAGCGGGTCAGAGTGGCACCAGCGTGTTCGGGAGAGGGAGGCGAAGCTGTTGGTGTAGACCGTGTCATCGGGGAGCTCACCGTCATTGAGCTCACCGTCGGTCAACTGAAAGGTCTTGATGGCTAGAGGGGGGGTGAATAGCCTTTTAAAAATTTCTACAATGACAAGCTAAACAAGTTTATCAGTACAACAAATAGCGAGATGCGAGTTTTGCTTAGCCTACGGGGTGTTTGCAAGCCACCTATCCAATTCACAATTCTAGTATTGTCGGTACCAATGCCATAGGGGTACCCATATTCAATGATAATGTAAACTAAAGTAACCCAGTCACGACAAAGCACGACCCACTTCAAAACACGCGACAGGCCCGACTCGTACGAGGCCGGCTCGGCGGAACGCCTCGACCGCATCCCGCCTCCGACTCGTACGAGGCCCCCTCGACGGGAGGCCTCGACCGCGCTCCGACCCGCACGGGGCTCGACCGCCCCCCGGGAGCGCTCCGACTCGCGTGAGCCCGGGTCGAGGCGCTCGACCCCCTCTCTTTACCTACCTCCGGACAAAAGCCCTAGCATTTAATGCAATTACCTACTACCACCTACCGGCATGGCTGCACGCATGGTCGACGTGGGAACAATACCAGTGTCAGTCCTCACTGTTCAAACCGCCCATCCCGTGATGGGAGGTGAAAAACGTCACTGTACCCACCTTACCTCACACTGTACATCACTAGTTACCCTCGAGGGAAGATACGACAAAGTCCGTACGCCATGATTCTAGGGATTCGGACTTATCCGTTCGGCCTCGACCCAGCCTCGACCCCCAACACTGCGTAACAGGGAAGGAATGACGGTATGGCACGACGCTCCGGGTCATTTCGACGCCTACGACATCACGTCCCAGAGGATGGCCTCCTATTTCTAAGGCACGTCGCTACAGCCACCTCAACAGGATCGACAAAACGTCATCTCAAGGCTTCCGTCGTCCTGGCCTCCTCTCGTCCTATAAAAGGGTAGGCCAGGGCTCTGGAGAAGAGGGGGACAACGAGTCATACACAACATAGCGATCAACATCTCAAGCAATCATCTTGTACTCTTTCTTTTTCTCCTTTGAGACTTGGGCTCGTCGCCCTCTCTCGCAAGCTTGTAGCCCCTACACAAGCACCTCGGTGCAAGGAAATACAAACCTCTCCTCCCCCGCTGGACGTAGGGCCTTCTTTTGCCCGAACCAGGATAAACCCCCGTGTGTTCTCCTTGCATCACCATCTAGGAAAGGGACACGCAGCATTTTACTCGTTGGTTTAGGACCCCCTCGGGTCCGAACACCGACAAGTATATTGGCACTCAACCGCACAAGTCAAACCGAGAAGGAAACTACAACAACAACTAGCAAGCTACACAAAAGAGCTACTCTAGCAAGGCAAACTAGCTAGCAAAGATAACTAAGAAAGTAATGCGGAGTTGAGTTAGGAGGGTTTCACCGAGGGGCGAGGTATTGAGCCAACCAAGATGATCAACAATGAATACCAAAACAACCGGACACCGGGATCAATCAATCACAATATGATAGTGATGACACGAAGATTTATCCCGAGGTTCACGTGCTTGCCGGCACGCTAGTCCCCGTTGTGTCCCTTTTCACCACGTGGTTCGGTGGCTAATCGGTCTCACACCGAGCCTCTCAAAAGGCGCCACAAGAACCTACCAAATGGCAAAAGGTTGCAAATGACACGAGCAATCCACTAATGTTGCCTTTGGCGCTCCGCCGAGGTAGGCACAAACCCCTCACAATCACCGGAGGTGGCCAAGAACAATCACCAACTCTTGCCAACGCCTCCAAGCTGCTCCAAGCCGTCTAGGTGGCGGCAACCACCAAGAGAAACAAGAATCCCGCAGCAAATCAACCACCAAATGCCAACTAGATGCAATCTCACAATGCAAATGCACTTGGATCACTCAATCTCACTTCGAATATGCAAAGAAGCAAGAGAGATGAGTGGGAGGGGAGTTGCTTAGCTCAAAGTGCTCACAAGTATGTCAAATGTCCAAGAGTAAGAGCCTTGAGCCGGCCAACGAGTATATATAGACGTACCCCTTCGAATATAGCCGTTAGAAACTTGAAACAGCCGAACTCGCGTTGACCGGACGCGCCGGTCAAACTGACCGGACGCGCCGGTCGCGTAACGGCTATTTTCCGAACTACTGACCGGACGCGCCGGTCGAAACGACCGGACGCGCTGGTCACGACCGGACGCGCCGGTCCCATGACTCACCGGACGCACCGGTCAACTCTGAGCCGCGCACAGCGAAACATCGACCGGACGCGCTGAAGAACTGACCGGACGCCACAGTGCCCGCGTCCGGTGGGAGTCCAGTAAGCTCCCTGGACGACCGGACGCGTCCGGTCGCCTGTGACCGGACGCGCCACCGCGTCCGATCAATCAACCGAAAAACGCGCAGTCACTAGACACTGACCAGACGCGCCGGTCGCACAGTGACCGCGTCCGGTGCAGCGTCCGGTGCAGCGTCCGGTGCAGCGTCCGGTCACCACTATGACCTCCGTTCGCTTCCATTTCTTTTCCGTTTGATTTCCGACTTCCGGCGTAGTAGAAAAAAGTCGTTTCAACTCCTCGAAGACGCCTGAATCCCGCCTCGCAAGCTCGGCGGGAGGGAGAGAGGACCCCAAACCCTCTCTACCGCTCAAACCCCAACGCCAACGCAAATGTGCTAACAACACCAAGTGATCATCACCATGTGCATGTGTGTTAGCATTTTCACAATCATTTTTCGAGGCGTTATTAGTTCTATCCAAATGCATATGATCATGGAATGCACATCTAGAGGCACTTAGGAGTTCAATAGCCGCGTCATTCCCCTCTTTATAGTACGGCTATCTATCCTATAATGTAACCACACCCACTAGGTGTCTTGGTTACTAAAACACAACCCTTAAGCATATACCTTTGCCTTGATCACGTAGGGTTGCGTCCAAATCCAAGTGTGGCCATCATGATCACCAACCTTGGAATGTACTAATCCTCATATGCTACATACAACTTAGACATAGGATTAGTACTTAGGCATTGTCACTAATTACCAACACCAAACATAGGACTTTCAATCTCCCCCTTGTTGGTAATTGGTGACAACCCTTTCACAAAGATATTATGATAAAATTTTGATTGAACCCATGTCACATTGTCCAAGTATATTACCATGTGTAAGAAGTATGGACAAGTGATCATGAATTCAAATTGATAGCAATGGCTCCCCCTACATGTATGCTATATGTTTGGATTTTGGAAGCATACATGTTAGATAGGAAAGATTAGGAGCATTGACTACCAATAGGTGCTAAGTGTTTTAGATTATAGACCTTTGAAGCGTGATACCATCGGAGTAGCGATAAACACCATCTTAGCACCTTGTGTAGTTAGATATCACTTGAAAAAGCACAAACATAACTAGAAACCTCGTGAGATCAACATTATAAGCAAGGCTCTAGTACCACTTTGAAAAACATGAAGCAAGAGAAATCTAACTACTTCCTATTCATGCTAGTACTTCAATACATCATTCCAATTATACTAGCAAATCACCACACAAGCAAAGTATTGGGGAAAAAGAAATGCATAACTATGCATCATACATATGAGTGCACAAAGAAATGCAACATTCATGTTTAAGAGCTTGCTCCCCCTACTTGTGTGCTCAAAATTTTAGTTGATCCCCTTCTTTTATCAATTCTCCCCTTTGTGAACAACATTTTCTCCCCCTTTGAGTTCTATCTTTGTGAACAACTTTTTTTTCTCCCCCTTTGGCACCAATGACCACAAGGGACTAACTTTAGATAGATTATCATGTTGACTTATGGGGTGAGGATCAAGTTTGTGATTCAACCTAGATTGCTTGCACAAATAAAATGCTTCGGTTTGATCCAAGGGCAAGCTTCTTCACACCTTACTAGAAGGGTTATCATGCACCATGTTGAAGCAAATTTTTAGACAAGTGATCTAGATTAAACACTTAGGATCACAAGCTACTTAGACAAGTTATATGCTACCACTAGATCATACAAGTCATGGAAACAATAGTGGCACCATATAAACTTCAAAGTCATTTGATTTTCATGAATGAGCCTAGAACATGTAAATTATGACTAGATGCACTAAACAAGTCCTTAGCATAGAATGTATGACATGTCAACCAATTATACCTTGGGGCTCGAAGGAGAGGCATGTCATATATGGGGTGCATCAACTCATGTTGGAGAAGTCAATTATGTTCAACTCATTCTTTAGCTTATGAAATCTCTTCTCATCAAGTGGCTTGGTGAATAGATCGGCTAGTTGATCTTCGGTGCCCACACTCTCAATAGCAATGTCACCCTTTTGTTGATGATCTCTAATAAAATGATGACGAACATCAATATGCTTTGTTCTTTGATGTTGAACCGGATTGTTGGTTAGCTTCACGGCACTTTCATTGTCACATAGCAATGGCACATTCTTGAAATTGATTCCAAAATCCTTCAATGTTGCCTTCATCCACAAGATTTGTGCACAACAACTACCCGCGGCGATGTATTCGGCTTCGGCGGTAGATAGTGCAATACTATTTTGCTTCTTGGATGACCATGAGACAAGTGATCTTCCCAACAATTGACAAGTCCTGGAAGTGCTCTTTCTCTCCACTTTGTCACCGGCATAGTCGGAATCCGAATATCCAACTAGCTCAAAGCTTGCACCTTTGGGATACCACAATCCAACATCTTGTGTATGCTTTAAGTACCGCAATATTCTCTTTGTTGCCTTCAAATGACTTTCTCTTGGTGAGGCTTGAAATCTTGCACACATGCATACACTAAACATTACATCGGGCCTTGATGCCGTCACATAGAGTAGGCTACCAATCATTGATCTATAAAGCTTTTGATCCACCATGTTGCCACTCTTGTCACTATCCAAACTTCCACTAGTGCCCATTGGGGTTGTAATGCCCTTTGCATCTTCCATGCCAAACTTCTTGAGCATATCTTTGATGTACTTGGTTTGGCTCACAAATGTTCCTTCCTTCATTTGTTTGATTTGAAGTCCAAGAAAGAAACTAAGTTCACCAATCATTGACATTTCAAATTCCTTTGCCATCATTTTCCCAAACTCATCACAATAATCTTGATTGGTTGAACCGAAGATGATATCATCAACATATATTTGCAATACAAACAAATCTTTCCCAATCTTCTTGGTGAATAGTGTTGTATCAACTTTGCCCATAACAAATCCTTTGGATAGCAAGAAGTCCCTTAATCTTTCATACCATGCTCTAGGTGCTTGCTTCAATCCATACAAAGCTTTCCTTAACTTGTAGACATGATTGGGTTTCTTGTCATCTTCAAAACCGGGAGGTTGCTCCACATACACCTCCTATTGGATATACCCATTGAGAAATGCACTCTTCACATCCATTTGATATAGCTTGATATTGTGAACACAAGCATAGGCAAGTAAGATCCTAATTGCTTCCAATCTTGCAACCGGGGCATAAGTTTCACCAAAGTCAAGACCCTCTATTTGTGTGTAACCTTGAGCCACTAGTCTTGCTTTGTTTCTTACTACTATTCCATTTTGATCTTGCTTGTTACGAAAGACCCATCTTGTTCCAATGACATTATGATCCTTAGGCCTCTCAACTAGTTCCCATACTTCATTTCTCTTAAAGTTGTTGAGCTCTTCATGCATTGCATTTACCCAATCCGGATCTCTCAATGCTTTATCAATGTCCTTGGGTTCTTCTATTGACACAAAAGAAGAGTGAGCACAAAATGATGCCAATCTTGATCTAGTTTGAACTCCCCTTTGTATGTCACCAATGATGGAATCCAATGGATGGTCTCTTGCAATGTTAGTTGGTTGAAGCACTTGGACTTGATTGCTTGGATGTTGATGTTGATCATGAGTTGGAGATGATGAACTAGCCACTTGTTGATCTTGTTGCACTTGAGATGATGTACTAGCTTGATTTTGTATTAGAGAACCACTAGCTTGTGTAATTGGACTTTGGAGCACTTGATCTTTGTTGTCATCCACATCAATCACTTGCTTTGGCCTAATATCACCAATATCCATTTCTTTCATAGCATTGGTCAATTGAGTTCCTCTCACATCATCCAAGTTATTTTCCTCATCTTGAGAGCCATTTGTTTCATCAAACTCAACATCATGAACTTCCTCAAGTAAACCACTAGCCAAGTTCCAAACTCTATAAGCTTTGCTAGTAGTGGAGTAACCAAGTAAGAATCCTTCATCACATTTCTTCTCAAACTTGCTCAATCTAGTGCCCTTCTTCAAGATATAGCATTTGCAACCAAATACCCGAAAGTATGCAATGTTGGGCTTTCTTCCATTTAAGATCTCATATGGTGTCTTCTCTAGAAACTTGTGGCAATAGAGGCGGTTGCTATAGAAGCAAGC
Organism: Saccharum hybrid cultivar R570; assembly: GCA_038087645.1. NCBI lineage: Eukaryota > Viridiplantae > Streptophyta > Magnoliopsida > Poales > Poaceae > Saccharum > Saccharum hybrid cultivar. Next base: position 459,324 of record JAQSUU010000837.1, read on the forward strand.
CGTGTTGATTGCTTCGGCCCAAAATGAATGACTCACATTATACTCATTCAACATTGATCTTGCCATATCAATCAAGGTTCTATTTTTCCTCTCAACTAGGCCATTAGATTGAGGTGTATACTTGGCCGAGAATTGATGCTTGATTCCAAGCTCATCACATAGCTCATCAACTCTTGTATTTCTAAACTCACTTCCATTGTCACTTCTTACTTTCTTGATTGTGGTCTCAAACTCATTTTGTACTCTCTTGATGAACTTCTTGAATATGTCAAATACATCACTCTTGTCCACAAGAAAGAATACCCATGTGTATCTAGTGAAATCATCCACAATCACAAAGCCATACTTGTTGCCACCAATGCTTGTGTATGTAGTTGGCCCAAATAAATCCATGTGCAACAACTCAAATGCCTTGGAAGTACTTATAATGCTTTTCAATGGATGAGTGTTGCCCACTTGCTTTCCGGCTTGACATGCACTACATAGCTTATCCTTCTCAAATGTGACATCCTTTAAGCCTCTAACTAAGTCATGCTTCACTAACTTGTTCAATTGCTTCATGCCAACATGACCAAGTCTTCTATGCCATAACCAACCCATACTTGATTTGGTGAGCAAGCATGTTGAGAGTTGAGTGTCACTAGCATTGAAATCAACCAAGTATAGATTCTCATATCTAAAACCCTTGAAGATCAAATTGGAACCATCAACACTAACTATCTCCACATCATCAACACCAAATATGCACTTGAAACCTAGATCACACAATTGAGCAACCGAGAGAAGATTGAAGTTCAACTTTTCAACTAGGAGCACATTGGAAATGCTATGATCATTTGAGATTGCAATCCTTCCAAGAGCCTTCACATCACCCTTGCTATTGTCACCAAATGTGATACTATCAATGCCACTATCATTTGATTTGAGAGAGTTGAACATTCTTGAATCACCGGTCATATGTTGAGAGCACCCACTATCAAGCACCCAATGCCTTTCTCCGGCCTTGTAATTTACCTACAAAATAAATTAATGTTTCTTAGGTACCCATACTTGTTTGGGTCCTTGGAGGTTAGTAACTAAGCTCTTTGGTACCCAAATGGCCTTCTTCTTTGGACCCACAATTGGTGTACCAACAAACCTAGCATGCACACCTTTCTCACCCTTGGTAAGTACATAACAAGAATCAAAAGGAATGTAATCCATTTTAGCATGAAACTTGTTGTTGTTCTTGTTCATTTTATTACAATTAATCTCTAGATGTCCAACTTGCTTGCATCTATTGCAATAACGACCATTGCTCTTCACAAAACGAGACTTTGGAGTAGCAAAGGCCGCCTTGCCCTTCTTGGGAGTATAGCCCAAACCCTCTTTGTTGAGAGAGAACCTTTGGCTACCCAAGCATTTTAGCAAGCGGGCATCCCCACCATAGGCATTGCCTAATGCGCGGGTGAGATCATCCACCTCTCTCTTGAGAGTCTCATTCTCAACCACAAGTGATGAATCACTAGTAGTAGAGGTAGAGTTGGTTGTGGTGGATGATGATGAGCTACATGAAGCATTAGTAGGACCAACAAATAAAGAATCATCAATAATATCACATGTTAGTCCAATATCACAAGTGACAATCACTTGCTCCTCCTTAGCTTCCTTCATGAGCTTCTCCAACTTGAGGTCCTTCTCCTTGATGAGCTCAAGTAGAGAGGAGTGGGCTTCCTTAAGCCTAGTGTGAGCAACTTCAAGGTCATCATGGTCTTCCTTTAGACACTCACGAGAGGCCTCTAGCTCACCAAAGGATTTCCTAAGAGCTTTAAGCTCTTGTTCAATTCCTTTGCACTCCTTACTCTTTTTGAGAGCAACAAGCTCTTCCATCAAGGCATCATTTTCATTACTCTTGGCAATGAGCTCTTGCTCCAAGATTTTGCACTTCTTGGTTGTCCTCTTGTAGCCCTTGCTCATTTGATCTATTATGCCTAATAGATCATCCTTGGAGTAGTCCTCATCCTCCTCATCATCACTCCTACAACCATCACTAGCACAAGAATCATCATCACTATCATCATATTTTACCTTGGTAGGCTTGGCCATAAGGCATGTCGATGTAGTGTCGAAGATGGATGGCTTGTTGGAGAGGGCGATGCTTGCAATGGCTCGCCGAGTGGTCCTCTCATCATCACTAGAGCTTTCATCATCATCACTATCGGAGTTGTCACTATCCCAAGTGACCACATAACCACCACCCTTCTTCTTCTTGTTGATAGTGAAGCTCTTCTTCTCTTTCTTCTCCTTCTTGTCCTTCTTGTTCTTCTTCAACTTCAACTCCCCATCATGATATCTTTTATCTTCATAGGGGCACTTTGCCACTATGTGATCGGGGCTATTGCAATTGTAGCAAAGCACCTCCTTTGCCTTCATGAAGTCCCTTCTCTTCCTTGCCCCATATCCTTTCTTCTTCATGAACCTCCCCATCTTGTGCACTAGGAGGGCCATGGTCTCATCATCGAATGGATCATCATCATCACTCTCCACCTTGCTCTTGCCCTTAGAAGATGAAGCCTTGAATGCAATGGGCTTCTCTTGCTTGACCTTGGTCTCCTTCTTTTCATCTTCATCTTCATCATCATTGTATTGGGCATCGGTCATTATATCTCCAAGCACATTGGTTGGTTTGACCTTGTCCAATCCCTCTCTAAAGATCATTCTTCTCAAGGTGGCAAACTTCTTGGGTAAGCACATCAAGAACTTGTGTGAGAAGTCCTTGTCCTCAACCTTCTCTCCAAGCCCCTTGAGATCATTGACAATGACTTGGAGCCTATAGAACATCTCCGGGATGGATTCATCATCCTTCATCTTGAAAGTGGAGAACTTGTCCTTGAGCATATATAGCTTGGCACTTTTTACCATTGAAGTGCCTTCATATGTCTCTTCAAGCCTTATCCAAAGCTCATTTGCCTTTTCAAGATCTTTGATTTGCTCAAATACTTTGTCATCAATGGCACGGTAGATTGTGTCAAGTGCCGCCGTGTTGCATTGTTTGTTGATGCGGTCATTTGGAGTGAGATTTTCTTCATCAAGAATGATGTATCCTTCTTTGGTCACATCCCAAACCTTCTCATGTATATTGCCTAGATATTGCTTCATCTTCCTTTTCCAATGATCAAAGGAAGAGACGCCATCAAAGAATGGAGGCTTGCCATTAACATGGTTGAACATAACTTGAGCCATCTTGCACCGAGGTTGTTAAGCCTTGCAAACAGTGACCACGGCTCCGATACGACTTGAAAGGTCTTGATGGCTAGAGGGGGGGTGAATAGCCTTTTAAAAATTTCTACAATGACAAGCTAAACAAGTTTATCAATACAACAAATAGCGAGATGCGAGTTTTGCTTAGCCTACGGGGTGTTTGCAAGCCACCTATCCAATTCACAATTCTAGTATATTGGCACTCAACCGCACAAGTCAAACCGAGAAGGAAACTACAACAACAACTAGCAAGCTACACAAAAGAGCTACTCTAGCAAGGCAAACTAGCTAGCAAAGATAACTAAGAAAGTAATGCGGAGTTGAGTTAGGAGGGTTTCACCGAGGGGCGAGGTATTGAGCCAACCAAGATGATCAACAATGAATACCAAAACAACCGGACACCGGGATCAATCAATCACAATATGATAGTGATGACACGAAGATTTATCCCGAGGTTCACGTGCTTGCCGGCACGCTAGTCCCCGTTGTGTCCCTTTTCACCACGTGGTTCGGTGGCTAATCGGTCTCACACCGAGCCTCTCAAAAGGCGCCACAAGAACCTACCAAATGGCAAAAGGTTGCAAATGACACGAGCAATCCACTAATGTTGCCTTTGGCGCTCCGCCGAGGTAGGCACAAACCCCTCACAATCACCGGAGGTGGCCAAGAACAATCACCAACTCTTGCCAACGCCTCCAAGCTGCTCCAAGCCGTCTAGGTGGCGGCAACCACCAAGAGAAACAAGAATCCCGCAGCAAATCAACCACCAAGTGCCAACTAGATGCAATCTCACAATGCAAATGCACTTGGATCACTCAATCTCACTTCGAATATGCAAAGAAGCAAGAGAGATGAGTGGGAGGGGAGTTGCTTAACTCAAAGTGCTCACAAGTATGTCAAATGTGCAAGAGTAAGAGCCTTGAGCCGGCCAACGAGTATATATAGACGTACCCCTTCGAATATAGCCGTTAGAAACTTGAAACAGCCGAACTCGCGTTGACCGGACGCGCCGGTCGCGTAACGGCTATTTTCCGAACTACTGACCGGACGCGCCGGTCGAAACGACCGGACGCGCTGGTCACGACCGGACGCGCCGGTCCCGTGACTCACCGGACGCGCCGGTCAACTCTGAGCCGCGCACAGCGAAACATCGACCGGACGCGCTGAAGAACTGACCGGACGCCACAGTGCCCGCGTCCGGTGGGAGTCTAGTAAGCTCCCTGGACGACCGGACGCGTCCGGTCGCCTGTGACCGGACGCGCCACCGCGTCCGATCAATCAACCGAAAAACGCGCAGTCACTGGACACTGACCGGACGCGCCGGTCGCACAGTGACCGCGTCCGGTGCAGCGTCCGGTGCAGCGTCCGGTCACCACTGTGACCTCCGTTCGCTTCCGTTTCTTTTCCGTTTGATTTCCGACTTCCGGCGTAGTAGAAAAAAGTCGTTTTAACTCCTCGAAGACGCCTGAATCCTGCCTCGCAAGCTCGGCGGGAGGGAGAGAGGACCCCAAACCCTCTCTATCGCTCAAACCCCAACGCCAACGCAAATGTGCTAACAATACCAAGTGATCATCACCATGTGCATGTGTGTTAGCATTTTCACAATCATTTTTCGAGGCGCTATTAGTTCTATCCAAATGCATATGATCATGAAATGCACATCTAGAGGCACTTAGGAGTTCAATAGCCGCGTCATTCCCCTCTTTATAGTACGGCTATCTATCCTATAATGTAACCACACCCACTAGGTGTCTTGGTTACTAAAACACAACCCTTAAGCATATACCTTTGCCTTGATCACGTAGGGTTGCGTCCAAATCCAAGTGTGGCCATCATGATCACCAACCTTGGAATGTACTAATCCTCATATGCTACATACAACTTAGACATAGGATTAGTACTTAGGCATTGTCACTAATTACCAACACCAAACATAGGACTTTCATCAGCGCCGCTGCAGCCGGGGTTGACCCGGGCTGACGGGCGGGGCCGCCCTGTCAGCGAGAGAGAGAGTGAGGGAGAGCGCGTGCGGGGGCAGGCCACGCTGGTAGGCTGCGCGAGCGCGAAGCGGGGGAACGCGGGCGTGAGGCAGCTGGGCCGCGCAGTTGGGCCGAGCCAGAGGAAGAAAGGAGGAAGCGGCCCGATCGGCGATTTTGTTTTTCTTTTTCAAAAATGTGAATAGTATTAGTATTTGTTTATTTCACTAGAATTTTTGTAGAGCTCCAAAAATAATGAAAATTTTTGTGTAACCTTTTCAAGGTGTAAACTAATTAGTAAAAATATTAAATGCTAAATTTGATTATTTTTACAAGTTATTTAATTAGCTCAATTAAATATTAAATGCAACTTCCAGGAATTTTAGTAATTAAAATATTAATCCAAAAATCATGAAATTTATTGTGATACTTTTTTGGTCATGATTAATCTATAGAAAAAGTTTCAGCTCAATTAGATGAAGTTTGATTTATTATTAATTATGCCCTAATTAATTAAATGTTTAAATAGATGTTAAATTCATAACTTCAAGTGTTGTGTGCCCTTTTGATTGAGTGATGACCTTTGGTCACCAATTCTTGGTGATCTTTGGCGCCTTAATTACTTGTTTGAGCTCGTTAGTAACGTGTTCAGTAAGAAACGTCAGTGTTGCTTAAGTTATCGCTATTAGTTAGTAGGTTTTACTGTTTTGCGACTGTACCGCGAAGGAAAGTTGTACTCAAGTTATTAATCGTGACATATCATCAAGCATCATGTTTATCACCGCATCATGTTGAGGCATATTATATGCTCGTATAGTTTCCGCTTTCGAAGAAGTCAACGTTGGCGAGCAAGTCTCCGGAGAAGAGCTATCTTCGGTGGGTTCCGAATCGGAAGTCAGAGTTTTTGAGCCCGAGTTAGCCATCTTGTCAGAGCAAGGCAAGCTCCGGTGCATTTAAACCCTACCTTGAGTTTTATAAATATTTATTATTTATACTATGGTTTACTGCATTAAGTAATTAGGAGTTGAGTGATAACCCAATTGCTGCATTGTCATCCTTGATTATTGTGATATCACCCTTGATACCTGTTTTCCTAAAAATGCGTAGTATGCTTCGCTATGCTTATGAGTTAAGCTTTTAAATGAAATGTTTACATGGCCATGATGGCATACTTGATGAATACTGAAATATGAGAATGAACTTGAAAGATCGGGCGGGTGGTTTAGCCACTGCTAACTTGCATTGGGAAAGGAGTCTCAATGTAGTATTTCCGCCTTATCAGTTAAGGACCATACGCTGTTGGCCTTTGTGTCATGGAATTTTTATTAGTACTAGCCATGTACCCATGTCGGGTAAGCCTTACTTCGGCTATTCTATTACGAGAACGTCTAACCTCGCACTAGGAGTGGAGAGATGGCAAAAGTAGCATGTACCCTCGGGGCTAGAATTGGGCCGGGTTCAAGGAGTATTGTGCTCTCGGGTGGCAATGGACACGTTCTGGTTTTGGGCTACTCATGAAAGAGTTGATATATGCAAGATTCGGTTCTACATATGTCGTGTGGTTAGGAAGTCCCAGCTGGGTAAATGAAGCGGTTCGAATCATCGTTACTCCACGAGAAAGGAGTCTTGGCCTTGCACCAACATCGTAGTTAAGAACTAGAATTGAAAGAAAGAATGAGAAAGATCTTGATGAGAATTACTTTGATCTAGATTAGGATCACTTAGAATTGGTTAATGAACATTTAATGGTAAAAATAAAATATTGAAGGTAAGGACTTACTTTAGTAAGCTTTTCTGCAAAAGAAATTTTGATTCTTGAATACCCGTACCTTGATTTCCTAAAGCTAGCATGCCTTTAGAGTCTTTGTCTTAGTCGGGTAAGTCTTGTTGAGTACTCCCGTACTCAGGGTTTGTTAAACCCCTTGTTGCAGGTGTAGTTCATGAACAAGTCTGCTTTGAGCCTTGTTGCATGACCGTTGTGGCTGAAGAAAGTGACGATGAATAGGTTGTGTGGCCTCTAGGCAAGGCACTTTGTTTGTGTGTTTGTAATAAAGTTATTACTGATACTTCCCTACTACCGGTTTGTAATAATGCTACTTAAGGTTTAAAATTTGGAAACTATGGTTTGTATACTTAAGTTATTGTAAGACTTTCGCTACTTTACTCTGATGGTATTTTGAATAAACTATTGTAATATTGCAATACTCCTGTGATTGGATCCTGTTCGGAGGATAGCAGGCCTTTTAAGTTATGAGGAATATAAGTACGGCTGTCAGAGGTCATTATGACGATGACAGGTACATGTAGACCATCATAATTAAGAGGTTCTATGACATCCCCTTCATGAGACTGAAGCTGCACAACTATAGGGAAAGAACCTGCTTCAAGCACAGTGTTATAGTATGTCGTAGCGAGACATGGAACAATGTTATAAATGACTATGAGCGAGAGGTGAGCCCAAGACCACCAAGGCAGAGGAAGGGATCGCTTAGGCCACATGACGCGGAGGAGGTCATTAGATTCTGGCGCTCGAACAAGTCACGCTATGATCAGATGGACGAGGATAGGAGGAACTATATTCAACACATGCATAGGCAGACATGGAAGGGCGAGAACCGTTGGCGTGTTGAGCACGGTAGGGCCCCAAAGGAAATCCCAAAGTACTTGTGTCGTAAGCTATGTGAGTACTTGAACTCAAAATAACTTTTTCGACTCGTTCATCTTGCATTGTTTCCCAAAGTACTAACAATTGTTCCATTTTTGTAGTTCCCGATTCACCACTGAACGATGGTCATCTCCCGGCACCGGCCCCTAAGGAGGAGGAGGAGAGCGAGGATGACCCTACTTATGAGTGCAACCACGACCCCGATGCCCCTAAGGAGTGGGGCCCTGACGACTACAATGACTAGGGCTGGCCCCCGCCGAGCCCACCCAAGTGGGTTAACTTACCCCACTAGTTGGCTAGCATTCTCTCTTTTGTGCATTTGGTCCAAGATGCCCGTGGAATGGCATTTGATCGATGTTGCTTCGAATTGGTGTGGTGCTGCCTGAAACACTTTTGCATTTAGTGTGGTGATGGTGGGAACACTTATTTGTGTTTGCTTGTGAGACTTATTGATGTGATCTTGAATGGTTCGCAAAACAATCCCTTTGGTTGGCTTGTTGTAACTTTGGATGCTTGGTGATTTTATATGATGATGAACTTGTGTTTGTTAGTGTTGTGGCTTGGCTTTGCCTCGGTGATGAATTATTTTAGTGTTGTAGCTTGGTTTTGGCTTGTTGCAAATGTTGGTTGTTTCTATTACAATACACGAGTACTTTGTAGTGAAAACCAAAAAAGGTAAAAAACATGGGTTGTTTCTATTACAATATGTGAGTACTTTGGAGTGAAAATCAAAAAAAGCAAATTGTTTTGGCATTGTGAACCTACACTTTGTACAACGCCTATGCACTGCCAAAAAAATCTTCGTCACGCCGGGACCTTCGGCGCGACGCGTATAATTGATTTTTTTAGCCTAACTCGCGATCTCGACAAGCACCCATCGCGCCAAAGCTCCCGGCGTGACGGGTGCTTTGAAAATTCCCTGTCCAGCCCTGTCCAGAGAGCAGGTTTGGCGCGACGATCGTCGCGCCAAACCTACTCTCTGGACAGGGCTGGCTGCACCCATCGCGCCGAGAGCTTTGGCATGATGGGTGCTTCGAATATTCGCTGGCCAGCCCTGTCCAGAGAGTAGGTTTGGTGCGACGGTCGTCGCGCCGGGAGCGTTGGCACGACTGGTGCTTCGAAAATTTCCTGGCCAGCCTTGCATAGCTTGTAGGATTGTGTCGCATTTGGAGCAACGAACCTCACCCGCTGCCTCATTAAAGTCTCCATAGCCATACTTATCTTTACCGTAACCGTTGGATTCGTCCATAACTCCTCGGAGCCGCTTTTTCTTCCTCCTACCCTTCTTTGTCCTTAAAAGATCGGGGTCCGGAACATAATCCAACCCAAGGTACGGTGGCTATTGTGTCGGATCTAGGTACGACTCGAAGCTAACTTGTGGTCTTCATGGTCTATTGCCCTATATGTGCAAGCCGTGATGACAAGCGAGCAGGGGGCATGATAGAGCTGAGGAATGTTACAGGAGCATTCGACCTTCTCAAGGTCCACCTTGTAATTCCTGCCACCGTACTTCTCACCATCTGGAGTAGTGCCTCTAGCTGAGTATATATTGTATACTAGCCTTGATGCTCCATAAGAATCACCCACTTGGTTGTTAGATATCATCTCTGCAATCTCAAAGTGCTTCCTACCGGCTTTCCCCCATGTTTCTTTGGACCGATTGGCTTTGTTCCATCGATTCACAAAGTACTCATTGCACTTCCTAAACGAGTACTCCACAATGCCTGACACAGGAACTGCACGGATGCCTTTGAATACTTTGTTGAACGATTCCGAAGAATTGGTGGTCATGACGCCGTACCTAAGCCCACCGGTGTCGAATGCTAGAGCCCACTTCTCCCTCCGTGACATCTGATCCTTTAACCAATTATGGGCCCTATCATTGAGGAGCTTATCCAACTCGTCAAGTTTCTTGTCAAACTTCTCCTTGGTTCAACAACAACAAACAGACTTTAACTTCTGCACAACTTCCTTTTTCTTCTGGCGATGCCATATGTTGGCAGTGAAGTGCCTCATGCACCACCGATGCTCAAGTGGAGGCCATCCATCTACTTCCTCTCTCGCAGCTTTAAGCAAACCGTGATGTCGGTCTGAGATCATGCAAATCCTGCGAGAGGTACGGATGACATTCTACCGCACATGCTTCAAGAACCAACACTAGCTATCATCATTCTCACCCTCGGCCAAAGCAAACACTAATGGGACAATCTGATTGTCCGGGTCAACTCCAACTGCAATCATCAACACACCCCGGTACTTGCCTGTAAGAAATGTTCCATCAACTAGGACTAAGGGACGACAATGCTTGAACGCCTCACATGACCGTGGAAAACACCAAAACGCCCTCTGTAGAGTTGCCTTGGGAATCCCGTCGACGTCATCCACTATGCGGCCAACATGAGGATACCATCTAAGGCCAGGATTGAAGTGTTTCATGGCACTTAGAATCCTAGGCACTTGGTTGTACACCTCTTTCCAATCACCCCACAACAACTGTATAGCGTGTTGCTTTGCCCGCCATGCCTTTGAGTACTTCACTCTATAGCTGGTGAAGCCCCGTATGGTCTTGATAAGCGACGAAACAGATGTGTCGCTATTGGCCCTAACGACGGCAACAATACGACGGCCGAGGTAACGGGCTGTGTTCTGTGGATGCACTTTCTTTACCTTCAAAGACCGACATGTGTGAGGTTGCTTAACATTTCGAATCCTCCATTTCTCGTTGCTCATCTTTCGAACCCACACTCCCCAACCACACCTAGACTTACACAGGACCGTGTACCGCTTCGCCTTATCGCAATGAGTCACACGGTAAGGCCTGTGAACCCTCACGGCGTAGTCCTGCAGAAAATACTTCACATGCTCCAGCGTGTCAAACACCATTCCCTTCTTAATCTCCATATTCTCACTCTCTGGCACCTCATCTTCCAACATCGACAATCCAGTGTCACAAACTGCCTCGTCCACCATACTAATGTCCATGCAGTTTGGAACCGAAGGTACCTCAACATGGACGACCATCAACATCCTTCGTTCGGCGTCATTCAACTCCATTCTCAATGAGCTATCCACTGGGCTCATAAGGACTACTGAAACCCTGCCTGACGACATTGGGTTTGGTCCTCACTAATATGGTCCGGCCGATACTCCGCACCCATCAACATATCATCCGACAAATTGTCGTATGAAGTGACATCAACTTCCACCTCATCGCCAACAGCAACATCGTCATCCTCCGATCCTTCGGATATAGTGTCATACATAGCATCTTCATCATCATACCCTTCTTCATCGAAGTCATCACCAATGGCACCGAGGTCACTAAATCTATCAACTTCTCTAACTGGACTTGGTTGCAACTCTTCTTCTTGGGAAAGGTTTTCAAGGGGCTCCAAATCAACACTATCATCCAACGGAGCCAATTTACGGCTCGACCCCTTCTCCACCACTACTTCCAAGCACCTAACGTTGCTACTCTTCACAACGTCAATGTAATCCTTCCATTCAGCCTCACAAGAGAGTGGCATCAAGAGATAATGAGACCGTTCCTTCCCATAGTCAAATCTGCTTCTAAAACTTAGTGGCCACCCAAAGTTCTCACGGCACTTGTGAATCAAACCATCATATGTTGGAGGTCCGCTAAAGAACTCAACAATGTTTACTCATGCATTCAAACTCCCCATTTTCTTTCACTTTGCCACCATAATACAAACACACTAACCGTTCCATCTACAAAATGTAAATGTAACCATCAATATCAATAGAAAAGACAAAATTGCTAACCTAATCTACTGCAATTAATACTAAATTACCATACCATTTCATATCAAGGCCAAAAACCAACCTATCTAAATCCTCCATGCATCAACCACCTACTCACATGCAACACGTAGTTTCCGCCGAATCCACAGCCACACCACATCCTCTACCGTATATACGCATAAAATCGTATCAACAAACGATTCAATCAATCACATTCTACCAATTTTATCCTAACCCTAAACATGACAACGCAACATGCCTCAATCCATGAAATCGAGGGGGAGAAGATGGGGATGGGCTCGAATGTACCTTGCTGTTGTGCTTCTTTAGGAGGGAGAGGAGGCTGGGGTGGAGGAGACCGCGATCGCCGACGGCGCCGCCCCTGGCCGGCGCGGCGGGAGGCCGCCTTGCCTCCGCGCCCTGGCCACGGGAGGGTGTGTGCGACCTTGCCGCCCTCTTCTTGGGCCACTGAGGAGCGGGGGAGGGGTGGTGGGGGGCTAAGGTGGTGGTGGATGGGGTGGCGAACGGCGGCGGTTCGGTGGAGCACGCGGCGGGGACGGGCGCGGGCCGGTGGGGGAGGAGATGAGGAAATGAAAAAACGGCCGGGTCGGCCGTGCCCTAAGTCCCCCTGTCGCACCAAACAATTAGGCGCGACAGGGTGGGCCTCTCCGACAACATGAAAATGGGTCGGCCCAGCCGAAACCCTAGATGCACCGGTCGCGCCAACGCTTGTGGGGCGACTGGGTGGGCCCCGCCTTATGCCACGCCAGCCCGGTCAACCCTCCGTCTCGCGCCAAACTCTCCCAGCCACGGTGTAAAGCCTGTCGCGCCAAACATGGCGGCGCGACGCATTGATCGCGCCAGTTGGTTTGGCGCGACGAAAAGGGGTTCATGCCCCTTGATGGAAATCATTTCGGTTTTCAAAAGGATTAATGACAAGATTAAGGACGGTTAGTTCCGAATGTCGAGGAGTTGAGTTACATTCGGAATAGTCGTTATGATCTTCGCTTTTCTCCTTTGGCCGTACTATAAAGGGGGCATGAGCGAGTAGCTTGACCTAGGTGAGTCTATTTGTTTAGGTGTGGTGCATACTTGTCAAACTTAGCACTAGGTAGCTCAGGTGAAGCCCAAAGATTAGTTGGAAGGAACTTTGTTCAAGCTGCGTCGTGATCCGGAGAAAGTTTAGCCTTTTCTTCTTGACCGGACGCGGTTTCTATCTTGACCGGACGCGTCCGGTCAGTATAGCGCACTGTAGTGGAATGCAACATATCGACCAGACGCTGTGGCTCACCTGACCGGATGTGCAGGTGGCGCGCTCTACAGTAAGGAGAGCTAGGGTTTGTGACCGGACGCAAAGTTTGTCTGACCGGACGCCACTGTGGCCGAGTCTGGTCAAAGTACAGAAAGGTTCCAGAAAGGGTTTTGAGTGACCGGACGCGTCCGGTCACCCCTGATCGGACTCGCCTGCACGTCCGGTCACTCAGCGCTCTTGTTTTTTAATTCGACCGTTGCCACCGACCGGACGTGTCCGGCCACGTCGACCGGCACGTCCGGTCAGTACGAAAAATGCTGAGTTGGCACATAACGGTTGGGATTGACTGTGGGGAGTATAAATACATCCCCTACCCCTCTATTTGAGGTCTCTTGCTCATTTGTTCAGCTGAGAAACACCTTTCATATACAAGGAAGTGCAAGAGATCTAGTGAGGATTGAGATTTAAGAATCCAAGTTTAAGATCCCTCATTAGTGACTAGGGAGTAGCAAGTGTGCATCCACCTTCTCATTAGGCTTATTATGGTCAAGTGAGAGTTCTTGCTTGTTACTCTTGGTGATCGCCATCACCTAGGTGGCTTGGTGGTCATTCGGAGCTTGGTGATCATCCGGCGGAGCTTGTGGATGACCCAACTCATCTTGTGAGCGGTTGTGGGCGATTCACCACGACGGAGTGTCAAAGAATCAGTCCATAGAGAGCACTTGATCCTCGCGTGGATCAAAGAGGAGCTACACCCTTGCGAGGGTGCTCCAACGAGGACTAGTGGGGAGTGGCGACTCTTCGATACCTCGGGAAAACATCACCGTGTTCCTAACCCTTTTACATTTAAGCAATTTACTTTCTCGTATTACTCTTGTTGCTTGATTTATTTTCCTAGAATTGACATGCTAGACTAGGATTGGAACTTAGGGTGCAAAACTTTTAATCAGTAGAATCACTAGGAACACTTGTAGGCACTAGGGGTGAATTATAGCTTAGTAGGGTTTAATTATTGCAATAATTTTTAGAAAAGCCCAATTCACCCCCATCTTGGGCATCTTGTTCCTTTCACTAGCTTTAGGGAATCAAGGTACGGGTATTCAAAAATCAAAATTTCTTTTACAGGAAAGCTTACTAAAGTAAGTCCTTACCTTCAATATTTTATGTTTATCATTGATGGTTCATTAACCAATTCTAAGTGATCCTAATCTAGATTGAAGTAATTATCATCAAATTCTTTCTGATTCTTTCAATGTTTCCATTTCTTAACTATGATGCAGGTCAGGCGATCGAGTCTCCATAACCGAGGAGCAACGACAATTTGAACCGATTATACCCACCTGGGGATCTCTAACCTCACGACATATGTCAAACCAAATCTTGCATATGTCAACCCTCATTTATATCTTCCAAAACCAGAACGTGTCCATCGCCACCGAGAGTACAGTACTCCTCGAACCCGGCCCAATTCTAACCCCGAGGGTACACGCTACTCCCGCCATCTCTCCACTCCCAGTGCGAGGTTAGACGTTCTCGTAATGGAATCACTAATATCTTGGGCTTACCCAAGGCATGAGGCTAGTTGCAAAGTCTCGAAACACAAGCGGGCCTACAACGAACGGTCCTTAACTGACAAGGCGGAAACACTACATTGAGACTCCTTTCTCAATGCAAGTTACTAGTGGCCAAACCACCCGCCTGATCTTTAAGTTCATTCTTATATTCCATTATTCCTCAAATATGCCATCATGGCCATGTAAACATTTCATTTAAAAGCCTAACTCATTAAGCATAGCAAAGCATACTACGCATTTTCAATAAAACAGGTACCAAGGGTGATATCGCAATAATCAAGGATGATAATGCAGCAATTGGGTTATCACTCAACTCCTAATTACGTAATGCAATAAACCATAGTACCAGTAATAAATATTTGTAAAACTCAAGGAAGGGTTTAAATGCACCGGGGCTTGCCTTGCTCAGACGAGACGACTAGTTTCGGCTCAACAACTCCGACGTCCGATCCAGAACCCACCGGCGACTGCTCTTCTCCGGAGGCTTGCTCAACAACGTCGACTTCCTCGAAAGCAGGAACTAAACGAGAGTATAACATGATTTAACATGATATGATGATAAACATGATGGTTGATGATGACATGCCAAGATTAACGACTTGAGTACAACTTTCCTTCGCGGTACAGTTGCAAACAACAAAACCTACTAACTAGTTGCACTTCAACAAGCAACATTATTATTTCTCAACGAACATGTTAATCATGAGCTCAACCAAGTAATTAAAGTGCCATGGATCATTAAAGGTTAATGACCCAAGGTCATCACTCAATCAAAAAGAGCACACAACACTTAAAGTTATCAATTTAACATTTAATTAATCACTTAAATAATTAAGCCAGAAATTAAGAATAAATTAAACTTTCTCTAATTGAGCTCAAACTTTTTCTATAGATTGGTCATGGTCTAAAATAGTGTCAAAATAAATTTCATGATTTTTGGATTAATATTTTAATTACTAAAATTCCTGGAAGTTGCATTTAATATTTAATTAAGCTAATTAAATAACTTACAAAAAGTGATCAAAATTGGCATTTAATATTTTTCCTAATTAGTTTACACCCTGAAAAGCTTACACAAAAATTTTCACTATTTTTGGACTCTACAAAAATTCTATTGAAATAAACAAATACTACTACTATTCATATTTTTGAAAAAGAAAAACAAAACCGCAGCTCAAGCCGACTCCTCCTCCTCCTCCGACTCGGCCCAGCAACGCGCGGCCCAGTCATGTGCAGTCGCCTGCGCCCGCTCCCGGAGCCTAGCCGTGCTCGCCCGGCCCAGCAACGCGGCCCGCTCACTAGCGCGCTCTCCCTCTCGTTGACAGGGCGGCCCCGCCCGTCATCTCCCTCCTCCCTCTCTTCCCGCGGCCGGCCACGGCCAACGGTGGCCGCCGGCTGCCATCTCACCAACGGCGAGACCCCGGTGAGACCGAGCTGGACCAACACGACCCTGTTGACCTCACGAACCGATTACGAGCCTTTACACCTAAGCTCGCACTCCGGTGAACCCTTCTCGACGGCCATGGCGGCTCGGAGGCGACGACTCACGTCGCTCTAGTGAGACAAACGAGTAACAGCTAAATGGGACGGACAGGGAGAACCAGGGACATACCACGACCACAAATCCATGATCGGTTGAAGCAAAAGAGCACGGGAGGCAGCTGGCCATGGTGAGGCAGCACGACGGTCGTGGCTCACCGGAGAGGAGAAAGGAAGCGGCTATGCGGGTGTCCCGGGCGGTAGCGGTTGGTACGAGTGACTGAGGAGGTGCGCGGGAGTGAGGCGAATGCGGTGGAGCATTTTGTGTGGCTACTGATGGCTCGATGGAGGCAGCGGTGAGCGACGGAGCTATGGCGGCGGTGAAGAGAAAAGCAGAGGAGAAAGAAAAGACGGTGACGGCAGTTCATGCTTTATAGCCGCGGCCAAGCAACGCGAGGACAACACGTGCGACCGCCCGACCATCGTGAAGTAGCAGTTGGTGGTCGTGGGCGCGCCTGAAAGCTGGCCGAAGGCCACAGCGGCTCGCCGGTGCCCATGTCGCGCGTTGCCCGGCGATGATTCGTCGGTTACTGTAGCACCCCCAATTTTTTTAAATCCAAACTGTTTTGCCAAACTACTCCCAAAATCATATAGCAACTTGAAAAACTCTCAAAATATAAAATCTTCAGAATTCCAAGCTCTACAAGTTTCATGTTGAAAACTTTTTCAAATTCGAACTGAATTTTGAAATTTGAATTTGAAATCAAAAGGGGACATTTTTCTAGAATTTGATAATTTAGAAATTACTTTGAATTTTGTATTGAAACTTCAAAAACTCCAAACACCAAAGTTGTACAACTACACAAGACCTACAATTTTGCTATTCAAACTATTTTTCAAATTCTACCTCTATTTTGAAATTTGAGTTTGGGGATGAAAAGGGGTCAAATTTAAAATTTGCTTCTTCTCAAAATTACTCCAAATTTTACACTGAAACTTTGAAAACTCAAAACACCAAAGTTGTAGCCCTTGAAAAGATCTACAAACTTGGTTTTAAACTTTTTCCCAAATTTTGCTTAGATTTTGAATTATTTTAAAAGGGGTAAAAATAAGGTTTTGAATTTAGGGTTTTCGAAAGAATTTCAAATTGAAACTTATTGCTATTTTAATTGGTGATTATTAGTGATCAAACCATCATCCAAGGGCATCATTGAGTCAAGCATCACATGTTTGACCAAATGCCACTCTTGGTTGACCAAGTTGACTTTTGAAAACCCTTTAAAAATTCTCTAAATTTGAATTCAAATTCGAATCGGAAAACTCGTGACAAGTTTTGGATTCCAAATTCAAACTCAAATTTGAAGCTCCATTTTATAAGTTGGACTTGAGTTCATACCCTACACTTGGCATTAGTGTATAACACCATCATATACCTCAATTAACGCAGGGCATAAACTATGTATTTGCGGTGACATTCGAAATTAGGGTTTTCGATTCAAGTCACACAACTCCGAAGCACATCCAACCTAAGAATGAAAACTCATTTTAGTTAATGCATAATGTAGTTGACCTAATCATAGATGCTTTGCGGTGCAATATGATGACATGGCAAGTTATTTAGTCACTATAACACCAGAGGTGTTACACTCGTCCACGACTCGGTTACGGTTCCTGTGGCCAATGCGACGTAAGACATGGAGCGGCCTGCGTCATGTCACACGGTGGGACTCCTACTCCAGCAAACCTATCAACGAACGCTTCTACTATAGACTACTACATGCATTCGCTGCATGCACGCTTGATGATGCAAGCAAGCATTCCAATGACGGAACCAAATCTACAGGCATCTTCGTGATCTAACAAGCTAAGTCAAGATATTTTATTAACAAAATAAATAATTTTATATATCTCTGATTGCATTCATCTACACCGTTTTGTTTTCATGTACGTCGAGGGGGATCTCGAATTGTGCATGCTACGCCGGCTCCACCACCCCACGCAGTGGACTCCGTCAGGCTATGTCACGATTTTGCACATCCGAAGCCTCTAGCCTTTACACGGCCAACGTGCTCCGGCTACGACCATGACTCTGCGTACTCGTCCAAGCTCTCGAGCGATTGATTTCGAACTCCAACCACGTCTGTTCGTGCTCTGACTACGTTTGTCCGAGCTCCCAACCAAGACGTCCAAGCTCTCCAGCAAGCTATTCGAGCAGCCTGGCGAGCCGCTCGGCTTACTCCGACCACTTGTCACATCGATCACCGTGAAGAACGGCGCTACAACAATCACGACCACCATCATCATGACTAGTCAGAAAGCTCGAGGGCCAGACAATTTCATTGTCACCGACCAGTTTTCTGTCCAAAGATAAGTACACTTCCAATATTCGTATTTAATACAATTTCTTCCAACCACTCTAACATGCTTACCTGAAGATCACTTTCTATTAATATTTTATAAAAGACCAGTTGACAGAGCACCATCCTTTCTTGGGTTCTCAGAGCCAGCCCCGTCTCTGGCTTCTCCCTACGCGTGTACGGGACCCGCTCTCTACGCTCTAGGTGGTCAACGAGCACTCCCTATCACAGAACCTCTTAATTATGATGGCCCACACGTATCTGTCATTATCATTATGACCTCTGACAGCCATACTTATGTTCCTCATAACTTAAAAGGCCTGCTATCCTCCGAACAGGATCCAATTACAGGAGTATTGCAATATTACAATAGTTTATTCAAAATAACATCAGAGTAAAGTAGCAGAAGTCTTACATAACTTAAGTTTACAAACCATAGTTTCCAAATTTCAAACCTTAAATAACATTATTACAAACCAGTAGTAGTGGAGTATCAGTAGTAACTTTATTACAACACCCAAATGAGGTGCCTTGCCCAAAGGCCACACAGCCTACTCGTCGTCACTTTCTTCAACAACAACGGTCATGCAGTAAGGCTCAAAGCAGACTTGTTCATAAATCGCACCTGTAATAAGGGTTTAACAAACTGTGAGTACGAAGAGTACTCAACAAGACTTACCCGACTAAGAAAAAGACTCCAAAGACATGCTAGCTTTAGGGAATCAAGGTACCAGTATTCAAGAATCAAAATTTCATTTAAACATTTCATTTAAATGCTTAACTCATAAGCATAGCGAAGCATACTATGCATTTTCAGTAAAACAGGTATCAAAGGTGATATCGCAATAATCAAAGATGATAATGCAACAATTGGGTTATCAGTCAACTCCTAATTACTTAATGCAGTAAAGCATAGTATAAATGATAAAGATTTGTAAAACTCAAGGAAGGGTTTAAATGCACCGGGGCTTGCCTACCTCAGACGAGACGACTGGTTCCGGCTCAACAACTCCGACGTCCGGTCTAGAACCCACCGATGACTTCTCTTCTCCGGAGGCTTGCTCAACAACGTCGACTTCCTCGAAAGCGGAAACTACACGAGCATATGACATGTTTCAACATGATGCGGTGATAAAAATGATGCTTAATGATGATGTGCCAAGATTAAAAACTTGAGTACAACTTTCCTTCGCGGTACAGTTGCAAAACAAAAGAACCTACTAACTAACAATGATTACATAAGCAACACTAACGCTTCTTAAAGAACATGCTTCTTATGAGCTCGACCAAGTAATTAAGGCACCAAGGATCATTAAGGATTAATGACCCAAGGTCATCACTCAATCAAAAGATCACACAACACTTAAAGTTATTGATTTCACATTTATTTAATCACTTAAATAAATTAAGGCATAAATTAAGAATAAATTAAAATTCATCTAATTGAGCTCAAACTTTTTCTATAGGTTAATCATGACCTAAAACAGTGTCAAAACAAATTTCATGATTTTTGGATTAATATTTTAATTACTAAAATTCCTGAAAGTTGCATTTAACATTTAATTGAGCTAATTAAATAACTTACAAAAAGTAATCAATATTGGCATTTTATATTTTTTTCTAAATAGTTTACACCTTGAAAAGCTTACACAAAAATTTTTACTATTTTTGGAGCTCCACAAAAATTCTATTGAAATAAACAAATACCACTACTATTCACATTTTTGAAAAAGAAAAAGAAAACCGCAGCTCGAGCCGACTCCTCCTTCTCCTCTGGCTCAGCCCAGCAACGCGCGGCCCAGTCGCCTCATGCCCACGCTCACCTGCTTTGCGTGCTCACGTGGCCCGGCAGACCAAGCCGGCCCAGCAGACGGCCCGGCCCAGCACCCCTTCTTCCTTTGTTCTCATCTCCCTCTCTGCTTTCCCCCGCGTCCGGCCATGGCGGCACGACAGTCGGCCGATGGCCACGACCCCGTCGATGAAGCCCCAACTAATTTACACCGAGCACCATGACCTACACCACCTACCGTACTCCCATGAACACACCACCTGCCCGCAGACGCCATGGAAGAAGCCTCACCCAATCATGGCGACACGGTGGCCGCGGTGTCCGGCGCCCCGATGATATAAGCTGTTAACAACTAAATTGAAAAGCATGGGAAGCACCCGTGGCTCACCGTGAGCGTAGCTATGCAACTGGTAGGCATGGAGAGACGGTGGAGGTGACTGGCCATGTGAGACAGCGCGGTGTCTACGGCTATGGCGACTGCTCGCTCCGATGGAAACTCCGACGTCCCGGCGTGTCTCCCCGTGCGCTGGAAAAGATAGCAAGCACATGAGCAAGCATGAATAACCACAATGTGGGAATGCTGGGTCAAAAGCGTTAACTTGGACTGTACAGGGTTGCCCACCGTGGCGGAGCTCACTTTGAATGGCGGTGGACCGAGGTTGAAGACAACGGCGCACACGCGATCCCGAGCGGTAGCAACTGCACTAGGAAGCACAAATGATTCGTGAGGCGATGGCGGTGCTGATGGTGAGATGGAGAGACTAAGGTGGAGTAGGGAGGACAAAATCGGCCGGTGGAGCTTTAACGGTGGCGGGGTGGAAACGGAGAAGAAGAGCGTCGAGGACGGCGCTGGCTTACTTTATAGAGGCCGAGAAGCTAGAGATGAGGCAGGAGAATGCGAGAAGCTCAAGGTGATCACGGTGGCGCACTAGAAGACCGTGGCACTGGCCAGCTCAGCATCGGTGGCTCACCGGCGCCCATGCCGCTCGCTGCCGTGCCCTGATTCACTGAACACTGTAGCGTTCCCCCCAACTACAAAACCCTAAACTGTATTTTTGAAATTACTCCCAAAATCATGTAGTGACTTGAAAAATTCCCAAAGTATGAAATCTTTAGAATTCCAAGCTCTACAAGTTTCATGTTGAATTTTTTTTTCAAATTAGAACTAGATTTTGAAATTTGAAATTGAAATCAGAAGGGAACACTTTTCTGGAATTTGGTAATTTAGAAATTACTTTAAATTTTATATTGAAACTTCAAAAACTCCAAACACCAAAGTTGTACATCTAGCCAAGACCTACAAATTTGCTCTTCAAACCATTTTCAAATTATGCATCTATTTTGAAATTTGAGTTTGGGGATGAAAAGGGGTCAAATTTGGAATTTGCTTCTTTTCCAAATTGCTCAACATTTTATACTAAAACTTTGAAAACTCAAAACACCAAACTTGTAGCCCTTGAAAAGATCTACAAACTTTGTTTCAATTTTTCCCAAATTTTTCTTAGATTTTGAATTATTTCAAAAGGGGTAAAATCAGGGTTTTGAATTTAGGGTTTTCGGAAGAATTTCAAATTGAAACTTGTTGCTATTTTAGTTGGTGATTATTTAGTGATCACACCATCATCCAAGGGCATCATTGAGTCAAGCATCACATGTTTGAACAAATGCCACTCTTGGTTGACCAATTTGACTTTTGAAAATCTTTTAATAATTCCCCAAATGTGAATTCAAATTCGAATCGGAAAACTCGCAACAAGTTTTGGATTCCAAATTCAAACTCATACTTGAAGCTCCATTTTATACGTTGGACTTGAGTTCATACCCTACACTTGGCACTAGTGTATAACACAGTCATACACCCCAAATTACGTAGGACATAAACTAAGTATTTGCGGTAAAATTTGAAATTACGGTTTTCGAGTCGAGTCACACAACTCAGAAGCTCATCCAACCTAGGAATGTAAACTCGTTTTAGTTGATGCATATTGTAGTTGACCTAATCATGGATGCTTTGCGATGCAATATGATGACATGGTAGATTTTTTGTTTCCATAACACCAGAGGTGTTACACTCCCTGGTCCGACCTGTGTGCTCTTACGTGCGAACAGGCTCCGCGCCTCTTACTCGGACCGTAGATCCGGCTGGGGCCATACGAATTCTACAGGATGACATGTCTATCGACTGATATAACTAAAACAGAACACTTATACGTTTCTAACTTAGTTATCCTCCACACAATATACAAGCTTTAAATGTTTTTTCTACAAAAACACAAACAAGCTTACATTGTCACAACAGTACATTATTACAAACTTGTCTGATGACGAGGCACAAGTTTACAATAAGCTAAACTGTTCTACATATATATATTGCAGGAATTTCGAGCTACGCTAGGGGACTTCGCCGTTCGTTCCCCGACCAATGCTCGGGGACTACGCCTCCTCTACCTCCTCGACTAGCGCTCGGGGACTGCCTCCTCGATGTGCTAAATGCATGCGTAACACCGGGGTGTTACACTCGACCACCAGACCAGTATTCTTCCTCGACCACTCGACCAGCGCTCGGGGACTCATCACCGAGCTCTCGCCACTCGTCGCCGAGCTCTCGCCACTCGTCACCGAGCTCTCGCTGCGCTCTCGCCGCTCGTCGCTGAGCTCTCACCGCTCCTCGCCGAGCTCTCGCTACTCATCACTGAGCTCTCGCTGCTCATCACTGAGCTCTCGTCGAGCTCTCGCCGCTCGTCGTCGAGCTCTCGCTGCTCATCATCACTGAGCTCTCGCCACTCATCGCCGAGCTCCCGTCGAGCTCTCGCCATTCGTCACCGAGCTCTTGTTGCTTATCGTCGCTCGTCGTCGAGCTCTCGCTGCTTGTCGCCGAGCTCGTCGCCAAGCTCTCGCCGCTCGTTGCTGAGCTCTCGCTGCTCGTCACCGAGCTCTCACCGCTCCTCACTAAGCTCTCGTCGCTCATTGTCGCCGAGCTCTCGCCGCTTGAACCACGTCTCCAGCCATGCTCGTGGACTGGTCTAGTAAACACAGCTTGTCTCAGACCACCGAGCACGTTATACTCCTCGACCATGCTCGGGGACTTGTCGACCACACCTCACGCTGTGCTCGACATGCTGTGCTCGAGGACTGCTTCGACCACTCTCTGACCACAACTCGATGACTGATTTCCTTGGCTACATGTGAAATTGGACTCACATACAGTTGAGAGGTCATTACTTTTTAGACCTTGCTACAAGGCTCATACTTTGCCTTCCAGCAAGCTTAGGGACTACATCGGTACGATGCACCTGTCGGTGCATCTCAGTATCAAGTTTCCACAGAGTTTCATTTAAGACCCTAGCACCACGTGCCTAGGTCACCTACTACCAGGCTCGGGGACTAAGTGGGCATACTTCGCCTTGCGGTGGATATGCTTGTTTTTTGACCCCTACACCTCTGATGATCAAAGACGGTATGCTTCAAGACACACTTATATTTCTTCATAGAAATCCAAGTGGGAACACTTCCTAGGAAGGAGAAATCTTTTTGTTTTCTCAAGAGCACCATACATTCTTTGAATAACCTATTTCTCTAGCAACAACGCTTGCAACAACTGCTCGGATGCCGCTTTGACTGGTCGAAGACGTCAAGGACTCAAGCCTCACTATTCGGAGAAAGGTTAAGATGGTGTTTGTCGCATCAGAATACATGACGCTCGGGGACTAGCTATGGGGGTATAAACCCCCGGTACCACAAGATGGTACATGGGCCGCACCATCTGAGGTGGCCCGGCCCATGAGATCAAGGCGTACATCACAAGATTACAGGTTGTACTAGATATTGTAATAGTACCAGATGGAATACTTTACTTGTAACCCTCCTCCTCTAGAGTATATAAGGAAAGACAGGGATCCCCTAGAGGACAGGTCATACACCACATAACTCAATACAAAATAACAGAGCACAAGATGTAGGGTTTTACGTCACGCTGACGGCATGAACCTGTATAAATCTTGTGTCTTGTGCTCTGTCACCATCCGGTTCGTGTCTTACGCACCTGTCTACCGACTAATCTACCATCACGGGCATACCCCTCGATGGACTGCCGACCACATTTCGTCGACAAGCGGACCGCTACCAAGCCGCACTACCATCTTCGGTCATCGGTTAGCTGGAACCGGCCATCCCGCGATCTGCTATGCGTCGTATGGAAAAAGAAGATTAAAAGACACATGTTGTAAGCGTATATTTCATGTGTTTGAGATGTTTCAGTGGTATGTTATAAATGTTTCAGATGGATGTTGCAAAAGTAGTGTTTCATATGTTGCAATAGTTGGATATATATATTGCAAGTGTCTGTTTTTAATGTTTCATTTATGTGTTTTCTGATGTATGTTGCAAGTGTGTTTATCTGGATGTTGCATATATTTTTATGTATATCTTGCAAGTGTTTTATTTGAATGTTGCGTATGTTTGCAATGGTTTTCATGTTTATCTGGATGTTGCATATGTTTTCACACATATCTTGCAAGTGTTTTATCTGAATGTTGCGTATGTTTGCAATCGTTTTCAAGTATTTTTAGGTGTTTTTTGCAAGTGTTCTAGAAACTTGTTTCAAGTGTTTCATCTATGTATGCACAAGTGTTATATCTAGATGTTTCAAAATTAGATCGGGTGTTGCACAGACTAGTAGAGAACCTAGTTGTAGTCCCGGTTCTTAACCCCCTTTAATCCTGATTTTGGGAACCGAGACTATGTAATTGGGACTAAAGGTCTTGATTTTTAGTCCTGGTTCCTCCAACTGGGACTAGAGGTGTTTACTGGTGTTGCACCCGCTAGTAGAGGACTATGCAATCGGGACTAAAGTCTTGATTTTTAGTCCTAGTTTGTCCAACTGGGACTAGAGGTGTTTACTGGTGTTGCACACGCTAGTGGAGGACTATGCAATCAGGACTAAAGGTCTTGATTTTTAGTCCCAGATCCTCCAACCGGGAGGAGGTGTTTACTGGGTAGAAAACGTTGTAGTTGTGGAGATTCGAACCCAAGACCTAAAAAAGTTGTAGTTATGGAGATCCGAACCCAAGACCTTCTACTTTAGCTCTTGCTCGAGTTACCATTTCACCTCCCACCACACATCTGACTTAGATAAGATACGCTTTTCTTTTTAATTCGGTCTAGAGGCACCTTTAGTCTGGGTTCATTTCTCAAACCCAAACTACAAGTCACACTTTTAATCCGGGTTCGTGTCTCAAACCGGGACTAAAGATTCTCGCATTGACATACCTCTGACACACCTCGGTAACCGTTACAACGGGACTAAAGGGTAGAATTAGTCCCATTTTGTATTACAAACCGAGACTAAAGGTCCAGTCCTCCCTTTAGTCACAGTTGTAATTTTTAAACCGGGACTAAATACTTTTTGACCATGGATGAAAGGTCGTTTCTCTACTAGCGACATGTGATGTGCATGGAAAGCGGGAGGGGATGCGAGGGGCCCCGCGCGCAGTCGGCGACGCAGGCGACGTTCGGGTGGTGCGGGCCCCACATGGGCACGCAGACAGAGGCAAGCTGGCGTGAGCGTGGGTGGGGAGTTCGGCGCGCACAGGAAACGTAGTGCAGCGCAAACATCTGGACATTCGGACGCTAGCACTACCGATTATTTTTTAAAGAAAAGGATGACAAAAGCTTTGTCGCGAATTTTATTAGACAAATAAAAAATAAACTATATAAAGAAAATCTATAACTCTTATAAAGCAAAACCCCATAAGCTATTTCTCTTGACATGTAAGGCGTCAACCTCAGGAGTCTACTATTATTTGCCACTCGTAATTTCTCTTAACATGCAAGGTGTCCACCTCAATAGTCCACTACCATTTCAACTAAAGTTCACTAGCACAAGAATTATGATATTCACGTCAGCGAGACATATCATCCACTATGGATACAATCTCCACGATTATGCTAATAAATTTATACATATATTATATCATGTTCCTGTATTACGAACACCATATACATCTCCTAATTCTTATTAGTTAATTAATATTCTAACCTATTTATATTCCTCCATCGTATCCGCGGCAATGCACGGGGAACCCTCCCAGTATTTACAAACAAACAGGCATACCCCCACACTTTTCTTTTTTTTGATAGGCAGGCATACTCCACGCTACTAAACAGCTCGACAAGCCTAAGCAAAACAATTCATGCGTGTGCTGTTTCATGAAAGCGAAAGGCCAGCTAGAGACGAGAACACTCTCTCTCTCTCTCCTCTCTCTCTCTGCGACTGAGACGAGAACAAACTCTCTACTGCAATCGGTGCTTTACTGTACTGTCGCCATTGCCAAACGGAATTGACCAATACTATCCATGCATAACACTGCAATTGGTCTTGGACTTACTCTCTCGTCCTAAATTATAAGTTATTTAAACTTTTTAGACAGTCAAAGCATATCAACTTTGACCAAATTTATATAATAAAATAATAACATTTATGATATCAAATAAGTACCATTAGATTCTTTACTAATTATATTTCATATTGTACCTATTTGATGTCATTAATATTTATAATTATCTCTATAATTTTAGTCAAACTTAATACTTTTACTCTCAAAAAGTTAAAATGACTTCTAATTTATGACAGATGTAGTAGGACCTTTTGCTGAAAAAGTCTCCTGTTTATTATCATTAATAAGGTTGTATGAGTTTTCAACCCCCTGCTTAGATAGCGTAGCCAGAATTTATTGCTAGTGTGATCTAATGTCATATAAATTTTTCAATCACCATAAATGTAATATATCGATACACAACTATATAAAGTACCTAACACAATATGATTAAACTAAAAAGATCGTGCGAACATAAGAAAATAGATGAGTTTAGCTTGCTATAATAGAATTATGTAATGTTTTAGTTTACATCCCTAATTATCCAATGGTGCACTAAAATCCTATAATTGAAATAAATTAAAATTCTTAGAAGTCTATAAAGACCACTTTTGCATAGTTTTCTTTGAATTAGAAGTTAAGGGTCCCATTTTTCATGTGCACTTTTCACATAACTGAAACTCTTATGAAACATCATTAGCTATTTATATGCATTGTCATCTATTCACCAAAACCTTGTAATAGGTTTGATGAACTTACACTTTAGCATGAACTTTCTTTTATCTTCCCCCTCTCTTTTATTCCTTGCCTATGGATTAGATTAGTCCGAGGACATTAGAGACTTAGGGCATGTACAACCCACAGACGGGGTCCGTCTCTGAGCGTCTCGAATCTATCATACAAACAGGTATAAAGACAGATCATACAACCCACAGACAGGGGGTCTGTCTCTAAGCTGTTTAATGTTTTGCATGTAGCTAGGATCAACTATAAATAAATTTGTGTATACCATTGTGTGACTACTTGATAGAAAATGTATCATGGATAAATAAGAGCAACATGATTATAATATTTCTTAAAGAGTTAAATGTACCGTAGGTCCATTAACTTTTGGTGGTGTGTCATCCAGATCCATCAACTTTCAAACTGTATTTTTGGGTCCATTAACTTTTTATAGTGTGTCATCCAGGTCCATCAACTTTCAAACTGTATTTTTAGGTCCATTAACTTTTGGTGGTGTGTCATCCAGGTCCATCAACTTTCAAATTGCATGTTTGGATCCCTAAACTTTTTAACTAGTTCACCGTAGGTCCATGCCATACATGCACGTCGGCTTCGGATCTTCACGTGCACGTGATGACGTCCGTTTCGGCTTCGGGTCAACCTGCCCTGCTTGTGCTCGCTCACCGGCGCCGCGAGTAGGGCCCGGCCCGGCCCGGCCGTGCTGTTCCCCCAAGTTGCACGTGCGTCACATCGAGCCCACCCCGCCCATCCGCCCGTCGACACGTGGTGGCCCGCCGCCGGTCTATAAGTAACCACAGGTACAGCTGCGCGGTGTTCCATTCCAAAACAAGCTCTCCAGTCTCCTCCAGCCAGCTGAGGCCGATTGAAGAAACGACCCCAGCAATCGGCTGAGCTCTCCTCGTCTCCAGTCCGGCGGCGGTTGCTAGTAGGTGACCGATCGAGATCGAATGGACTGCGGTGGCGCGCTGCACCTCTACAAGTTCGACCCATGGCAGCTCCCAGGTCCGTAGCTAGGCACACCGCCAACGATCGATCTGATCGTGTCTCTGTTAATCCGAGGTGACCTCATCTCATCAGCTAGCTGCCTTGCTGACGACGACGAACGAACTGCTTGATCGGTGATTATTGCAGAGAAGGCGTACGGTGGGGAGAAGGAGTGGTACTTCTTCTCGCCGCGGGACCGCAAGTACCCGAACGGGTCGAGGCCGAACCGGGCGGCCGGGACGGGGTACTGGAAGGCCTCCGGCGCCGACAAGCCGGTGGGGTCGCCGCGCCCCGTGGCCATCAAGAAGGCGCTCGTCTTCTACTCCGGGAAGCCGCCCAAGGGCGTCAAGACCAACTGGATCATGCACGAGTACCGCCTCGCCGATGTCGACCGATCCGCCGCCGCACGCAAGAAGACCAACAACTCGCTCAGGGTAAATTCTATTCACTGCTCCATCCACGACCTTGCTGCTTAATTCCTTGTTTGTTTTTGACATTATACAGGAGTAGTATTTGTTTATCTCCCAAATGAAATACGGACACTTACTTTCAGTTAGAGGAAAAAAATCATAGAGAAATAAAAAAAAGGCATTGATCTTTGTTTTTACCAATGTTACAACAAGAAACAATGGATGGAATTGAAAAAGTAGCCGTGCAAATTGTCCATTTGCAGCAAGCAGCGTGCTCGAGTTGTCCCTTTCGCGACAGCGTGCGCGGCTACTTGGGCATGGATAGGCTCTAGAGACATGTAAAGTGCGGGCAGCATGGCGTCATGGCTCACGCACGCCGCGATAGAGACAAGCGTGGCAACCATGGCGGCTGGCAGGCGGGCGAGCGCGCCAGCTAGCCAGCCAGAGCCGCCTGATCTTATCGCCCGAGCCCGCAAACAAATGACACCACACGTGCACCGAATCCGACGTCACGTCGTCACGTCGACCTCATCTCCAAGCCTCCTCCTCCAACGCGTAGTAAAAAACCAATCAGCTTCGATTGACTTTCGTTCACTGAGATTTCGCGTGGACATCGTCATCACGTGAAGATCACGTGCACGTGAAGATCCGATCACGTAAAAAACCAATCAGCCATCGGTGGGAGCAAGCACAGCGTCGCCATCACGTGCACGTGAAGATCCGAAGCCGGCGTGCATGCATGGTATGGACCTACATTGAACTAGTTAAAAAGTTTAGGGACCCAAACATGCAATTTGAAAGTTGATGGACCTGGATGACACACCACCAAAAGTTAATGGACCTAAAAATACAGTTTGAAAGTTAATGGACCTGGATGACACACCACAAAAAGTTAATAGACCCAAAAATGCAGTTTAAAAGTTGATGGACCTGGATGACACACCACCAAAAGTTAATGGACCTACGGAAAGTTGATGGACCTGGATGACACACCACAAAAAGTTAATGGACCCAAAAATGCAGTTTGAAAGTTGATGGACCTGGATGACACACCACCAAAAGTTAATGGACCTACGGTGCATTTAACTCTTTCTTAAAACCATCAATATAATAATTATATTATATATAGTTGCAACGCTTTTGTCTAACTTTCTTTGCTTCCATAGTGTTGCCATATGTGCTCGATTAGATCCTTCTTGAGTTTTCTATGTGTTGGCCGAGCTTTGATAGCGGAATTTCTATGAAGTGCCTCTGCGAAGGTAGGATCAGGGTTGTCGCTTGTACGCACTTCAGGTGGGAGCACTATCGTCGCACTTGTATTCTCATTCAAATCCAAGACTTCTCTAAATGAATCCTTCTCATCTTCCACTATCATATTGTGAAGGATAACACAAGCTTGCATTATGTTGATAACGTCCCCCTGCTTCCATAACCTTGCAGGTCGACGAACGATATCAAAGCGTGATTGCAACACACCAAATGCGCACTCAACATCTTTCCTCGCCCCTTCTTTCATCAATGCAAATAATTTGTCTTCGGCCGACTGAGGGGCCGTTACTGTCTTCACGAATACTGCCCATTCTGGATATATTTTATCGGCAAGATAGTAACCCATGCCATACTGTGTTCCATTTACGTTATAGTGTAATGTAGGAGCTTTCCCTTTTATTGCTTGAATGAACAGTGGTGACTTGTTTAGAACATTTATGTCGTTCTGGGACCCGGCGGTACCAAAGAAAGCATGCCATATACGAAGATCCCGAGTTGCCACTGCTTCAAGGATTATAGTAGGAATGCCTTTGTCACCACGTGTGAACATGCCTGCCCAACCTTTCGGACAATTCTTCTATGCCCAATGCATACAATCGATGCTTCCCAACATTCCTGGAAAACCACGAGCGTCATTTTCTTGTAAGATTTTTTCTAGTTCATCGCTTCTTGGAGGGCGTAGATATTCTTCACCAAAATTTTCAATCACTCCTTCAACAAATTTTCCCAAAATATCCAAACAAGTGCTTGCAGCAATCTTTAACACCTCATCAAGTTGATCAGCCGAGGTTCCATAAGCTAGCATCCTAATGGCAACAATACACTTTTGAAGCGGTGAAAGTCCACCTCTACCAGTTGCATCGGGTCTTTGGGTGAAATAAGGAGACCAATCACTAAGTGTGTGCACGATACGTAGGAACAATGGCTTATTCATCCTAAATCTCCTACGGAACATCTCATCAGTGTAGATAGGATTTGCAAAAAAATAATTAGCGATAAGATCTTCATGACCTGCTTCTCGATTCCTTGGTATGTACCTCCTTGGTCCACTCTATCGGCGGCGACGGCTTGATTCAGTTGATGCTTCTTCATCGATCCTGACCTTAAATTCCTCTGCTACCATATCTTCTAAGATTTCATCCTCTGCTAGCATATCTTCCACGGTGAACACCTCTGTAGGATCAAAGTCTTCGGCATCTTGCAGCTCATCTTCTTCATCATGCGGCTCCATAGGAACTAACTACAGCAGGGTGGTGGAAGGGAGAAATGTACAGTGGGTGAAGGGAGAAACGTACAGTGGGAGGATGCAACCGGTACCATTTTATAGTACGAAAGCTAACACATTCACATACTAGTGGAGCACTAGTGACACGGAAGCCTCCATTTCTGAATGTAACTTAGTGGAGCACTAGTGACATGCATGGACCATTTATGAATGTAACTGATAATAGTGGAGCGCCTCTATTAACATTCAGATAACTAATAATAGTGGAGCACCTCTATTCACATTCAGATAACTGATAACAGCTAGCAAGTTCCTGGACACATTCAGTTAACAGCTACCAAGTTCCTGGACACATTCAGATAACAACTAGCAAACGCAGGTTCACATTCAGATAACAGCTAGCAAAGCTCTGTTCACTAACAGATAAGATAAAAGTTCACTAACAGATAGGATAAAATTTCTAGATAGGATCAAGTTGCCGCAACATTCATATCTGCAAGTCGTCATAGCCTAGGTCTGCCAAAAATCCCTACACAAAATAGTCATATATGTATGTCAAGTTGGCAACACATGAAAATGATTGTTTAACATGTACAGGTTGCTCAACTTACCTGTTCAGACAGTTTCAGGAAAAAGGGCCTTCCTGAGACACTTCATGGCAGCAACTCGCTCCGCCTTTTCCGCATCGGACATTGAACTTGGATCTTGTGAGATGAGGTTGTTATAAGCCTCCATCATCTTTGATTCTTTCTCAAGTTTCTTTCCTTCTTTGTTCTCTTGTGCTATAAGGTGGGCAATTTTTGTGGTCTCAAGTTTCTCAGATGATAGCTTCTGCTGCAGTTCTAATATCTTCATGCGTTTTGCATTTGTTTCCTCCTGGAATTTGCTAAATCTACCTAATTTGTCTAGATCAATAGCAGATTCCTTTGAGTTACCATCATCATCACAGCTGGAGCCTTTTGACTTGCCTTTTGCAGCTAGAGCTGCCTTTTTAGCTGCCTTCTGACCCATTGGTCGCTTTGGCATCTCTTCCAAACTTTCATCATCTTCATCCCTTTCTTCTTCAAGGTGAAATGATATCCTTTTACGTGTATTTTTTAGATCTTCATTGTATGTTTTCCACTTTGACACTTTTCGGCAAATTTTCCAAACTTCAATCCCAATAAAGGGTCCTAACTTTGCATCTTTGTTGTCCTCCACATAGAACTTGTGGGCTGCATCAATCCACATTTGATCGGAATATCCACTTGTAAATAATCTGCGAGCCTTAACATAAGCACATTCAAAGAGATCTGTCCACCTGTTAATCTTGTGCCATCTATCCTTGCATTACTTCAGATTTCTTTTACGAAGTGCTAGGGTAGTCTTGTTGTAAGATTCGACAACTTCACTCCAATATTCTTTACCACCCTTATCGGCTTCACAGGTAGAGTCTGTTGAATGTTCTATCCAAGCGCTCATCAATCTAATATCTTCGTCCTCTGTCCATAGGATCCTCCTCTCAGTCCTAATATTGTCATTGTCATTATAAGGCGGTGCAAGCAAGATTTCCACTTCAGGTGGTGAACTTGCAGGACTGTTGTGAATAGATGCACCAACCAAATGAAAGTTCTGTGGCTGATTACCGAAGTAGCTCATGAAACCACCAGGTGGGCGTGGGTCTTTATCCCTGCAGCACATAGGTAGTATTAACAGCATGCAGTTTTCAGAATGACTGACAGTATTACGAGCAAACATAGATAGTGACCGAAATTACTGTAAATCAAGGAATACATGCTGAATAATTTTTTTAAAGGGCAAACACATGTCAGCTAAAAGCTTCTAATGACTTCCCTGTCCATGGTAATTTACTACAGGTAGGACAAAATCATTTGCAAACTAATGATTTACTAGCTCTGTATAACAAAAGTAATTCATCTAAGGACTTCCCTGTCCATGGTATAACAAAAAAAGAAACTAACTCTGCAAGAGATTGCTAACACAAAGAGACTGAAAAGCTCTAGTTTTCAGAAAACACACATGAGCAATTCTGTTTTCAGAAAAAATTCACCATAGGCAAACACACATGAGTAATTCTGGTTTCAGAAAAAAAATCATATGCTAATATAGACGCAACAGATATGATTTTTCTGGAACTGTGAAGAGGCGAACTTCCTGCTAGTGTATCAAATTTAACTATCCTTCCAAACCATATATCTCACAGGCAACAAACTGAACAAGCCGATCCCAGAAACATTTGTGAACTGATGGTTTACTCACAGACTTAATTGAAAAACTCACAGACTTAATCGAAATAATCTTCTAGTGCATCTTAACTAGGATTGAAAATTGAAATAATCCCAAACTTATAGACACAGATCCACGAGTTTTGAGTGAGTACCATGATGCATCTAAAGCTGCCGAACGCCCAAATCCAGGAGAAGAGGGATCACCGCCGGCTGCATCCCACCAAGCCTGAGACGGTGAAGGTGGGAATGGAAACCCATCCATGGACGATGAAGAGATGGGGAAGCCACCTCCGCTGGATCCATTGATTGAGGATGGCGCCGTCGCCGCGCCCTTGCCGAAACCACTGTTGATTGGGCGGGTCGTGGCCGCTGCTAAGCCACCACCACGTCCGAGAGGGCGAGCCGTCGGCACCGAGCCGCCACCATGACCCATGGAGAGAGCCATCGGCGCCAAGGAGCCACTGCGACTGAGGGTATGGGCTGGGGCCGAAGCAGCCGCCCCAGCCAACGACGACGGTGACGAGCCCTTCTTCTTCCTAGCTGCGGCTGCCATGGACATCTCGGGTGCACCGAATCGGAGACGAGAGCGCGAGATGGAGATGGATTTGGGGAAAGTGAGGATGCGGGGATATATGAAGGTGGAGATGGATTTGGCGCGGAAAAATCCCGCGGGCGCCAGATCGACTGCTACTGCACGCGCCTGCTGCCCGCGCGGGATCCGAGCGCGCCGTCGCCTCTAGGAAACAAGGCCGTACAACGGAGCCGCGCTCGTCCCTCGTCCGTTCCGCATCGGAGCACAGGACAGGTCCGTCGCCTCGCGAGGCGACGATGCGGGCGTCTCTGAGTTGAGCTGGGGGGTTTCTGCAAAAAGTCCGTTTCCGAGACGAGAAAAAGACGCCCGTTGTACGTGCCCTTAGGGCTACAACTCAATAAATATGTGTGCACGTGCGCGCATTTTATGATGTATGATTATGGTTGGTATTGTCAAAACGACCTCCCTAGACTGGGCAATCAGTTTACACCGAAACTCGAAACTTCGGTTTCTGAAAATCGGTAACCAATCGGTCCTCTCAAAATAGAAAACCGATAAATTCGGTGTCAGTTTTTTTTATTTCAGTTTAAATTGAACCGAACTGTTCCAATGACGCATGCCCATATGCTGGGTTGGCCCTCTGCTCGCCACCGCGCCGAACCCATGCGCCTGTTGGTATCCCTGCTCGCCGAGCTGCCTGGTCGTCGTCAGCCCTGCCGGATGGACTGCTCTATGCACCGTCACCTATTGCATGCCTATGCAAGTCGTTGCCTGCCAGAAATTGGCTAAGTCGATGCCAGCTGACCACCGCTCCACCTCTCGTTCGCTCTGTGCCGCGTAGAGATGGCAACGGGTACCCGAAATCCGAGTACTCGACGGGTATTACCCGATAAAGAGGTGGGTATGAGATGAATTTTCTACCCGTGAGTACGTTATTAGACAAAATCCTATACCCATCGAGTATGGCGGGTGCGGGTGCGGGTGTATACTACCCATACCCGCGGGTAAAACATACCCGCAAAAATAACTAGCCAACCTCAGTTATTTTAGCGCATATAAATCATGAATTTGGCCCATTAAGACATCCACTATATTTTTAGTAGATTGTCTTTGTTGTAATGATGCTAATAATGTTTGTTAGCATGTTTGTAACTTGTTGGAAGCTTAGAATGATTTATTT
The DNA here is from genome assembly GCA_038087645.1 of Saccharum hybrid cultivar R570. NCBI lineage: Eukaryota > Viridiplantae > Streptophyta > Magnoliopsida > Poales > Poaceae > Saccharum > Saccharum hybrid cultivar. The sequence goes on from JAQSUU010000837.1 coordinate 494,364, forward strand.
TTGCATGTGACTATTTGATATTTTTAGGTAATTTTCGGGTATGCTATCGGGTACGGGTTACCCGTCGGGTGAGAATTACCCGGCGGGTACGGATATAGAACTATTTTTTTACCCGCATGCGGGTACGGGTAACCCGACGGGTAAAATTTTGTGGGTGCGGGTACGGGTACAGGTGGGTACTACCCGTCGGGTACATGCCGTTGCCATCTTGAGTGCTGCGCCTTCTTTGCTAGGCTGCTCGTGTCGGCACCACGGTACTCCCGCCCTGCTCCCACTGCGCTGCGCACCCTGTTCCTGCTCACGCCGCCGCCACAGCTCACGGGGGTGCATATTAGGAGGAATGTGTGGCGTGTGGGAGGGGAGAAAGGGTTGTGTGTCTTGAGCCGTTGGGGGTGCACTGGACCGAGGTGAGCTTTTGGTCAGTGGAGTGAAAGCTTGGGCCATTGCAGGACGGACAAGGGTGGCAGACTGGATTGGTTTGTTTGGTTGCTCGGCCCTTTTCAACCTCAAAACCAAAGCCATATCCAAACACCAAACTTATTAAAAAGCCGAAGACGAAACCAAAAATCGAAGAAGACGATCTTTCGGCTTTATTAGGTGAAAAAAAATACCGAGCCCTAAATTGAGGCTCCACAACCAATAAGGAAACATTTAGAATTAAAAAGAATGTTTGGTCATATGTTGTATGAGATTGCACTGGTTCATATCTGTGGGATTGCTTCAAAAGTTCTGCATTCTAAACAGGCCCGTTATTGGACGTACGGCAACTATGGTTTCTTTTTTTTGCACTGATTTGTTCACCTGCCGTTCCAATCGAGAACCATTACTGGTCGACAGCTCGTGGATCTCGTGCGCGTCCCCTATCCACACTGAACTGGTCCTCGATCGTGTTGGCCTGCATCGGCGTCGGACTCGGACGGCTGGGGCCTGCCCACGTTCGCTGCCACGCCGTCCCCTTCCCTGTCATGGGCCTTGGATAACCTGTGGAAGGTTCAGATGCCACACGCCACGGCGCTAATCGCAGTGCAGACAGGTTTGACTGACCGGTGACTGCACCTCACAGGTTACGTTACCGGCAATGTGGAAGGTTGAGCCAAATCAACTCGCACAAGTGATCAGAGATTAATAAAAAAGGATGTAGGCGGCAGAATAAAGAAAGCACCCAACGGCTTTGCTGACCGACGTGCCATAGGATTCCTTTCTTAAGGGAGGGAGTGTTTGATGAGAACGGGTCGGGGAGGGGGGGTAACCTTGGTCAAGTCCGCATCGATCTCCACTTCTCCGGAGTCCGGATTCACCCAGCCACGAACAAGGACGCCTTCCCGGCCTTGCAGCACGCAGCAGCATCTCATTTCTTCAGCCAGCAACCAACCACAACTAGGCTGTGTTTAGATGGCGAAAAATTTTGCAAGATGCTACTGGAGCACTTTTTATTGTTATTTGACAATTAGTATCTAACCATGGACTAATTAGACTTAAAAGATTCGTCTCGTGAATTACAGCTAAACTGTGTAATTAGTTTTATTTTTTATCCATATTTAATGTTTCATGCATGTATTCAAAGATTCTATGCGATGGGAAATCTTAAAAAATTTTGCAAAATTTTCTGGAACCCTAACGAAACAACACGAAGCAGGAGGGGAGAGAACTGAAACACCTCTCTCTCTCGCTGTCTGCACTCGCTCTCTACCTCTGAGACCTCAGTCCCTCTCCCTCATAAACGAAGACGAGGAGCCCGTACGTACTCCGCAAGCTTCTCAGTTCACGCTCTCCTCCAGGCTCCACCTCTCCAGCAGCCTGAGCTAGTGAGCTGAGCAAGAGCTGCCACCGTACGGCCGGGCAGAATCGGATCGGATCGGAGGAGGAGAAGCAGAGCGAGATGGGGGCGTGAAGGCGATGCCGTTCTTTTTTTGCGATCACGCCCAAGACGCGTTTTTCATTAAGCAGAAAGGAGTTTTGAAAATTACATTACAACAAATAAAAGGACGGTAACCCACGGTTACCGAACCCCAAAGTCACCAGCGCAGGAAAATCAAAGATTGATTACACGGTTAACTAATTCGCTTCAGACCTCTCCAGGTCATCACATCGGTCACACTGCCACCAAGAGCGAGGCCAGGTGCCTGTTCCCTGCCGCGCACCAGTCATCAGCCTCATCGCTGATCATGCTCGCCAGTTGGACCGCCGTACTTGGCACGTTCTCGAACGTTCTGGCATTACGCTGTTTCCACAACATCCATCCAACCAAGAAGAAGGAGTCGAAGCCTCGGCGCAGAAGCTTTGGAATCAGCTTTCTAACCTTAAGCCACCATGGCAGCGCGGGTCCATCCAAGTCGCCGACGACGTGCACCAAGTGCAGCTTGCTCAGCCAGATGTGCCAGACCTCTTTGCTGAAGCAGCATCCCAGAAGGAGATGATCCATTGTATCTGAGGCTTGGTCACACAGAACGCAAGCGTCAGTCGACTGCAAACCATGGCGAAACCTCCTCGCCGCCGTCCAGCAACGGCCGTGCATCACGAGCCAGAAGAAGAAACGGACGAGCGGCGGGGCAGCCGTCTTCCAGATTTCCTTTGCTGCAATCGGTGTCGAGGAGCCGAGGAACATTGCTCCGTAAGCGGAGGCCGCTGAATAATTTTGGTCTTCAGAAAGTCTCCATGAAAAGGTGTCCGGCTGCTGCGTTAGCTGAATGTGCTCGAGGAGGTCACATATCCGGCCGAATTCAACCACCAGCTGCATAGTTCTGGGACCTGCAATGTGTCGAACCCAAGCAAAGTCATTCAGGGCATCAGCGACTGTTGCTTTCCTCTTCCTCGGCTTCACTGCTGCAAAGACAGTTGGGGCCAAGTGCTGCAGGCTCTCCCCGTTGATCCATCGATCGGTCCAGAAAAACGTGGACTCGCCATTCCCAAGCGTGAAGACTGTTGCTGCCTGGAAGAGAGCCAGCACAGCGCGCTCCGTCGTCCTAGGTGCGCGACCGTCATGACGGTCTTTCCAGACCCAGCGCACCCGCAGAGCGACGCCCATTCTCCTGAGATCAGATATGCCGAGGCCACCCAGACTCGTTGGCTTGCAGACGAGTGTCCAGGCCACCTTGCACTTGCCACCACCCATGAAGTCGGTGCCCGCCCAGATAAAGCTTCTCCGTAGTTTGTCGATGGAGTCTATTCCCCAAGGCGAGAGGCACAAGGCAATGGAGGTGTGGATTGGGACCGCCGAGAGCGTGGCCTTCACCAGCGCCGTTCGGCCCGCGGCGTTGAGTAGCTGGCCCTTCCAGCCCGGTATTCGCGCGGCGATCCTGTCCAGCAGGTACTGCTCCTTGGAACGTTTGAGCTTATAAATGGAGAGCGGGACGCCGAGGTACCGACAAGGGAAGGACTGGACTCGGCAAGCGAGGCTGTTGTGGACACGTTCAACATCTTCCGCGATGCAGTTTAAAGGCGTGGCCATGCTCTTATCCAAATTGGAGAACAGGCCGGAGGCGAGGCCGAAGATGTTCAGAGTAGCTTTGACTGCCTCGAGGTCCCGTTCCAGTGGCCGGACGAGAATCATCAGGTCGTCCGCATACAGGCTGATCCGCGAGCCGTCGTAACCGTGAATGGGGGTCAGCATGCCACGGCGCTCGATCCAGCCGAGGCGGTGGTTCAGGACCTCCATGACTAGCACGAAAAGCATAGGCGACAACGGATCACCCTGTCTGAGTCCACGGGCGTGACAAATCCTGCGCCCAGGCCGTCCATTGAGGAGGATCTTCGTGCTCGATGTGGAGAGTATCATGGACACCCAGTTCCTCCACCGCCTTCCGAAACCTAAGTGCTGCAACACTTCCAAGAGGAAGTTCCAAGCGAAACTGTCGAAGGCCTTGGCAATATCAACTTTGAGCAAGATGCATGGGGTACGCTGCGCATGGATCACCTTGCAGGCCAGCTAAACCTCTCCGAAGTTATCGTGCAAACTGCGGCCCTTTTATGAATGCAGTTTGGTTGCGCCGGACCAACTGTCTGAGGACCCCGGCCAACCTTTGTGCCATACACTTTGTTATCAGCTTGCCGATGCTGTGAATCAAGCTAATCGGACGGTAGTCTCTGATCTCGGTGGGGTCATCCTTCTTCTTGAGAAGTATCATATAGGCATCATTGAGATGGTTTAGGCTCCTAGCATCTTGGGACCAAAAGGCGTTGAAAGCATCCATGACGGTCCCTTGATTATCCCCCAGCAACTCTTGTAGAAAAGCCTGGTGAACCCGTCGGGTCCGAATTTTTTTTATTTTTAACATTTGTTAAAAACTATTTTTAATTTTAGCACCGAAAGTTTTTTTTATATCTAACACTTTTGGCCGCTCCCCACGCGAGGGAGCGGCATTTGAACTTTGCCACTCCCCACGTGGAGGAGCAGCAATGCTGCTGAGCTGGCAGCGCTGACAAGGTGGCCTGGGGCTGCCGATCCCCCCTGGAGGCTGCCGCTCCCCAGATTAGGGAGCGGCAAGCCCAACCCCCCCCCTCCCGCTGCCGCTTGCCGCTCCCCAGATCAAGGAGCGGCAGCGGGGGCCGTTTTGTTTCGCGTGAGGAAGTCACCAACACAGAGAAGAAAAGCCAACATTCTCGCCCGACGCCACCACCCGGCGGACAGCGCCCCCCCCCCCTCGCGCGGCACAGGCGCGCGCGCCTCCCCCCGGCGCGGCAGCAGCAGGCAGCAGCGCCCCCCCCCCCCCCCCCCCCGCGCGCACGAGTAGCCGGCATCATACACTATATGTTTGATTTCGGATCGGCACGCAGGGATTCTCCACATCGCCAGTGAAGATATCGAAGGGTTCCCGTCTTTGGTGCATAGATGGTGCATGCGTCATTTTACAGCTAATTTCTGGCGGCGTCAGAGGAAGAAGGAGGTTAGTGACATGGTTAAGGCTCTATGTTGTGTGCGTACAGAGTACCAGTTCAAGAAGAAAATGTGCTTACATTCTACTTTTCAAGCTCACTAGAGAGTTCGACGACGTTTAACATTGTTTTATGGATGCCGCTCCCTGGCTGAGGGAGCACTAACTCTGTCGCTCCCTGTCTGGGGGCTGTGTTTCCTGCTACTCCGTGCTTTGATCTGTAACCTCGACCATATGTACTTCTTTATAATACTAGGACATATTGGAAATAAAATACTTGCACGATCGAGGAAAACAGTAGGCACATGGTACACACTTATTACAAAGTTCAACAGTTCCACTATCACTTGCTCCAACATAAACATAGTTCAAACTCAAACACTGATATTAACGAACTAAACAATGACATGTTGCAAACTAAACCTAACATGCCTAATATTGGTACCACATATTGAACTGAGTTACGCCTTCCCCACAGTAACCTCCTATTGACGGCGGCGGTGGCGGTGGCGGCGGAGAAGGAGGCTCGTGCTTCTTATGGCATGGGCACTGGCAGTATGGATTGTTGCATAGTGGCTCCTCTGCATCGTTGATGCTGTCGTCCTCCGACATGTCCCTATTACCACTTCCAGGGCCATACTCTAGATCAAAGATGTGTCCCTGTAGATATGTGATGTATTGTTGATGGGGATAGATAGGAGGAGGATCGACTCATCGAGTGAACCCACAGTTATCTGGGCAGCTTGAATCCTGAAAATGCATCTACCAACAAGTACTTCTACAAACCAAATGCAAATCAGAAAAAATGAGAGTTAAAAGGAAATACAAATCCTCGCGGGCATTTGAAGAAACGACGGCCTCCACTGTCACAGTCGATGTACATCTGCACGACGCAATCCTCACCGTGGCGACATTTTGGCCAATCTTCCGTGCGGTTGTCGTATGATCTAAGAGGTCTCTCGCGGGTGAACTCTTGCTCTCCAAAGGAAATTGTTCTATAGGTTCCTCAAAAGAATCAGGACCTAGAGAACCCTCCCACACAATCGATGTCCCTTCCTCTACCTCTACTCGACGAACTTCCACCCGACATTTGAACTACAACTAAACAACAAAATAACTTATGTGATGGCCGTGAGGAGAGGGAGAGGGGGCGCGGCGCCGAAACGACGAATGACAACAGCTCAAGAGGAGAAGAGAATAAAAGACGTCCTGCGCCTGCCGCTCCTTGATCTGACGAGCGGCAACGCTGCCCAGATCAGAGAGCGGCAAGCCTGCCGCTCCTCCAGGGGGGGAGCGGCAGCCCCAAGCCACCTTGTCAGCACTGCCAGCTCAGCAGCATTGGCGCTCCTCCACGTGGGGAGCGGCAAAGTTCAAATGCCGCTCCCTCGCGTGGGGAGCGGCCAAAAGTGTTAGATATAAAAAAAACTTTCGGTGCTAAAATTAAAAATAATTTTTAAAAAATATTAAAAATTAAAAAAAAATCTCGTGTCCCGGGGCCTTGTCATTGGGCAGGTCGCGGATGACGGCCCACACTTCTTCCTCCGAAAACAACCGCTCAAGGCCCGCTAGGTCCGCTGTGGGCAGGCCGACCGCATGCAGATCAAACATCCTGGTCCGTTCAAAGTTAGAGCCTAGAACACCATTGTAGTGGTGGAACAGGGCCTCCGCCATTGCTTGGTCTGACACCACCTGAGCCCCATGAACATGCAGCGAGGCGATCCTGTTCTGGCGACTCCTGTGACAGGCTTGGAGGTGGTAAAACTTCGTATTTGCATCTCCCTCCTTGAGGTAGAGAATGCGCGAACGCTGACGAGCTATAGTCCTCAGCATGGAGGCCAGGCCGAGCACTCGCATTTTCAACGAACGGCGTAGGGCGGCTTCCCAGGCTTTGAGCGCCCTGTGCTCCTGCTGCTCATCGAACCTGAGGATGGCCTCGCGGGCAAGTGTCAGCTATAGCCGAACACTGCCGATCTTCGAATTACTCCAGCGCCGGAGCTCCTTAGCCACGCTGCGCAGTTTCTGGTCCAGCGCCCTGAAAGGGTACGCTTGTGGCGTTGGCACGGCCCACGCTTGGGCCACGACTTCGGCGAAGCCCGTCATCGTGGCCCAGAAGGATTCAAACCGGAACCGTCGTCCGTCTCTCACGTGCAAGTTGCAACCGCCTTTCGGGAGTTGGCTAGTTTTGTTCCTTGCTTGCTTGTTGCGAGCCACGTCAGCGGTGCGGCTTTAGCAGCAAAAGAAGAATATCGGACCGTAGCGTATGTTCGCTTCTTAGCGGTAGTCCGTCAGACTGTTCCCAAATCTGGGATTTTTTTTGAGAAGTCGACGGGGGATAGAGAGAGAATCCCCAGCTGATTTCATTGATGAAGCGGTCCTTGAAGCCAAATATTACAAATACATGGTTCACATCTCATTTCTTATATATTGGTTTACATTGCGTTAACTAAAGCAGAACACCAAACGTCAGCAATTATTCGTTCCTTCTTTGGCAAGCGGGCTTTCTATAAGTTAGCCTCTGATTTGCATGCCATCAGCGCCCCTTGTAATGTCAACCGATTATTCCTGAAGATGATGTTGTTCCTCCTTTTCCAGATATGCCAAGAACACAGTAGAATGAAGGTATGGAAGTGTGCTCCTGGGATATGTGTCGGGGCCTCGATCTCTTGCAGCTTATGTACTGGCTAGGTAGGATCAGTTGTGATCTGGATGGCATCTCAGAATTCCTTTGCAGCAGTGCAGCCGAAGATTACATGTGCCGGTGTCTCCTCCGCTCCATGGCAGACCTCACACTGTGTGTTTTCCACGATTCCCTTCTTTGCCAGATTAGTTTTGCACTGTATCCTCCCCTGTGATAGCAACCACGCAAAGAACTGAACCCGAGGCGGAGCTTTGCTCTTCCAGATGAACTTGGCCCAGGCATCTTGTCCTGATTCATTCCTTTTGAGCGCTCTGTATAACAGCGATGTATCCAAGTCTCCATTCCGTTTGAGCATCGGGCTTTGCCGTTTATCCCTTCCTTCTTGGAATTGCAGCTGTTCAATTATCTCAGTGATCTCTGTCAACTGCAGTTCAGCTGTAGCGGTACGTCGGCGGACTAGGCTGGACTGAAGAGCACCATCCACTGCCTGTCTTACAGTCATCTCCTGATTCTGGCAGTGTGTGAAAAGCTGTGGAAACCTTTCTGCCATCGAGTCCTCCCCATGCCAGACATCATGCCAAAATGAAGTTGTGAGGCCATCTCCCAAAATCACAGTAGTAATGGCTCGGTAGATCGGCAACAGGGATCGGAGCATCTCCCAATGCTGTCCATGCAGGTCGCCAGTCAGTGATGCTATACATGCATTCCTCTGAACCCATCGAGCCCATGATGAGTCCTGTTGTAGATGCAGTTTGTGAATTAGCTTGAGCATCATGCAGATGTTCTGGACGCTTAAGTCTTTGAGTCCCAGCCCTCCGGCCTCCTTCGTATCACAGACGTGCCCCCACGCAATGAGACTTTTGGCGCCGGACGCCGTGCTTGTGCCGGCCCACAGAAAGGCCCGCCGGCGTCGATCAACTTGATCAATCACTCCAGGTGGGATGGCGAGTGCACACATGGCATAAACCAGTTGACTGTCCAGGACCGAGTTCACCAGGGTGGCTCTGCCCATGTGATTGAGCAACCCAGATTGCCAACCTGCCAAGTATTTGTCAATCTTTGCGATTTGGGGTGCAAATGCATTGAGGCGCAGCTTTGTATTGGAGAGTGGGAGGCCTAGGTAAGTTTGCGGGAATCCTTCTTGTCTGCATCCAAGAACCGAGATGCAAGCTTCAGTCACTTCTGGCTCCATGTATATTGGCACTGCAGTGCTTTTTGAGTAATTTATCTGCAGTCCAGTGGCACTAGAGAACTGATCGAGCACCGTCTTTAGGGCCTGTACATCAGCTAGCTCTCCTCTGATGAGAAGCAATGAGTCATCGGCGTACTGTAAGACCGGGCATCCTTCACCGTCGACAATAGGATGACGAATAACAGTAGTCTTTTTGATGAGGACTTGCAGGACGTCCGCCAGTAGGATGAAGAGGTAAGGTGAGATTGGATCGCCTTGTCTCAGTCCACGCTTACAGTTTATCCAGGGTCCCGGACATCCATTCACCAGGACTGCAGACTTGGAGGATTGCAGGATCTGTCGCATCCACCTTCGCCATTGCTGATTGAAACCTCTTGCCTACAGAACCACATCAAGCGCCTCCCAACACACGGTGTCGAAGGCCTTGGCGAAGTCAAGCTTGACAACCATGGTCGGTTTCCTTCTTTTATGGCAGCACTGCACCAGTTCCATAGCATAGACGAAGTTCTCTGTTATTGACCTGCCTCTGATGAAACCTGTCTGATCAATGTCCACCAAGTTGCTGATCTGTTTCTGCAGTCTGGATGTTAGGATTTTCGTCAGTATTTTGATGCAGCAATTCTGCAGGCAAATTGGTCATGGAAATCGTTAGCTTTGTGAGCTTTGAGCTCACTACTTATGTTTGTTTTTCTCTGAAGATCATTGCCTTTTCCTTTTCTTTTGTATATAAAAGGACGTCAAGATCATTTCAGCCCTGACACTGTAATTAGATCATTGGATGAGTAAAAGACTGAAGTACTCTTTGGCAGTGGTGGATCTAGAAATTCATAGAAGAGGGGGCTCAACTTATCTTCAGCTTCTAAAGCCCCTCCTCCATCTCTTTCGTGCCGATAAAAATTAGGAGGGGCTCCATTGTCACAGCAGTGGTAGGGGGCTTGAGCTCCGCTCGCCCCACCGCTGGATCCGCCCCTGCTCTTTGGGTCAAATTCATGAATATAGTAGATGCTACAATGTTAACAACCGGCAACTAGATCACACACCAAGGTAGCAATCGGTGAATCGAGATGAACTGAAATAGGAAAAGTAGCAGGATCAAGTCTAGAAAGATCCGAAAGGAACTAAAGATAGGAAATCTGGGTACAAGATGAATCAACTTGGGGAAGAAGATGACAGTAAAGTAAAGGTAAAGGTAAAAGGTTTATGATGTTCTTCGATGTCTTCCCTGGTTTCTGCCGAAGCCTTTTGTAGTCAGCGTGGGGCCATCGCCAGCCTATGTGTCCCTCCTGGGCCCACATGGCAGTGATACTAACATTCCCCACCGCTTGAAAAGCGGCTTGCCCTCAAGCCGCGGAACTGATCCGCCTTGGTCCTGTTGGAGAGCTGGCATCAACCTCCTCGGCCGTGAACTCGATGTAGCACACCGCCATTCCTTCATGAACTTCCAGAACAAGCCCCACGGCAGCCAATCTAGCCCAGAGCATGGCATCGCCTGCAGCAGCACAGCACCATCTGCAGCAGTGCGGCACCACCTGTGCTCTAGGTCGCCCACACGGCGGCCGTCGTCCCCAGTCGTGACGCCATTCTCGTGCAGCAGGATGATGACGAACAGGCATATCCTAGAATACTTGCTGGGCTGCCACGTGGTGAGGATGACTGGTGTAGGCCTTACTGTTTTTGGCACTGCGGTGGAGGCGAGGTAGAGGTGGTCCATTCTAGCGGACGTGGTGACCACGCAGCCAAGGGAGAAGTCGGCGTCTAGGAACGCCGCGTTGACGAGGATGGCACCGCCGGCTCCGCAAACGCAGCTCTCGGGTACTCGCTCCCAGGGAAGCCGACGAAACCGCCAAGCAGCATGGCGCAGAGCGAGCACTCGACGCGGCCGAGACAGAAGCCGGGCTTGGCTCGGTGCTCGACCATGTAGCAGCAGGTGATGCGGGCGCAGCGTGGGCCTTGTTGCGCGTCGAGCCGGTGGCGCGTCGAGCATGTGGAAGACTGCGAAGTCGACGGCGCTGGAGTTGACGCGCTGAGCAGCCAGCGGGGCCATTCCCGCTCCTCGACGGACGCGGCTGCGATGTCCATGTCGTCGCGGACACCGACCGTACGAAGCGAGGCGCAAGGGGGGTTGCCACACGAGGCGACGGAGCAGACGCCGTCGCTGCGCGGACTTCGTACGCTGTGCGCGCGAGCGTAGCCCAGCACCCCCGGGCGCAACGACGTGGTTCGGCCTGGCCCGTGAACTGATGGAGACGATGTGCCCGATGAGCTGTGACGGCGTGACAGCGAGGACGTACGCGGAGGAGTCGGCGGGAAAACGGCACAGTGCCTTTGGCACCGCTTTGGCGCGGGCAAGGTGGACGCAGAGCTGGACGTGGCGAGGACAGGAGCCTTGTCGAAGAAAGCGCGCCGAACCTCGTCGCATCCGCGGAACTTGTCGATGATGGGCACGAAGACCACGGCAGAGGTGGCCTTCCCCTGCGGCTCATTGGCCGGGAAGATGAAGGACTCCGGAATGGTCGCATTGGCCTCCTTGTTCAGGGAGATGCGCCCGGGGTCGTCGGAGAGGTAGAATCTCCTGACGAGGACGGACCCGGCCAGATCGTTGCCCGTCAAGCCGAGGGAAACCGCCATGCCCAACAGCTCGGCATAGGCGGAGATGTTGCAGAGCCCGAGCTCGACCATGTAGAACACCGGGAATAGACCATGGTTGTCGTCGTTCCAGCGGAGCATCTCCTCCTCCCAGAGTGCGCCGATGGGGACGCCGGCGAAGCTGCTGTCGCCGTACGGGCAAACCGTCCAACACTTGGGCTGCGCCGACCCCGCAGCCATCACCCAAGCCTGCAGCCCACCATCTGTAGCCCCTACAGCATCGGCGTGGAGCGCGGCAGCCGCGGCAGGTGCCTGCCCATCACGACCAACGGCTTGGTCGAGTAGCGCGTCAAAGTGGACGACGCCGGGCTTAGGGTCGTCGTCGAGGGAGCCGTCGTAGCCACCGACGTGGCCGAGGCGGACAAAGCGGACAAGGCCGGGGTTGTCGGGCGCGAAGTTGTCGTGGCAGAGGAGCGGGTCCGGGGGCGCAGCGAGGCTGTAGAAGATGGCGGTGGCGTGCAGCTCGGACTGACCCGCCGCGATAGAGTTGGCCACGAGGAGCTGCTCCGTGTGGACGGAGTGGCGCAGCGGTAGACCGCGGCACTCGAGGTGGACGGCGATGCAGACGCGGCCGCTGGCGCTTAGCCCCTCGCCGCGGACGATGGTGGCGCGCTTCTCCTGCTCGGTGCGCTCGGCCACCTGCTGCGCGACCGGATTCGTGTTGACGACCTCGTTGCCTGTGGATGGGAGGACCTTCTCGTCGTGGATTTGGTCGGCAGGCGTGAGGCTATTATCGATCCGGAAGGCCAGCACCGACGTGGACGACTGGTACGGCTCGAAGGACAGCCCGATGGGGCGGATGCGGAGAACGTCGGAGTAGCCGCCGTGCCTAGACTCGAACTCCTTGCCGCGCGCGGTCACGAGCACGGAGTCGTCCGCGTCTGCGGAGTTGGCGCGGTCCACCGCGGGGCCGAGGCAGGGCTGGTCGGTGGAGGCGAAGGTGGAGCTGCAGACGGGAGCCACGGCGACCGATGGTATACAGGTGATGGCACCGTCGCGGAGCGCCTCGACTGCATCCTGCGGCTCCGTCATCGGCGGAGGCGAGAAGTGCCAGTCCAAACGAGCCTCCATCTTGTCGAACCTCCGGTTGAACGCGTCGAGGATGAGCTTGAGGGCGGCGGAATCCATGCCTCGACCGACAATCGACTGTCTCTCATACCAATGGTTAACAAGCGGCAACTAGATCACAAATCGACTGTCCAATTGTTAACAAGCGGCAACTAGATCACACATAAGGTAGCAATGGGTGAATCGAGATGAACGGGAACAGGAAAGTAGCAGGATCAAGTCTAGAAAGATCTAAAGATAGGAAATCTAGGTACGAGATGAATTAACTTGGAGAAGAAGATGACAGTAAAGTAAAGGTAAAGGTAAACGGTAAAGCTGCTTCACGAGCGTCCGTCCGCATCGGACGGACTCGACGCCTCATCTCGACTCGACCGCGCGACCCAGCTGCGTCTCGTCTCGACCGCGCCGACCCAGCTCCCCATCCTTTTATCCGCTCGCCCACCTGCCTTCCTCCTCGAGTGCATGGCGATTATTTTTCCTCGCTCGCTCCGCCCTGCTCGTGTCGCACGCCTGCTTTCCACTCGCCGCGCATCGCTGCTGCTTTCGCTCGCGACCTCCATGGCACTGGTGTCAGGCACGACAGCGGCGCCGTGGTGGGGAGGAGCACTCGCCGGCAAGCCGCACTCCTCCCTCTCCCTCCTCCCTCCCCTCCCCTCCCCTTCCCCCTTCCTCCTTGCTCCCACCTCTCCCATCTCCTCCCTCCCTCCCTCAATCTCGCGACCTCCAGCACTGGAGAAGCTCTACAGCAGTTGTTTTTCCACGAGGTAGGTGGATCCTTCGTGGATCTGAGCCATCCTCTCCTCCTCCCCCCATTCTCCTCTGGATCCGAGGTTTCCTCCCTCCTCCTCCTCTGGATCTGGCCTTCCTCCTCCTGCTTCTTTACTCCTCCACTGGATCTGAGACGCAGTGGTGGGGCTAGGGTTTATGGCGATTTTTTGTTGCACCAGGCATGTTTATGTTGTTGCAGTAGTGTCTTTTTGCTGTTGCACAAGCTTTTTCTTCTTTTTGTTTCACTAGTTTTTTTTTGCTGGTGTTTCATTCTTGCATTGCAGTTTGTTGCAGTAACTTTGGGTTGCTGTTGCACACGTATGCATTAGCACTTTCCCGGATGTTGCAGTAGTTTTGTTATGTTTGTTTCAGTTATTTTGATTTGCTGTTTCAACGAGTAAGTCCTTTTTATTTCAACATGTATGCATTACTATTTTTTTGGAAGTTTCAGTAGCATTGTTCTGTTTGTTGCACTTGCTCTGATTTGGTGTTTCAACAAGCAATTTTCTTTGTTGTAACAAATATTCAGTTGATGTTGCAATAGGGTTTCAGCTGATGTTTCACTAGTGTTGCTCTGTTGTTTCAGTTTCTTCACCTACCGTTGCAGCGTCAAGGAAAGGGGGTGGCCTCTGGAGAACGAGATGGCGGCTGTGCGGAGGTGCTGGAGGTCAGGCGAGGTCACCGGTGGACGGACCCTGTGCAAGCTGGGGGGTTGGGATCTGGAGAACGAGCTGGCGGGCGTGTGGAGGTGCTACGGCGGGCGAGGATGATGATCGGACCCCGTGCAAGCTGGGGATCTGGAGAACGAGCTGGCGGTCGTGCGGAGATGCTACGGCGGGCGAGGTCGGCGATGGAGCGGATCCTGTGTGTGTTGCAGGCGGAGCGGGGGCTGTTTTTTTTTCTTGTGGGGGGAGCCGCTCTGTGCGGAGCACGCACACCATCTAGACACGTCCGGACGGCCCCGTGCATCCGGGCGTTCGGACGCTAGAAGCACCGAAAGGTAAATGGTTTCTTCGATGTCTTGCCCTGTCGAAGCCTTTTGTAGTCAGCATGGGGCCAGCGCTAGCCTATGTGTCCCTCCTGGCCCACATGGCAGTGGTACTAACATACAACAAGAGAGCAAACACAAAAATGCCATTCGCTCTCTTTGCGTTGACCCGCCCCGTACCCCACGTTACACACAGGAAACCTCTACAGCTAAGCGCAAGTTTGGTTCCAATTCGTTAAAGTTTAACTCCCATCACATCAATATTTCCTCAAGTGCATAGAGTACTAAATGTAGATTAATTATATACATATTGACACAGATTAAGAGTAATTTACGAAATAAATCTATTAAGCCTAATTAATTTAAAATTAAATTTTTTTATCAAATAAGACAAAAATACTATAGTATTAATTAAACTTCGGTAATGATACACACGACGTCCGACTCGGGTCGGACGCTCCCTATCCACTCGCTCCCGCGAAACCGTTCGCACCGACTCCCCTCCCCTCCGCCATGTTTTTTACTGCGCCGACAAGTGGGTCCCAGTCTGCCTGGCATCCCACCCCGCTTCATCACAACGCCGTCCCGCACTCATGCCCCCGCGGCCCCGCCCCTCCCTGTCTCCCATGGATGCCGCCACGCCTTATGGCTTCCGACGCCGGCGTTAGGCCACCTCCTCTGCGCGGCCTCCCCCGAGTAGAAAGGGCTCCCATTGTTCGTGTCGCGCCCCTTCCTCTCACACGCGCGTGGGAGAGACCGGCCGTGCCCCTTCTTCTCGCGCCGCCCACCGCCAGAGCTCTGGCAACCTTCTCCGGCGAGCCGGTCATGGCCGGATTGGGGAGATCCGGACTCCCTCTACCTCCCACAGCCCCTTCTTCTTCCACATCGTTGGGGGAAACGGCCCCTAGGGTTGGGCTGACATAGGCCTGACGGCGGCGCATGGCTGGGGCGATGCTGGGGCCTGCTCTTCTCCACCATGGTGGCGGGCGGCTACCTCAAGGGCGCCAGAATGTTGAAGCGCCTGGGCAAACTCCTGGCGTGGCGGACGCCAGGGCGGCAGCGACCTGTTGTGCCCTGTCTGCATCGTCACCGCGCTCGCCAGTGCGCTCTTCACCAACGACACCTGCTGCGTCGTGCTCACCAAGTTCGTGCTGGAGCTCGCCGCCGAGCGCAACCTCCCCGCCAAGCCCTTCCGGCTCGCGCTCGTCACTAGCACCCAGGGATGGGCAAGTTCATGCATCCAATTTCCTGGAAAAATTAAATCTCTGTCTATGTACCTGTCTCTTGTTACTATCTTTTCTCCTGTGCATTGCGGTGATTACAGGGCGGTGTTTGGAGCAGTGTCTTGATTAGGTGATTGCTACTGCCTTTGCGACTTGCAAGTTGATCTATTCTTGGAGGATTAATTTAATTTGCTCTTGGAATAATTTGTGATTTTGCTGATGGGAGTGATGATTAGTTGTGGACTAAAAACTTTAGGTTAATAGAATTATAGAAGTTTATTTAAAGTATTGGAAATTTTCAGTGTTTAAACAATTAAGGACCAAGTGTACATGACGAAGCAGCTGGCAGATCTTTTCCCTATTGGTTTGAGAATTATAATGATGAAACTGGAATCATATATAAGATGAGGCAGTAGCTTTGATGGGTTGCTGAATTTCCCATCGCTGAAGCATATCAATCTCCGTTTTTCTTCCTGGCTTATGTCAGAGTCGATGAATCCTCCCAGACTCTCATCATATCAGATGGAATTCATATTCAGATTACAAAGGAAGATGTTTCTAAGGTGTTTGGAATACCATCATCTGGCAGTAGCATTTTTGCAAAATCAGGCAAGCTATCTTCCTGCAATGGGGCAGCATCCGATAGCATTGACTTGGGTTCACTTTCTTTGGAGCATAACATATTCCCTCGCGTCCGATGCTTCACATCTGACCGTCTAAGGGTCATGATATCAGCTGACAGAAATTTCTCGGCCAGTCATTCCAATTCTGGTGATTCATGCAAGGTTAAGGTTCGATATTATCTTATTTATTTGCCTGCGCTAGCCTCTCAATCAGTTTACATATCAAATTCCATATATCTGAAAAAAATACTAACATTTTTTGTCCCTTTTTTTTTCAGCTCCGGCCACCTACTGGTCTCTGTTACCATTGGGCTAATCCCCAGATGCCAAACGCTGATCCCACATACCAGCCCTGGTTGCTAGCGCTGTGGGAGGCATGTGTCCTCATGACACGGATTCTTAAGATACCTCATGAGGTGCGTAATTTGCATGTATCTAACCATGACTAACGATTTTTGTAGTATTGTAGAAATATGCCTGTATCATTGTTTCAGAGCAACCCTGTTACTATGCTTATAAGTTCTTATTCTTGGTGTTTGCCTGGTATGTATGAAAACAGCCAAACAGGTACAACTGATAATATCAGGATATCCACAAGTTTTAGAAAAAAAAATCAGAAGATCACAACTATGTTTTATCTGTTGCCATGTTGGCTTTGGAAGCTGTGAACAAGGACCAAAAACACAAAGATTGATGCCAAGGAATGCTTGGAAGCTGTGTTTTACCCAAAGCAACCACCTTGCTAGGAAGAAATTTCAAAAAAGTTCTGGAGTTGGACATGGTTAATTTTTAACAAATGTTGTGATTAATTAGTTAATTCAAAGTTTTAAATTACCTTTGTATCAGATAACTGAACTTGAGATGCTTCATTGTGCTATTAATTCAGAGAATGGCAATGCCATTTCTTCTCATTATTATGAGCAAATTGATTTGTTCATTGTCATCTGAGAAAAACTTGTTAGCAGAGGCTGAAATTTTCCCGCATTCTAAAAACGTGCATTTTTATTAAATGAATATGCACATTGCACATGTATGATGCAGCAAAAGAACAACTGCACTTGAATTTGAAAGGATTTTTCTGCATATATTAATCGCTTTTTCACCACAATTTAGCTTTTTCCCAATGTTAGTCGGACATTATATTTTCCCGGTGCAACGCACGGGCATTTAACTAGTGAGACAGAAATGGCGTCGAGACTTTTGAGAGCATAAAAAAGCAACATCACATGGGGACTGCCGGACTGGTCTTAAATTTTCAGGATTGACCATTTGTTATACCCTGCTTCAGAACATTGCTTGCAGTTTGGGAATGCTAGGTGGAATAATGCAGACTTGTCTGGCTTTGCCGTGGATCACTAATGTGCAGTGTCTTACACTAAGACTTTTGTTTTTTTTTTTACTGCTACATGGATTCATATATTACAAATGTAGCTTATCTTCGCTTGGATCATGAACCTAGGTAAAATGTCTGTCTCTGCCCTGGATCCAAGCTTAAAAACTCACTTTTTTTTTCTACCGCTGCATCGATTCAATGACCAATGTAGCTTATCCATGTTACTTTTCAATTGCTGTAACATTTCTGGTTTTCTGGTGTGTCTATTGCAGGTTCACCCTGTTCTTATGTTGATTGGCTACATTATCCTCGGCAGTGAAGGTAACAGCAATACACAATCATACTCACTTTTAGTCCATCTCTGGCATATCAGCATTAAACGTTGGTTTCTCCCGATCCACTGTATGTCAGCCATTATGATCTACAAGGTGTTTCCAAAACTGAACCACGACACAGCCAAGCTGACGCATCTGATCCTCCACGCCATTGCGACTGTACTCGGCGCCTTCGCCATCTACTGCGTGTTCAAGTACCACAACGACAGCGGCATCGCCAACCTCTACAGCCTGCACTCCTGGCTCGGGATCGGGACCATCTCTCTGTACGGCATTCAGGTGACGCACTACACGCCGGCGCCGCCGTGTTTCGCGAAGATTTTGCAGCCGTCCTGCCCCAGTTATGTTCTTGCAGGTGGATTAGCTGATCGTCTGTCGATGTTGCTTGCAGTGGGTGTTCGGGTTCGTGACCTTCTTCCCCGGCGTGGCACCGAGCGTGTGGCGCAGCGCGCTGCCCTGGCACACGCTGTTCAGGCTCTTCGTCTACGTTCTGGCGCTGGCGACCGCGGAGCTCGGGTTGCTGGAGAGCGGGGGGCTCGACAAGTACGGCACTGAGGCGTTCCTGGTCAACTTCACGGCGCTTGTCGTCGTGCTGTTCGGCGCCTCCGTCGTCGTCACCGCAGTCACGCCGGCGCACGTCGAGGAACCGCGGGGCTACGCCCCAATTCCAGTCAACTAGAGGGGAGGGCGTTGCCAAGCATTCAGAAGAGTGCATTTGTGTTGTTCTGTTTGAATTGAACCATAACATTAGGCGTGTGGCTTAGGCTATCCGCACTCATAGACATCTATATTCATCATCTATACGTCCTAGTCAGCAAGATTCTCTCCTCTATACTCAGATTCTTCCGCACCCATTCATCCTCTATATCATTCTCTATCCACTCTATTCACTGTGGGATCCACTTGTTACTTTATCTAAATATATCTATGTGTGATCTAGTTTTGAAGGATTTATTGAGATGAATTTAATAGTGCAATTGAAATTTAATTTGGATTTTTGGTTTGTGAGTTATAATATTTTTTTTCTTTGTTTAGCTAGTGGGACCCATCACTGCCCACTATATAGTAAGTATTGTACTATTCTAAATATAGAGTGAGAGAAAGGATAGAGTATTGTTTTAGAGTACCAATTGCATCAGTTTTTATTCTATATTCATACTCTAAAACTTTAGAGCATCCTTTAGAGTATCCCACTGCGGGTAGTCTTACGTATGGAGCGCATCCGCCATCCGAATTTACTTCGAATTAAAAGCGGATGGCGGATGCGACTATGAGGGGGGTTCGGTCCATAAATACAAACCGAAGGGTCCTCTTTCCCCAGCTTTTCCGCAAACACCTCCATGGAGTAATTTGCTCCGCATTACGCACAACGGCGTAGAACATCAAAATAATCACGAGGTTCTCTGCTAATAATCGAAAACACTTTACGTTAATCTAATAACCGCCCGGTCGCCATGGACAGTTGTTTGCAAGTCGCTTGGTACGCTGGCATGAATGTGATAACGGAGCAGTCCAATTTCATCTTCTCGCCTATGTCTCTCAGGGCTGGGCTCCAGGGCCGTCTCAACAATTTCGAGGGCCCCCTGTGCAAACAAGACATTAAAGGCCTGACAATCCAATATTTTCTTCTACATCTAAAAAGAACAAAAATAAGACTTCTTTTTCGTGCGACAATCTTTGGGGTCGTCCGTCTGCTCCCCCTCTTGCGATACAACACGCTTGGTAATAGGAGGTGGAAGGGTGCGAATGAAAATAAAAAATAAGAAAGAATTCCAGATGCAAATTTAAAGAGAGAAACAACATATAAATATGGAGGTGGAAGGGTACAAAAGAAAATAAAGAATAAGAAAGGATTCCTAATGTAAAAGAAACATGCGTCGCTCTGGTGCGTTCCTTGCGACCTAATAAAAGGAAGAAAACCTCGAAAGGAAGGAGGAAACTCAGGAGGAAAGAAAGATCACGGGCGGCTCTCCCTCTTGCCATCAACCTCAGGCACGGGAGGAAAGAAATTAAGAGCACGGAAGGAGGAAAGAAAGATCGTGCGACATTATCCATCGACCTCGGGCGGCTCTCCCTCTTGCCCGCTGCCCTGCCGACCCTCGCTCGGCCTCCTGCTCTCCGCTGCGCCGTGCCCACCATAGCTCGTCGCCCAACATCCAGCCACAACCACGACGCCGGCTTGATCCGAGAAGCCTGCGACGACCTCGCCACGACCGTGCTCTTGGTGAGATCAGAGATCCCCAACCGTGCCCTTGGTGAGATCAGGGATCATCAACTGCATGCATCTGCATGCGGTGAGATCAGATATCCTTGTTCTCTTCCGTTTTTCTTTATGATGCATCTGAACCATGGACCATAGGAGTTGAGCATACTCCAAGCCGCCGACGCCTGGTGCCAGTCACCGTGGCCCCCTCGCATCGACGGTAATATGCTTCTAATGCCCTCACCGCCTCCCTCGCGATCTACTTCTCGATCAGACGACGCCTGACTGGTGCCGTCGCCGTGGCCACCAGACATCGACGACATTCTGCTTCTCCTCCACTTGGCGTCTCCCTTGCGATCTGCTTCTCGGTCCGACTGTACTGTACACAGGGCACGACAAGGCACAGGTAAGTAATGCTAAAAAAATTACCCTAATCCTGTCTATATAGTATGTAGTGATTATAGTTCTAATGCACGATTTAACCTTTGTATAATCCTGTCTGTATTAGTCTGTAGTGATTGCAGTTCTAATGCACGATTTAACCTTTATATAATCCTGTCTATATAGTCTGTAGTGATTGCAGTTCTAATGCATGATTTAAACTTTATATGAACTAATAATAGAACCATGCATTTGGCTCCAAGAACAGAAAGATGTGTTAATCATCATGATTTAATTTGGAAACAAGATGGATGCACACATGTGTGCAGTGTGCCTTTGCTGAGAGTCGGATATTCTGATGCTTAACAAAATCTGTGGAAGTTGCAGTAAAATTTATACCAGATAATTTAATTAATGTGAATTGGCTGGAAACCATGCACAAGTCTGAAAACTGTTGAGTAACTGTAAGCTTACCACAAACGCAGTAAAAGCCTTTTTACAACTGGTATGACAGTTCCACCTGGCATCTACCTATGTGTGTTTCCAATCAAAATGTACAAGAGACACGAACCCAATAGAAGACCCATCCATGGTGCCTGAAATATTAATAAACACTTATGTAGTTCCAAACCTCAGGACATAACATAGCAAGTTGATTGCAGTTAACTTACTACTAAGAGGGCATTTTTTGTAACAGTAGATGGTGCAGAATGTACCGGATTGACCTCACCAATTAAAGATCCCCTTTGACCATTCGTTTGTGGAGGAGTCCTTGATGATTGACGATTACTGATTTACTGCCCAACCATGTACCAGCAGTTGGCACTGGACTCCTGGACAAGGATCTTGCTGACCTGTACAATCAACTACAAACTTATAATTTCCTGAACCTGTGCTCAACAATTTGAAAGCATATTGCATAGTAGTGAAAGCAGAACCAACTTAAGAGCAAACTTGACTTATCAGGTCCAAACAAATACAAATAAAGCAAAAAAAAATTGATTGGATAGATGGTCAACAATAGCTTTTATAAAGGAAATAAATGTTGGGAACACGCACTAAGCAGCTCAAGAACATTACATGTAGTAGTAATCAGTGCTGGGGCTGCTTCCATGGTATTAGTCGACCAATTTCATATTAACAGGAATAGGTGAGCTTAGAATAAGGGCTGTAGCATCTGACTCATCGTTGTTTCTGGATGTCGCACCATACGTCGTTGGCACCCAAAAGCTTTTCACGTAATGAAGCATCCTCACGTTGATGCTTTTGAGGCTGAAAACCACATGTGTCCCTAAAAGAGAGGTGATAATATATTTAGAATCCAGTAAAAGTTGAAGTTCCATGACAATATCAAGTGAACATGCCCTAAATTAAATAAATCTTCACATATTGAATCAAGGATAGTACAGTAAGACAAGAAAGAGCTTATAAAGAAAACTGAACAACTTAGCTATGAGGTGGGAGAATTTATGAATGCACAAGTACAAGCCAAATATGGTTGGCTTATCACAGATTCACAGTTGTTAACAGAGAATATCCTCAATACCCAGAACAAATTTCATATGAAAAGAATGCCAAAATGATTACCTGCATAACTAGGAGTAACCACCTTGCTAGCTGCCCTGGATTTTTTTTTGCTTTAAGATGATGGTAGATGTGGAACTCCACCTATGACTGGAAGACTTTCTTAAGTCGTCTCAACATAGCAGGTCCCAAGCCCGGGTAAAGGAGGAGGGTGTGTTAAGGTCTGGCGAACCAACAGTAAAAAAACAGCCACTCTCATGAATTATACGGTGTTAAGTGTTGGCCTACAAAAAGGCGACATGTCCAGCAATTGAGTGTAGCATAGATGCGTATGTTGCGTTGGTGTTGTGGGCACACAAGGAGGGATAGAGTCCGGAACGACGATATTCGGGATAGGGTTGCGATGGCACCAATTGAGGAGAAATTGATTCAACATCGGTTGAGATGGTTTGGACATGTCCAACGGAGGCCTCCTGAGGCGCCGGTGCGTAGTGGAGTTCTAAAGCGGGCTGATAATGTAAAGAGCGGTAGAGGTCGATCTAAACTAACTTGGGACGAGTCCGTTAAGAGAGATCTTAAGGAGTGGAATATCTCCAAGGATTTAGCTATGGACAGAAGCGCTTGGAGATTGGCAATCAACGTGCCTGAACCGTGACCTCTTTTTGTCTTGTGCCCTTTATGTCCCTTTATGTGTCTCTCTGTTTCTCGTCTCTTTTGAGTTTCATCTCTAGCCTACCCTAACTTGCTTGGGACAAAAGGCTATATTGTTGTTGTTGTATGATGGTAGATGTGGGTAAGACTCGGAGTTGTGATGGTATATAGCTGCATTGCAAAAGATAAGTTCAATTATTACGCTGCAGGAATAAAAATAATAAAAGAGAAACTTGGTAATATGCCTGACCATTGCCATGTAGAACTGAGTTGGTAACTGCAATATAAACAAAATGGAAATATTATGACAGCATTTATGAAAAAAGAAGATGAAATTCTCATGCAATCTCATGAATAATTTCATCGTATCAAAAGGAAAAAAGGTGAATATATCAATGCACAGCACACTAGAGCAATTTTGTGGCAAGCACCATAAGAATCATGTTCTACAGATGCCACTTTGTTACAAATATTAATACAGATCTATTTGGAACTTGTCAATTTCAGATGTATAACTGGGACTCCTATCTAAATGTCCATATTTGTACTAGCAATTTCGATTTGTAAATAGAAAAGTCAACAACTTTGCTATACAGGAAGGGTTAAACTTTAGAAAGTAAAATTCATGACGAACAATTGAAGCAGCAAGAAGTGAAACTAAAAAAGAGCAACACAACCACTGGCGGAGCGTCGTTGGGGCCAACCTGGGCCATGCCCCCCCCCCCCTGCTCTGGTCCATGAATACACGGCTGCTCACTGGAAGTCTGCATGTCACTGCATGCATATGCAACTGATTCCTAGCTCTCTCGTTGTCCTATGCTTGCTAGCTACTGCACTTGCTGATGAGTGGATCGCAGCGCTTGCAAGTATGCAAATGCAAATCTGTGTACATAATCCATTCTTCTTTGACATGGTTTTTAGTTGTTCATTGCAACCTACATAGATAGAACTTGAAAGAAAACAAAGACTTGAACAGAAATCCAGTTATTTGTACTACTATTGGTAATTACTGTAGCACTATAGCTTTGAATTGCCCCCCCCCCCCCCCCCCCCCCCCCCCCCCCCCCTGTATGTTCAAGCACGCTCCGCCACTGAACACAACTTCAGGTTGGAGTGCTTTGCAGCCTACACAAAATCATGGGAGTATCCCATCCCCTGCCATAGTTTCGCATACACAACCATTTCTTCATCTTTCGACGAACCATCAATTATTCTACAGATCGCCATACACTAACAAAACAGGTCTATACTTAGTTCTCTTTTGAAAGGTTGTCTATACTCTATAGTGACAATTGATGAGTCACTATAAGCTACAATTCAATAGGTTGCCTTGGTTAGCCTTGTACATGAAAAATATCTAAATTTTCGTTGAAAATGGAACAACGAGAGCAATAAAATCCAAAGCAGGAAAAGAGTAAACCTACCACTATAGCTTGAGACTGACTAAAATGTACAATTTAAATAATATTGGCCAGTATATAATTTAAGTGCAAAGTGGTTCAAAAGAATTTGGACAGCAATTCGGTAGCTGTTGTAGTCATCAAACCAATTTGCCCTTACATTCAGCATTTTGAGATGTTTTAGAAGAATTTGGTAGATGTAGTACTCTTTATCTTCAAACTGAAACCATTTGAAATCATAATGCCAGTGCATTGCAGAAGATGTTTCAGAAGATTAACACTATTTCGACTAACTAAACTTTTGTGAAATCTATCAATTCTACTTTATATATTAATGTAGAGCACGGCAGTACTGTTGTCACCTTCCTTTTTACTTCCATAGCCAAATCCATACTCAAATTTTAGTGTAACTTTAGCAAGTTCACCCCTCACCACTGTTGCCACTGCTCCATCTAATCCAATTTCCATCCACCACTGTTACCACCACTATAGCTTCTACCATCATAAAAGCATAGATATGTGCTAGAGCCTAAGAATTTCTTTAATATCTTGTAATAAGTCAAAAAATAATTTGGTTCATGATAGGTACTTGGTTAGGTAGAAGAATGGTCAGATAAACTAGGACGACTTTTTCAGATTTCCATAGCAACTTCCTACAATATGTAAACTGAAAGAAAATACACTACATATAAAAATGATGGGGTTGCTTAAGTAAGCAGTTAAGACAAATCTGTTTCAGTAATGGAACTATCTGTACCTAGGCACTGAAATCTGGGAGAACTTGGAACAATACCACCACACTCTATTTTGATGAAGAGATCAAAAGCATCGGACTCCATTGAAACTATGTACTTGACCTGTTGAGGCATATAGTCAAACACCTTGTGTGCGTGTTAGTGGTTCGAGTTCCATCTGTCCCTGTAAAATGATGAGAATGGAGTTGGTGCAGGCAAGAGTTGAATGGAGGAGGACAGAGGATGGGGGTGGCCGGCACAACATCAAGAACACTCGCCTGCTCCGGCGATAGCGTCGCGAGGGTGGACAGAGAAGGAGACACGTACCTGGCAGATCTGCCCGCGCCGCTCGTCCTCTGCACGTCCCCAGGAAGAAGGTTGTGGTTGGTGCCGCCCGCGCATCTTCAACGCACTGGCGAGCATAGAGCAGAGAGGGCGACGACAGCAGCAGAGAAAGTGGGTGGAGATTGGAGAGCGAAGAGAGGACCAGAGGACCTCAGATGCTGAGACCTGAGAGTAGAGAGGGAGACTATGAGAGTAGAGAGGGAGACTACGGGAGAGTGTGGCTCCGGTTGACTTCAGGGAATTTTAATTTTGTATTATGCGTTATTTGTTTTCTGTTTCTTCTATACGAATTTGTCTTCTGCATTGATGGCTAAGAGAATGTTAACGCTCTGATTAACAGCCAACTTTATCACGAAGTCAATAAATGGCATAAATGTATAACTGTATTTTAGTAAATTCAATCCATGTTGTCTCAGTGATAAGTACATACTAGGTTCATCTCAAATTATAAGACGTTTGACTTTTTTGACATCAAGTTTGATCACTCGTCTTATTCAAAAAAATTTACAAAATATCACTTTTTTATCGTGGCTTGCTTTATTAATAAAAGTTCTTTGACTTAAATTTGACTATGTTTGTACAAATTTTTTGAATAAGACGAGTAGTCAAACTTGGGTCAAAAAAAAGTCAAACGTCTTATAATTTAGGATAAAGGGAATATTTCACAAGGTAGTCAACAATATTTCAGCTTTAAATATAAATATTAAAAAATGGCTTATATAAAGGATATTTTCAACCCATCTAAGAGAACTACAAGTGACTTCTAGTGTGCTTGTCCGTCAATATCCTTATGATATTGTTACGAAGGAGTGGTATTAACGTTTGTTAGGTTCTCTTAGTTTCACCTGATGCTCTCAACGCCTCTATATATAACACATGTACGATCTATTTGTTTTGTTTGTTGTTAATAAATAGCTGATGTACGTTGCCGATCTCATGCAATATCTATGTTCCAAACTCACAATATATTTTTTATAACAGTATAACACATATTCAAATGTATATTATCTCCTGACAATATTTAACACATGTTCATACTATCGTGCAAAATGATATAAAAAGATTTAATATAAATTGTTATCTTATCGTGCAATGCTTATGTTTTTAGTATAAATTGTTAGCTATCCCGTAGTAACACACGGGCACGCTACCTAGTAATATAATAATAATTGAAGTATATATTATTACCGATAAGACCTAACTTGCAATATATATTTATTAGTTCATAAAAAATAAGGACAGTACATTAAAGAAGCTCCCAGAATGGTAAAATAACTATTATGTTCGTGCCAAGAACGGTAAAATAACGACAATATATTTAGCTCGCTGACTTTGGCATTACTTGAAGTTGGAAAAAAACCTATGTATAGCTCCGGACAAATGTTTTTTAGACAACATCTAATATGTTCAAAGAAAATATTGAATAGAAATTTAGAAAATTAGTGCAGGCAGCCAGGCCCTAACTGAATTGAAATTACTTACCAAGTTCTGTCTTCAGTCTAGCATCCACTGCGTCGAAGTCAAGGAACGACCGAACAGGGAACGCCGGATACGATCACGGTCTCACGGATGACGAATTGGGGATTGATTGACCGGGGAACGCCAGGCCTGGGAACGCCGGAGTGGCCATAGGCCTGCAGTGACGCAGCAGCATGCCGTCACCGCGTCTAGGGCAAGGAAGTCGCGACTCGAAGGGACGCGTCACGCGTGATACGAAGCGCTGGCTAAACGGACTAGTTGCAGCATAATCAAATGTATTGTATGAATCTGAATACATGTACTGTACTCATGGGCCCCTGGCCATCGCACTGCCCGCACCCCCCTATGAGATGGGCCCGCTGGGCTCGCGCTGCCTTGCCGCGGGCACTCATGGCCCGACGCTGCGCGAGCTGCTGACATTCCTAGGCTCGGAAAACACGCACCACCTCGACGTGGCCATTGCGAGGCTCCTCAGCAACGTGAGGGATTTTTTAATTTTAATAGTGACCATTCCCATGACCTAACTTACCAAAGTTTCTACAAAACACACGTTAGTCATGGTAATGTTGCGTTGTCATCAATTGCCGAAACCAACTCTAGGGGCCTAGATGCTTTCAGCTAGCATGCCCTTGGAGTCTTTTTCTTAGTCGGGTAAGTCTTGTTGAGTACTCTTTGTACTCAGAGTATGTTAAACCCTTGTTGCAGGTGCGGTTCATGAGCAAGTCTGCTTTGAGCCTTGCTGCATGACCGTTGTGGTTGAAGAAAGTGACGACGAGTAGACTGTGTGGCCTTTGGGTAAGGCACCTCGTTTGGGTGTTGTAATAAAGTTACTACTGATACTCCACTACTATTGGTTTGTAATAATGTTACTTAAGGTTTAAAATTTGGAAACTGTGGTTTATAAACTTAAGTTATTGTAAGACTTCCACTATTTTACTCTAATGGTATTTTGAATAAACTGTTGTAATATTGCAATACTCCTGTAATTGGATCCTGTTCAGAGGAAAGCAGGCCTTTTAAGTTATGAAGAATATAAGTATGGCTGTCAGAGGTCATTATGACAATGATAGGTATGTGTGGGCCATCATAATTATGAGATTCTATGACAACGAGGGTCGCCGCGGAATCGATGACGCTGATCTAAAAAAAGCTTCCGCCGTTGAAGTCACCGAGTTCGTCGTTGTCGAGTTAATTCTCGATATTAATCCCAGCGAGCTCCAGGGTGATGTTAGTGAAGTAGATGATGAACGAGAGAGATGAATCATCACATGCAAAAAAAAACCAATCTGTATTAAATATATAAAGAATAGACTGATCTAATCAACAACGTAGAACGACTCACCTGGTTTTTTAGTAGAGAATTAACGAAAAAAATTCCCATCTGGCTTGCCTGGGAGTCTGTACGCACACCCCCTACCTGGCGCACCACTGTCGACGAAACCTGGTCGGCAGTCTACCAAGGGGTATGCCCAAGGTAGTAATTCGTCGGTAGACAAGTGCGTAAGCTACGAACTAGATGGTGACGCAAAACACAACAAGGTTTTATCTAGGTTCGGCCGCTGTGAGGGCGTAATACCTATGTCATGCGTCTAATTTGTATTGATATGTACAATGGGATGTGTTTTGAGGGGGTCCCCTGCCCACCTTATATAGTCCGGAGGGCAGGGTTACAAATCTGGAAACTAATCCTGCTCGGTTACAATTGCCATAGCTGGCCAGATAAGGATTTCTATTCTAACCGACCAGGATCTTGCTTGATCTCCAAGTTTGCTTTTCTTCCTTGCGTGGGACGCCGAGCAGATCGATTGGGCCACGCGTCATCTTCTAATGGGCCTGACCCTCTGGTTTGGGCCAGCCCAAGTCTTGCCATAAGGGTATAGGGGTTAATACCCCCACACTGCTACGCCTACACCTAGCCTGAGCTCAGCCAGGGACGGCTCCCTCTTTGGTCGACTGGCCACACATGGCTTTCGGGTGCCTGTGCAGCTAGACCCCACGACAGCGAGGAGGCTCACCGGCTTGTTAGAGGTGGCTACGGCTAGCAGGCAGCATGGTGAAGGCGGTGGTGGTGAGGGGGTAGTGCGGATGTGGTGACCGAGTGACGGGCTAGATTTACGCATGACCAAGCAGGCATGGAGAGAATTGCTATCACGGTGGCACAACACAGGTAAATAGATAGTTTTTCTTTGCTGCTTGTTGATCGGCTAAATATATATGACAATTTTTCTCTACTCCTTGTTGATCGGCTAAATATACGATAGTTTTTGAGTTTTTTTATTGATAAAATTACAATTCTTCAACTTTTGAAAACTACCATTACTATTTAGCTATTTGGAACCATGCCATTACAATTCAATGAACACTGGAGCCGTGCCATTTTCTACGCTAGTGAAGACGTTAGGCCCACCTACAGTGCATTGTATTTCTGCATAGACAAAAATGCCCCTGCTACCTCTATCTACAGGCACTAGGGATGAAAACGGATTGGATACGGATGGATATTGTTGATATCATATTTGTTTTCATATTTATGTCCGGATTCGGATGCGAATACAGATAGTATCAAAAATGCCGGATAGGATACGATTGGATATCGACATCATAAATATGTGATTTAAATATTTGGATACGAATACGGTATCAGATATTAAATATCCAGACTCAGATACGGACGCATTAAAACCCATCTATACGGATTCGGTCTCGAATACGGTCAAAAAATATCTGTACCGTTTTCATCCCTACCAAGCACTCACTGACATGTGGGCCCTACTGGTCAGCTCGTTCTTCAATCTGGACAGCCCATGACATTTTTGACTATACGGAAATACAATGCACTGCAGGTGGGCCTAACGTCTTGGCTAATGTAGAAATTGGCCCATAGTTTTTCTCCCTTTGCAACAACCATGTTTTGCTAGTAAAGACAAAGTGGTAAAAAGGCAATCACCGCGGCCTGAACTTGTCTCGCTGGCCACATGTGCGAGGCAAGCCGGTGGGACCGATCCTGAAGGCGTGGAGCAGGTGTGATGAGTACAGGCCCGATCTTCCGAGAGGTAGCCAGTAAATTCGATTTGTGGAGATCTCGACGTTGGCGATCCGACTTCAAATCAGACACGATTCGAACCCTGCAACCGTTACACCACTGCTCCATTGGTTATCAACCAAGCACAACTTGATTGACCTCGCCAAGAAGGCTTTTCCTGCAAGCGAATCAAAGAGCACAAACAAGAAGGTAAAACACGCAATCTAAAATTGCAAATATGAATGATGCGAATATCAATAGAGGGTTCAAGAACTCGGTTCCAAAGAACTAATCGACACAGTGGAGGAGATCAAGAACAGGGGCCCTGGATCACTGTAAAAGGATTTGTCACCACAGTTACAATGAACGATTCAGTTTCCTGATGAAAAACTAAACTCTAAACAAAACCCAATTGTCTAGCAGCGGTGGCGGCTGTGTTTATAGTCTAAGACTCGACCTAGGGTTGAGGACGGCTAGGGATTGGGCGCCCACAACTTGGGCTTAAGGCCCGACACGATACATGGCCAAGTTGGCCCAAATAGGTGATGCAACACATTGCCGTGGTCACACCGATTGATCCACGGACCTTCTGGAGCTGAGACCACATCCAAAATGATGGTGTCATCGTCCCCTTTCCAACGCATCTAAGAACGCCCCGTTTTGATGTCATATGAGAAAATTATGACCGAAACAGTGACGATGTGTCTGCTAAATCCGAGGGTGACGTGGCAGCTGAGTTGGGGACGAATTGCAACTTGGAAAAGACCATAGCGTCGGTGTGTCCAGCGTGGCGATGTCCTCATCATCCTCCACTTCTTGAATTGGAGTCATCCTCGACTCTATCTTGGCGATGTCCTCATCATCCCCTCCTTCTAGAATTGGAGTCATCCTCGACTTCATCCCATCATCAGCGAACTCCTGCAAAAGGTTAGTGACAACAAGCAATGCTCCAGACATAATAGGTTGACAAAACATAGTATAACATGGTGCATCAGGATTATCATATAACTCAGTAGTAGCAGAAGTTGTTGCAAGAAAAGTACCTCCTTTTAACTTAATCCTATTATTTTTAGTAATGTGAGTTGGAGGTTTATTTTTAATCTCAATAGCATGTTTAATAATATCCGTAGGAGACAAAGGCAGCAATGTAATTTCTTGTCCTTATGTATGATAGTGTATGTATTAGTTCTACCATGGTGTAAAGCATCATTATCAAATTCCCATGGACGACCTAACAAAATGGAACAATCTTGCATAGGGACAACATCAAAATCAGTAGTATCATGATAAGAACTTGTGAAAAAACTAATGCGTGCTGATTTAGTTACCTTAGTCTTACCACTATTATTGAACCATTGAAGTTTATATGGATACGAATGTTGTCGTGTGGTCAAGTCAAGCTTCTCAACCAAATCTGAACTCACCATGTTATTGCAACTTCCGCTATCAATGATAGTGAGAACACGACAACCCTGCACAATGAAATACATGTGGAACAAATTGTGGCATTGGATCGTCATCGCTTCTTCATGTCCCACACGTGTACTCAACACACGCTGCATAAGAAGGCTAGGGTAGTCTGCGGCAGCAGCCACGGAGTCAATGATGATGGCCTCCTTGTCTTGATCGCCCTCGGTGGAAACTGCATCAACGTTAGCAGCAAGGGCTAAATCATCTTCAACATCACTAGCACTTACATATCCATCCTCGATAGCAATGAAAGCACGACGACTGGGGCAATCCTCCATGACATGTCCCATGCCTTTGCATCGGTGGCAAATGATTTTAGAGCTGGACGAGGAGGAGCTAGTAGAAGCACCCGGAGTGGCACCTTTCTTCTGCACATTAGACAATTGACTTACCTCGGAAGAAAATAGAGGTATAGATGGCTGTGATGCAACATGAATCTAGGACGTATCCGGCGCTGAACGCTGCTGAAAATTCCTCCCATTGTTAGACCTAAAAGACTGGTGTTGTTTGCGTCCCTGTACTTCACGTTCTGCCTTAATAGCAAGATGATACAATTGGAAAAAATTGTGCCATTCTTTGTAATCAAGTATGTTCTGTATATCATGGTTTAAACCACCAAAAAATCTAGCACTAACATCATTATCATCTTCATTTATACCACAACGGACTAAACCAATAAGCAATTCTTGATAGTAAGCTTCTACTCCTTTATCACCTTGTTTTAAAGTTTGTAGTTTCAAACGTAAATCACGTTGGTAATAAGGAGGAACAAAGCGAGATTTCATACGTTGCTTTAAAGCATTCCAAGTTTAAGGCATAGCAGCAGCATTATTAGCATTGCAAAGATCACTCCACTAGAACAAAGCAAAATTAGTAAACTCACTAGTAGCAAGTCTAACTCTATGCTCAACAGGAACATTATGAGAATCAATTTTTTGTTGAACAGCAAGCTCCCAATCTAAATAAGCCTCTGGATCAACATTACCAGCAAAATGAGGAAGGCTAAATTTAATTTTTAGCAAAAGGATCATTATTACCATGATGATTACCTCTCATACCGCAACGGTTGAAGTTGAGGCGGCGACGGGCATAACCGTCAGCATCCACATCTTCATCACCAAAATCATCGGCATCTTCATCATCAGCACAATAAGGTGGAGGGCGTTACTCGAGTTGTTCAATGTGGGTGACCAGATTGTTCACATTGCGCGTCAGCTCGGTCATAAGATTGCGTTGTTCAGTCATGAACGTTGGCTTCAAATCAGACACGATTCGAACCTTGCAACCGTTACACCACTGCTCCGTTGGTTATCAACCAAGCACAACTTGATTGACCTCGCCAAGAAGGCTTTTCCTGCAAGCGAATCGAAGAGCACAAACAAGAAGGTAAAACACGTAATCTAAAATTGCAAATATGAATGATGCGAATATCAATAGAGGGTTCAAGAACTCGGTTCCAAAGGACTAATCGACACAGTGGAGGAGATCAAGAATAGGGGCCCTGGATCACTGTAAAAGGATTTGTCACCAGAGTTACAATGAACGATTCAGTTTCCCGATGAAAAACTAAACTCTAAACAAAACCCAATTGTCTAGCAGCAGCGGCGGCTATGTTTATAGTCTAAGACTCGACCTAGGGTTGAGGACGGCTAGGGGTTGGGCGCCCACAACTTGGGCTTAAGGCCCGACACGATACATGGCCAAGTTGACCCAAATAGGTGACGCAGCTCCTTGCCGTGGTCACACAGAATGATCCACGGACCTTCTGGAGCTGGGACCAGATCCAAAACGACGACGACGTCGTCCCCTTTCCAACGCATCCAAGAACGCCCCGTTTCGATGTCGTATGAGAAAATTATGACCGAAACAGTGACGACGTGTCTGCTGAATCCGAGGGTGACGTGGCAGCTGAGTTTGGGACGAATTGCAACTTGGGGAAGACCATAGCATCGGTGTGTCCAGCGTGACGATGTCCTCATCAGGGTATATAAGACTATCCGCACTCATGGACCTCTATATTCATCCTTTAAAAGGAATATTTTATCCTAGTCACCACAAAATATACAGTTTCTTCGCATTCATCCATCCATCCTATATATCATCCTCTATCCACTGTGGGGCTCACTTATCACTTTATCTAAATATATCCATGTAACATCTTATTTTGAAGTATTTATTGAAACAAATTTAATGGTACAATCGAAATTTAATTTGATTTTTGGTTTATGAGTTATAACATTTTTTCATCGTTGAACAAGTGGGACCCGCGCTGGTAGTGCTCTCTCTCACGCGCGTGTGTGGGCAGCAACGTCGTCCGGATAGCGGAGCTACGCTATCTGCTCTCTCTCACGCTAAATAACGCGGACGTCCTCGTTTTACAGGACCGGATGCAGTACCCACTGCGGATGATTTTTACGCTACGTGTTCCTCTATCATTTTACCGGATGAATATAGAGGTCCCGGTGCGGATAGTGTAAGGCCCGTGTCCCATTAGCACCCATGGACCGTTATTTTGACGGTTCCAAGCTAAATACAGCCTAAAAAGGCCCATTAATAGCCCACCTTTCAACTCGATTATAAACTCTCCCAACCCTAATCCACCTTTCCTCCGCTAGCGGTGAGCCTCCGCCGCCTCCTTCAGCCAGCCAACACGGCATCTCCCGATGCCCGACGGTTTGGTCCCAGGCGCCGCTAGGCCCTTTTCTCTCGTCCGGCACTCCCCTCTCCCCCTCCCTTCCGGTCTCCCCTGTTGCGATTCCCTCCCGTCCGCAGTGCAGCTGCGGCGGCGGCGGCGGCTAGACGAAGCGGCGCAGGTCGCGCTCCGGCGCTCGGCAGCGATGGAGTGGCGAGGGTGCGCTCCGCGCGGTGATTGCTGCGGCGGCAGCGACCTCTCTGCGCGCGTAGCGGGCTTCGTCGGGCCGGCTCGGGCGGCAGCACGTGCTCGACGGGGACGCGACGCGCGCAGCGCCCGCGAGTAGCGGCCTTCTTCGGCCTGGCCCAGTTAAACTAACTGGCCCGGCCCAGTTAGCCATCTATGTGCGGGTGGCGTGCCCCAACCTTGCGCGGGAGGCGGCCGCGCGGGTTTAAGTGACCCATCTCGCCCCTTCGCCCAGGGCAGCAGCAGAGCCCCCTCGCCCAGGCCAGCAGCGGAGCCCCCTCGCCCAGCAGCGGAGCCCCTTCGTCCAGGCCAGCAGGTGAGATGATCTCTCCCCCATTCAAAATCCCGTCCTCCCATTCCTGGGATTCTTTTGATTGCGTAGCTTTGGTGGCTACTTGTGGTTTTTCATCCAAAATCAATGCCGTCCTCCTAGGCTTTTGATTGTGAGTTTGGTGCTACTTTCATGGTGGATTTTGGAATGTTTTGGTTTCTGAATGTGGTGGTGAAGGGGTTTAGGGCGTGGTGCTGGTAGAGATCACTGCTCTGCTTTATAATATGGTTAAACATCGTTTGAAATATTGAGCTACACATAATATGGGAAATCCTCGTGCGGTTGGGGCTTGGTGTTGCTTCGCGGTGGCTTCAGGGTGCTTCGGAGTTCACTTTGAAATTTTAAAAATGCATACACCACATAATGTGGTAATGTGGTTTAGTGAATTTCTCATCACGTTTCACTCTGGCATCTGGCATATTCTGTAATCATTTACTTTAGATGTATTTTTATTTCTGGTTTACTTATCAGCAGCGGAGCCCCCTCGCCCAGGCCAGCAGCGGAGCCCCCTCGCCCAGCAGCGGAGCCCCTTCGCCCAGGCCAGCAGGTGAGATGATCTCTCCCCCATTCAAAATCCAGTCCTCCCATTCCTGGGATTCTTTTGATTGCGTAGCTTTGGTGGCTAATTGTGGTTTTTCATCCAAAATCAATCCCGTCCTCCTAGGCGTTTGATTGTGAGTTTGGTGCTGATTGTTTTGGTTTCTGAATGTGGTGGTGAAGGGGTTTAGGGCGTGGTGCTGGTAGAGATCACTGCTCTGCTTTATAATATGGTTAAACATCGTTTGAAATATTGAGCTACACATAATGTGGGAAATCCTCGTGCGGTTGGGGCTTGGTGTTGCTTCGCGGTGGCTTCAGGGTGCTTCGGAGTTCACTTCGAAATTTTAAAAATGCATACACCACATAATGTGGTAATGTGGTTTAGTGAATTTCTCATCACGTTTCACTCTGGCATCTGGCATATTCTGTAATCATTTACTTTAGATGTATTTTTATTTCTGGTTTACTTATCATCAGCTGAGGTCGTAGTGTTTATCTCTATGTTTATTTTATTGCATACAATGATATATTAAATTTTTGACTGAGTGGCATTTTGTTGTGACACTAAACAATAATTAAATGACTACAGAGATTTTTAGGGTTAGTTTTTGAATAGTAGTGCTACTTGTCTTCGTCAATTTGGCAGTTTGTCATATAATTTCCAAACTTCTATGTTAAATCCTGTTATAAAAAATTTTAGGTATTATTTGACTTAGCAGTGTATTATTTGTGCTTCAGTGTACCTTGAGACAACAGACCCAAAAAACTTTGGTTCCAAATTATAAGACACTAGATACATAGGTGTTAGGTCCTTTTATCAAAATTTTCAGGTCTAATTGACATATTATTCTGATTGTTCTTTATCATTTTATTTAGAATGGTTCACGAGTTTAGCACGTCTGTGAAGCAACTTTGTTGGGAAATTTGTAAGAAGGTGAGTGGAAGGGATCCTGCAAGATGGCGACAGGACGCCAACGGGACTCCGGTCATGACGGCCCTCCGTGGGAAGGAAGGGCTTGCTGGATGGCATTACGACCATATTATACCTAAGTCTTTAGGGAAAAAAATGCCAAAAGATGCTCAGGCTAAGTTGTCTGAACTTAGCAACTGTCAGATATTGCAAACACGTGCTAATAAAAAGAAGCAGGCCAACGTGCTTCATCCAGATGTTCTTAAGAATTTGGCTTGTGATCTCGAATTGACAGGTGAGTTTAACAAGATTGCAATACATTTTCAGATGTTCTTAAGCAGTTTGCTTGTAAATTGTGACACTATGTGGGATTATCTTTCAGACTCTGAAATGGACGTTGTGGAGATTGCAGTCCATGGGAATGTCACCGACGAGAAGGGAATGGCAAAATGCATGTGCGTTTCAAATAAAGATGCTAAGCTATATTCTGGTGTGCCACCATGTCCCACCAAGATTTGCATAGAGTGGCATGAGGCCTTCGAGAGATTTCCTCACTGGTTTCAAATAAAGTTAGTGGCTCAAATTTGTTCATCCCTTTTCTTTTTCAAGTGTCTCTTTTTTCTTCATTTCCTCACTGGTTTTATTTTGTTTATTTTCAGAAGAAGACAATTGGAAACAACTAACCTTCAAAAGGTAAGAATCTTTTGTTTAGAATTCTTGCTAATAAACTTGTTGTTGAATTTTTTCATGAATATATGTTGCAATTGGCATGTATTATAACAAATTACTAAGGTGCATTTCTGGTGTTTTCTGTTTTCTTTTATGAACAAACTTCTGAGAAATTGGAGTGTAGAACTGAATTAGTAACTGTTTTGTGCAAAAAAAAAATGAGTGATTGATCTTCATTTCCTTACAGCCAACGGGAGTGACATTGCACAGACGGGCTGAGCTAAACGTGACATGGGCATCGTCATGGGGGTTGGCAAAGTGCCATTTATTTTACAAGTAGTACTGTAAATAAAGTACTAGCGCTATCTCACTTCTCTGGAGGTTGTCTCGTGATGATCTCATTAATACTCTTACCGTGCAGTTTTGGTGCTAATCACTTATAACCGGTGTTGGGGCTAGCCTAAGGTCCTGTTTGGCAACGATTTTCATTGATACTCTGCCTAAGGTCCTGTTTGACAATACTACCGTTTTGTTTTGCACTTGGAAATTGGAACTGTTTGTTTGGACAAAATAATAATTAAGGGTGTGTTTAGATCCCCATAGAATGCAAAATCCCAACTACTTTGGAATGATGAAATGTAAAATGCCAAAATTTTTATGGGTGTGTTTAGTTCCATCCAAAAAGCTTATGGGGCAATGAACAAACTGCTCTTTCGAGCGTTTTTTTTTTTGCCTCTTGAGGCCAAAATCCAGAATGCAAAATAGCAATCATTTTGCCAAAAATTTCGGATGGTGTTTAATTCCATTCTACAGGATAGTGACCCAAAACCCAGAAATTTTTTGGCCTAAATGAGGAACTAAACAGGCCCTAATTCTGCATGGCGCCGACGACTATGGCGCCAAGAGAAGGGTCCATTTTTTTAAAATCTTTCCGCAAGGGGCATATTTGAGAGAATCTTTCGAAAAAAGGGCTAAAAAATAAAAAAGACGGGATATACTACATACGCTAGAAATTCAGAGACAAATGGCCCTGTTTACATCCTTGGAATTGAATTCTGGTAATAAACTGTAGTTGTGGAAGAAGAATCCGTAGAATCCTTAAGTCTACATCTTTACTTAAGTTGGAGAAGAAGAATTCATAGAATCTATTTCTCATCTTTCATCCTATGAATTTGAGATAAACTTGTATGTAAACTTTAGAAATTTGTGGAATCTCAAATTCCAAACCAAATAACCTAATTTCTTAAGTAAATTTCAATTCCTCCAAAATGAAGTGATCCAAGCAGAGCCTAAGAGATGCAGACCATGGCGCGATAGCTTGATCTTATATGAGCCATGTTCTTTTGTGATAAATTGGATCACTATTTTACCTAGCTAGTTGCTTTTCGGGACCAGTCATATTTGCTAAAAATATCATATTTGCTTCCCTTTTGAAAGACGGTACAAACCATTGTCAGCCATGTATTAGTTCGGAATTATATTATGAATTAAAAGTATAACGTGAACCCCAGCTTTGGAGTTATGTGCTTACAGTTTCTATTCCACATTTCCACTGTTGGAACTGGTGTTAATGGTATATAACTGAATAGTGATTGGTGAACACTGGTGGCTTCTATATAGCGATAGTAAAGAAGCTTTGTGAATTGTGGTATTTTGGATATAGGAGCCTCTGATAAGACAAAATATCAATCAGATTCTGAAATCCAGAGTCACGTAGGATGCATAAGCAGAGCAAGTTCTTCAAGGAAACAGAGGTCACCAACTTGCTGCCTAAATTCTAACAGGTACTTGCTGTACCTAAATTGTATGCACTGGCAATTGAAAAATGCAGCAACCATATGACAAGACCACACGTTACATTTGAGTCCATTATATACCATTGACAATTGCAGCAAGTATTATGTGTATTGTACTTCACACCAATTGTTATCTAATTATCTTTTCTTGCGGTTGAGTTGGCCATTTCTGGGGCTATAATATCTGGGGAAAATATTGCTTGTCCAACAAAAAGAGTATGCTGATCCAGTTCCTTCCATACAGCCACACATGAGCTGGGGACCCAAAAACATAGGATAAAGTTCCTCACCCTCTGTCCCTGTCACCACATTTCCTCCCTTTAGGGTTTAATCCATGGGCAAGTTGCGATAGAATTAGACTGGGCCCCCGATGATGCTCACTGACCCAATTCCAATGGTACTACCTAAGCTTAGCTAACACGAAGGTAAGAGACAAAAGCAAAGACTAATTTATACAATTTTTTATGTAATATTGGACTTACATGCTCCTCTCTCGTATACTTAGTTTAC
Organism: Saccharum hybrid cultivar R570; assembly: GCA_038087645.1. Taxonomy (NCBI): domain Eukaryota; kingdom Viridiplantae; phylum Streptophyta; class Magnoliopsida; order Poales; family Poaceae; genus Saccharum; species Saccharum hybrid cultivar. The sequence goes on from JAQSUU010000837.1 coordinate 532,892, forward strand.
GTGAAATAATTCAGCTATTTGCTGGTCATTAGTGACTACTCTCTCTTCTACTTTTTCCTTGACACCACTGGTGTTGCCAGTTGCCACTGCCCGGCCACCCTGGGTGGCCGGCTGGGCTCGTCGCTGACGTTCAAAAGGAAATTTTCTTTATATCAAAGTAGAATCATGTAATTTTCTAGTTAAATATTTCTGCATAACAAAAAAAATTGTCCGGGCTGCTAAAAGCTTCTAGCTGCGCTAATGCTTGACACGTGAGGTTAGCTAGCCGTTGGGACACCCTCACAAAACAGCGATCGCTTTCTCACGGAAGAAATTATTAGAAACGATAGTCATCCATTGATCGCCAAAAATACTACATGTTGGTCCCTCCCAAAACGCACCTTTGGAAATTTGGTGTTGTTTAGTTTGCCTGGATAGGCAGGTATACAGTGTCATGCTGTGATTAGTTTCCTATGTAAGTGACCAGACTACGTTTTAGGCTGCAGAGCAGGTGCAGGAGGAAGGGTGTATAGCTGGACATGCAGGATTTTGGTCGAATAGTGGGATGCAAGATGGACTTACTTCGAGGACAGTGCTAGCCTGCATATGAGTTTGTGCATGTAACCAAACAAGAACGAACTGCATTGCTGTGGCCTAGGGTTATGCCAAACAGACCCTACTGCTGTTCGGTCCAACCTGTGTACAATAAAACAGTATCATCCGGCTTATCAGCCAACTTATCCATTAGCCGAATAGCTCGAGAAAAAACGATATACCATGGCTGATAAGTTCAAGCGAATAGACCCGGTGAGCAAGGTTTAGCAGATCCGCATATAATTGCTCATGTTCATAGGTGTCCTGTGGTATGTAATGTAATTGACTAAATCTTAAACATGAATTGGGCCGAGTTCTCGAAGCTTCCATTCTAGGGGGTGGGTTCACGAATCACATCGAATGTTGGACACATGCATAGAGTACTAAATGTAGACGAAAAAAAATTATACAGTTTGGTTGGAAATCGCAAGACGAATTTTTTAAGCCTAATTAGTCTATGATTAGCATAGTCTTTCAGGCTCTAGATATATCTGCTGCGCCTGCGCTGCCGTTGCCAAGTAAAGATGTTTCGGCCAACGTTTTTTTCTACCACTAATATTGTCTTGAGCGTTTTTTTCTCGTCCATTGAATTTATTCGATCGTGGGCAAGCCATTATCTATAGCAACCTTTTCATTCTTCTGGCAGAACCTGCTAACAAAGTAACAATAGTCATTGCCAATTCCTCCCTCGGCATCGGAGCCGCGCGCAGCCAATTTTATGGGAGAGAATTCCTTCGTTGCCACTAAAATCTATAGCGCTTCCTTCATTGCCATTAGAAAATATAAGTTTCCTTCATTGCCATTTATAAATAAAGACAAGAGAACGTTTGAAGCTCAACCTCAATGAGAGCGTCCACATCACTCCGATTAATTCTGGCCGTCCGATCTTCGATCCTACGGCTGGTGTTGCTCGAAGCCGCTTCCATCTGAAGCATATTCGTGTGGCTTCTGCTGCTTCCGCTTCTACTCGGCACCAAATATATATATATGCCGGCTTCTGATTTACAGCACACCCACATCCTCTCTCTCGTGTCCATCTCTCCTCCCTCTCCCTCACTCTGGGCGGCTAGGGCGGGCCCCATCGCGCGCATCCCAGCGGCGGCGGCGGCGTTGCGGCCCCCAGGCGCGGCAGCCCGACGCAGCGGCGGCACGGCGCCGACCTCGGCATGGGTAGCCTCCTGGCGCGGTGGCGGCGCAGATCCGGCGGCGTGGCGCGGTGACGGTGCAGATCCAGCGGTGTGGCGCGTCGACGGCGCAAATCCAGCAGTGCAATGGTGCGGGTGGGCCCTGGTCACGAGCGTCCCGACGCGGAAGCTTCGGCACGAGCGGGCTCCGGTCGCGAGTCTCCCAGCACGGCGGCTCCCGACGGCGGGCGCGGACGCGGGGCGAGGATAAAGGAGCCTAGCGACGTTCTCTTCTTTATTTACTCCTCCCTTCTCCCTCTGTTCGAGCAACTGCAGGTGGGCACAAGGCCCTGGTGTGGCGGCGCGTGAGGCTCCTGATTTGGTGGCGCAGCAGTACAGGCGGGCCCGGCCGCGAGCGTCCTGGCGTGGCGGCACCGGCTCTGGTGGTCCGACGCGGCCGCCCACCGGTGCGACGCTGTAACGGCGCGGGCATCCGGATGCTGCCGTCAGTTGATCTGTGAAGGACGGAGGCCAGGAGCGAAGGGTCCAACGGCGGCACGAGCAGCACGGAGGAGGTCCGGCCTTCGTCCATTCAACCCTCGGTGAGCAGCAATAGCCAGCAGGGGGCGGGGCAGATAGAGCCCAAAACCCCAAGGCCATTATCCCTCTTCAAATTTCAGTCACCATGGATAGGGATTGCAATCTTTTAGAGGTACAAGAATAGCTGTACCATTTCCCTGTTACCAAATACAAGCTTGATAATGAATCGGTAAGGAGTTAGCCATGACAAGCGTCTGATTTTTGCAACCTGCAGGGGCAGGAGTAGCTGACTAGCCAGCAGCGAGGTGAGTGGCCCTGCCTGGAGCGGCCTGCAGAACAACAAATGTACTTGAGTAGGGCTTGCTAGCAAGTGAATCATTACATGGAGCCACTTCAAAATCAGGGTATTTTGATTTACTCGCTTGCTTCTTTGATTCCTGTTGTATAGCTGTCACAGTGAGTATAACTTTGCTGTTTGGAATATGACTTTACTTTTAGCTAATATATGAACTCTATCACCGGAATATGTAAAGCAATCACTGTGGCAATGACAATAAGCCTACTAAGGAAACAAACATTAAACTTTCAAGTTTCTATTCATATTATTCTTTCCACTATGGGTAAATGTATAGCTTTTTCAAGAATTTTGATTGCTAAAATACTATGTTGTTGCACCAATTTTAATTATGTGTAAAGTAACAGTTGTCTACAGATAGAGACTAAGCTGCTATGAAAGTGTCGTGCTAAATGCTATTTATAACCATGAGAAAACATCTCCAACTCAAATATGGATAATAGATGTCTTTTATACTTGATGCAAAGATAGATATTCATATTTCTTTATTCCCTTGCAAGAAACTGAATTCTTGTTTCTCTTGCATTGAAACGAAGGAGGTTATTGCTAGCAGGTTGTAAACGGGCAAGGATGATGCAGAGCTCTGCTTACCCTGCCCCTGTCAGTGTATGTCTTGAGATTTTATTGAAGAGTACTGATTAACTGGCTTCTGATTGTAGGAGACTGCATTGCCCAGTTCTTGGTATGAGGCGTTGTCGGTTTTGCACTTGATGGCAAAAGGGTACATTCATCACTGCTGCACAAAAATATATTTATATTTTTATTGCTACATAGGTGCATTTACAAATTTGAGCAACTGTGGTTCTTGTCACATGCATCATGGTAATTATTTCCATCCACTTTTCCATCTAGGTTCTTGGAGTGTGCTATCCAACATGTTCTTCCTAGGATATCCCCAGAAAATAGGTGGGTTGAGCTGTCTTCCCACTTGCAAAAGGCTTATAGTTTTGTAATTAGTGCAGGAGCTATTGTTCTTAAATGCCATTTCATGTAGGAAAAGTCTTCCTGTAGACTTATCTGAAGGAGTCCTGAAAGCGATCTGCATGCAAGCTCTGGGTCAAGTATGTGATCCTCTCTGGGTCAACCATTGCATTGCCTTCACATGTTACAGCCACAGCTCCTGTCACATTTCCACTGGATATTACAAAAATAGTTTCGTTAAGGTTCACTTTTTAGCCACTCTGATTCGGTAGACCTACTACAGGCCAAAAAAAACCTATTAGGTTGCTTCAGTGGTAACACAGGTAATGAACAGATAGTCGTCTTTTTTTTAGACAGAGCAAACAATCATCTTATACATCATTTTACCATTCTCGCGGTCAGTTTACTTCAATGAACACTTTTTTTCTCACTTTTGTCTATTAGCGGAAGAATTCAGTGTGGATAGGCAGATCCTTGAAGAAGCTTATGAGTGGCAGCATAGAGGTGATATTCAGCTAGAACCCAAGGCTTCACTACAGTGACATTTCATAACAAGATCAGGAGAAGGTCAAGAGCAGTAGCTACTTCCCTTAAATAATATAGCTAACCCTGTGCTTTATGACATGTGCTAAGTATTGTGATTTATCTGTGTAATATGATATGTTGCCATCTTAGAGGCTATGTCTCGTGGACTTTGAAACCTTATGTCCAGGCCCGGCTCTAGGGGGTGGGCAGGCAGTGCGGCCGACGGGGGCCCATGGAGCTGGGGGGCCAAGACCATATAGATCATTAGTGTATATAATTTTCTTTTTGGCATAACTAATGCATATAAGCCTTTAAAGGCCCATCAGCATATGCCGTAGGCCTCTTCCAGTCTTGCTATTGTACGTAACCTGGAAGCATTCGAGCGCAGGCCACGGAGCGCGGAGTCAAGAAACTAGAGGACGATTCGTTTTCTGCTGGCGCTTAGCCACCGACGCTTCCTAGTTCCTAATCTCTTCCAAATCTCCGACGCTTCCTAGTTCCTAATCTCTCCCGAATCCCAAAATCTCCCATCGAGCGATCGAGGCATCAATGCACACGCGAACACAGATGCTGAGTCGCCAACGGCTGACGCAAGTTGCCGAATCACCGACTCACTAGCTCACCGCCATGGTGCCGCGACCGCGTGACGTCGCAACCGACAACGACGGCGGACAACAGATGTACGTGATCTCAGTAAGCAACACACAAATACCCATGATCGATTAGCATTTTGCTTTTTTTATTTCTTTTGTGTATGCACTATGCTTGTACAGTGGTAGGGTTATAAATTCTAGCTCAATGTATTTATTTGAACTAAACGTGTACATCAAAGTAATCTTTAGCCTTTTGTTACACTATTGTTATGTTTCATGAACTAAATATGTATTGCAAAGTAATTTTTATTATTCGTGTATATATATATTAATTTTTATATTAAAAACTAGTTTAACAGGCTCTTATCTTCTTGGTTGTTCAAGGGCCCTTCAAATTATAGAGCCGACCCTGCTTATGTCAGCTATACTGGACCAATACTATTTATGTGCTTTATGGTTCAAATTTATAGGATGGCTAGAATCCGCGAGAGGAATACAAGGGACATCAACCAAATAAAATGCATCAAGGATGGGACAGATCGACTTCTGGTGAAGGATGAGGAGATCAAGGACAGATGGAGAGAGTACTTCGACAAGCTGTTTAATGGGGAGAATGAGGGTCCTACCCTTGAGTTGGACGACTCATTTGACGACACCAACAGACGCTTTGTAAAGAGAATTTAGGAGGCAGAGATCGGAGAGGCTTTGAAGAGGATGAAGGGAGGTAAAGCGATGGACCCTGATGGCATCCCCATTGAGGTGTGGAGATACCTATGTGCCAGAGCGATAGTATGGTTAACTAAGCTTTTTAATCTTATTTTTCGGTCTAACAAGATGCCTGAAGAATGGAGGAGAAGTATATTAATACCTATCTTCAAGAACAAAGGAGATGTTCAAAGTTGTACTAACTACCGTGGGATTAAGTTGATGAGCCATACGATGAAGCTCTGGGAGAGGGTTATCGAGCATCGCCTAAGGAGAGTGACACATGTGACCCAAAATCAGTTTAGGTTCATGCCTGGTAGGTCGACCATGGAGGCGATTTTCTTATTACGACAATTGATGGAGAGATATAGGGAGCAGAAGAAGGACTTGCACATGGTCTTTATTGACCTTGAGAAGGCTTATGACAAAGTACCGAGGAATGTCATGTGGTGGGCCTTGGAAAAGCACAAAGTCCCTACTAAGTACGTTACCCTCATCAAGGATATGTACATGGATGTGGTGACGTTTGTCCGAACATGTGATGGCGACATCAGTGACTTTCCAATTAAAATAGGACTGCATCAGGGATCAGCTTTGAGCCCTTATTTATTTGCTTTGGTGATGGATAAGGTCACAAGGGACATACAAGGTGATATCCCTTGGTGTATGCTCTTTGCTGATGATGTGGTGCTAGTTGACGACAGTAGGGCAGGGGTTAATAGGAAGTTAGAACTATGGAGGCACACGTTAGAGTCGAAAGGGTTCAGACGTAGTAGGACTAAGACCGAGTACATGAGGTGCGATTTCAGCGCGACTAGGCATGAGGAGGGAGACGTTAGCCTCGATGGGCAAGTGGTGGCCAAGAAGGATACTTTTTGATATTTAGGGTCGATGCTACAAAAGGATGGAGATGTTAGGCATAGAATTTCAGCCGGTTGGTTGAAATGGCGTCAAGCTTCTAGCGTCCTCTGTGACAAAAGGGTGCCTCAGAAGCTGAAAGGTAAGTTCTATAGGACGGTGATTCGTCCGGCGATGTTATACGGTGCTGAGTGTTGGCCTACAAAAAGGCGACATGTCCAATAATTGAGTGTAGCAGAGATGCGTATGTTGCGTTGGTGTTGTGGGCACACAAGGAGGGATAGAGTCCGGAACGACGATATTCGGGATAGGGTTGGGGTGGCACCAATTGAGGAGAAATTGATTCAACATCGGTTGAGATGGTTTGAACATGTCAAACGGAGGCCTCCTGAGGCGCCGGTGCGTAGTGGAGTTCTAAAGCGGGCCGATAATGTAAATAACGGTAGAGGTCGACCTAAACTAACTTGGGACGAGTCCGTTAAGAGAGATCTTAAGGAGTGGAATATCTCCAAGGATTTAGCTATGGACAGGAGTGCTTGGAGATTGGCAATCAACGTGCCTGAACCGTGACCTCTTTTTGTCTTGTGCCCTTTATGTCCCTTTATGTGTCTCCCTGTTTATCGTCTCTTTTGGGTTTCATCTCTAGCCTACCCCAACTTACTTGGGACAAAATGCTATGTTGTTGTTGCTGTTGTTGTATGGTTCATGTAAAATAAATGTAATGTTGGAACACAGTATCAGATAAAACTCAGTTTTAGCTATGTATAACATGCTATGTTCCACCATCTCAGCCTAGAGACTATTACTTCTTGGCATTGAAACTATATGTCAGCTATGCTGAAACCTTATATTCTGTGTTTTATGACATGTAAAATATTTGTAAAATTTAAGTATCTTTGCATTTAGTTTAGAGTTTTTTATTTGAGAATCAACCTTATATTCTTTAGTCTATTGATCGTATCTATCTCAATGTTCCATTTGACAAATAAAACCGTAAAGTTATCACACGTGTATGGACGCGCGCAAATTACTAATTTATTTAGATTTGCTATTCCGTTAGTTTTGTGCCTCACGTAGACGTTCGTTGAAACAGCCGCACACACCATTGAGTCCGGTGCATGCTCTGCCACAACTGCGGCGCGGAGGACATCGTCTGCTGTTGTCGTGGTGCTCGTGCGTGGCGGAGGACCACGCGAATGTCGCCGTCGTGTGCAGTTCCAGTCTAGGAGCTAGAGGAAGTCATCCAATAGCTCCTAGTAGTACGTATTCACGAATGAGGTAGCACGAGCTTGTCGATACCAAGCACGAACTGAAGCAGGGGCGCCGGAGCTTCCATGGACGTGGCTGTAGCAAGGCAAGCCGTCGGAGCCGCTCGTGATGGCCTCCGCGCCCACCGACGCATGTAGAGGTGATGCGGTCCACTATGCCAGATTCTCGCAACAGATACGGGGTATTTTTACTGTAGAGGTGGCTGGGATTGAAGACGTCCCGAACCGTGGGTGTCCTTGGGCCCCAGCAGCCTAGCCGTCCCTACAGTAGGCACTGTAGGGGCGACTAGTAACTTGAGCTGCCCAGTAGGCACTGTAGGGGCGACTAGTAACTTGAGCTGCCCCTGCAGTGGGAGCTTTATAGTAGGAGCGGCTCAATAATCAGTCGCCCCTACAGTGGACGCACGAATAAATAGCAACCACCTTTTTCCACCTCGGAAGACATTGTTTTAATATTTTATTCACATCGGGGTTGATTAAAAGCCCCTCCCCTTTGCAGTCACCAGAGAATTCGAGGCATTGCTGGCTTCTCCGTGCGTCGACACCTGTCGCTGTCTATTTTGCAAAAAAAAGCCCTTCAAGTTTCCAGAATCAACCCGCGCTCCATACCTTTCCCCTCGGCCTCCCACCCCGCAGCCCTAGCGTCTCAAACTCTCGATCCTCTCTTTTCTCTCCTTTTCCACCACCCCGCCGCCGCCGCCATCCTGAGTGGGCAGCACAGCGGCCCCAGCGGCGCTGGTGGACGGCGCAGCACGGTGGTGCAGCGGCCCCGGCGTGCGGTCTCACTTGGGCAGGCCCCACGCGGAGGCGATGCGGCGGCGCGGGCTGAGCGCGTAGCGGGCGCGGCGGCGCTGGGCGAGCGCGCCCCGACGTGGTGGCGCAGCGGTGCGGGCCGAGCGCGCGACATGGCGGCACAGCGTCCCGGTATCATGGCCTCAGCAAGGGCGGGCTCCCACGTGGAGGCGGCGCGGCGGTGCTGGGTGAGTGCCCTGGATCTATAAGATTCGGTGGCGCACGAATGAGGTGGATGTTGCCAGTACCCATCGCAACCATGGTTGTCGGAGGTGGAAGCGCTAGCCCCTCCCTGACCTCTCCTCCATGCATCGCCTCTATGCCGGCATGAGATCGGCGCACATCGGGCGGAGCTAGCCACCCTCTCCGTGCGGCGACACTGCTCGTCGCCCACGACGCCGACCTCCTGACGGTGGAGCGGATCTTGTGCGACCCGTGGATCTATAGCAAGCAGCTTCAATTGGTGGTCTCCGGCATTCGAGCTTTGGATCCCCTTCCCGAGGCTTCTCCCTCACTGATCAATAGGCATTGTCTCCACTCCCCTGCTGCCTTTCCCTGGTGCTGTCTCTACTCCTCTGGTCCTGTCTCTACTGCTATTCAATCTATTGACCTCTCTCATGGCAACAGTGATGCTGGAGGGAGGGCGTTCAAGAGCATGCAGGGAATGCGCTTGAGGAGAGGCCACTGCTGGTTGCGTTAGTGGGTTATCAGGTTGAGGACGGCCTCAAGGTTGCTGCTGGGAAGAAAATTTTGCAGCAAAAATCCATGCTCATCAGCACAACAGTCTGCATCTAAAGGTATGCATTCCGTAACAGCAGCAGTGCGGCTTCCGTTTTATATCCCATCCACTTCTTCATCCTTTCTGTCTTGTGGGCTGATAGGGACTTGAGGTTGAGTCTTTTGTGTGGATAATCTGTTAGGGCCCCTTACCCCGCCTAAGGATCTTTTTTTTTTTTTAAAGAAAGGGTTCCCCCCGCTTTTGTATTACAAAAGCCACAAAAACCGATACAGTTCCGCCTAAGGATCTCCTTACAACACACTAATCTAGCAGAACATTTGTTGGCTGAGATGATGCTCAGTACTGCTACAAGTCTGCAATTGTTGAACCAGCCTGAGCACAAGAATGCCAGCAACCTATTTGTTTTATTGCTTGAGCGCAAGAATACCAACAACCTTTTTATTTTATTGCCTAAGCACAAGAATGCATCCAGGTTCATCAACGAGGAAAATCTAAACACCTAGCACTGACATGGAAAGTAGCCACGATGTGCAAGTGTTTATGGTGTTGTGAATGAATTGATTGTCCTTGGAGCCCAACATTTTTTTTCTTGGCATAGTTTAATTTCAGCAGGTTTCATTTTAATGGTAGTCTTTTCAGAATCACATAGGAATAGAATTTTGTGCTTATATGGATGATCGCTTCTGGATTTAGTGTTGCTGCTAAAAAACTGTGTGTACCAACTTGGGCTTATTGTGATGGGAATAAGCTAGAGATGGATGGAAAAAAAGATATTGATTTTTAGTTTGAGACATCCATATATGCTTGCTTATTTTAGTTTTTTTTGTTTTCCCCTCATGCTTATTTTTAATTTTTATGGGAATAAGCTAGAGTAGTTATTGGCAAGAACTTGAGGTGCAAAATGTGTACATTTTGTTGTTTCCATATGCCTTGTCTGAATAATTTATCATATTATTGTTCTAGCTGGGTTAACCAAGCATTCAATCACTTTAGTGGATTGAAAGAGTACATGATCCTCTTCTTTGAACAAACAGCTCAAACGTAGGTATTTTAATTGAGATTTTAATGGGTTCATTTGTATCTAAAACAAACGTAACCTTGACTAAGGAAAACTTAACTTGCAAAAGGACCCTCTGTGCTGCAGGTATGAGCTCTATTTACATCTTCCAGTGGATTTATGAATGATTCCTTATGTGAGCATCAAATATTTTCAGCAACCATAAATTGTAATCTCCAAATATGGTTGCTCACTTGAATCAATAATGAACCTGCAATATTTTTGGTTATGCTTGCCTCTAATAGAATTTCCCAAAACAGGGCGTGCAAGGATGCTTAGCCACAAAAAAGGAGAGCACCAACCTTTTGTCTCTACCAACTGCAGGCAAACCTTTTGCTAATGATTACCTGGCAATGCAAGTAGTGCTTGGTGTATGGTGTCAAAGAAGCTTGTTGCTATCTTGGTTGGCTAGGAATTTTGTTAGGAAGAAACATGAATTGACAATTGTGGTGCATAAGTTTCTGGAATTACAGTCTTGTCTCACAATGATGACAGCAAAACAGGTGTGTATTGAAACTCTGAAGCTAAAATGCCTAATATGTATGACATAACTAAAAGAAAAGGATATATGTCCTGTCTAAAAGAAAAGAAAAAAAGATTGTAACTAGGCTTGTGGCCTAGATGAGTAGATGTCAATTCAGACCATACATCTGATTTCATTCTGGTTACCACAACAAAGAAGCTTGTTGCTATCTTGGTTGGCTAGGAATTTTGTTAGGAAGAAACATGAATTGACAATTGTGGTGCATAAGTTTCTGGAATTACAGTCTTGTCTCACAATGATGACAGCAAAACAGGTGTGTATTGAAACTCTGAAGCTAAAATGCCTAATATGTATGACATAACTAAAAGAAAAGGATATATGACCTGTCTAAAAGAAAAGAAAAAAAGATTGTAACTAGGCTTGTGGCCTAGATGAGTAGATGTCAATTCAGACCATACATCTGATTTCATTCTGGTTACCACAAAGCAATTGTAACGCTGCATATTTTCTGGTCATTTCATAGGTAATCTAATTTGGAATCATACCATTGTACTCCGCAATGCTGCTGCGATGCTTCTTCCGCTGTGATGTGCCAATGGTTCCATAGGTTACACTGCATTTTATTAATCAAGATTTTAATAGCATCCATCTATTCTGTTTATAGGTACAGTGAATAGCCATTTTTCTCGGCCCAAGCTGTGATGTGCATACATAGGGTTATATTTCCTCTGTCACAAATTTGTTTCCATGGTTGGTTTTCAATGTTGATTGCAGAAAAAATGATATCCAATGTTTACATTTTGTTTCTCTTTGCAGCTCTTGGAATATGCTGTTAACACCAAACCAAAATGTTATAGAAATATCCAGAGTATGGCGTCTTCCTTGACAAACTTATGTATACAAACACAGGGTGATTAGTTAATCTAACATTAGTTTGTTAGCATAGTTATCTAAGCTGCTGCAAGGTGTACTTTAATAGGTATTTTGGAGTATTTGGATTTGGAAAATATTGTTATATGAAATTCCATGTGCTTTCAAATCGGATACAACAGAGTTTATATATCAATTTTTGCTCAGATCAGCCATGTCTATCGAGTGCAGACAATAGCTTTTGTTCTTCAAGTCATTGTAGGGCGCCCAAAGGGCGCCTGATGTTCTAGTGTTATGCAATTTGACTATAACTTGACTATAATTTGAATTTGTGGCTTGTAAAAACTTTTATAATGTTAGTGGAACAATTTGACCTAGGTTCTATGTTTATGTTTTCATCAAATTCAAATTTGATCAAGACTACCTAGAACTTATCTTGTTTGACTGTTTTAAAAGTGTTATTTAAGAGCCTTACATAAAATAGTCACATACATGAAACTTGTACAAAATTTCATGCTCTTCAAACTTTATTATTGGGTCAAGCATTGATTGTCATGCTATCTTGTCTGAATTCAACTTCTAGTTTGGTCATCTTGTCATTTGACTAAATTTTATCATATCAAAATTTGAAATTTGAAAAACGACAAGTTTAAACCATAATTTGAACACCCAAATGATTTCACCTGAAAAAGTGATGAATACCAAAGTTGAACAACTCATGAAGATCTACAACTTTTATATTGGTCATTTCTTTATCCGACAAAGTGGTAATAACATTATTCACAAATGTTACACACCTCTCATAAGGTTTCATAAACTATATGAGACGTGTAAGTTCTGTGAATAATGTTTGTCAAGTGAAGAAATAACCTGCATAAAAGTTGTAGATCTCGATGAGTTATACAACTTTGATATTCATCACTTTTTAAGTTGAAATAATTTGGGTGTTCAAATTCTGGTTTGAACTTGTCGTTTTTCAAATTTCAAAATTTGAACTGATAAAATTTAGTCAAATGACAAGATGACCAAACTAAAAGTTGTAGATCTTCATGGGTTATACAACTTTGGTATTCATCACTTTTTTAAGTTGAAATAATTTGGGTGTTCAAATTCTGGTTTGAAGTTGTCATTTCTCAAATTTCAAATTTTAAAATGTATAAAACATTATCACATCCAAGTTTCACCAACCTTAAATGCTGGAGCATGATTTTATAAATTTTTAGCAAAAAAATCATCACATTTGGAGTTAGTACGAGCGAGAAAAACAAGTTACAAATTTTACCCACAGATTAAAAAGAGAAATGACACTGTTCTAGATGATCATGAACATGATCATAGTGAACAGTATTGTTTCTCTTTTTAATCTGTGGGTAAAATTTGTAACTGGTTTTTCTCGCTCATACTAACTCCAAATGTGATGATTTTTTTCTAAAAATTTATAAAAATCATTATCTATCAAGTTATTATGTTGGTTTTGTCAACATTTACATGTCAAAAGTTTGAGCAATTCAAATTTTGAAATTCAAAAAAGGACAACTTCAAGCATGATTTTGAAACCCCAAATGATTTCAGCTCAAAAAGTGATGAATACCAAAGTTGAACAACTCATCAAGGTCTACAACTTTTATATTGGTCATTTCTTCATCCGACAAAGTGGTAATAACATTGTTCACAAATATTACACATCTCTCATAAGGTTTCATAAACTATACGAGACATGTGTAGGTTTTGTCAACAATGTACATTAATAATTTGTCAAATGAAGAAATGACCTATATAAAAGTTGTAGATCTTCATTAGTGGAACAACTTTGGTATTCACCACCTTTTATGTTGAAATGATTTTGAGTTTAAAATTTTGGTTCGAACTTAACGTTTTTCAAAATTTAAAATTTGAAATGTTCAAATTCAGTCAAATGAAGAAATGACCTATATAAAAGTTATAGATCTTCATTAGTTGAACAACTTTTGTATTCTTCGCATTTTATTTTGAAATGATTTTGGGTTTCAAATTGTGGTTCGAACTCGCCGTTTTACAAAATTTAAAATTTTGAAATGTTCAAATTTAGTCAAATGATGAAGTGACCTATATAAAGTTGTAGATCTTCATTAGTTGAACAACTTTGGTATTTATCACTTTTTATGTTAAAATGATTTTGGGTTTCAAATTTTGGTTCGAACCTGCTGTTTTTCAAAATTTAAAATTTGAAATGTTCAAATTTTGTCAAATGACAAAATGACCAGTATCAAAGTTGTAGATCTTCATGAGTTCTACAACTTTGATGTTTATTAAATTTTCATTTGCGATCATTTGGTGTCCCTAAATTGTTTTAGTTTTTAAAATTTAAATTTTGTAAATTTTAAAAATTATTTTCCATTTTTGAAGGTTCAATTTTCAAATTTTATAGTTATTTTATATATAGTCATATATGTATATAAAAATAATTATAAATTTTTGCACTGTATATAGTAATTATAAAATTTTTATTACTGCATATATAAAAACATATGTATATAAAAAAGATTACATAATATATATCCTACTATAAAAGACCGAGTTTTTTTGGAGAGGCTCTCCTTGCTTAATAACTATTCGATCTGACCTTCGTGCTATATGAGCCCTCCATCATATGATATTTTACATCTTATAAGATACAACCGTCCGGAACTTAATCTTACGCGAATAATTAGTGGGGGCAGCTATCCCTCTCGGTCTCAACTAGCTCCTGACCGTGTCATAAACCCCGCATATCTCAACTAGCTCTTGACCGTGGCCTTGTTCAGTTCCCCAATTCTCTCTCCTAATTTTACTATGTAAAAAGAAGATTCCCCGTCACATCAAAATGTCGGCAAATGCATGGAATACTAAATGTTGATAAAATCAAAAACTAATTACACAGTTTTATTGTACTTTGCGAGACGAACATTTTAAGCCTAGTTAGTCAAAATTTAGATAATTTTTACCAAATACAAACGAAATGCTACAGGAATTCTGATACAGTGTTTTTCTCCCCAATTCACCAATCTAAACAAGGCCCGTGTCATAAACCCCGCATATGGTATAGTTTAGGTAGAATACGTGTAATATTTTTTTTTAACTAGGTCAGCCAACTAAGGGGCTTTCCGGTGCCAGCGCTGGGGATCGAACCCAGGTCGCCGGCTTGGGGGCTGGCTCAAGGAACCACTCGGGCTCACCAGTCCCTCACCGAATACGTGTAATATATGTGGAAGTAAAGTAAATAGGAAAGAAAAATAGAAATCGGCTAGATCAAAGGCTGATAAAACGAAGCAATCCTCATGTGGAAGAGTGAAGAAGTACAGATCGGAATTCCGTGTCGACGACGATGATGACATGCTGGTGCTGGACGGCAGTGGTGGCAGGGTACGCTCGTGGAGCGCGCTACAGTGGCCCGTGGAGCCGGTCGTCGTCGTGTCCATTGGAGGCGGCACGGTGTGCTAGCGCGGGGGCTGTCGAGACGACGCGTGCACGGCTGGGTCGGAGTTTTCAGGACTCGGCGGCCAATTGTGGCCACGACGAGACTGTGCTCCCTTCGCCGATCCCATGACGGACGTGCATCGACCCGTGTTGCCGAGCCCTTCGTTGTCCCCCAAGAGGCTGTCCCAAAGAGGTTTGTACCTGGTCCAGAGATCTCCAACTAGCAACAAGCTAAGAAGCGGTGCTTTTTGTACGTAAGGTTATTCAAGATCATCAGCACCGGCCAGGCGGCTCATCGTGCGTCAGAAAGTTCGCGGTCTTCACTGGACTCAAGATGGAGACTGGCGACCATGGGAAGAGCTCCGCTTGGTGAAGCACAGGCCCCTTCGATACAGCCTTATCCCCCTGCTCTTGCTCTTATTCCGCACGCACGAGACGTCTGGATATTCTCCTGTCTGGCCGCGTTGCGGTGAGCGCGCAGAGGCACTCCATGCCCGCTCCCTTCAATTCCTCTCACACGCTTGCTTTTGCTTCAAAAAGTTTTACCGGCCGCTGCCCAGCCTCCGGACGGTCGAATCGCCTGCTGCAGATGCCGATTGCTACCGTCGCCAACGAGCACGCATAGCCACCAGCAAGCTTGTACGAGGGAAATCCTCCGGTGCGACGTCCCTAGAGAGCACATAGCAATCAACGAGCCCAACCAAAGTTCAGAGCTGTACGTGAGTCTTTCTCACGTTATTTTAATACTTCTTATTGAAATTTAAATTCCATAAGTGTCTCTCTGTCAGCTTTAATTTGGCACAAGGGTTAGATATTTTCTTTTCTATTCTTATCCAAAATTCATTATATTGCAAATTGGTTAGCTAGGATTCTTTGCTCATATATATAGAAAAATATTTTTATCCTAATTAAGCTCACGGAGACTGTTGATCTGATTGCCATCTTTACTGTTATACTCCCTTTGTCCTGTAATATAGTACATTCTAAAAATTTTAAGACAAATTAAAAGAGAACGTAAAAGACACATATACCCTCATTTTATTTTCTAAACAGATACTATCATCAACGTGATTAATGGTGATTGGTTGATAAATGAAAAGTATTTAATGCAAAATTGGTTTTTGTCCTCTAGAATGTATTATATTTGAGGATAAATTTTGAATACTAGAATGAACTATATTACAGAACGGAATGAATATACATTAAGAAATAAGAAATTGATATTTATAGAGTCTGAATCTCATTGAAGCTAATGATTTAATCTTTGTAGCGTAATGATGTTTTTGAAAAACTACTTGCTAGTATAAAAAAGACCCACTGTAGGGGCGGATGGACTCCCAAGCCGCCCTTGGAAATGGCGCTCGTATATAACGACTGGTTGCGGCGGTGGCGAAAGTTTTCTAAGTACTGGGCGCTCACTTCTCCCCTACTGCGCCGTCAGGCTGCCGAAATCGCCCACCGCCGCCGTCGTCGTCCGCCGCTTCCTCCCCCCTACCGCGCGCTTACCCCACCGCCCCTGCCGTGTGCGTGCTCGGCTCGCGGAACCCTAGCGACGTCCTCACGCCGTCCCCGCCGTCCGCCATCGCCGTCCGCGAGCCCGGCCGAGTGACGTCCTCGCCGTCTCCGCTCGCCGTCCTCGCCGTCCGCGAGCCCGGACGCTCCTAGCTACCCGCTCGCGAAGGAGCTTCGCCGGCCGTTCGCGAGACCGGGCGCCGCTGCCTTCTCGGGAACCCTAGCCGGCGGTTTGCCGGGAGCTCCGGCCGCTGCCCCCGCCCGCGACCTCGTGGTCTCCTTCCGCGAGCACTCACTCTCCTTCCTCCTCCTCCAAAGGTACCTCCCTCCTCCCTCTTCCTCCTCCCTCTTGCTCCGACTGGTGATGCCCCTCAAATTGGAATGGATACCATCCTCTGAATATCTGTATGTGACTGTAACATGAAATGCAGTGGACAATCATATCAGTGATGTGTTGTCGATTCTTAATGCCCTAATGTTGTTAGCAAGTGTGCATTCTTGGTTCCTCACCGAGGTTAGCAGAACATGCATACATACTGCCTTGGAATGGATACCATTGTTGAAATATATTTACATGAAAGTACTATGTTCTTTGCTTTGTTTCACAATAATATAAATGAGATGCTATAAGTTTTCTGACTTTTCTATAATAGCTTTAGTTGGAGTAGTGTGATACAGATGCTACTTCTTTGATTTTGCTGCACTTACACTGTCCTTTTAATGTCTGTGTCGTCCAAAGTAGCCTGAGTCATTAGGATAGGGTCATGGGAATTCTAGTGGGGTCTGATGAACATACATCATGCTGTTTAGTTGACAAACTAGAAATGCTCGCGGCGTTGCCGCGCATGGCCAGTGTGTGGACCGTATGCAGCACTTGATGACATGTACCAAGCCTATTGCAATAGAAAAACAACGGGAAAGCAGCAGGTATCATAATGTAGGAATATTACTTATCATATCAGATATTCCAGAGCAATCTGAAAGAATACATATCTTTCTCTATGTAATTAAAAGTAGAGGTATCTTGAAATCGCATATAACTTTAGCTAGATTACTGCCAATTCATATTTTTGTTGCATAGAAGACATCAAGGTGGTTTAGTTTTGAATTTTTGAATCTGCAATTAGCAGGAACGAAGTAACTGATACTGCACTGTGAGGTTGATCAACGCATAAGCAGGGCAGGGTTGTTTTGTATCATCACCACCTCCTAGGTTCTGAGTTCGAATCCCAGTCCGGCAGCGCGGGCGCGCTTGGCGGAGGCGCTGGAGGAGCTGGAGCGGGCACGGGCACGCGCCGCCGAGCTGCAGCGGCGCCTCGAGCAGACCTACGGCAAGCGCCACCGACTCGTCAAGGAGGCCCAAGGCCGGATCCACGAGATCCACGCGCACCTCCGCCACCACCAGGACCGGGATCAGGAGCTGTCGTTTTACCAAGTGTAGTAGGATAAATATTTATTTATTACAGATACATGTTTATTCCATACTTTATTATAACTACAATTCTCAGCAATCAAATTTATTGAATCAAATTATACCCAAGTGAGAGCATCTAATGAAGATGAAGAATCATGTTGCGTTGAGAGCGCTGTTGTGTCGAGCAGTAGTTCTTCTATCTCTTATCCATCCAGATCAGCAACAGGTCGTCCTCTTCTATTCTATGTAGCGCCCTCTTCTATTCTATCCAGCGCAAGGATAGTAGCAGCAGGAAACTCCTTTCGTCATCTTTGTGCTGCCTTCTTCTCTCACCAACGCTCAGCAGCTCCACAGCAGCAGCAGGTCATCTACTCATCTCCATTTCCATCTGAATAACATTGAATGAGATCTGAATATTTAGAGCTGGAAAAATGTTAGTGAAAAGTGAAAACGACAAAGTTGGTTTGGTGATTTTGTGTAAAAAATGAAACTGACCAGATGTTACACACAATTTTTTTGACGGCAGTGATGGTTATAGGGAAGAACAGGACTCTGTCTGATTTTAACAAAGCTACAGAAAGGTTTAGGAGGACCCAAGTCTCAAGACTGTAACATACTCCCTCCATGTTGGTAAAAGAAGTCGTTTTGGACAAGATTTGGGTCAAACATTGGGAATATAAATCATGAATAACTTTTAAGTTGTTGAGTTTGAAAATATGAAAACAATATGAATAGATTTGTCTTGAAATATACTTTCATAAAATTATACATATATCACTTTTGAATAAATATTTTTATAGAAAAATGAAGTCAAAGTTATGCTTTGGAGACCGTGTCGTTGTCTAAAACGACTTCTTTTACCAACATGGAGGGAGTATATGGATTTTTTAGTACTCAAGACATAAGGTGCAAGCTTAGCATGTGCATAAGAATACCAAAGCAAAACATAGAAATCTAAACAGAGAAGGCATTAACTTAGCATGAAGCTGTGTAAGAGATAGGAAGGCTTGCCATATGAAGTGGTAGCACAAATCTTTTGATAATAAAGTATTGTTGTAGTTGGCAACCAAGGTTTACTAAGCATAAAAAATAGTCTTCCATATATGTTCCCAGCACTGATAGTGGAGAGAATCACCAATAAAGGTAAAGTTGTGTCGTTACTGACAACAAAAGAACGAACTATATCAAACTGAACCCAAACTGGAGCTGATGAATTCGAGAAATAATTTAGAGAAGCAAGGAGTTGTTGGCCAGCAGTGTTGGAAATTCCGGTTAGAACTTTCAGTTAATACTTAATATACTTTGCCCCTCAAATGTATCAATTTAGTAAATGGCCTATAAACTTGATTAAACTAAGCCAGAATGCAGACGATCAGTGTTATGGTATTGAGGTATTGAGTTCAGTAACTTGAAAATAGGTTAAACATTATGTAGATATTTCATCAGTGCCCACTTTGAAGGTCAGTACAAATCAAACCATAGCACCAAACCAAGTACGAATTGCAGGAATTGGCTTGAGATTTTATAATTGGTAAGTTAAAAAAATGCTTACCTGTTATTGCTAAGAACATTGTAAAAAAAATGCTTACCTGTTATTGCTAGAACATTACTCACTCTATTCAACTCACCATCTACCACGGTAGATAGTTAAACTTTAGGAATAAAGATCCAAAATATCAGATTGACAAATTGAGATTGCAAGCTAACATGTTTAGTTTACAAACGGAGCTGGGCTTCATCTAGTGGACAAGCGATTGAGTTTAATATCCGTGTTAAATATTTGTCTGGTATAGAGGGCAGAATATTAGACTTGGAGAGGAGCAAGCTGAAAAGGCCGAGTTGCATGGCATAATTGCAAATTAGGACACTTAACCTGAGACCACTGGAAGGAGTGTTGTGAGAGCACACTTAGAGAGTGAGTGACAGAATAGGCTTTGGGTTTGTTTCACTTCACTGTAAGATTGTTTCACCTCGATTCACTTCACTTCACTGTAACAATGGTGTGAGGTGCAAAGGAGCCATGCGTTAATAACCTTGCATAATTGAAGCTTAATGTGAAGGGACTCCATGGCTGGGAAGCAAGCTGCAAGCAAACCTAAGGGAAACCTGAGCAAACTTGAGGAAGGCGCTTGTCATCTCATCTTCATGAACCTAAATGACACTATATTTGTGGACAAACAAATAAGAAAAGACGTAGATTCAGTAAAAACATTGAATCAAAATTTAATCTGTCTTGGAACTAAAATCCTAGAGTAAAAACACAAAGTATTGTTAAGCTGAACTAAGTGTTAACTTTATGAGCTATAAAATTTTGTATAGTAAAATCACATATACTGATCTGAGATGGAGCGTTTACGGTAGAACCATATATCTGAATATACTACTCTAAGATAGGCACCCAATCACAAATATACCAAGGGAAGGTGTACACAATACATGGTGAGACACTAAAATAACTGAATTGCTGAATCCACAAATTTGAACATAATGTACAATGACTCACCAGTGACATGGCTGGATTAGCAGAATCAGTGCATGGAATCCGCGAAGAAGGAAACCATTTTTTTTGTGCCTAGAAGCAAACCAATAAATTGATGTTAGCATTAATAAGGTTTATAAAATACGGATAGTTGCTTATGTAGGTTGGTAAATCATTGCTGCAATCATGAAGTGAACAGAGCACAGAAGAAGTGGTGTGACACGTGACACTGCAACATCCTGAATCAGTGTTCCTTATCCACCTAAGCAAGAAAATATGTGAACCAAACAAAGGAATGATTTTCACCTAGCAGCTGGTGCCCTGGAAGACAGAAGATGAACATGTTTGCTTTAATTGTTATAATACATGTGTGCCTCTTTTTTTTTTTGGAATGCATGTCCTCCAAAACACTGCCAGCTCTCTGGACAACTACTTGTGGAACGCCTGGTAACAGGAAAACAGGAGGACCATATTTAAATTGCAGTTTAGAGTAACATGGTATCCTGTTTCTTTGTACCATCTGTGGACAACTTCATTTGGAACACATAATAACAGATACGATCGTCATATATACCAAGGCCATTTAATAAAAGAAGGAAAGCAGCAGTTATCCCAGAGCAGCAATACTGTGTCATGTCCATGCACAAACAGAGGCATTTGATGGGATAATGAGATAGACAGAAAAATAGCATGTTGCAAGAATCACATGTAGGCCTGCAATGGTTTAGAAATCAAGGCCAATGGGATAATGAGATATCCAGGAAAAATTAACAGGTTCCAAGAATCACATGTAGGCCTGCAATCGTTTAGAAATCGAAGCCGAGTGTGACCTGGCTAAGAACACTATGACTAATGATCTATTGGGAACTAAGAAATAACCAAAGAAAATAAAAATAATGCAATCAGCATAAAGACTATATGGCCATTTCCAGAACCAAGACTCAAGCTGTAGCTCTGCAAGTGCACTGATATGTCAGCACATGGAACTGGTAGGTGGATTAAAAATAACAATACGTACCTTGAAATTTCTTTCCCAAACAGAAAAGCATATACTGATCCTTGTGGTTGGTGGGCTATATGTAGTGAAAGCATCTGTAAATGTGCATTCGATTAGATTGACTAAAAAAAATGAGGCGACTGTGATTTGTAAGAAGGAAATAAAGAGCTACTTTGAGTCAATGATGGAGCAAAAATGGGTGCGGCATAACTGCTACTTGGTGGAGTTTAATGATGATGTTTTGGCTGCCTAGGAAGAGACCTCACATCTTCCGATCTTCGCCCTCGGATATGTGTACGAATGGGCCAGAAACTGCACATCACAAATTGCGTGGTAGCTAGTACTCCCTCTATCCCAAATTATAAGGCATTCCAAGAATCTTGGAGAGTCAAAGAATCTCAAGTTTGACCAAATTTATATGATAAGATAATAATATTTATGACACCAATTAAGTATCATTAGATTCTTTATTAATTATATTTTCATAGTATATCTATTTGATGTTATAAATTTTTGTAATTTTCTCTATAATTTTAGTCAAACTTAAGATATTTTGACTTTCCAAGATTCTTGGAGTGCCTTATAATTTAGAATGGAGGGAGTACAAATAAAAGCTGACACTGCAAGTGAGTATGTATTTATATGCGTGTTGTGTTCTTCACAAAAAAATGGAGATATGCAAGGTCAAATGGATACATGTTGTACCAAGGCCTCCTCTGCATTATTCATACGAGGAAAAAACGCATAACTGAACCACAGAAGTAGCATGTACTCAATTGGCCATGAAGGGGTACCAACCGTGGCATGAGATATATATATATATATATATATATATATATATATATATATATATATATATATATATATATATATATATATATATATATATATAGAACTATTATATATATATATATAGAACTATTACCCTACAGTTGGCTACAAAATAACTTATTCTGTAGCCACTTTGAGTTACGATAATTGCTATGTTAATTTACGAGATTATAGTAACTCCTTACTATAATATTTACTATACCATAATATATACTGACATTGTCGTAAATTAGTATATAAAATTATCGTAAATGGAGGTGGCTACAGAATAACTTATTCTGTAGCTAGCTATAGAGTATACTCTCCCTATATATATATATATATATATATATATATATATATATATATATATATATATATATATATATATATATATATATATATATATATATATATATATATATATATATATATATATATATATAACTTATTATATATATATATATATAACTTATTTTATAGCCACTTTGAGTTACAATAATTGCCATGCTAATTTATGAGATTATAGTAACTCCTTACTATGTGATTTACTATAACATTATGGTAAATATCCTAATATGTTATAGTAATTCAACTATCGTAAATATATACTGACATTATCGTAAATAGAGATGGCTACAAAATAACTTATTTTGTAGCTATATATATATATATATATATATATATATATATATATATATATATATATATATATATATATATATATATATATATATATATATATATATATATATATATATATAACTATTACTCTACGACTGGCTACAAAATAACTTATTCTGTAGCCACTTTGAGTTACGATAATTTCTATGCTAATTTATGAGATTATAGTAACTCTTTACTATGTGATTTACTATAACATTATGGTAAATATCCCTATGTGTTATAGTAATTCAACTATCGTAAATATATATTGACATTGTCGTAAATTAGTATATGAAATTATCGTAAATAGAGGTGGCTATAAAATAACTTATTTTGTAGCTAGCTATAGAGTATACTCTTCCTATATATATATATATATATATATATATATATATATATATATATATATATATATATATATATATATATATATATATATATAAAAGTCTAGATCACCCCTGAAGTATGGGGTGGTGTCTAATTTATCCCCTCAAGTATGAAAAGGTCTAATTTACCTTCTGAACTTTTCAAAACCGTCTACTTTACCCCCTGGGGCAGTTTTGGACGGCGGTTTGCTACAGTAACCATGGTTTTGCTACATTAATTAAATATTTAAAAAATCATAGTAAATCATAAAAAAATCGTAAAATGAAAAATCCAATTTTTTAGACTCCACATGAGTAGATCTACACAATGAACATATAATATGGTATGCTTTAGTACAAAATTTTTGCTATAGCTTTAAATTTATTAGGATTTTCTAATAAATTTAAAGCTACAGCAAAAACTTTGTACTAAAGCATACCATATTATATGTTCATTGTGTAGATCTACTCACGTGGAGTCCAACAAAATTGGATTTTCCATTTTACGATTTTTCTGTGATTTACTATGATTTTTTAAAGATTCGGTTACTGTAGCAAACCGCCGTCTAAAACTGCCCCAGGGGGTAAAGTAGACGGTTTTGGAAAGTTTAGGGGATAAATTAGACCGTTTCATACTTGAGGGGGTAAATTAGACATCACCCCATAGTTGGGGGTGATCTAGACTTTTTCCTATATATATATATATACACGCGCTATTCTACACCAAACTGTTATACTGAACAGATTTCAGTATCGTTCAATATTCGCGTTTCAGTATTGTTCAGTATTTTCGTGGTCCTAGGTGTAGTACTGACTGATACTAAATGCGGTTCAGTACTACTTAGTATTTTTTCAGGTCAGTTTTGGCTTGAGGTATAGAATAATATTCTACACTTAAGGTGTAGAATAGCGTTGCCGTATATATATTCTACACACACAAAGCTTTTATCGTGCCTAAATGAAGCTATAATCATCATTAGGTGGCATATGGTCGAACACCTTAGAAGCAACAGCAAAACAGGCATGGAGTACGGAACATACCTTGCTTCGTAGTGGTCGCGTATTTGTGACCCGCACTGGCTGTGCAGACACGAACGGGGTCGGGGACGCCGCGCGGAGGTGGCAGCGGCAATGGTCGAAGTCGAGGTGGATGCAGCCGCCACTGCCGCACCTAGGGTTTCGGCGACCACGGCCGGACATTGGCCGTGCGGCAGCGCCGTGCCACGTCCGCGGCAACCGGTGGGCCTCGCCCGCATGACGCCATGCTAGGAGGCAGCTATCGCTGGCGCGCGCTCATGCGGCTGCGTCGCAGACGTGGAATTCTAGCGGCCAGGCTAGCACGTCGGGGCTGGCCGCGTCGCTGCATCGGTCCGGGGACCGTCCGGGCCGTTGCGCGGTGCGGTCGCCGCAGAGCGTGAGCGTCGGCGTCACCGCCAGTACGCATGGTGACGCGCCACAGCCAGTGGACGCCGTCGGGCCCTGGCAGCGCCGGTCACACCTGCCCCTGCCACGCGAAGGGAAGGGAGGGAGGAAGGGAGGGGGAGAGAGGGAGGGAGGAGGGCGGCAGCCGCCGCGCCAAGCACCGGCCGCCGCCGTCGTGGTCGCCCAGCCTGCATGAGGAGAGCGAGAGAGGAAGCGAAACTGGTACGGAGGATAGGGAGAGGAGGAGGGTCGCCGCCGCGCCGAGAGACGGGCACCGGCGGGGGCTGCCCGCGCCGCCGCCCTGCCCGCTTCTGGAGGGATCAGGAGGAAGTGGGAGGGAGGGGTAGGGAAGAAACGGGGGAGAGAGAGACATGGACTGTGGGTTGATTCGACTAAGTTCGAGGGCTTTTTTGTAAAAAGACCGTGACTCGCACGATCTGTGCCGTTCGTGAGCCCGATCCGGCCGAGGAAAGCCGATGACTTGGCCACGCTCGCCGGCCCTCTTTTGGTGCAAGAATCGTAGTAAGAGATGGCAATAGACTTTTAAAAGCTATGCAGACTGTTGCACTAATTTGCCATCAATCAATTCTTTGTTTGACTATTTGATGGATAGCTCTGTTAACTGCTTCTTCAGTATGGTTGCATTCAGTTTGACAATGCAGAAACCTCTATGTTTGTAGTTGCTGCTCCATCATATTATCAATTCTGTCTATCTCTTATTATGATTTCTGGAATGTTTTTAAGGTGTAAGTATCATTTCTAGACTAGTTCAAACAAAACCTGTACTTTACAATTGGCTTATTGCATAGTTAACCAATACACAATGATAGATTGAAAGTAAATGATGACTTGGATTGTTAAAGTGCTCAGAATTGTGTCCTTCCTTATCCTGGTAATAAATGTCAATTTATCACTGTATTTGCTCCTTGGAACTGCATTTCTGTTCTTCTAGTTTATTTCAATTGGTTAACTCAATGCTGAAATGGCTAGAAATACTGCATATTTGTTGAACTGACCATTTGTTCCTGTTTTTTCCGGTTCTGTCTCTATCTCTATCTATGGATTCAGTAAACTGATACATGACATTTTACATCGTTCTGGATACAATTTTTGGGTTTAAGCTGTCGATGATGCCTGTGATGATCTGTAGCATATATGCCACTGCCCATGATGCCTCTGTTGTTTTTTAAATGAGCATATGTCATTTTTATGAGAACACAGTCTATGATGCCTCTATTTTGTTTGAACTGACCATATGTCATTTTTCTGATAACCACACTGTTTATGATGCCTCTACTTTGTTTGAACTCAGTCAGGGGCGGATCTGCACCCCGGGCTGGGGGGGCTGCAGCCCGGGGCGAGCCCAAGAACACGTGAATATCCATATGTAGTGTTCCCCTCAGCAGCGTGTTGAAAATCCTGGCCTCGAAGGCCCAGCCCCACTCGACCTAGCAACTAAAGCCCCGCACACAGCCCTACAAAATCCGAAGTCCCAACCTCAGCACCATCTCCTTGATTCCTCTGTGGTCAGCCACCGGCCTCTGTTCATCGCTACCCATGTCTGCCAGGCACTGTACAGCAACTATCATTTATCATGCGCCAAGCGAGCATCCAAGCACACAAGCCATAAATTGCAGTTTACAGAAATTTTATCCTTCAGTTTTCTCAACTATTAATTAGTATATGGGTTGGATTTGGATAAAGTATATGGGCTGGGTTTAGATAAAGCAAATGGTTACACAGTGGCTACTATTAGTTAGCCCGGGGCGCAGCCCGTTTCTAGATCCGCCACTGAACTCAGTATATGTCATTTTCTACTATCCTACTCTCCTCTGCTGTCCTACTCTGGCATATGCAATGATGACCTTTTTCAAAAAATTTAAAAAGTGCTGAAGCAGTGGTGTCGGTGTTCGGACCCGGGAGGGTCTTAAGCCAACTAGTGAATTTGTGTTGCGTATCTCCTAATCTGGATGGTGATGCAAAGAGAATACACGGAGGTTTATCCTGGTTCGGGCGAAAGAAGACCCTACGTCCAGTGGGAGGAGTATTGTATTTCCTTGCACCTAAGTGCTTGCGTAGGGGTTACAAGCTGTGAGAGATGGAGCCGATCCCAGGTCTCAAAGAAAGAGTACAAAGGAGATTGCTTGAAATGTTGATCTTCAGTGGTGGGGTGATGATTTGTTTTCGTCTTTTGTCGTCCCCCTCCTCCCCTCTCGTAGAGTCCCCTGCCTTCCCTTTTATAGGGTCAAGAGAAGGCAGAGACGCCGGGATGGTGCCTTAGAAGTGAAGTTTTGTCGGACGCTGTGGCAGAACCTCCTAATTACTATGGCCCACCTGTACTTGTTATTGTCTTAAAGACTTCTAACCGCTGTACAAGTGTACCACAGATCTTAAGAAGTCTGTCGGGTGTCCGTGGGAAACCCGAATCATCCACCATCTT
This sequence comes from Saccharum hybrid cultivar R570, assembly GCA_038087645.1. Taxonomy (NCBI): domain Eukaryota; kingdom Viridiplantae; phylum Streptophyta; class Magnoliopsida; order Poales; family Poaceae; genus Saccharum; species Saccharum hybrid cultivar. The sequence continues at coordinate 559,836 of JAQSUU010000837.1, forward strand.
CCGAGCAGGATCACATTACAGAGGCATCACAGTATTACAACAGTTTATATAATAAATTACATCCGAGTACAAAAGCGGAAGTCTTACATAACATAAGTTTACAAACTTGATGTTCCAAACTTATAAAACTTGAGTTTAGTGTTACAACCATAGTAGTGGAGTAGCATTATTAACATTATTACAACACCAAAACGTAATGCTCTGCCCAAGAGCCAAACATCTCTACTCGTCGTCACTTGCCGCAAAGACAGTCATGCAGCAGGGTCCAAAACACACCTGCTCATGAGACGCACCTGCAACAGGGGTTTAACAAACCCTGAGTACGAAAGTACTCAACAAGACTTAACCGACAAAACTAGTGGAACGACTCAGGAATGCAGGCTTAGGGGATTCAAGGTGAGGTTCCAGCAGGAAGTCAAGTTCTTTTGCATAAAAGCTACTAATGATGAATCCTTAAGATCACGATTTTATTTCAATATTATTTATCAACAGAATGCAAGTGATCCTAATCTAGATCATATAACTCATTCAATATCTTTCTGATTCTCCGACCAAAGTTCCATTTCTTTTCTACGATGTTGAACAGAGAATCGAGTCTCCTTAACCGAGGAGCAGCGACGATTCGAATCGATTAGACCCAGCTGGGGATTCCTAATCACACGACATATGTAGGACTCTAACCGACATATATCAACCTTCACTCGGATCCTCTAAAACATGACCGGGTCCAGCGCCACCCGAGAGTACAGTACACCTCCAATCCAGCCCTTGGCTACGAGGGTACACACTACTCTCGCCATCTCTCCACTCCCAGTGCGCGGTTGGCCGTTCACATGTTGGCGTTACCGAGGTCTTAGGTTTACCGGAGCATGTGATCAGTTACAAAGTCTCGACGCACACAGTTCAGACAACGGTACGGTCCTTAACTGACTCAGTCAGAGACACTACAGGGGGACTCCTTTCCCGATGCAAGTCCACCGACCGGTCCCAAATTATCAACATTAACATTCATCAAGTGATTGTCCAACAACCCTTCAAACTTTGTTTAAAAGTTTTAAAGTTTTCTCATTAAGCAATGCTAAGCATACTAAGTATTTTTAAATCAAAACAGTAACAAGGATGGTATTGGAATATCAAGGATGATAATGCAGTAATTAGGTGATCACTCAACTCCTAGCACTTAATGCAATAGAGCCGTAATAAAAGTTAAGTAAAACTTTTTAAATCATAAGATAAGTTTAGATGTAACCGGGGCTTGCCTTGGTCGACGGGAAACTCAGGCTCGGGTTCAGTATCGCAGATGTCAAACCCTACTTCCACGGACGATGGTTCTTCTGCGGGGACGGGTTCGGCTTCGGTACCCTCCTCTTTTACGGGAACTATACGTAATGATAATGCATGCTTTAGGATGATGAGATAATAAATATGATGCTCGATGGATGCTTGACAAAGTTAACAACTTGAGTACAACTTCCCTTCACGGTACAGTTGAACAATAAAAGCTTCTAACCTAACCCTAATCTAGGGTCCGATTACCCTAAACAACTTATTACGGGATTTTGTTAAACACATGAAATAACAGTAATTAGGAATTAACAACATGATTAGTAAAACTCAAGCAACCAATTAACAATGCTAAAGGTCATTAAGGGTTAATGACCTAAAGTCAACACTTAATCATAAAGTCAAGCAACTTAATTATTATGCCCTAATTACCCTATTAATTAATTAATTAAAGCATAAGTTTAAGAATAAAAATTAACTTAATCCAATTAGACTAAAATTTTTAATTTAAGAAGGTTATATCATAATTAGATGATAAAACAATTTTCATGATTTTTGGATAAATAAATAAGCCTAGAAAAATTAATTAAGAACCACTTAAGAATTAAATGGACTAATTAAATAATCTATAAAAAATACTTAAAATTGATATTTATTATTTTTATTAAATAGTACACAGTGAAAAAGGGTTACTCAGAATTTTTCACAATTTTTGGAATTACAAATAATTTATAACATAAATAACAAAACTGAAAAATCATTTTATAAATTTGAAAAAGGAAAAACAAAATTTATTAACACGGGCTGCCTCATCTCCTTTCTCTTCTCTCGGCCCGGCCCAGCCGCTCGCGCGCGGCCCGTCAGCGCGGCCCGCTCACCTGCTTGGCCCAGCCGCGCAGCCCGGCCTGCTCGCGCGCCCGCTCCCGCTCCTCTCTCTCTGACTCCCGGGACCCGCCTGTCATCCTCCCCTCCCTCTCTTCTTCTCCTTTACCGCGCGCGCGGACTCGCCACCGCGGTGACCACCGACGGTGAACTCACCGTCGACAAGTCTCCGGTGAATCGGACCCCTACCAAACGTCCCAACACCACCACCCGAACCCCGCGAACCCAACTGCGACACGACTTGGAGCTTCTACCGCACGGAGGAGACCCTACCGCGGCCATGGCGGTCTCGGCGGCGACCCGAACGGCGACGCGACGAGCAAAACGCGACTACAAGGCGGTAGCGGTTAAAGTAAGGGGAGCATCACGTGCAGGGGCTCACAGTGAGTATGTTGGGCAACTTGGGGTTGACGGAGAGGCACTGGAATGGCCGGTTCACGGTGAGGCGGTCACGGTGGCGTCGCTGCCGGCCGCGAGGAAGAAGATGGCGTGCGGGCTAGTGCAGAGGAGGTGGGGCGCAATTAGGTGCTCCAGGAGCTGCGTGCACACGCTGCGGAGCTGGAGGCGAGAGCTGCTGGGCGGTGAAGCAACAACGACGGCGAATTTAGGCGGCGGAGGGCGGTGGCCGGTCGCGGCGAGAAGCGGAGGAGGAAGAGAAATCGGCCTGGCCGACGACGATGGCTTTTATAGCCGAGTCCAGCGGTGTCGTGGCGACACGCGGAGCGAGCTGAGCGTGACGAGGTGGTCGCGGGACGTCATGGACGCGCCTGGAAGCGAAGCGAAGGTCGCCGGCGACGTCGGGAGGTGGCGTGCGGTGGTTGGCGTTGATTTCAAATTATTTACAGAACTGCCACTGGAAGCAAATTTTAAATTACTTTCAAATCTTCAATAGAAGTTGAAAATCTGTAAAAACAAAAGTTGTTCCATTTTCAAAGATCTACAACTTTCTCAATATGAACTTTTTCCAATTCGGCTTAGTTTTTGAAATTTGAATTTGAATTCAAAAAGGGACATTTTCTGGAAATCTGAAAAACCAAAATTACTTTGAATTTTGTATTGAAACTTCAAAAATTCAAAATACCAAAGTTGTACATCTAGGGCAGACCTACAACTTTGCTATTCAAAATATTTTCAAATTATGCCTCCATTTTGAAATTGGGTAGGGAAAATGAAAAGGGGACAATTTTGAGATTTGAATCTTTTCAAAATTACTTCAAATTTTACACTGAAACTTTGAAAACTCAAAACACCAAACTTGTAGCCCTTGAAAAGATCTACAAACTTGGTTTTACACTTTTTCCCAAATTTTGCTTAGATTTTGATTTATATCAAAAGGGGTAAAACTAGGGTTTTGTTTTTCAGGGTTTTCGGAAAAGTTTTGAATTGAAACTTGATTCTTTCTTAACTTGGGTTACTTAGGAATCACACCTCCATCCTAGGGTATCATTGAGTCAAGCCTCACATGGTTGACCAAATGGCTCCCTAGGTTGACCAATTTGACTTAAGAAATTCTTTTAGTAATTCCTCAAATTTGAATTCGAATTCGAATCGGAAAACTTGTAACAAGCTTTGGATTCTAAACCCTAACTCAAACTTGAAGCTTTATTTTATAAGTTGGACTTGAGCTTATACCCTACACTTGGCACTAGTGTATAACACCGTCATACACCTCAAATTACGCAGGGCATAAACTAAGTATTTGCGGTGATAGTCGAAATTAGGGTTTTCGGATTTCGAACCACACAATGAGAAACACATCCAACCTAAGAATTCAAACTCATTTTAGTTGATGCATAACATTGTTAACCTAATCATGGATGATTTGCAGTGCAAATGATGACATGGCAGGTTTTTAGTTACTATAACACCAGGGGTGTTACAGACGCCGTGGAAGCTGCTGTAGCGACGTGCTCCGGGAATGGCCGGCCATCCCTGGGCACCATGGTGACGTAAAGGATGGGATGGTGAAAAGACCCGGGTCCTGTGGCGTGCAGGCCTTGCTCCTTTGTTGACCGGCGGTTGGTCGAGGCCGGGTCGAGGTGGGTCGACGGGGAATGGATAAGGCCGAGCCTCAGGAATTTCGGGGTATGACAGTCGTCGTGTTATGCCTTGAGGGGGATCGGTGGCGGAACAGTACCTGGCATGGCGTGTGCAGTGACAGGTTTTCACCGTCCATCCCGGGATGGGTAGTAAAAACTAGGATTTGACACTGGTACTGCTTCCATGCTGGCGGTGCTGTAGCCATGGGGGTAGGAAGTGGTTGGCGGTTGCATTAAATGCTTTGACTTTTGTTTGAAAGTCGGTGGGTGAGGCGGATCGACCGGCTCGACCCAGGGTCGTACGAGTCGGAGATTTCCCTGTGGTCGAGGCGTCCCGTCGAGCAAGTCTCGTGCGAGTCGGAACGTGGTCGAGGCATTCCGTGCGTGGTTTTGGCTCATTGTACCCACGTGGGCGGAGCCTTGGCGTGGTTTTCTCAGAGGGTTTGTTCTTTTTAGTCATCGAGTTTGGGTACCCCTTGTTTAGGTACCCGACAAGTGGCATGTGCAATGATGTGAACCTTTATGCTGAGGCAGCGGCAATGATGAATGAATGCCCCCTACATGTGATATGGTAAACTAGGATGGTTTGTGTACAAGCAACCAGTTTATTCAAATGATTTCAGGGCTAATCTGAGCCAACTACTGATTTCAAATGATACAGTTGGATGCTTATTTGTCATGTGTCATTTGTTTGCTCTGTCTATCATGTTGTCTTTACACCTTTGCCTTCTGGAGATGTGTTGTGCATATCTATAATTGTCAAAATGCTCTGTTGTTTTTTGTCATCAAATTACTGATGTCATTGTTTAGCTTATGCCTTCTGGCTAGTGTAAGAATGGAACCCAGAATATAATTTCTGTCTATCATGTTTGAGTCATACAGCATATGCAGTGGTTGGCCTAACTGTGAATTCATCCTTGTAGTCCATCCTTGTAGTCCATATTTTGTTATCTGGTATTTCATTAAGATCGATATTTTTGATGTGCTTATATGTTATTTTGGAAAATCAGAATGTTTTCATGTGAATTTTTAGCAATGTTGTCTCAATGTCTGTAGTGTAATGATGTTGCTCTAGGTTTTTACCTGCTTGCTCTCAGGTCGTGTTTGTGGATGTATATATGTGGCGGTCAGATTCAAATTTGAATTATATATATGTGGTCAGATTTGAATTTGAATTATTTATTTATTTTTGCTGGAAAATCCACTGTAGGAACGGTTCTTAATTAAATCGCCCTTACAAATACACACAGTAGGGATGGCTGGTGATACAACCGTCCTTACAGAAATCCACTACATGGGTGGCTGATATTACCAGCCGCCCCTACAGAGAGCACTGCAGGGGTGGTCAGGGAACCGCCCCTACAGAGACACCCTCTGTAGAAACATCCTAGGCAGTAAACTTCTGTAGCAGTGGTCACAGATCTGTGTTAGTTCTTCGTCTTTCCATGGCATCGCCTTGCTCACCATCACCTGACACCGTACCGGTGGCCACTTCTTCTTACTCTCCCCACGGCAGCATGGCTCCTTCTCGGGCGACCTTGCTCACCATCGCCCGTCACCGGCGGTGTGGACGACACGACAGAGACGACCCGGCGGTGTACCTGCACTACGCGAGCCGCCACAGTTCAAACATGATGGTGCCACGTCCACGCCGGTGACAGCTAGGTAGCGCATGCACCCACACTAGAACCCTTCCTTCCATCATGCAATGGATGCATGCCACAAACACACACAGATAGTGAACGTACGTGCTAGCAGGTAGCTGCTGAGCTGAGCCAACGTGACACTACTGCTCACGTACGCACCTCCTCCCGGGCGACCCGCGGCACGGGGGCGATACCGGGAAGGGCGAAGCGGCCGGCACCGTGACCGCCGGACAGGCAGGACGACCCCATGGGGCGAGCGGGACGGCCGGCACGACACGTGCGTGGGATGTCAGCGCGCCGCGCGGGGAGCCGGGAGCATGATGTGTCCAGGAGCGATGACCTGCAGAGCAAAATCTGTTTCCGCGACAGGCACGGTAGTGCGCCGCCGCCCGCCGCCACGGGCACGCCCGATAGCATGACGAACCGCGTCGCAGGCGCAGTGTCGCTCGCTGGCTCCAAATTGCGTGGGGCCACGGGACCCAACGATGGTGTGTGCTGCAGGTTCCACGGACATCCACGTCGTTAAGCACAAAACTAACGGAATGGCAACGAAGGAAAGAAAAATCTACTTGAATGGCAATGAAGGAAATTTATATTTTTTTATAGCAATGAAGGAAGTACTGTAGATTTTAGTGGCAACAAGGAATTCTCTCGTTTTATCGCCAGACCGGATGATGCAAACGTACGCGCACTGCGGCCGGCGTCGAGGACGCCACCGCCCACCGCCAGGTCGCCGATCGTGACTCCCATCAATGATCGCGGGCCAGCCAGAACTCCAGATTGTTTGGTTCGCCGTTGACGGGCGCACGCTTTGCAACGCAACGAGATGTCTCTTTTCCTTGTGTACGCGTACGCCTTAGCACGTGCTACTAGTACTAGCCTCGGCACGGCGGAGCTACGCCAACAACCGTATCGACCCGCGCGCCCACACTGCTGTCGATCAGCTGCCGCAGTGTCCAGCGTCAGCACTGACCAGCATTATTTTACCATTTTTAGAAAAAATGATTTCTTAGAAAAAAAGTAGGAATATAATGCCCTAATATCTTGAATAATATAGATTGGGAAAATACAGAAAACTGCAAAATTGAACGTCCGAATGGAGCTTAGAAAAGAAAAACACAGGAATTCAATTTGAGTAACATAAAAGAAACTTTTCATGAGATTGAGGGTCCTTTTGAATGTAGGAATTTCACATAAATCATATAATAATTTTATAAGAATCAAATTATTATTTTTACTAGTAAATATGTCCGTGCCTTATAACGAAAGAATAAAAAAACTATCAAATATTCATGATGAACGACGATAGAAACGGTAAATACTCCCTCCGTTCCAGTTTACATGTCATTTTGACTTCTAAATATATAACGTTTACTTTGTACATCTAGACATATCGTGTATCTACATGTATAACAAAAGCTATATACCTAGAAAATCTAGGACAGCCTATAATTTGGGACAAAGGGTGGTATTATTTATGTTTCACCATTTAAAATTTTAAAACTATAATTTGTTTTGTGATGACCATGATATCCAAAATATAAGTATTTTTCTTCTATTGCAAATCACATAAATATTTAGTCGTAAGTACACTATAACTTTATTTTTCATTCTATCCATGTGCTGCTGTAGTTGAAGAAAAACAAAGTATACCGCTGTTTTTGCTCACGTTCAGTTTAGCAATTTCGCCATGCTGCTATTGATGAATCTTAGCCTCGAGATAGCATTGTCGCTAGCCCATTTATTACAACAGTTTAGTACCCGTGCTAAAGTTACGGTATATTTGGATAAATGCAAATTAGAACTAAAATATATACAAATTAAAACAAACAAAAGATGGTTCCATGTGTAAGACTTACCATTACAGCTCAACACATCAAAATGCAAACCAATTTCGGAAATCCGTTTTACTGACATTGACTTAAATATCTTAAAAAACAAAATAGAAGAGTGCTATGCCTTGCTACAGAAAAAGAAAATTCTTCAAATTGGTACTCTCTCAAATTATATTCCGATGTTAACTATATTTTTGAACAATTACGTTGCAACTCCAATGACTATGGAAATTTGTGGTTTCTTTATTTTTTTGATGCTAAACTCATCATTGCAGAGTCTCTTTGTGAGCCCATGTCCTGAAGGACCCTGCTTTTCGTTCTTTTTCATCTTCGTCAGATCAGGCTCCTACGTCCCCTTCCCCTCCGGCGGTGGTGGTTCCTCTGCTGCTGCAGGTCGAGGCCGCCATCAAGCAAATTTGGATACGGGGTACTACACGGTTTGTCCCCTGTCCCACACACAAACGTAAATCCAAGAATGAAGCAGTAATAAATCACATGACAATGTAGGCTAGCTAGGATGCATATGGTGTATGTATATATACCTACAGCGGTGGCGGCGTTCGGCACCGGCGCCGGCGCGGCGAATGCCGCAGCCCCATCCGCGCGCCTTGGCGTGGTCGACGTTAGATCCCGCTCGGCAGAAGAATGAAGAGAAGCAATAAATAAAGTGCAGGCAGAAGGAAGTTGAAGCGGCGGGCTTCCTCGATGGCCTCCGCCCTCCATGGTCATCGGTCTCCATGGCGGCCGATCTCGGGGGAACTGCGGTGGGCAGGGGCACCTGAGGTGGCGGCGGGGCGGGATCTATCTGTGCGCCGGCTGCTTAGCCGGGAGGCTGGTGGATTGATGGGGTTGGATCGCTATGTGTGAGAAGAAATCATCCATTCCCATGATGCGGGACCGAATCACGGATGCCACATATATCCGCGGGTATGGCGAGGGTAGGGATGGGGACGGTGAGGTGGGCCAGCAGTGCAGGGTTCGGAGACGGCCCCGGGCACCGATAAGACACTTGATATTAGCCTTAGTTAAAAAAATTTGTATCAATCCAACAGCCATCATGACCATCAGTAAAGAGTAATAGAACAGGTTGCTAACTTACCCTCTACTCCATGATCCATAGCATTGCCCATGGTATGAACATTTGCATCTTCTAAAAGCAGCAAAAAAGAGTGGGCTGAAATCAATTTCCATGATTCACTGTAGCCATTTGAAAAAATAACCAGCCGTATTCTATGAAATCCAACACAACCAATTCTAAACACTGAAATCTCACAACGAAAATTTGACCACAATTAGAACAGTATGATCTTCTTAGATAAATAGTAGAAAATGTCATTTAATAAAAAAAAGCTAGTTTCATATTATTCTCTATAAAAATTTGCCAGCAAATCTAATTAGGCAATAGTTAAGTTCACTATCTGATCACTTTGGAGTCTATTCCTAATCAAGTCATATTACTGAGGTATGATTCTTTTACACGATCTTATATTAAATAGTCAGCTCAAGAGAAAAGTGGAGTTTGTCAGTGCTAAAGAGAAAAGTGGAATGCTAAACTGGAGTCTGTTAATGCTAAAGTGAAAATGGCTTAAAAAGCATTTATATGTGATTTTGCATAGGAATAGACCTTCAGAACAGATGGGATTTTAACCTGCAAATACACGAGGGCTAACAATAGTGTGTGTGTGTGTAAGGATGAAAACGGTCGGAAACGGTCGAAAACGGACTTACGATATAGAAAAACGAAAGCGGTCGGTTCGGAATATTTCTACATTTAGCAATTAAAGAGTATAAAAAATGATTGAAAATGGTTGTGAAACCAATTGAAACTGACAATTTTTCATGTTAAAAAACGGTTCATAATATAGAAAACGAAAACGGTCAATTCGGAATATTTCTGTTCCGTTTTCATCCCTATGTGTGTGGGGGGGGGGGGGGGCATACCGGCGGACTGGGCGACAAAAGATTAGTTACTGGCTTACTGCCCATCATCAAAGGTACAAATGCAGTGCACATTCCCAAGAGCCATTAAAATCATAAAATAAAAAGAATTATAGTTTAAATAGCTAAACCAGCATGACAAAAAATTAGGATCCTAATAGTATTATTGTCAATCAACAAGGAAGCAATCTTACCACTGGGGGTGGGTTCAATTACCATCTCCGAAATAACAACAATACCATCCGAAGAAGTAGAAGCAAAAATTGCAATAGCACCAGAAATCACCCTTCCAGCAAGACAGGTGATCCCTTTCTTATGCATCATTGGGAGCTGCAAGTCTGCAACGCATGAAACCATTGCAAAGAAGGTGTGAACAGTAAGTTGCAGCTTAAAAAATGTAGCAGATCAGGAGGTAAGGCTAAACCTAAGAATTAGGTTTGTGCGGAGATTTGATTTTCTTTTCATTTGCATGTTAAGAAAAGACCAACCTTGGTTCCTGTCAAACAGAAAATAAAGAGCTTATAACATAGTCATATATGCACAACTTCACATCAAAATCTAGTCCATGTTTGCACAACAAATATAATTTAACAGAAAGAACAAAAAATCAAAAGGCTATGGCAAATGAAGCATCGGATGGACCAAAGCTGTCGCAAATAATTTTACAAAAGAAAATAATTAACAATGTTCATTGTCACAATCTGAACAAAGGATGTGGACCTCTGTGATAACCACGTGCTTGCAACACTTGCTGATGATTGTTTGTCCAGTTAAAGTGCAAAGTAATTTCATTCATAAAACTGATGTCAACTATTTTAATTTGTTCATTTAATCTAATTAAAATAAAAGAAAAACTCCAAGTTTATGTGCAGCTGACGGCGAAGCAAATGAGTTACCCAGGACAGGCAAGATTTTCTTCCAAGACATCCAGGAAGGGCTTCGTAAGAATGACTATGTTCTCTGCCACGCCTTGACATGCTCCATCCCTTCTAAAGAGGGGGTGAACACCGTTTGTGCCATCTATGAACCTGAAAGAATCAACAAATATATCAACTCATCATCACAACCGGGGGGGAGGGGGGGACATGGTGTACACATGTACACCCAGTAATTTTTGCAAAAAAAAGTATCGTATTCATTAGGCAAATACATAGACAAACTTCCATTAGATGAGATCATAATAGGGTTCGGGTGCTCGGTTTCGAACAGCAGCAAGGGAAGAGAAGAGGTGCGAATACCTGGTGGTGTTGGTCGCTGCCAGCGGGTATACGACGCCAAAATCTCTTGTGTGGAGGGGATGGGCACCGCCGCCACCGCTGCATGGAGGAAGCCATCGTCGTCGTGGCTGACGTCGAGGAGGGCGCCACTGCTGGGGCTCGGAGGTGGTTGTCGCCGCCGGTGAGGATCAAGAGGTGTCGCCACCGGATCTGGTCCGCAGAGTCACAGGATGGGGGCGCCGCTGTTATCTTCGGAGAGAGGGCACAGGAACTGTGGCTGCCGCCTCACTGTAAGGTCCAAAAGGCTAAGGGGGGTGAATAGCCTATTTAAAAATCTACAAGCTTCACTAAACAACCACGTTAGTATAAAAGATGGCTAAGCTAATTCTAGCACTAGCTCAACTACACTATGCAAGCCACCTATACAATTCTAGTGAAGCAAGGCTATGATCTCTAATACACACCAACAAGACTAAGTCACTAAGCTACTTACTCCTATATGATAAAGGCTACACTAAGCAAACTACACTAGGACTAGTACAAGAAAGTAAAGAGCAAGTGACTTGATTCTTATACCAACGATATAGAGAAGTAATACACTCGAAGAATCAATCACAAAGAGCAAGTGCAAGAGAAATCCTTGGCAAAGAGATGACACAAGATTTTTACCGAGGTTCACTTGCTTCCCGGCAAGCTACTCCTCGTTGTGGCGATACACCAACTTGTCGGTTCGCGAGCTAATCGACTATCAAGAGTCGAGCCCTCGGCGGGCACCGCACAACTGCACACAAGATGGGGATCCTCTAAGCCACGAGCTCCACTAGAGTATCCAATTTGTGAACTCCCGCGGGGAAGGATCAAGAACCCCTTACAACACTTGGTGAGGGCTCCAACAATCTTCAATTGTGAGCTCAATCACCTCCGCTGCTCCAAGTCGTCTACCGTGTTGGGAAACACGGAAGAGTAACAAGAAATCCGCAACAACTCGAAGATCAAGTGCCTCTAGAATGCAACTCTCAAGCAATGCACTTGAATCTCACTCAATCTCACTCAAGATGTGCAACTAAGAAAAGAGATGAGTGGAGGGGTTGTTCTCTAACTCAAAGGATGTCTCTAGGTCTCAAAATGTGCAAGAGTTGTCCCCAAACCCCGGCCAACTTCTATTTATAGCGAAGGGGTACACAGCTAGCCGTTACCGGATGACGCAGCGCAAAACGTGCTGACCGGACGCACCGGTCAGGGTGACCAGACGCATCCGGTCACTACAGGACAAGCGAAAATAGTGTGCATCAGAAGTAGCCGTTGCCGTGACCGGACGCGCTGCACCCGGCGTCCGGTCGGAGTCCAGAGAGCTCCCACCGCGATCGGACGCGTCCGATCGCACGTGACCGAACGCGCCGCGCGTCTGGTCGGCTCTACATCCAGCTCTGCCCCTCTGGATGCCTGACCGGATGCTCCGGTTCCGTGAGGGACCAGACGCGCCGGTTGCAAACCCTAGCACCCGCACGCCTGACTGCTGCGAGAACTGACCGGACGCGTCCGGTCAAACCATGACCGCGTCCGGTGCAGCGTCCGGTCGCCACAGTGACCACCGTTCACCTCCGTTTCTTTTCCGACTTCCAGCACGTAGAAAATAGGCATTTCACTTCCCAAAAAGCGCCAAATCCTGCCTCACAAGCTCGGCGGGAGAGAGAGAGGAACCCAAACCCCTCTCTACCGCTTAAACTCCACCGCCTTCGCAAATGTGCTAACACCACCAAGTGTACACCACCATGTGCATGTGTGTTAGCATTTCACAAACATTTTTAAGGCGTTATGTTAGCTCTCTACTAGATCCTAATGCATATGCACAAGACATTGATCTAGTGGCACTTGATTCCCGAGCTAATCGTGATTGCCCCTCTTGATAGTCGGCTATGTATTCTAAACCCGATCAATCACTTCTCTATTCATCTTAGACCAGCAAAAGAAAAACCCTATGGTTATACATTTGCCTTGCGCTCTTAGATCCTTCTCTTCCACTTGATTATCATGTTCATCATATTATGTGCATCTCCACCATGATCGTCATTTCATGTCCATGCACCATTTCTTTGTGATCTTGTGGCCACCACTCCTTGCCACGTACACCTTTAACACATGTTGCTTATGCCTAGCTCATTTCACTTGATACAATAGCATTAGCAACTTGGTGTCATTAATTACCAAAACCAAACTTGGGCTTTCACTCACGCCCTGCGGCTCGGCGTCATCGCCGAGGCAGCCCATCATGGTGGATCCAGAGGTGAGGGTTTCCTCACGTCTCCCTCCCCTCCCCTGGCGCCCCGGCGGCCTATGTGCTTTTTCTTCTCTCGTCTCTCACGGCAATACGAGGGAGAGGGGAATCGAACCCGCGTCCGCGAGCGTGGGAAGATCACGCGTGCGCGTGTGAAGCTTGCGTGCGTGAGACGAGGGGCACGGGGTGAGAAGCCTGCCTTCACACATCCAATCCTAGCCATCAAATTTGGTCGGTGTGTTTTATTAGCCATTGATTTTAATGGTGTAGGAATCCTGTGTGTAATTTTCTTGGTGCACAATAGTTAGACTACTCAGCAGGGGACATTTTCGTTGGTGGACCTAAAATTATTCGAAGTGGTCAATTATAGTAGAGATGCTATAGTTAAATACTGTTTTTTGTGACGACCATAAAAATCTATAATTTTAATCTCTGATTAAAGTCAATGAGTTAGTTACCGGCATGTTCATGAACATTTCTATCCTCTTGATCCGACTTGAATAGAATAGAATAGAAGAATTGCATACCTGATGAATCACACTCATGATAGTTTCGTCCTGAATTTATATTTGCAAAGTTCTGGTTTTTACAATTTTAAATCCATAGAGGGGTTCTAATTGTTTTCATAAAATTGTTTTTTATCTGCTGAGTGTAGCAAGGTCATGATTGTATTCTCTGAGTAAAAGTTGTCAACAGATCTACAATTTCATTACATATCTCATGAAGGCTACTCATGAGTACCACACGGAGTTTCTGCTTTACATGGTCTGGATCCATGATGAGGTGGGTAACCTTTTTTTACACTGCAAAAATGTAGGTAGGAATGCAAGAGAGTTTGCTCCTCATGCTATGGTTATATGACAGGAAACCTATAGATATTTATGAAGGATGAGTCATTTGCAAGCTAATTGCAGTTCATGCTAGCGTAGAGTTCGTGTTGATGTAGTACATGACTGCTGCTTGCAACATATTGGTGCATGGCTGCAGGATATTAGCCTCCTCATTTTCATGCAATAGTGGTGCAGGCTAGATCTCCTCCTGGTATTGATTTTTTTCTTCCATCTCCTTCCTCACTAATGTTTCTTTTTCTTTCATTACCTTGTAATAATGTTACTATGTTAGGAAATGGCTTGAGAGTATGCCTCAGGAGCATCTCATTAAACGATGTAAATCTTCCTCTTTCTTTCCCCTGGAGTTTCTTTGGTGACATTCAGAATGTGTCTTCTGTACTTATGAATTATGGTAGCAGTCAGGTTTCATATATTTGAGTTTGGCGAATTAAATGAGCTTGTGAATGTTTTATGTTAAAAATTTTATTTTGAAAATGATTCTTGTGATGGACCTGTAGATATGTTAGGAATCTGTAAAAAAGGTTTTTGTTGTAAACTAAGTGCCAACTATATGCCAACTAATGTTTTAGTTCAAGCTAACAACAGAGAGGATTACCATATTTCATCACTTCCATATTTCTGTCATAGGTTGTCAAACTTTTTAAATTTCCTGATGTTATGATAAAATATACAGGGGACCAAATATATGCCAATCATTATGTTTATCTCCTTCATGTAGATTCATGTGAGATCAGTGAAAATCAGAAAGACCTGGTAAGTGATATTTGGGATGGTGGGTGGGATTTATCCTTTAGAAGGAATCTGCAAGGCTCTTGGATTAGGGAATGGTCAAAGCAACAACAGACTCTAGAAGGGGTCCATTTTGACTGTTCTAAGGAAGATTCAGTTAAATGGGTTCTGGATAAATCAAGGCAATACACGACAAAATCTTTATACCATTTAATAACTTTATACCATTTAATAACTCATTGGGGGGGGGGGTTCAAGATCATTTGTGTAGTTTGATTTGGAAGATAACAATTCCTCTTAAAATCAAAGTTTTTCTTTGGCAACTGTTTCATGACAAACTTCAGGCAGCAGTAGTGCTGAAAAAGAAAGGGTGGCAGGGGAGCCCCCTCTGTTGCATTTGTGGTAAACCTGAATCTGTTGATCACATTTTTTTCAGTTGTTACTTTTCTCAATGCTTGTGGTGTTGTATTAGAGATGCTTTTGGGTGGAATGAGTTTCCAACATCAAAAAATAATTTATTGTATGAATGGATGCCAAGGAGGTTGGGAGTATGTGGCAGAACCGACTAATTTATATGAAATTAAGTAAGAAAATCACCTGCCGGGGCAGATAACTATCGTACTTAAGCCCGTATAAACCCGGTAGTCCGTGAAATCACTAAGGATTTCAAACTTTCCAACAACTTAGCCAAGATCGATCAAGTTCAGCGGTCACCATCCATATGATTACATAAGTTCGCACCTAACATAGATACATCGGAGTTCGACATAAAGAGTTATTACAATACCAAGTTCAAATATAGATAGCGGAAGCAAATAGTTTTTAAATCATACACTTAGTTCATTACAGTGACAGGTCCTGATCAAATCCCACAAAAGCATGAAGTTGAGACAAAGAGTGACCACGCCCTTGGTCTAGTCATCTCCCATAGCTGGGTATAGGCAATTGATACAGTAGCCGTAGTACATCTATCCATCTGCAATAAGTGGGAATAAAACCCTGAGTATGAGAAAGTACTCAACTAGACTTACCCGACATAACCAAAAATAAAGTGACTCCAAGGAATATGAAAAGGCTTTATAGTGAGCTAGCTGACTCATTTTGCCAAAAAGCACATTTAACATTAAGAACCATTTTCTAGTATTAGCATCAAGTTAATAATCATTAACCTGTCATCTAGGTTTGCACCTACACTAGAGCAATCATGTGATTAAGGCAATCAAAGATAACCATGTGATCATTTAGCATTTCCATCTCATCATAACCATTATAACCATCCGAGCGTTCCATAACATTACTACGATGAAGTAGCTCAAGTCAAGTGCTCACTATCCAGGAGCGATGTCGATTCGAATCGATTACTAACCAGTTGGTGATTTATTCTCCACACAAACCACACTCACCCGCTAAGGTGAGCTACAGGTCACCGAATCAACTTTTCAGGTAAACGTCTCGAGTTTGACAGGAACCACCGTACCCAGGGGCCACCTGACTGCTCATTGGCCTTACCATCGCGCCCCCGTGTCCACTCACTGCTTACGCCAGTACAGTGCATTGCGGTCAATCGCTCGGCTCGAATAGTTTCTTGGCTTCACGGTCGAAACGACTTATCCTTCCAGTTAAGCATGGGGCATGCGTTCAATATGACTCGAGGGACAACAACGATCGGTCCTTAACTGACACAGACGGAATCACTACAGTCCAAAACCCTACGAGACTCCATTCGGTCTTCATTTCCCATCAACACTTGGTTATATTCCATGATACCATATCCAGCCAAGCAAGATTCAGGTAACCACCTATAGCTCGCAGGTGACAGGAAATCACCCGACTTCTACCGGACTAAGCAAGGTCAAGCATTTAACTCGGACTTCGACTATCAGGGTATATCAAGGATATAATAGCAAGGGTAGACTATAAATAATGCAGCAATGATTGCAATCAACTCCTATAACTTAATGCATCAATCATAATTAAAGTATAAATTAAGTATTTACAAACCGAGGGAGATATGCTCAGGGGCTTGCCTCTCTCGAAAGAGCTTGGACGATGATCTGGGCACTCCTGGAGTTCTTCACCGGCTTCCTCTTCGGCCTGCACCTCCTATGCGGGCTCTTCCTGTGGTGCTCCCTCGACCAGTTCCTCCGGATCCGCTACTGCCAACTCATGCTGCGATCCTGTATGATGCATACGTATAAGTGATGATGGAAGTAGTGCATCAAATGGAATAACATATGATGATCACGAGTGCATGTTCATGCATGTAAATGAACTTTTCAATTCTTAATTTACCGAGTAGGTGCAATTCTTCTCTCTAATAGGGAAGATCACACTACACACCAAACATGCATACAACACTAACATGTTCATTCATAATAGTAAGTTATTTGGTGATTCAAAGATACACCAAAACAACACAAATAAACTAAACATGCATTAAGAAAGGTAAATTTATTACATTTTAAACTAAGGCTACAACTACAACATATATTTATGGTATACAGAAAATTCTAAGAAAATTACAGTAGCTTAGTCATGCCATAACTAGTCTATCATAAAATTTTCATTGCATTTGGATAAGTATAACAACCTACACAAAAAGATAAGAACCAGGGCATAATTGCACATGAAAAATACTTTGTACTATGAAAAGTGTCAAACAATAGGTTTAGTATTTTCCCATGATCTACACAGCATATAATCACTGTAGAAAAAGTTTCACATGCATGTATTATTTATATTTTTAGCCCTAGCAATTTTACAAGAAAGCAACAATTAATACACATAAATTACTTAGACCTATTTTTCTATAGAACATGCATGTCATACATTTTTCATAGAAAGTACATCACATGAATAGATCAACAAAATTGGAATCACATTTTTCTGATACATATATGATTTACTATGCATTTCTAAAGATAACAACATTTATCAAGAATTAAATAAAGCTCTATATAAAAGTATCTCAAATTTTACATGCAACATTTTTATACAGTAGATCTACTCATAATAAACACAACAAAATTGGTTTCACTCAATTTAGAGCAATATACACCAAGATATGATTTTTGGAAGCATTTTTTCACATTTTCTGGAAACCATTTCTTAAACCCCTTTTAAAAAACAGCCGGCCAAAACGCTACGCGCACCCAGTGCTGCACTCAAATGTGCACCCGAGCAGCTGACCAGCAGGACCCGCGGGTCAACCGACCCCACGCGTCAGTCAAACCGAGCAGGGGGGAGGGTTTGACCGGTGAAATCTCGCCGTCGGCGAGGTTGCCGGCGACGAGGTCACCACCGTTGCACTCCCCTCGACGATGCACACCTGTGGAGGTAGCTAATGGAGCCAATGGCTCACCAGTGCGAGCTCACCGGCGGGCATGGCGGACGGCGGCGGCTGCAAGGAGGCGCAGTCCCCTTTCTCGGCCACGGCAGGGCCAAGTGAGGTGAGCAGCAGCGGCGTGAGCCCAAGGCGGAACCCAAGACAAGGTTAGCGTGGTGGCAAGGCACGGTGGAGCGAGAAGAGCGCATGCATGGCGGTTGGCGGCGCGAGCGCACGACGGAGCGGAGGCAATCCGACGAGCCAGAGCCCCCAGCGGCGCCATTAGCTAGTGTTTCCGAGGTGCCACAATGAGATGGAGCCGGTGCGCACCAAAAGGAGGAGAAAATGGGGACGAAGCATGGCTTTCCGTGGCGAGCTCGGCTGTGCTCCGGCGAGCGGCGGCAGAAGAAAAGACGGCCAATTTGGCCCTTACCTCGACGGCGACGGCTGCAAGCGAGCTGACGGTGAAGAAGAAGGCAAGGCGGAGCGGCGGGCGAGAGGAATCGGAGAAAGAGGCGGCGGTAAAGGTGCTCGACGCCGGCGAAGCAGCGGCGGGTGGTGGCGAGCGGCTCGGCTCCGCTGAGCTCTTTTTCGAAATGGAAAAGGGGAGGATGGAGGAGGGAGGCGCTGTGGGCTTGGGTTAAGGCAGGGCGAGGGCGAGGGCGCACGGGGCCATGGGACGCCACCCCGCGGACGGCGTCGACAGCGTACAAACACGCGGTGGGAGCGGGACGAGCACGGGCGCGGAGGCGGGCCAGGCCGCTTGCACGACTGGGCCAAAAGGGAGGCCGCGGCCCAGTTAGAAAAAGAAGGTTTTTCTTTTTATTTTCATGTAAACAGCCATAAAAACCCCATTTTGAGCAAGAAAAAAAAAATCATTTTTAGGACTTGACCCAAAAATAAAAGTTGTTAAAAATTTTATGCTCTTCAACCTTACTAAAAGAAGCAAAGCCAAATTCCAAATAGATTTTGAAATAGAGATTTAAAGTCAATTTTAAATCAAAACCCTAATTTTGGAAGATTATTTTTAAAAGCATAATTTGGCAAAACTTTGAATGTAAACTTTGCTCCAAATTGCACAATAAACATTTCTAAGTTGTTTAAGTGATCAAATAGGCACAAACACCGCATAAACAAGCATAACATTTCATCAAACCTATTGAAACAAGACATTGCACAACATGTTTCATTTTCATGTTTCATTCTTATATTTCATGTGATGCTTATGAATGCATAATGATGCTTATGCTTATGATTTGCAAAATGTTAATATATGCTTAACACCAGGGTGTTACAGAGTCCATAGGAGACTCTTGTTATTTTGCTTTGCTGCGCGCGTTAACTTGGGCTATGTCGAAAAAATAGGAACAAAATGGCTATTCAGAAAGATTTTCCATCTAACCCTGATGTGGTACTTTACAGTGCAATCAACATTATACAGATGTGGAGAGACCTGGTGAAGGACGCTGACAAGATGCATCTATCTGAGATGGTGAAGGTCGTGGGAACGTGGATCAGCAAGTGCCACCGCCTTCAAACTTTTAATTCCGATGTTGTTATCTCTACTGTATGTGAAGAAGAAAGTGTCTGTCGCGTCTGCCAAGGTAGTTTTCGTTGGTCGCCCACGTAAAAGTCACTCTGCAGAACCGCTGAAGCCCCCTCCAATCGGAACCCACCCGATCCGCTGTCCAATCACGAAAAATAGAACCGCTGAAGACCACCTCGCCCACCTGCCGCCCCTATCACCTCCCCTCTCGTCACCTGCCGGTGACGCCGCCACTTCCCGCGTCTGCCCCCGCAGGTCATCTCCAAAGCTGGCGCGCCCCGGAGCGGCGCCCTTGCTGAGGGCGCGGAAGAAACAGAGGTAGTACGGACGAAGAGGGCCCGTGAGGCCATGACGCGAGTGCCTTGGCGATCTAGAGCTCGGTGGTTGCGTCACTGCGGGGCTGGGTGTTGCAGCCGCGGATGGGTGTCAGGCGTGGAGGATTAATGGAGTGGAGGAGGCGGAGGAGCGTATCATGGCCAAGCAACATGGCCTTGCTGGCGGCGTCCGCTATGGCCCCGTGCTCAGCCTCCAGCCAGGAACGAGCCAGATGGCGGCGGGCTCAGCCTCGGTGTCTAGGTCTTGCAATCCGTTGAAGATCCTGTATCACGCGGCACGGTGACAAGACATGGTCAGGGTCCTAGGCTGAGGATCCGTGACCGGCCATGTCCTACTCATCTCCGCGGCGGTGCTCGTTGTTGCGTCATTTCCCATCGAGGCGGGCAGAGCTGGGCTCCTGGTGCTGCCGCACCAGCTGTTCCACTCGACGACGCCGGTTCATCAGTAGAGGGCCACCGGCACGGCGGCACCTCGGTCTTGCTCTCAGGTCTGTGTCTAACTGCACCCCTGTCATGTGCATGTTCTTATGCGCCGATATGCTGCCAGTTGTGGCGATTACATTTTGGTCAGTGTGGTAGAGAAGCGGCTAACCAAATCTCTGGTAAGTTGAACGCTCATAGTTGATAGTTCTGCACTTCTGCTACAAATTCGTGGGACTCGTGGTGTCCATGATCACTTTGAATGATGTGTGGTATGATCGCGTAGTATGAGTATTAATGCACTGATTTTATCGTTTGATCTTCAGCAGTTTTGGATGTTGGGGCGATAGATTTTATATAATTCCACAATGCAAACTTAAGAACTGAGAGTGAGGTGATGATTTTAGGCGTTTTTCTGTGCCGATATTGTTGAACTGGTGTCTTGCTGTAGCTCCATTCCATCTGCATCTTGTGGTGATTGCAGAGTCGTTGTTCCTAATTAAGTGGCAGTAGTTTAAAAAACGTATAGAATCAGCTGATCTGTTCGTAGATGTGGTTAAACAATTTATCAGAGTGATATACTTTGGCCTTTACAAATCACACGCATCTAGCTTTTTGCTTGACTTGTAGTATTTATGTGTGCTAGCACAGGTTTGCAAGTGTGATTATTTTTTGGACCGAAA
Organism: Saccharum hybrid cultivar R570; assembly: GCA_038087645.1. Classification (NCBI taxonomy): domain Eukaryota; kingdom Viridiplantae; phylum Streptophyta; class Magnoliopsida; order Poales; family Poaceae; genus Saccharum; species Saccharum hybrid cultivar. The sequence goes on from JAQSUU010000837.1 coordinate 580,841, forward strand.
ACTTTGGGTACCTTCTCCAAAGCAAGATTATCTTTCTTTTTATATGTATAGAGAAATTTTACAATGGTTGCAAAAAATATGAGTCATCCATTATACGAGATTGGACGATGGAAAAATAAGAGGTACCCAACTAAAAGTACCTAGGGCTAGAGGTACAAAATAGGTGGGATAGTACCAAATTAGGTGGGACCGGTACCAAAATATGTGGAGCAAGATATATTTTTATTTTATATTTTATTTTTGAATAAGGGTAATTTAGTCATTTTAGTACAATCATTTAGGGGCATTTCGCGTCGTGCCACTGCAGGCCATTCGCGTCGCGCCGTGCCGCAATAGGACACTTGGTGGAGCCGCGCCACCCTCCGCCCTGCCACAGGCCACTCGTGCCGCACTGTGCGTCTGCAGGACACTCATGGCGCACCGTGGAGGAGAGGAAAGCTGGCACGAAGCCATGGAGTCGGGACGCTACGGAGGGTCCAAGAAAGTCTTCTTCCTCGCACTTGCTCGCCTTTGCCTGGATGCTGCTGGCCTGCTGCCCGTCATGCTCCTCCACTTTGCACCTAGGCCACGCACGATCGCCAGCCTGCTGGATCTCCACCATCGGAGATCTCTCGGCAGTTGCCGGTGCTGCCACGCCGGAGCCATAGTCACCCGTGGGCTGCCCACACCAGAGGTCATAAGCGTTGGGCTGCTGGCGCTGAACAAGACGTCCGGCCACACCATGCCCGTGAGTCCGTGCATCGGTTTAGGAACGTCGACCTCGCCGCCTCCCCCTTTGCGACAAACACGAATCCTACAGATTAGTAACCCACCATTGCTGGTGCAGCCTGGGGCTCGGAGACGATGGCGTGCAGCAGCTCGGCGATCTGCGAGTCTGCGACGTCGCTCATTCACTTTTGGAGTTCAAAAGGTATAATTGTGATCTGATACTTCTCACTAAAACAGCACCCCGCTGCTCCCTGCTGTGAGCACGCACCGACGCAAGTGTTGGCAGACTGTATTACTAAAATACCCTGTACAATATATTTCTCAATTAATTACTTAGAATATAGAAAAGACGAAAGAACCTGGAGGTACCAAGGTACTATAAAAAGGAAAATAATGTAAGGAAAACAGTCACAAGAACCACAAAGTCAAAAGACAAGAAAGCAGACTAAAATCATGGTAAAATTGCTCAACCAATCAGACAACAAACTCTTAACATTTGATTCTGTCCTAAGCAATAGTAGAGCAAATACATACTTGAAGCCTTGCTTTCATCTGCCAAGTGATGGTACTGCATCTTCCAATACACTGTTTCGATGACACTAAATAGTCTAAACAGCCAACTTAATGGTTTTTGAAAATAGGATACCCAAATATCTCTGTTCCAGCAGTTGGATGTGAATATGCAGCATTTGCTATGATTGGCAAAGTACTGTTGCCTTGAGTTGTATTCTCTATATTTTTTTCTTAAAATTAATTTTATTTGATCAAACCAATAACACCAGGAGAATCCACTGGGATGGTCTGGGAGGGGATTGTTGGTGCGGTTGATTGTTGGTGCGGTTGATACAGAAAGATTGTTGAAACAACAGATAATGGAGCCAGAGCATTTGATGAAAGCTCTTCTAGAGCAAAAACATGAGTTGGCATGCGGGATATATACAAATTCATGCATAGACAACACAACAGTCCTGCAAGCTACATATTACTTTATTATTTCTGGACAGTCAAAGGTATTAGCAGTGGCCTTAAAAAACATTCTGTGTATTAGATATCAGAAGTATTATTGTTATTATTTGATGATAAAAGAGCTGAGAATAAAAAGTCACATATAGCTCAATTTTGAACGTGATCAGAGGTTTTTGGGCAAAATATGGATTATATGGTTAGTAAGAGGTTTTCTTGAAAAGAAAAATGCACTTATCTGGCAACACAGAGATAAATACCCTCAGTATTGATTGTGGCTTGGTGATGATTCTCGGACAATACCAAATGTCTCACGAAAACTTGTGTTGCTTCCGTTGCAACGCACGGGCAATCACCTAGTTCTGTAATAAGCTTGTTGCCTTTGTCTAGACTTTCTGTAGTGTGGCATGGATGCTGCTGGTTTTCTTCCTTTTCAATATCGTAAACTGGTTTTCACCAGGTTGTAAAACTCTTATTGCTTTCTTAAAAGCTGAGGTAATCTCCTTTAAAAAAATGTAGATTCATGTGGTGTCATTATATAGCATTGATTTACAGCCTGTTCATTTCGCTGATTTATTGTGGCTGAAAGTACTGTTCGCTGGTTTATTGTGAGAGAAAAACACTGCTGGATGACTGCTGATTTGGCTGAATAGCTCAAACGAACAGGGTATTAGTCATTGCATCCATCTCCCGTGAATCTTTTTTTTTGGGTCTCCAAATGAGGCATCTCAACTTGTGTAATCCTTTGTCATTTTTGTTTCATGTCCATACTTGATTGAATTTTCTTGCCTCGGCATGGACAAAGTCTATATGATCATGATACAACATGTTCTTGTGCGATCATGCTCATCAACAGACTATATGTTACCACTTCACTATGTTGAAATGAGGCTCTCAGGGAGCTTCCATCGCCTGAGTAGATAGCAGCAACACGGCACGAGCGCAGGCGCAGGCTCTGGCGCAAGTAAAATCAAATTGGAGAATGTTGCTATTCTGAATTACGCCTACACAAACTTGGACCTAACCTCAAGGTGGAATATGGGTGTGGCTGAACAGCCATGTTTTATCTTGGAATCTGACTGAATGGAATTTGGCTTTCCTGGTAGTCTCTTCGGATTGTTTAGCTAGGTGGACATACCTTATTGTACGAACAACAGTTATTTCCTAATCTTTTGTCAGGTTAGGTGGAGTTGTACTGATCTGCTGACGCTTTTACCGTGTCGAAGTATGAATAATCTTTATCAAGTTTATCAGATAGGTTTACATTCAAATGATGCCCTGTACAACATTAAGTTGCGCTCTTCGTTTCTTTGTCATAAATGGGAAAAAAATTCGTCGTTTGGTTTTCATATACATCCTTGAAAACTCAAGCAGCAAGGTCGGTAAGTTTTATAGACAACCAAATGATGATGCTTACACAGCAAAAGAATCAAATATGTTGTAACGGCCATCTCCTTGAGGTTGAGGCCAGCAGCGGCCGGCGTCACCTCGTTGTCGAAGCTTTCACATCCGGCCAGCCGGCCAGGCGAGGCGGCCAGCGTGATGTCGTGACAGGATGATATGCACAGCCCGAGCCCGCTCATCCTATCATGCCCGCCGTGCATCCTGGCCAGTCTTTCTCAAAACCCTAGCCACGCCCACGCGGCGGTGGCGAAGTGTCGTGCCGATGCACTCCAACTTATTGGGAAAAAAATCGTACTACCAACGCCGCACAGGCAGGGCCAGACACCAGGTCCACGGCGGCGCGCCAAATTCCATCACGCCATCTGTTCGGCCAGTGCACACACGCCTCGGGCACGCGCGCTCCAGCCCTTCTCGCACGTCGCGGCCTCGTACAGGCGGCACGTACTCTACTGCCGATGGTGGAGGAGAGGAGGACGGAGCGGTCCATGGCATGGCAGCCGCCCTAGGCCGCACGAGCGCACGCGCGGACGGCCGGCGTCCCGCCACGGCGGCACCGGTCCACGGCAATGAATGCGCGATGCCACGGCGCGGCGCCCCCAGGCCGCCGCGCGGCTACGTGGCCCTTGGCGCGCCGGCAAACCCGGCGCCACGACAGCTACGGCGGGCGGGCGGACGCCCTGCTTTTGGGCGGTAACGACCCGCTGGCCAGCCACGGCGCTGCCCTGCCGCCGAGGGAACGACGGCGAGCCGCGCCGCTCTGACACGTAGTACCGCGTCTCTGCGTCGGGAGCAACCTGGGCTAGCGGACAAACCCGGGTTTTTTTGCTGATATTTTTTACAGATCCAGCGGGGCTCTGAGCTCTGCTGGCACTCTGCCTCAGCATGGTCCTCCATCGTCCATCCGACCGAAAGCGGTTTGGGGTTTTGACTGCTCACTGCTGGCGTAGGGAGGTAGCACTGCTACGCGGCGCGCTGTGGTTCCTCCGGCGGCGGCCGTCTTGGAAGCTTTGACCGTTTATTTGACCTCACGTTGTCCTCACTGAAATTTCTAGAATCTTCGCGAGATGCCGTGCGTGATAGTGATACTGATACCTGGGCGCGGCATTGCGACGGTGAAATGACATGGGTCCTTGGACAAAACTTGTGGCACTCGACGACGCCCGTCGTCATTGGTTGGATTGAATGTACAACCGGCATCGGCCATCGAGTGAGGTTTGCCGAAAGATTCCACGATGCTCATTGCTCAACATCACGGCAGGTCTCGGCTCCTCGTCGTCCCTTCAACCTTTCACTGTTCCTCAGGGCGGCCGGGGAGGCTGGACTGCTGCCACGAAGACCGATCGATCCATGAGGTAGCACGTACTCCAGTTGGTTTAGGAGTTCTGAAACTCGGTTTACTGCTGAAAACGAGAGCTCATCAGGTATAGGGCTACACGCACGCCTGAGAAGGACTACCAAATACCAATGACCACGACGACACGTTACTCTTTGACTTGCAGCTACCCCTACTGTACTAGTATGTTAGCAACCCCAATGGATTGGCACTCAGGTAACTGGATTGATAGCAATGCAGGTACAGGAAAGTAGATTCGAGCAGAGAAGGGGGAGGAATCCGGGTACAAGAGAAGGAGACTTGAGGGAGGAGTTGGGGAATATGAACAGTAAAGGAAAGGTAAAGTAGATAGTTTAGGTATTCTGTTCCGTGCCCCCTTGGCTTGCTCGGCGGTTCCTTTTGTAGCTGGAACGACAGGGTGTCTTTGGCCCACATGGCAGGCGGCCCACATGGCGGCCACTCCTAACATTCCCCTCTCCATGAAATGTGGCTTGTCCCCAAGCCGCTGACATTGTAGACGACAAGTGGTCCATCAGAGTCTTCAATTGTACATGAATCATAGGATCAGACATTTCAAGTCTTCCACTAGTTTAGGAAGAGATCATGATTCCACTCCTGAATAGGAATACTTGGACTGCATGTCAGCTCCAAAGTGGCAGACGGGCGGCCAGAGAACAGCACCAGCACGAGTGAGATGCAACCAATCGACTTGAGCTGCAATTCCCAGTAACTCCATGAAGTCCTTCCAATACTGCAACTGAATTCATAATGGATTGACACTATTAGGCCTTGCTTCTCAAAACAACTAAAGGATGGCCAAGGTATTGGCCGACGATGAACACCATAACTCAATATCTCAAGCTGACTGGGTGGCACTATGCCAGAAAAGCTTATCAGTGACGTCTCGATTAGTGACTCAGAAAAGAAACGCGTCACTAAAAGAATACTAGTGACGCGGGTTAGCAATACACGTCACTGATTAGTTATTGCCCATGGTCTAGGAACAAGACGCGTCACTAATAACATATATCAGTGACTCTTGAACAGAAAACGCGTCACTGATAAAAACTGTGACGCGTATTTCTCAGGCGCGTCACAGATAGATGGACGTATTGGTGACGCGGGTTAACAAGACTCGTCACTGATAAGGAATGTGACGCGTTTTATCTGGACGCGTCACTGATACAAAGGCATATCAGTGACTCTTCTTGACAAAACGCGTCATAGGTAATAAATGTAACGTGTATTGTATAGACGCGTCACTGATATATGTGTTAAATCTATGTTCCTCCGCGGCAGGAGACTGCGGCCACGTCGCCTTTTATTCATACATGGCTATGAGTGCTCCACGTCGCCCTGAAAGCCTTGCCCACGCAAATTTATCTGTCCGTCACCATCGACCAAAAAAAAACCCGCACCTTTCCCCATCTCTTCCTCGCTCGCTCCATCCCGACGCGGCAGCCGAATCCGCGGCGCCGCCTCCCGCGGGGCGCGCAGTGAACCCCACGCCGGCGGTGCCTGCAGCCATGGCCCTCCGCTGCTATCCCCTCCATCACATCGGGCATCTCTCCCTCTCCCTCTCTAGCGCGCACAGTGCCGCCGGCCTAGGGTTTCACCGATGCGTCACCGGCCATACTAGATGGGTCGGCCAGCGGGTGGCGCACGCCGCAACGGCCCGCATCGTCTACTCGCGATAGCCCCCTCCCCATGCTCCACGCGCGGGCGGTCTCCTCGGGCACGTCCGCCACGGCGGCGCCAGCAGGGCCCCGGCGGCTGGCACCCCCCGAGCGCCACGGCGCGGGCGGACCCCGCCGGTGGCCGCGGCCGCCCCCCTTGCGTCGCAGTGGGCTGGGCTGGCCTTGCATCTGCCTTCGCCAACTGTGGCAGCCAGTCCGGGCGGCGCCATTTGTTCTCACGTCGTGCGCTCGCCGGTTTGTTTCCCCTCCCCCCTCTCTCTGTTTCCTGGCCTCTCGCTGCAGGACGTGCGATTTGGAAATGAACAAGGCAAGGTCAATCTGCCACTGCATGGTTATATCTATTGTTGTCTCCCTTTCCTCTTACCCATGTGTATAGTTACTGCATTTTCCTCATGTGCAATGATGACTGCGCTTTGCTCTTGCTGTTGGATTTGTTTTTAGGGAATGGGCTGGTGCTATGATGATTACATCGTAAACCATGTTTAACCGATTGCTAAAATGGAAAAAGGTTTCAGACCTTTGCTACCGTAGCCCACTCTCTATTTTGATAGCTACATTCACTAATTAGTTTTGCCTACTATTAGAGATTTTATGTTTAGTTAAACTTCGTGCTCGCCAAGTTACCTGTTGAGGAAAAAACATGGCGCCGGGTGCGAATGTAGTCTGTAGCCCTGACCTGTTTTCTATGACACGATTGCTTGTGTGCCTGTTTACTCAGCTTATTTTCCATGCCTCACTTCATGTAATATCTCAGTTGAGTTGTTGGATTATTGAAATGGTGATGGCTTCGAGTTCGCCATCATAGCGTTTCAGAAATTAGAACTCATAGGTTAGTTTGAAAATAAATATTTTGTTTGCAAGATCGGGTGTCTTGGTTATATAAATGCTGCTGTTTTGTTTGCAATGGGTTAGGTTTAGGTTTTCCTTATGCTGCTGCTTTGCCGTTTCATGGGTTACGTTTTTATTTTTTTATCCTCTTGCCACATTGCTCAGTATGTTATCCCTCCTTTTTGGTTTTAGACAAATCTATTCAGGTCTCTAGATAAATGGGTTCGGTAACACAACCATTGTCCCAAGTTTTAAACATTTGCTATGTTGCAGACACATTGATTTATATACATGAGGATGATGAAATGATTATGGATGCAGTCGAAGGACCACATTTGCGACCTGGGCTGACAAAGTTCAGCTTCACCTCTATGCCATGTAGTTTCTAAATTGACACCTGATCTGCAAGGTTCTCCTTCATCTTCGACCTACTTGGTATGATTATTTCCGTTCCCCTCAGAGCATCAGTTTTCCTTTCGCTTGTCCAATTCCATATTTCTTCCTCCTGTATTTTCATTCTCTAAATGGAGCACAGGGGAGGTACAAATATATGTTGGATACAAAGTTGGCCTGAATTCACTATTGGTCTTTCATCACTAAGACTAAGAAAAATACCTGCAATGATCCTTTTGGTAGCTGCTCATTCTCTGATCCTTTTGCTTTTTATTTATGCCTATGAATAAGAGCCTCTTATTTTAAGTGGAAACAATTCCAGTCCATTTAAATTCATGGTAGAGGTTGTCGTTATTACCTGTCACTTTTCAGATCTGTTAGCAAAAGATTTCATTGAGCCATTTCCTACAATTGAGTTTGTTGCAAAGCTGCTGGATTCTGAAATGTACTCCAACCCACTCTCAGATGCGGAACAGGTGAGGGTATTCTCATTTATATGACATTTTCCTGATATCTCATACGAACAACCATAGCTCAAATGAAATATTGTGTATTGCCTTCAGCGTAAAAATGTGTAATTATCGATGATTGAATCTAAAATTGTTCGGACATAAATTTATCCATGTTGTTCCTTCCCAGAATTCATTTGTGTATTCTCTGCTGAATCATTTCCTTTCATATTGGAACTTGCTGATTTTGAAGCTATCATTGAGTTCAAAAAAAGATAAGGGGTTATCTTGCCTCTTTACCTCTCATATTTTTTATGTGTTGATCAAAATCTTAGTGTTTGCCTATGTGTTGTCTCCGTGTTCTCATTCCTCTCACAGCACGGTAAGGCCCCTAGCTGTTGATTCCTCTGCCCACAACACTTTGTTGTTGAACAAATACCCCACAGGTGCTGCCTCGCTCCTCTCCTGTTTGTTTTCAGTTCTATGTTAGTCTTCTGCCATTGGCAGTGCGGATTTGCTTACCAGTGAGCAGATTAGCCTACTAAAATTAGGGGCCAATATTTTTTTTAATCCACGCATGCCAAGTGCCAATGAATTGTTATCCATACTTAGTTCATCAAACCTCCTCAAATGGTCAAACCAATCGTTCAAATTTGATTTATGCAGTTTGATGCTTTCCGCTCAATTTTGGCAATGCCATTTTTGGATTATGTAGAATGCGTTAATCTGTCACGTCTCTCAAGTTTTGCTTACTACCTTGCAGAAAAGAAACTCCTTTACCTGGAAAGAGTGTGCACTTTTCTGTTGCATTGTTAGTTGGTGTTCAGGCACTTTCTGTTACATAATCAAGCTATTCATGAAGCTCAAAAGCCACCGGAGGATATCACTGACAGCCTCGAGGTTGCTGGTATTGGAGCCTTCGATTGAGTCCAAAGAGTAAGTCATCATGCAGAGTTTATCAGATGGTGTAGGCTACATTTAATTACTGAAAGGAGCTGCCATTCCATTCCAAGCATCGCCAATTTGATTTACACCTCTTCTTAGGCATTACACTCCATCTAACCATTGCAATGTTCACTATTTTAGATGGCCTATTGTGCTTACGGGTCAGTGAACCTTTGCCAAACGTTGTACTAAATTCCAAACCATAGTGCATGCATGCTTGAATTCCCTTTGCATGATCCCATCAATTCTTCATCTCATAGTTTGAACATTGGAGGAGCAATGCTCATGGGTTCACTTTTTTATTACTGTTGTGTAGGCAGTAATAGATAAGTTCCTCAAAAAAATGGTAATAGGTTTTTTTTCTTCTGCTACAGGATAGGATCTTGTGTTATATTTTTTGTTAGTAGCTAAAGACGATCAAGGAATTGTATGTATCTATACTTTTTTAACAGAAATATTTTTAGATCGGAAGATATAGGCACTCTTTTGGTTATGAAAAAAAACTTGACTTAGATGCAGAGAGAAATCAGTGTTGCCAAATAGTAGTGAATAGAATTCGCGGCTCAACATCTGTACAGCGATTTAAGACATTTCTTTTGCCACATTGTTTTATATGAGTAGCAGTGCCTTATATGAGTTCCGCAATGGCCTGCAAACTGCTGCTTAACTGTCATATGCAGTTTTCATAGTAATCACTCATCTTTGTGATGCACATGTACAATATCTTACAGAAAATGCCTTTTCTTCCAGCTTCCATTCAGCTCTAATGCTACAAATGTTGAAGGGAAACGAATGCTGTTTGTATGTCGTATTTTAGAGGAAACATGGACTTTAGTGTTTGTCGGATAAAATAGCAGATACTTAAGCACAGTGATACTTTCGCCCAAACATGTCTTGAGTTAGTGGATTAACTGTCCTGTTATTGATCCACTCTGCAGAGGAGGTAGTACGGACAAACCAACGGTGTTCTTGGATGTATGGAGCGATGGATGCTATGCCAAATACGAGTACTGCAGTTATGTTAGACCCTTCACAAAGGTGAAGTTATTTGTCCTCACTCTGTATTAGTTTGCGTCTTTGGAAATAATCTGAACTTTGAAATTTGGGAATTAGTATATGAAAGAAGACCATTGAAACCCAATCATACACTGTCCCTGAGTTGTTTATGCCTCATCGTGTAACCCTTTTTCCTTTTAATGCAATATGAGCGACTGAAGAATTCATCTGAGCATGTATAACCAACTTGTCATCTTAACGGAGACCTTTTCTGCAGAATGTGGTATAGCATGCACTGTTCGTAATTCCACATGGCAACGGCAGTGCTTGCTTCCCTACACTTTTACCGGAAAATGGCTACTTCCCTATGGTTTTACAGTTTAAGACAAACAATTCTCCATGTATGGAATTACCGCTGCGCTATGCAGCCTTACAGCTATTGAGTTATTATACATATACATATATGTAATGGCACAATCAATTACTCATCTAAACGAAGATATGTTTAATCAGCTATACATACATATATATGTGTGCACACAATCAATTACTCACCTGTACATATAAATATGTCGGTTGGCTCTGCCTAGCCCGCGGCAATTGCCGTGGGGTTCTGTCTAGTATAAATTAAATTTTCACCTGGCTCCATAATGCTATGCAGGGATCTAGAGATTTAACAATTGCTCTCCTACCGGAAGAAATACGTAGGGATGTTGTAAGTATATTATGGGAAGCAATACACATTTGTGGATGGAAGATTTCATTTGATTGTTTCTAGATATGTAAATTCTCCCATTTTTGTACCTTGTAAACAATGGCCCATGGCTGATACACATTTTGTAGTATAACTTGTATCTAAAAAGTTTGTAAAGAATTGATTGCTGAAATCATGGGGCATGTCTGATAGGATCATTGTTTATAGGATCGTCCTATATGTATATAGGATCATTGTAGCTTTTTTTTGTTTTTCTCAAATAGTTATCAGTGACGCGTATTGGGTACACGCGTCACCAATAGAGGGTTATCAGTGATGCGTCTTGGGTACACGCGTCACCAATAGAGGGTTATCAGTGACGCGTCTTGGGTACACGCGTCACCGATAGAGGGTTATCAGTGAAGCATCTTGGGTACACGCGTCACCGATAGAGGGTTATCAGTGACGCGTTTTTACGCGTCACTGATTTGTCCTTATCACAGACGCAAGAATAGTGACGCGTTTTTTCCACGTCACTGATGACTGTCTAGACGCGTCACTGATAAGCTTTTTTGGCATAGTGCGGTGGCCATGGAGATCTGTACTGCACAGGAACCAAACCTAAACCAATAGTGAACAGGAGCCCCCTCACTTCATCGGCATACATGTCACCGATATTCACTGACTCACCACGTCCATTTCCAGCAACTTGATTTGTAGTCCCACCAGACTTGGTAGAAGTCTGTAGGACACCATTGTCAACACACTCAATGCCCCACTGCATCTCCGTAACCACAACACTCAGGAAGCCATCAGGGAACAGAACGATAGCAGCCTTCTTTGAGCACATGAGCAATGTTTGTGCCACCACTTGCTACAAGGAAACTGATAAGCATAGGGATGTCCAGGAACCTGAAGTCTCTGCCGATGGCCTCGTCATGCTTCGCCTCCTCGAGAAAGCGCTCGTGCCTGAACTCCTGCACTGAGTGATAACTGATTACCTTGTGAACAGACAATTCCCAGTTGCCGCCTGTATGCTCAAAGTTCCAGCACAATAGCATAATTGGCATATCCTGTGCTGTAACCTTATAACGCCCAGCATCAATGCAGGTAATCCCATGCGTTTGGTTTGCATCCTGAGCATAGCCAAACAATACACCCACTGACCACCCAATTGAGCCAGACTGCCATTTGGAATTCAACTGAACAGAAGGTTGGAGCAACCTCATTTTTGTTAGAGCCAGGGACGGTAATAGAGGCATGGCCAGATAGGCAGCATGACGGTGTGGTGCGGCGCAGCCAGGTGATGATGCATGACTGATGGAACCTGTACGAGCACACTGGCAGTAGAGGATGTACAAACTCTCTGCACATTGCGCCATCTCTGCTCCCAGGTTTCATCGGCACTGCAGGTAGCAAGAGCATCTCCAATATCAAATGCTCCACCTCTGAGTATGACTCATCTACCTCTTGCAGAGTTATCACAGATGCAGTCTCAGCAGCAGCAGACACAAGCTTCTCGTCCGACTTGATCCACAATTCGTCGAACACCCTAGCTGCATGAACGGAGTGAGCAACTGGCTTCCTGAAAGCAACAGCCAGGACCAGCAGGGAGGCTTCTCGTGGTGGTGGTGGAAGAGTTGGCGCTGCAGCGTGGTGGCGAGCTCGGACACGCCGTGACGGGTCGCCAATGTCCAGCTCGGCGAACGCGGCGCAGTCGAGACGCGGGACCGAATCGCGTGGGTCGAAGGTGAGTATGATGGCGGGGAAGAAGCTCCTGACGCGCGCCGTGACGACCTGGTACGGGTGGAGGAAGAGGCGATGCGCCTCAGCGTGCACAGCGACGACGTAGGCGAGGAGCGCGGGGGCCTCGGAGACGGAGAGCTCGAGCCGAAACTTGGCGGGAGGAGCTGCGACCACGGCGGCTCCAGAGAGCGCGTAGGTGAGCTGCTCCGTGCCCATGGCGATGAGCTCGGCGACGTCCTTGCTGTCCATGAGCGCGAAGAGCAGGTTGAGGCGGTCCCCCTCCACCTCGGCGCCGAGTCCGACGGAGCCCAGGATGCGGCGCACGCCGTCCTTTGTCAGCGGGAGCGCGGGGGCCAGGAGCGCGGCCGCTGGCCCCTCCTCGGTGGCGGCGACGGCTTGTTCCGCACCCAGGCACGCCAGCAGGTACGCGGCAGCGAACTTCATCTCGGACGAGCAAACGCGGCGGGTTCGTGCGAGAACTTTGGGGTGCGGTTGCGATTGGTCGCGTGGTGGGTGGTGGCTTTGGAAGCGCCGTAGACGAAGACGGCGGCGGCGGAGGCGATCTCGCGGGGCTCCATGAGATGGACGAGTACGGAGCCGCGCGCGGGTTCGAAGTAGAGAGCGGCAGCCTCGAACCAGGAGCCGTGGAGGACGTCCACGTCGACGCGGAGCAGCTCGCCACGGTCGGCGAAGCCGAGGCAGGCGCGGTGGTGCACGCCACGGTCGTTGAAGCCGAGGCGGAGGAGCTCGCCGCGGTCGGCGGACAGGAGGCAGGCGCCACGGCTGGCGAAGCTGAGGCGGACGCGGAGCCGAGACGTCACCCACGACGAACTCGCGAGCGCACTGAGAGAACGAATCGCGGTCGAGCGCGTCGGTGGAGGCGCCCTTCTCCGTGGTACCGGAGAGCTTGGAGTCGAGGGCAGCGTCGGGCGCGGGCGCGAAGAGGGAAACGAGGAGGCGGGGCGGCCTGGCGAGCGCCCGCTTCCCGGCCTCGCGCTTGGAGAGCGCCTCCTCGAGGGCCGCGACCTGCAGCTTCTCCTCGCCCTTCTTGATCTGGTGCGGGTACTCCGCGGGGAGAGACTGCTCCGGCTCGATCTCCTCGAGCACGGTTGTGGAGGTGGCGTCGGGCGCGGGAATCTCGTCGAAGAGGCCGCCCCAGTTTGTCAGCCACGACTAGAATGACAACGGTCGGAAAACTTTTACACCTGCAAACGAAAAAGAAAGCGGTAAAGCCGGACACGAAAACGAACATAAACTTACGAAATATCAAAAATTTCGAAAACGAACCAATTCGAGCAGAATTATGTCAAACACGGTCGGTATACGAAAAATCAATACGGAGGACCAAGTGCATAACAATTAACAAGTGAATAATAACTAACAAGTACTACAACTTTCTTAAAAAATATCTCCATTCAACACCATGTAAGGAAGATATGATTTTTCTAAGGCAACGAGCGTTTATACGTGATTTAATATACTGCTAAAACTTTGTTTAATTTTTTTGAACATCTTAAAGACCTCAAATGAAAAAACTAAAAAAATAAAAAGTTGTAGATCTCGTCGAAAGCTACAAATTTCATATAAAAATCATCTTCATCCAAGATCGTATGAAAAAGATACGATTTTTCTAAGGTTGAACTTCTAGTGGACCAAATTTGGTTTAAACCGAATTTCGAATTCAGGGTATTCCGAATTAAAAGTAGAAAAGTAGAAAACGGTTGGAAAAATGTCTAAACCGTTTTTGTTCCGATTTTGAATTTGGTGTTCCGAATTTCGAACAGAATTCGAATTTGTTCGAAAATACGAATTCGATCGGATTAAATGCAGAAAACGATGCGGTTCGGTAAAGAATATTTCCGTAACGTTATCATCCCTAGCCACGATGGGCTACGTCGGAATGAGATCCTCTGCAGTTGGCCACGTAACTTCTCTCTACAGTTGTTGAACATCTGGCCGCTCATTCGTATCAAACGGTGACCAAGAGCATATGCATTGCCCCCCTCAGCTCGCTGGGCCTCGGCCCAATATCACCACAGCCCTTTACGGTGGCGGGAAGGTAAACGGCGGAGTAGTGAGGAACAGTGTCGACGAGAACAGACACAGCGCAGCAGCTTCGTCGGTGATGAGGCTCATGCGTGGTAGCGGGGAGATGAGCGCTGACACCAAGGGTGCGTGCTGCCCGTGGCGAGGGCGGCACCACTGGTCTAGTGCCGCGTCGATCTGGTAACAAGAGGTCAGGAGTGTCGCGCCGCTCGCGCCTGGCGACAAAGGAGCTGCTACGCCGATCTGGTGCTTGAACAGTGTCAGTGGAAACGATGGCTGGCAGCAACGGCTCAAGTGCCGCGCCTAGCGAGGACGACAGCGCCCGATCCAATGTGGCGCTAGAAGAGGACGGAGCACCGGGGTGCTCCGGTAACATGCCCGGCGATGACGGAGGAGCCGCGCGGCCTGGGAAATAAGAAACGATGATGGAGGCGGCGGAGGGAGTCACGAGTGGAATCATGCGGGATGGGCTCACATGGGCCGGTTAGAGGCCATATTTAGATTGGTTTCCTCGAGCTCACCCTTGGATCTAGTATCAACGGCTTGGATTAACAACTGTAGAGACAAGTCGTATTTGAGAACTGCAGACGATCTGGTTCCGGCTACGTCGCGCTAAACTGCTCTGGGCTGCCGATGCAGAGCTCAACGTGTTAGGTTGATCTCCCACCAAGATGACCTGATGGCCACTTGGCCTTCACTCGCGCCCTGATCGAGGGCGCTCAGCCGCACACTAGCTGGTGCGCCCCCGTCGCGCAGCACATATATAAGGAGGTGGGAGTCGGTGGCACTAGGTATGAGGTTCACCGCCACCCCACCAGAAACCCTAACCGATCCAGAGGGGAGTGCTGTAAGCGACGGGAAGCTCCACCGGTGTCGCCACTGGCTCCTGCTCATGCCGGACATCGTGAGGCCGTCGTCTACACCCGTCGGACTCCACTGTTTCCACTACACCAACTACTGCTTCACCAAACCATACGGTCAGACATCCTTGCTCTTCTCTCGCTTTCTAGTTCATGTCCTAAGTTGTTCTAGATGTTTATCCCAAATGCAAGAGATTACCACCCGCTAGATCTACCGTAGATGATCAATAGTTCCTAACAATGGTATCGGAGCCAGTCGGTTCTAGCATCTATATCCAGATCTCGGGGAAAGAAATAGAAAGAAAAAGAAAGAAGGGGATTCGAGTTCGATTTGGATTACCCTAAAGAACCCTAACCCTATGAGAGAGGACAGTGAGGAGGAAGAGACCTACTCCGATTCTTTCCTCGCCGTCGCCACCGCCGTTGAGCGGGAAGGAAGGCACCGCCGTCGGTGCTCGGGAAGGGAGCCCAGAGGGCGTGGCCTTGCCGCCGCGTGGATCTTCCAGGGGCTCGGCCTTAGGGCCGCCGTCGAAACCGCCGCGCACGGGAAGGACTCAGCGCCGGCCTCGTCGGCGTGCGGGTTGACGAGCCGAGGCGCCGTCATTGTCGCATCCTGACGCGCGGGCATGAGTTCAGGGCACCGACGTGGAGCCGCTTGACAGAGGCGTGCTCTCCCTCCGGGGAGCACGTGCGCCGACGAGAGGGCCCACGGCGGCGCCAGCTTTTCCTCCTCCGATGCCGGGTGGCCGCCAGCTGCTCTCAGAGAGAGGGGAGGGAGAAGAGAAGTGGAAATAAAGGAAGAGGAAGGGGGCCGGACTCCGACGGCGCCGACAACAACCACGTCCGCTGCGGCGCTGGAGAGAGAAAGGGAAAGGATGTGAAATGGAGCTAGGGTTTAGGGGGTGGACGCCGGCGTTCGGTAAGGACCGACCGAGATCGACGGACAGTCGTCCGATCAAAATCAACGGCGCTGGACGACCGGGCCACTTTAGGCCCAGGCGGGCAGACGAAATACCGGCCCAGGCCCAGGTTGCGGCCTGGGCGCGGGTGAGGTGGCATGCGCGAGCAGGCTTTCGGGCCGAATGAAGCCGCGGTGCATGCGGTTGGCTTGCTGAGCAGAAGTGGCTTCGGGCTGCTGAGGCTTCTGGGCCACGTCATGAAGCACTGCGCGTGCGCGTTTTTAGTTGGACTGCGGGCCATGTTTCTCTGCTGGGCCGCGGTAGAAGTTGGCTTTCGGGCCAAATATGCAGTATGATTTATAAATTAGTTTTATCATTCCAGAAGCAATTTTTTGACGAATTATGCTTGGATTTTATCTCTATTCAAATTTGAACCAATGGGATAATTTGTTTAGAGATCAGATGAGTAAAGTAAAGTGCTTCTGAATTATTTGTGGAGTTTTTCATGTTTCCGCTGCAAAGTTAAAGATAATTGTCTTATTAAATTCGAACCAATGGGAGAATTTAATTTAAAGAGCAGTTAAAGTTATTCAGTGAATGATGAAAAATTTATCCTCTAGTTAAAATTAAAACCAATGGAAAAATTTTAACTGGAGGAAAAGTTGGTTTATAATTAAGAAAAACTATAATATTGTTATTTTCTGACCAACGTTGATGATAACAATATTATAATTCTATGAGTTTTATGTTAAAAGTTTAAATCTCTGATAAACTTTGCATCAAAGTGACCAATTTTCAGAGAATGGATAAGAAACAAGAGATGCTCCAGAGCGAGCAGAATGTAATGTATTTTCATGTTTCCGCTGTAATGATGATGATAGTCTTCTAATTAAATTCGAACCAATGGGAGAATTTAATTTTTGAAGAGAGGTATAAGATAATTGATTTTTCCATATGTTAATTCTATTTCTGCCCAACGGCGATGTGGAATTAATGTAGAAGAATATTATTTTATTCTGTTTTTGCCCAACGGTGACATAGAATAGAACATAAAGTTTTAAAAGAGCATTATTGATGATTATTGATTAATGTTTTTCAGACAAAGAACTTAATGCTTTCATTCTTGAAGGCAGAAAAGGAAATGAGCTGGTGAAAGGTCCTAAATGGCTAAAGGGGGTGAATAGCCTAATAAAATTTCAACAAAAACACTAGAGCAAATTGTTAGTACCATAAATGGCTATAAATGCGTTTGCTCTAGCCCTATGGTTTGGCAAGCCACCTATTTGCAATTCTAGTATATTATGACCTCCGTGGCACACCAATGCTAATTCACTACTTTACCCCTATACTAGTGAGCAAGAAACTAACCAAATTAACTAAGCTACACTAGTAAGAGAGACAAACTAAACAAGATAACTTGCGGTAAGTAGATGGAGAGTACGAAGCTCATACCGCCGTGTCGAGGCAAGTGAACCAATCAACAATGTTGATTTAGAGCCAATCACCTGAAGACAATCATACACAATATGATAATAGAGACATCAAGATTTTCTTCCGAGGTTCATGTGCTTGCCGGCACGCTAGTCCCTGTTGTGTTGACCTTCACTACGTGGTTCGGTGGCTAATTGGGACTCCACACCCAAGCTCTCCAAGAGCACCACAAGAACCTACCGCTAGTGAGGTAGCTCAATGACACGCACAATCCACTAGTGCTACCTTGCGGCACTCTGCTGGGGAAGGTGTAAGTAAAGCTGGACGAAAAGCTCGCAACTCGATAGCTCGCTCGACTCGGATCGATAGTGGCTCGGCTCGGCTCGGCTCGTTTAATTTCTCAAACGAGCTAAGCAAGCATCCTAGCTCGTGTCTTAACGAGCCAGCTCGAGCCAGCTCACGAGCCTAACGAGCCAAAGTTGTTGGCCTTAAACTTTTATTAGTGTTATATAACTTTATGTCTTACACTTTATAATTTGTTGATGATTGGACTTTGACTCTATAAATTTTAGATTAATTTGACTCTTTTTATTTTAAATGAATGTATGGATAATGGATGCATCATATATGGTATGGAGTATGAACCATAAACAATGTATGGTGTATAGTATTATAATATAATAGTACATATTATTTTTGTATGATTTATTAAGACTTATGAATGGACTAGTTTTATATTATTATCATTATCAAACTTTAGATAATACACATATTACATTTTTTATGTTTTAATATGGCTGGCTCACGAGCCAAACGAGCCAGCTCGAGCTCGTAAACGAGCCGAGCCGAGCCGGCCTTCTGGCTCGTTAAGATAACGAGCCGAGCCGAGCTGGCTCGTTATCTTAACGAGCCAGAACGAGCCGAGCCAAACGAGTCGAGCTGGCTCGTTAGTCCAGCTTTAGGTGCAAGCCCCTCACAATCACCGGAGCCGGCCACGAACAAGCTCCACTCGTGCCGGACCTCCTCCCGCTGCTCCAAGCTGTCTAGGTGGTGGCAACCATCAAGAAAAACAAGAATCTCGCAGCAAATGAACACCCAAGTGCCAACTAGATGCAAACTCACAAGTAAATGCACTTGGATCACTCAATCTCACTTCGATTATGCAATCAAGCAAGGAGATGAGTGGGAGGGAAGTTGCTCAGCTCACAAGAGAGTTAGGATCATCAAAATGCCAAGAGAGAGCTCCCCAAACCGATCAAGCACCTATTTATAAGCTCCACCAAAAATAGAGCCGTTATGAAT
Organism: Saccharum hybrid cultivar R570; assembly: GCA_038087645.1. Classification (NCBI taxonomy): domain Eukaryota; kingdom Viridiplantae; phylum Streptophyta; class Magnoliopsida; order Poales; family Poaceae; genus Saccharum; species Saccharum hybrid cultivar. The sequence continues at coordinate 599,535 of JAQSUU010000837.1, forward strand.
AAAGTGCTGCTGGCTACGTACTGACCGGACGCGCCAGTCGATCTGATCAGACGCGCTGACCGCGTCCGGTCGCACCTGCAACACACGTTGGATCGCTGCCGCGTGTTAAGTTTTGAATTCCGTTCGTTTGATCTCCAACAGTCACGAAGCGTTATGTTTCCGGTGAACATGTGACCGGACGCGCTGATCGTTTCAACCGGACGCGCCCGAGCATCCGATCGCCATTTGCTCGCGTTGCTGAGAGGCTCGACCGTACGCGCAACCGAACGCGCTGCCCCTGTGTTCGATTGCCCGAGAAAATGTAACAGAGAGCTTCCAGAGAGCTCCAGATGTGATCGAACGTGTCCGGTCGGAGGTGATCGGACGTGCCACCACGTCCGCTCCCTACTATGCTCTGCTCCTGCACCTAGGGTTTGTAACCGGACGCTCTGATCCCATGGAGGGTCGAACACGCTGGTCACTTACC